>VSWD01000014.1:9752004-10989504 GCA_033119305.1 Pinctada imbricata | reverse complement strand
AGGAAATAGACAGCACTTTCTGACAATTCAAGTCCAAATGCTGGCTCGATCGCTTCTGCTCGCCAGTTATTTATTTTAAATCTAAGTATATTTTAACTCTACTAGACACACAGACACATGGATATTTATCTAACCCCTCTCCCACCTTTGTGTAAAAAATTCTCAGATGTGCCCTCCCCTTTTCCAATCAGAACTACGCCACTGTAATCTAGTTAATTGAAAGAAAATTCATGCAATTTTCAGAATGCAAGAAATGAAATGTCATTTGAAACTAAGAGTCAGGATACGATTAAAATAAGTTGAAATAAACCGCTCTTTAAATTATTCCTATCATAGAGTTTTATATTTTCCTCTTTGTGTACTTGTTCTCTTTTTACTCTTGGGGTGTAGAAGTCAACACCCCATCCCCGCTGGAAAATATATATTTTTTGTAACTTCCATTGAAAAATTCTCTGAACCCCACCCAGATTCTTTGGGTGAAAGGGGGGGGGGGGTTATGAACATTATACCTGCATGACATGTATTCTTTGGAGAAATGTTAATCCCCCTTGAGGATTCCCAAGACTCAAATAGCCATCTTATTATACACGTGGACTTCTGATATGATTAGTTGTTAGATTGTTAAGACGTGTTCCTGCTTTATTACATCTTTTTTATTCCTCAATTGATCGATTATTGAAATTAAAATTGAGTTAATTTTAATCTTTTATGTATCGGAATCTGTTGTATGTATCGGAATCTGTTGCAGTTCATTTCATAAATCATTGATCTGTTATATTTTTTTCATTTATCTACACAATGTATTTCATCTATATATATTTTCGCAAGTAAGATGGCGAGAATAGGGCGTGCTAGTGGCTGATACCCCTTACGGGATAGGTTGCCCGGTCAGTGATATGCGCCTCTTTCTGGGACGTCGCCATTATTCTGTTATTTTTTTTAACCCAGAAAAATTACGATCTGGAAGAAAAGCCTAAAATTCGACAAGAAAGGAGATTCTTCTCCTATATCGATCTAACCTCCCCCACCCTAAAAAAAAAACCCGATTAAACTCGACAACGTTCAACAAGCCCCTATACTCAGGATACAGGGTGCTGGATCCACCACTGAGTTTAATTTTGATGATTAAATTATATCTATAAATTAAAGGGTAAAAGCTACATTACAATTGTTATACAATGATACAAATGTAACCGCTTAATTTCTGTGGTCTAGAAAGCGCCATCAATACCGAAAAGTAACCGTGTGGAAGTACTGCGTAATAGAGATTTTTACCTAAAGTCTACGCTGACGATTGAGATCGGACGATGACTTTACCTGTAGGGGTAATTTCAAAACAAGAAATCGAAAATGAATATCATATCAAGAGACGAAGACAATGCGTTTGGACGATTATCAAGAGGGGGGAGATTAGAGGGGAGGGGAGGGGACGGGCAAGTCAGTAACTACCACCTCATGGAATTTGCCAAACATGCTGAAATCTATGCGTAGAATATGTTTCTGGCTTGAACACTTCCCATCTCCTCCAGAGGCTGATCCATCTTTTCAGTTAAGGAGGGGGGATTGACGAGGGGTCTGGGGACCGCCTATGTCCTCAGCGGGTCCAAGGCAGAGCCCTGGTAGGGGGACCAGCATTTCATCCTTTTCGTTAGGACTCATTTTCGTCAATGAAATTTATTATATTTACTCATATTTACTCTTTTTAGATTGAATATTATCGTTTTACCTATGATTTGCTTTGGGAGCCTACCCCCCCCCCCCCCTTTGAATCCGCCACTGTCCTCCGCATTGAGGGGCAAGACACTTTGAAAGAAACCCAGGATTGGGTCAGAAAAGGGGAGCGGCATTTGCTGAGGTACACAATACTGTATAATAAATGTAAATGTATCATTTGTATGTGTCTTTTGCTTGGTGCTGTACATATACAGTCATATAAATAAAAATTATTGTAATTAGAATCGAGAACATATTTGTGTTAGATATGCTGAACATTACTCAAAATTTTGAGATGAGGAGCGAATTGAGCACCGACCTATTTGAATGTGCTTGCCTTTTTCCTCTTTTTCTCCAGTTGTATGTTACTTACGTAGTCCTGGTTATGCCTTGTGGCACATGGGGCAAGGAGGCACATAGGGAAGTGATATATAAACATCTACACAAATACATTTAGTTAAGACATTGGCAAATTTAGAGGTTGAGGGGGGAGGGGGCGTAGTGACGCATGACCTCTCTAAAAATTGCCAAGTTAGTGTTGTACATGATCAAATGATAACCCTGGCAATCGCTGTTCTCAAATAGATAGTTAATTGAAACTGCTATACTGGTATTCATTTTCCATTCAGAATAACCAATCCGGTTTTTTTTTTTTTGGGGGGGGGGGGGGTCAGGATGTTTATCCTATTGAAACCGGGTTCTACCCTGGACCCGCTTTGAAAAGCTCGAAATAAGAAATAAATATACGAACGGATTGTGGCGACATCTACAATTGTTCATTATTTATAAAAATTATCTCAGATCTATGCCCTTGCCAAATGATTCTAGAAGTTGGTGGAATAAAATCTTTACTACTCGAAAAAAGTAAATCTGGAATATGCGTAAAAAATTATATCTTTTAGCTAAATTTTCATCTATCAAGTGTTTGCTATAAAATACACTTTGTTTAGATTGGGTGACGACTATAAATGCGGGAGGGATTAGACACTAATTAATATGGATTTTACTTCCAGAGTCCAAGACTAGTCGAATCAATTATTTTCCATGGTAATGGTATTGTTAAATTTTTTTTTCAAAATTTTAAATTCTATATTATTGAATTT
Organism: Pinctada imbricata; assembly: GCA_033119305.1. NCBI lineage: Eukaryota > Metazoa > Mollusca > Bivalvia > Pterioida > Pteriidae > Pinctada > Pinctada imbricata. Next base: position 10,986,688 of record VSWD01000014.1, on the reverse strand, counting down.
CCTCTTTACATCCTTTACAGTAGTTGTTTTTTTTTAATATAAAGTCATTAACTATGAGCAACTTTTAAACACAAATTCATGAGATAGTGCGTAGGTTTGGAAGGATATTGTTGGGTTGTATTTCGGGAAAAAAATCAGTATACAAGATATAACAAAGAATGTTTATTTCCGGCACTAAAAAGTTGCACTATTTATTCATGGGGGGGGGGGGGCGAGGGGGACAGTATTTCAGATGACAATACGATATAGACTTCCTAAGCCTGAAGATCTTTCCACAACGGCGCTTTCGAATGTGCAAAAAAAAACATAATTATGTGTTTCTCTTTACAAATTAAAATTTTGTTTGAAAGACGAACTAGTGAAAAGGAATAAATTTACTTGTACAAAGAATATATACACCCAACAAAACTACTCAAATATGATTTGAATTATCAGTTAGGCAGACAGAAATTTTCACTAAAACTTGAAAAAAATTATTTTGAGAAACTCCCCCAAATCGTCGGCGTCCAGTGTCAATCGTCAGCCTAGACTATAGGTAAAAATCTCTAATGACTACACCATTTCACATTAACTTTTTTGCACAAATGTACAGATAAAAGTGTAAAATTTACAGAAAAAAGTATAAAATTTACAGAAAAAAGTGTAAAATTTACAGAAGAAAGTGTAAAATTTACAGAAAAAGTATAACATTTACACATTAATGTGTAAAATTTACAGAAAAAAATGTAAAATTTACAGAAAAAAGTGTAAAATTTACAGAAAAAAGTGTAAAATTTACAGAAAAAAGTGTAAAATTTACACATTAATGTGTAAAATTTACAGAAAAAAGTGTAAAATTTACAGAAAAAAGTGTAAAATTTACAGAAAAAAGTGTAAAATTTACAGGAAAAAGTGTAAAATTTACAGAAAAAAGTGAAAAATTTACACATTAATGTGTAAAATTTACAGAAAAAAGTATAAAATTTACAGAAAAAAGTGTAAAATTTAGAGAAAAAAGTGTAAAATTTAAAGAAAAAAGTGTAAAATTTAAAGAAAAAAGTGTAAAATTTACAGAAAAAAGTGTAAAATTTACAGAAAAAAGTGTAAAATTTACAGAAAAAAGTGTAAAATTTACAGAAAAAAGTGTTAAATTTACAGGAAAAAGTGTAAAATTTACAGAAAAAAGTGAAAAATTTACACATTAATGTGTAAAATTTACAGAAAAAAGTGTAAAATTTACAGAAAAAAGTGTAAAATTTACAGAAAAAAGTGTAAAATTTACAGAAAAAAGTGTAAAATTTACACATTAATGTGTAAAATTTACAGAAAAAAGTGTAAAATTTACAGAAAAAAGCATAAAATTTACAGAAAAAAGTGTAAAATTTACAGTGTAGAAAATAAATAAAGAAAGAGTGTCAATCTGGCACTAATACGCTTCCGTAGAATTTAGATTTGATAAATTGTTTTATAACTAAGGAGTTCTTCCCTCATACTGAAGCATATATTGCAGCTCTTTCCTGAGATTGTTCTTTGGCATCCATTTTAGGTCATGTTAAGTATTTTCACTTTTAATGTATTCACTACTTGTACTTCCTCATATTCGGCCTGGGACATCATCGATGATGCAAAGTTTGTTGAAATGCGCATATGGTTAACTTAGATATTGCGTTAGAAGATGTATTTCAATATGATAATGCAGTAAACTAGTTACATCTCGTATATGATGCAAATAAGAACTATGTCCTTCCAATTCTGAGTTGTGTTAATTAATTCATCGACGGCGGGTGCTTACTACTCCCGGGCACCTGGTCCCACCTCTAGCTTGCTAGGGGTCCGTCGGTGCTCCATTTTGTGCTCTATTGTGAGTGCTGTAGAAATTACCGTCAGGATCTTCTTCAACTCATTATTGACATTATATTATCTGATTGTCATACAGAAAAGGAAGAAGGACAGGGATATTAAGCAGAACGTATATGTTCGGAATTAAACAAAATGTTTTGTTTTTATTGTCAGCATTCATGTATTTTAGGAGAAAAGTTCTACAGATATCAGGTGGTATAGACCAGCCTGGTGGAGTGATTTGGGAGCTGGCGATATGTCTACTTGTGGTGTGGATTGTGGTGTACTTCTGTGTCTGGAGAGGAATCAAGTGGACCGGAAAGGTTTAAAATTATTTTATTTACTAGTGGCTATGGTGCTACATGTATATGTGGCCGTTGTCAGTAAAAAATTGGAATCGTAAAAAGTCGACAACAAGACAGGACCAGCGTGTTATGCCATCAAAGGAAGAGAAACCCATGAGACGTGCCAAGGAAAAGATTTTTCCGAGAATTTTTTTACAAGGATGATTGACGGAATGTGCACATTAACAACCAGAATTTTACAACCATGAATTACAAAAGAAATAACAACAGCGTGCACATGGCCGTGCCTTGCTGTCCCGTAATTCCCCTGTCGCATGACCTTACTGAATTTTTACCATGCCGCAAAGCGGCGAGATGATAATTTGATTGGGTTATGCGACGAGGTATTTTTGAAGAACAAACGACGGTCACTCATGTTTTATTTCTCTTCAAATATTCCTGATGTAGCATACGACAAGTTGAGTTTTCAGAAAATGAAGTTGGCGACGAGTTAGTTTTCAGAAAACGAAATAGTATTGGCGGGACTTCATTGCACAGAGAGTTTGGAGGATATTTTGAGGCGAGTTTTATAGTACATACAGATATAAAATATCAAGTCATGTTAGAATAAAAATTTATGCCACACATAAATGTTTATACGTGGTTCTTAGTGTATTGTTATTCATGTAAAATAGAGGAAAACCTTCTGAATGAAATACCATTAATGAACGGCTTCAATTCTGCTTTTTCAGGTAGTCTACTTTACGGCAACATTTCCATATCTAGTTTTACTTGCTTTGCTTATACGTGGTCTTACTCTAGATGGCGCTGCGAATGGGATAGTGTACTACCTTAAGCCAGATATAACTCGCCTTAAGGATCCACAGGTGATACTTGCATCAGACTTATTAACACAAATTAAACATGTTAGGAGTTCTGTTCTTTGATTCAGGCTTTTATACTTCTATTTATTTTGTGTTCTTTATTTCTGATGTACAACCTGCTTTAAATACTTCTACATTTTTCTTCTCTTTCTAATACATACTATACATAAAACGAATAAGCATGCTGTACCAAACAAAGCGCTGACCATAAGATTCATGTAAGTATTTCCTTACCGTCATGTAATTAAGGATTCCGACTTCCGTCGGAATCCTTTCTGTTATTGTATTGTCTTTTCTTTATTCTTATTATTAAGGATTCCGACTATTCCGTCGGAATCCTTTCTGTTATTGTATTGTCTTTTCTTTATTCTTATTATTATTAAGGATTCCGACTATTCCGTCGGAATCCTTTCTGTTATTGTATTGTCTTTTCTTTATTCTTATTATTATTCTTATTAAGGATTCCGACATTCCGTCGGAATCCTTTCTGTTATTGTATTGTCTTTATTATTATTCTTACCCCCAGATCGTTCCAGTCACTGTACAAAAAAGTACCACTTCTTATGATTAAACGAAAAGGATCATGTGAAAGAGCATATAAAGATCTTGAGGTAAAAAATTTTTGTCGTCGAAAAGTTCACATATGCCCCCGCCAGAGGTCATCAAAGGTCAAATCTTTAAACTCTTATAACTCCTAAACTAACCGTACGATTTGTACGAAATTTGTTTTAAAATGTTCTTCGGGAAATTTGTAAACTTTTATTTCGAGTTGAAAATGGAACTTTAAATTGGCACAGTGCCAATTTCTACAGTTTTTGAGATTTTGAGTTGAAGTCTTTGTTCTATAGGCAAAAGTTTGTTGTGACCTTGAGAATCAAAATTTGACCTTGAAAGTAATTCAACATTAAATGACTACCTATAGGTAACCTACCATCCAAGTTTCTATTTGACCTTCAGAGTTCAAACTTCATACATGATATCGTTAAACCAAGCTCTTTCACATTGACCTTGACCCAAGGTCAAATTTTGATTCTCAAGGTCACAACAAACTTTTGCCTATAGAACACAGACTGTTAGACCTGCAGAGTTCAAACTTCATAGATAATATTATTAAACCAAGCTCTTTCACCTTGACCTTGACCCAAGGTCAAATTCTGATTCTCAAGGTCACAGCAAACTTTTCCCTATAGAACAAAGACAATTTGACCTTCAGAGTTTAAACTTCATACAAATAATTGTTCAGTCATGCTCTTTCACTTTGACCTTGACCCAAGGTCAAATTCTCATTCTCAAGGTCACAACAAACTTTCGCCTATAGAACAAAGACTATTAGACATTCAAAGTGCAAACTTCATACATAATATCATTAATCGAAGCTCTTTCACCTTGACCTTGACCCAAGGTCAAATTCTGATTCTCAAGGTCACAACAAACTTTTGCCTACAGAACAAAGACTATTTGACCCTAGGAGTTTAAACTTCATACAAATAATTGTTCAGTCATGTTCTTTCACTTTGACCTTGACCCAAGGTCAAATTCTCATTCTCAAGGTCACAGCAACTTTTCCCTACAAAACAAAGACTATTTGACCTTCAGAGTCTATACTTTATACGTATCATGCTTGGGCGCAGATCTTTCACCTTGACCTTGACCCAAGGTCAAATTCTGATTTTCAAGGTCACAACAAACTTTAGTCTATAAAACAAAGACTGTTTGACCTTGAGAGTTCAAACTTTACACAAATATTCCTTGCATCAAACTTTTTCATTATGACCTTGACCCAAGGTCATTTGTTTAATTTCAAGGTCACAAATGACTTTGGTTGATTAGATATTGAGCTTAGCTCAGATTAAGATCAATCGTGATGAGAATAATCACAATACTTAGCTTTCATCCATGACATTGGTTAAAGGCCAAATAATCATTCTCAAGGTCTTAACTTTCATTTTCTCTTGCAGAATTTACACTTTTTGTGCTATACTATTTATTCTTCACACAAGTAGTCCTTCTTATTTGAACATAACATAGTATAAGAAAGATAACTCTTTTATTCTTGTTCTCTGTTTCTTTTTTTTTTTCTTAGTAGCATTACATATCTGTACTTTCATGTTGTTGTCATTTTCTATTAATAGAAATTATCTCATTGCAAAATCATTGTGTAATTCTGTTTTGAGAAAGTAATTGTAAAGGATTTGATATCCATAGGGCATGGAGTTTAAAGCTTTCATAAAAATGAAAGGTACGTATTTTTTTTTTCTTCTATTTTGTTAATAAATAAATAGGAGTCCCAAATTAGACATGACCTCTTTTGACCAATTTGCTGAAGTGAATAAGGTACTTAAGCAACTATTCTTTTTTCTATCTTCTTTACTCGGATTTCAACACTTCTGTTCCGAGGAAGGTCTAATGAAGGAGGAATCCGTCTGTTGCTTGCAACAGTAGCCATCTAGTTCTTATTATTAAGGATTCCGACTTCCGTCGGAATCCTTTCTGTTATTGTATTGTCTTTTCTTTATTCTTATTATTAAGGATTCCGACTTCCGTCGGAATCCTTTCTGTTATTGTATTGTCTTTTCTTTATTCTTATTATTCTTATTATTATTATTATTATTATTCTTACCCCCAAACCAATCCAGAGACGTTACAACAAAGTACCACATCATATGATAAAATGGAAAGTATCATGTGAAAGAGCAAATAAAGATCTTAATTTAAAAATTTTTTCTTGTTGAAAAGTTCATATATGTCCCCGCTAGAGGTCATCAAAGGTAAAATCTTTAAAACCTTATAACTCCTAAACTAACCGTGCGATTTGAATGAAATTTGTTTTATATTGTTCTTTGGGAAATTTGCAAACTTTTATACGCTTACATCCTCGATAAAATATGTACGGTTTTCGCGCTATTTTGAGTTGAAAATGGAACTTTAAATTGGCACAGTGCCAATTTCTACAGTTTTTGAGATTTTGAGTTGAAACTTGGATGGTAGTTTACTTATAGGTAGTCATTGAAGATGACCTAGTTTCAAGGTCAAATTATGATTCTCAAGGTCACAACAAACTTTTGCCTACAGAACAAAGACTATTTGACCTTGACAGTTCAAACTTCATAAATACAATCATTGATCCAAGCCCTTTCACCTTGACCTTGACCCAAGGTCAAATTCTCATTCTCAAGGTCACAACAAAATTTTTCCTATAGAACAAAGACCATTTGACTTTGAATGTTCAAACTTGACGCAAATATTCTTTGCATCAAGTCCTTTTACCTTGACCTTGACCCAAGGTCATTTGTTCGATTTCAAGGTCACAACAGACTTTTATTGATAAAATATTGAGCTTTGAATAGATGAAAAGAAATCTTGATGAGGATAAACTAAAATGCTTATATTTCATCCATGACCTTGGTTCAAGGTCAAATAAACTTTTTCAAGGTCATTACAAACATTTACTCTTGTAGGATTGATAGGATTTTGTTCTTAAATATTTATTCTTCACACAAGTAGTACTTCTTATTTGAACTTAACATAGTCAGATAGATAACTCTTTTATTCTTGTTCTCTGTTTCTTTCTTTTTTATTCTTAGTAGCATTACATATCAGTAGTTTCATGTTGTTGTCATTTTCTATTAATAGAAATTACCTCATTGCAAAATCATTGTGCAATTCTTTTTTGAGAAAGCGCATTGTAGAGGATTAGATATTGATTGTGCATGGAATTTAAAGCTTTCCTATACATGAAAGGTATTTATTATTTTTTTCTTCTATTTTGTTGATAAATAAATAAGAGTCCCAAATTACACATAAGCTCTTTTGACTCATTTGCTGAAGTTAATATGGTACTAAAGCAACTATTCTTTTTTCCATCTTCTTTATTTGGATTTTAGCACTTCAGTTCCGAGGAAGGTCTAATAAAGGAGGAATCCGTCTGTTGCTTGCAACAGTAGCCATCTAGTTATTATTATTATTATTCTTACCCCCAGATCGTTCCAGTCACTCTACAAAAAAGTACCACTTTTTATGATAAAACGAAAAGTATCATGTGAAAGAGCATATTAAGATCTTGAGGTAAAAAATTTTTGTCGTCGAAAAGTTCACAAATGCCCCCGCTAGAGGTAATCAAATGTCAAATCTTTAAACTCTTATAACTCCTAAACTAACCGTACGATTTGAACGAAATTTGTTTTAAAATGTTCTTTGGGAAATGTGTAAACTTTTATACGCTTACATGCTCGATAAAATATTTACGGTTTTCGCGCTATTCCGAGTTGAAAATGGAACTTTAAATTGGCACAGTGCCAATTTCTACAGTTTTTGAGATTTTGAGTTGAAACTTGGATACTAGGTTACTTATAGGTAGTCATTTAATGTTGACTTACTTTCAAGGTCAAATTTTCATTCTCAAGGTCACAACAAACTTTTGCCTGTAGAACAAAGACTATTTGACCTTCAGAATTCAAACTTCATACATAATATCGTTAAATCAAGCTCTTCCACCTTGACCTTGACCCAAGATCAAATTTTGATTCTCAAGGTCACAACAAACGTTTGCCTATAGAGGAAAGACTATTAGACCTGCAGAGTTCAAACTTCATACATAATATCATTAAACCAAGCTCTTTCACCTTGACCTTGACCCAAGGTCAAATTTTGATTCTCAAGGTCACAGCAAACCTCTGCCTATAGAACAAAGACTATTAGACATTCCAAGTTCAATCTTCATACATAATATCATTAAACCAAGCTCTTTCACCTTGACCTTGACCCAAGGTCAAATTCTCATTCTCAAGGACACAGCAACTTTTCCCTACAAAACAAAGACTATTTGACCTTCAGAGTTCATACTTTATACATATCATGCTTGGGCCCAGCTCTTTCACCTTGACCTTGACCCAAGGTCAAATTCTGATTTTCAAGGTCACAACAAACTTCAGTCTATATAACAAAGACTGTTTGAGAGTTCAAACTTTACACAAACATTCCTTGCATCAAACTCTTTCATCATGACCTTGACCCAAGGTCATTTGTTTGATTTCAAGGTCACAACTTACTTTGGCTGATTAGATATTGAGCTTTGCTCAGATTAAGATCAATCGTGATGAGAATAATCACAATACTTAGCTTTCATCCATGACATTGGTTACAGGCCAAATAATCATTCTCAAGGTCTTAGCAATAATTTACTCTTGTAGAATTTACATTTTTTGTCCTATACTATTTATTTTTTACACAAGTAGTCCTTCTTATTTGAACTTTACATGGTATCAGAAAGATAACTCTTTTATTCTTGTTCTCTGTTTTTTTTTCTTAGTAGCATTACATATCTGTACTTTCATGTTGTTGTCATTTTCTATTAAAAGAAATTATCTCATTGCAAAATCATTGTGCAATTCTGTTTTGAGAAAGTAATTGTAAAGGATTTGATATCCATAGAGCATGGAGTTTAAAGCTTTCGCAAAGATGAAAGGTACTTAATTTTTTTTCTTCTATTTTGTTGATAAATAAATAAGAGTCCCAAATTAGACATAAGCTCTTTTGACCCATTTGCTGAAGTGAATAAGGTACTTAAGCAACTATTCTTTTTTCCATCTTCTTTATTCGGATTTTAACACTTCAGTTCCGAGGAAGGTCTAAGAAAGGAGGAATCCGTCTGTTGCTTGCAATAGTAGCCATCTAGTTAAGGATTCCGACTATTCCGTCGGAATCCTTTCTGTTATTGTATTGTCTTTTCTTTATTCTTATTAAGGATTCCGACTTCCGTCGGAATCCTTTCTGTTATTGTATTGTCTTTTCTTTATTCTTATTATTCTTATTATTATTATTATTCTTACCCACAAACCGTTCCGGTCACTTTACAAAAAAGTACAGCATCATATGAAAAAATGGAAAGTACCATGTGAAAGAGCATATGAAGATCTAAATTTAGATTTTTTTTCTTGTCGAAAAGTTCACATATGCCCCTGCTAGAGGTCATCAAAGGTAAAATCTTTAAAACCTTATAACTCCTAAACTAACCGTGCGATTTTAACGAAATTTGTTTTATATTGTTCTTTGGGAAATTTGCAAACTTTTATACGCTTACATGCTCGATAAAATATTTACGGTTTTCGCGCTATTTTTAGTTGAAAATGGAACTTTAAATTGGCACAGTGCCAATTTCTACAGTTTTTGAGATTTTGAGTTGAAACTTGGATGGTAGGTTACTTATAGGTAGTCATTGATGATGACCTAGTTTCAAGGTCAAATTATGATTCTCAAGGTCACAACAAACTTTTGCCTATAGAACAAAGACTATTTGACCTTGACAGTTCAAACTTCACAAATACAATCATTGATCCAAGCCCTTTCACCTTGACCTTGACCCAAGGTCAAATTCTCATTCTCAAGGTCACAACAAAATTTTTTCTATAGAACAAAGACCATTTGACATTGAGAGTTAAAACTTGACGCAAATATTCCTTGCATCAAGTCCTTTCACCTTGACCTTGACCCAAGGTCATTTGTTCGATTTCAAGGTCACAACAGACTTTTGTTGATAAAATATTGAGCTTTGAATAGATGAAAAGAAATCTTGATGAGAATTAACTAAAATGCTTATCTTTCATCCATGACCTTGGTTCAAGGTCAAATAAACTTTTTCAAGGTCATAACAAACATTTACTCTTGTAGGATTGATAGGATTTTGTTCTTAAATATTTATTCTTCACACAAGTAGTACTTCTTATTTGAACTTTACATAGTAAGATAGATAACTCTTTTATTCTTGTTCTCTTTTTCCTTTTTTTATCTTAGTAGCATTACTTGTCTGTACTTTCATGCTGTTGTCATTCTCTATTTATAGAAATTTTCTCATTGCTAATTCATTGTGCAATTCTTTTTGGGATAGTAATTTAAAAGGATTCAAAATGGATAGAATAGATATAGGAGTTTAAAGCCTTCCTAAACTTGAAAGGTATTTATCGTCTTTTTCTTCTTTTTTGTCGATAAATAGATAAGAGTCCCAAGTTAGACTTAAGCTCTTTTGACTCATTTGCTGAAGTGAATAAGGTACTAAAGCAACTATTCTTTTTTCATCATCTTTATTCGGATTTTAACACTTCAGTTCCTTGGAAGGTCTAATAAAGGAGGAATCCGTCTGTTGCTTGCAACAGTAGCCATCTAGTTATTCTTATTATTATTATTATTATTCTTACCCCCAGATCGATCCAGAGACTGTACAAAAAAGTGCCACTTCTTATGATAAAACGAAAGTATCATAAGAAAGAGCATATCAAGATCTTGAGGTAAAAAAATTTTGTAGTCAAAATGTTCACATATGCCCCCGCTAGAGGTCATCAAAGTTCAAATCTTTAAACTCTTATAACTCCTAAACTAACCGTACGATTTGAACGAAATTTGTTTTAAAATGTTCTTTGGGAAATTTGCAAACTTTTATACGCTTACATGCTCGATAAAATATTTACGGTTTTCGTGCTATTTTGAGTTGAAAATGGAACTTTAAATTGGCACAGTGCCAATTTCTACAGCTTTTGAGATTTTGAGTTGAAACTTGGATGGTAGGCTACTAATAGGTAGTCATTGATGATGACCTAGTTTCAAGGTCACATTATGATTCTCAAGGTCACAACAAACTTTTGCCTATAGAACAAAGACTATTTGACCTTGACAGTTCAAACTTCAGAAATACAATCATTGAGCCAAGCCCTTTCACCTTGACCTTGGCCCAAGGTCAAATTTTATTCTCAAGGTCACAACAAACTTTTGCCTATAGAACAAGGACCATTTGACCTTGAGAGTTCAAATTTGGCGCAAATATTCCTTGCATCAAGTCCTTTCACATTGACCTTGACCCAAGGTCATTTGTTCGATTTCAAGGTCACAACAGACTTTTGTCGATAAAATATTGTGCTTTGATTAGATTAAGAGGACTCTTGATGAGAATAAATTCAAATGCTTATCTTTTATGCATGACCTTTGTTAAAGTTCAAATTAACTTTTTCAAGGTCATAACAAATATTTACTCTTATAGAATTAACAGGTTTTTGTCCTTAACTATTTATTCTTCACACAAGTAGTACTTCTTATTTGAACTTTACATAGTAAGATAGATAACTCTTTTATTCTTGTTCTCTGTTTCTTTCTTTTTTATTCTTAGTAGCATTAAATGTTGTTGTCATTTTCTATTAATAGAAATTATCTCATTGCAAAATCATTGTGCAATTCTGTTTTGAGAATTGTAAAGGATTAGATACTGATTGTGCATGGAGTTTAAAGCTTTCGTAAACATGAAAGGTATTTATTATTTTTTCTTCTATTTTGTTGATAAATAAATAAGAGTCCCAAATTAGACATAAGCTCTTTTGACTCATTTGCTGAAGTTAATATGGTACTAAAGCAACTATTCTTTTTTCCATCTTCTTTATTTGGATTTTAGCACTTCAGTTCCGAGGAAGGTGTAATAAAGGAGGAATCCGTCTGTTGCTTGCAACAGTAGCCATCTAGTTCTTATTATTATTCTTATTATTAAGGATTCCGACTATTCCGTCGGAATCCTTTCTGTTATTGTATTGTCTTTTCTTTATTCTTATTATTATTCTTATTATTATTATTATTATTCTTACCCCGAGATCGTTCCAGTCACTGTACAAAAAAGTGCCATTTCTTATAATAAAACAATAAGTATCATGTGAAAGAGCATATAAATATCTAGAGGTAAAAAAATTTTGTCGTCGAAAAGTTCACATATGCCCCCGCTAGAGGTCATCAAAGGTCAAATCTTTAAACACTCATAACTCCTAAACTAACCGTACGATTTGAATGAAATTTGTTTTAAAATGTTCTTTAGGAAATTTGTAAACTTTTATACGCTTACATGCTCGATAAAATATTTACGGTTTTCGCGCTATTCCGAGTTGAAAATGGAACTTTAAATTGGCACAGTGCCAATTTCTACAGTTTTAAAGATTTTGAGTTGAAACTTGGATACTAGGTTACTTATAGGTAGTCATTTAATGTTGACCTACTCTCAAGGTCAAATTTTCATTCTCAAGGTACACAACAAACTTTTGCCTGTAGAACAAAGACTACTTGACGTTTAGAGTTCAAACTTCATACATAATATCGTTAAACCAAGCTCTTTCACACTGACCTTGACCCAAGGTCAAAATTTGATTCTCAAGATCACAACAAAGTTTTGCCTATAGAACAAAGACTATTAGACCTGCAGAGTTCAAACTTCATACATAATATCATTAAACCAAGCTCTTTCACCTTGACCTTGACCCAAGGTCAAATTTTGATTCTCAAGGTCACAACAAACTTTTGCCTATAGAACAAAGACTATCAGACATTCAAAGTTCAAACTTCATACATAATATCATTAAACCAAGCCCTTTCACATTGACCTTGACCCAAGGTCAAACTCTGATTCTCAAGGTCACAACAAACTTTTGGCTATAGAACAAAGGCTATTTGACCTTAAGAGTTTAAACTTCATACAAATAATTGTTCAATCATGCTCTTTCACTTTGACCTTGACCCAAGGTCAAATTCTCATTCTCAAGGTCACAGCAACTTTTCCCTACAAAACTAAGACTATTTGACCTTCAGAGTTCATACTTTATACATATCATGCTTGACAGTTCAAACTTTACACAAATATTTCTTGCATCAAACTCTTTCATCATAACCTTGACCCAAGGTCATTTGTTTAATTTCAAGGTCACAACTGACTTTGGTTGATTAGATATTGAGCTTTGCTCAGATAAAGATCAATCGTGATGAGAATAATCACAATACTTAGCTTTCATCAATTACATTGGTTAAAGGCCAAATAATCATTCATTCTCAAGGTCTTAACAATCATTTACTCTTGTAGAATTTACACTTTTTGTCCTATACTATTTATTCCTCACACAAGTAGTTCTTCTTATTTCAAGTTAACGCAGTATAAGAAAGATAACTCTTTCATTCTTGTTCTCTGTTTCTTTCTTTTTTCTTAGTAGCATTACATATCTGTACTTTCTTGTTGTTGTCATTTCCTATTAATAGAAATTATCTCATTGCAAAATCATTGTGCAATTCTGTTTTGAGAAAGTAATTGTAAAGGATTTGATATTGATAGAGCATGGAGTTTAAATCTTTCGTAAAGATGAGAGGTATTTATTATCTTTTTCTTCTATATTGTTAATAAATAAATAAGAGTCCCAAACAAGACATGAGCTCTTTTGACTCATTTACTGAAGTGAATAAGGTACTAAAGTGACTATTCTTTTTTCCATTTCCTTTATTCGGATTTAAACACTTCAGCTCCGAGGAAGGTCTAAGAAAGGAGGAATCCGTCTGTTGCTTGCAACAGTAGCCATCTAGTTATTATTATTATTATTATTCTTACCCCCAAATCGTTCCAGTCACTGTACAAAAAAGTACCACTTCTTATGATAAAACGAAAAGGATCATGTGAAAGACCATATAAAGATCTTGAGGTAAAAAAATGTTGTCGTCGAAAAGTTCACATATGCCCCCGCTAGAGGTCATCAAAGTTCAAATCTTTAAACTCTTATAACTCTTAAACTAACCGTACGATTTGAACGAAATCTGTTTTAAAACGTCTTTAAATTCAATAGCATCATTTAAAACCTGATAAATTTACAGCATGGATCAGACATGCACGTTTCGGGTACTAAATCCTCGTCAGTGATCCTTTGTCTAAACAATGTAATATTGCCAAAAAGTATGAAAATTATTATGTCCAAAAATGACCCAAAAGACGTAGCAGAATGGGTGGGATATGATGCTACAGGACCCACGTTTTAGAAATTTCAAGAAGTTTTAACAGAAAATTTTAAATGCGTTGAAAAGACAGACGATCAACCGAAGTTGATCGAACTTGGCTACATGTGCCCTCGGGGACTCTTGGTCCACCAGCAGTGACACTCACCAAGTAGTTCAAATGTTAAACGTCTTTAAATTCAATAGCATCATTTAAAACCTGATAAATTTACAGCATGGATCAGACATGCACGTTTCGGGTACTAAACCCTCGTCAGTGATCCTTAGTCTAAACAATGTAATATTGCCAAAAAGTATGAAAATTATTATGTCCAAAAATGACCCAAAAGACGTAGCAGAATGGGTGGGATATGATGCTACAGGACCCACGTTTTAGAAATTTCAAGAAGTTTTAACAGAAAATTTTAAATGCGTTGAAAAGACAGACGATCAACCGAAGTTGATCGAACTTGGCTACATGTGCCCTCGGGGACTCTTGGTCCACCAGCAGTGACACTCACCAAGTAGTTCAAATGTTAAACGTCTTTAAATTCAATAGCATCATTTAAAACCTGATAAATTTACAGCATGGATCAGACATGCACGTTTCGGGTACTAAACCCTCGTCAGTGATCCTTAGTCTAAACAATGTAATATTGCCAAAAAGTATGAAAATTATTATGTCCAAAAATGACCCAAAAGACGTAGCAGAATGGGTGGGATATGATGCTACAGGACCCACGTTTTAGAAATTTCAAGAAGTTTTAACAGAAAATTTTAAATGCGTTGAAAAGACAGACGATCAACCGAAGTTGATCGAACTTGGCTACATGTGCCCTCGGGGACTCTTGGTCCACCAGCAGTGACCAGCATATCCTTCCAAACCTACGCACTATCTCATGAATTTGTGTTTAAAAGTTGCTCATAGTTAATGACTTTATATTAAAAAAAAAACAACTACTGTAAAGGATGTAAAGAGGAAATTCAATAATATAGAATTTAAAATTTTGAAAAAAAATTTAACAATACCATTACCATGGAAAATAATTGATTCGACTAGTCTTGGACTCTGGAAGTAAAATCCATATTAATTAGTGTCTAATCCCTCCCGCATTTATAGTCGTCACCCAATCTAAACAAAGTGTATTTTATAGCAAACACTTGATAGATGAAAATTTAGCTAAAAGATATAATTTTTTACGCATATTCCAGATTTACTTTTTTCGAGTAGTAAAGATTTTATTCCACCAACTTCTAGAATCATTTGGCAAGGGCATAGATCTGAGATAATTTTTATAAATAATGAACAATTGTAGATGTCGCAACAATCCGTTCGTATATTTATTTCTTATTTCGAGCTTTTCAAAGCGGGTCCAGGGTAGAACCCGGTTTCAATAGGATAAACATCCTGACCCCCCCCCCAAAAAAAAACGGATTGGTTATTCTGAATGGAAAATGAATACCAGTATAGCAGTTTCAATTAACTATCTATTTGAGAACAGCGATTGCCAGGGTTATCATTTGATCATGTACAACACTAACTTGGCAATTTTTAGAGAGGTCATGCGTCACTACGCCCCCTCCCCCCTCAACCTCTAAATTTGCCAATGTCTTAACTAAATGTATTTGTGTAGATGTTTATATATCACTTCCCTATGTGCCTCCTTGCCCCATGTGCCACAAGGCATAACAAGGACTACGTAAGTAACATACAACTGGAGAAAAAGAGGAAAAAGGCAAGCACATTCAAATAGGTCGGTGCTCAATTCGCTCCTCATCTCAAAATTTTGAGTAATGTTCAGCATATCTAACACAAATATGTTCTCGATTCTAATTACAATAATTTTTATTTATATGACTGTATATGTACAGCACCAAGCAAAAGACACATACAAATGATACATTTACATTTATTATACAGTATTGTGTACCTCAGCAAATGCCGCTCCCCTTTTCTGACCCAATCCTGGGTTTCTTTCAAAGTGTCTTGCCCCTCAATGCGGAGGACAGTGGCGGATTCAAAAGGGGGGGGGGGGTAGGCTCCCAAAGCAAATCATAGGTAAAACGATAGGTAGTCATTTAATGTTGACCTACTTTCAAGGTCAAATTTTCATTCTCAAGGTCACAACAAACTTTTGCCTGTAGAACAAAGACTATTTGACCTTCAGAGTTCAAACTTCATACATACCATCGTTAAACCAAGCTCTTTCACATTGACCTTGACCCAAGGTCAAATTTTGACTCTCAAGGTCACAACAAACTTTTGCCTATAGAACAAAGACTATAAGACCTGCAGAGTTCAAACTTCATACATAATATCATTAAACCAAGCTCTTTCACCTTGACCTGGCCCAAGGTCAAATTCTGATTCTCAAGGTCACAACAAACTTTTGCCTATACAACAAAGACTATTAGAGATTTTTACCTATAGTCTAGGCTGACGATTGACACTGGACGCCGACGATTTGGGGGAGTTTCTCAAAATAATTTTTTTCAAGTTTTAGTGAAAATTTCTGTCTGCCTAACTGATAATTCAAATCATATTTGAGTAGTTTTGTTGGGTGTATATATTCTTTGTACAAGTAAATTTATTCCTTTTCACTAGTTCGTCTTTCAAACAAAATTTTAATTTGTAAAGAGAAACACATAATTATGTTTTTTTTTGCACATTCTAATTACAATAATTTTTATTTATATGACTGTATATTTACAGCACCAAGCAAAAGACACATACAAATGATACATTTACATTTATTATACAGTATTGTGTACCTCAGCAAATGCCGCTCCCCTTTTCTGACCCAATCCTGGGTTTCTTTCAAAGTGTCTTGCCCCTCAATGCGGAGGACAGTGGCGGATTCAAAAGGGGGGGGGGGGTAGGCTCCCAAAGCAAATCATAGGTAAAACGATAATATTCAATCTAAAAAGAGTAAATATGAGTAAATATAATAAATTTCATTGACGAAAATGAGTCCTAACGAAAAGGATGAAATGCTGGTCCCCCTACCAGGGCTCTGCCTTGGACCCGCTGAGGACTTAGGCGGTCCCCAGACCCCTCGTCAATCCCCCCTCCTTAACTGAAAAGATGGATCAGCCTCTGGAGGAGATGGGAAGTGTTCAAGCCAGAAACATATTCTACGCATAGATTTCAGCATGTTTGGCAAATTCCATGAGGTGGTAGTTACTGACTTGCCCGTCCCCTCCCCTCCCCTCTAATCTCCCCCCTCTTGATAATCGTCCAAACGCATTGTCTTCGTCTCTTGATATGATATTCATTTTCGATTTCTTGTTTTGAAATTACCCCTACAGGTAAAGTCATCGTCCGATCTCAATCGTCAGCGTAGACTTTAGGTAAAAACCTAAAACCTAAAACGTTTTAAAGATCTTGAGGTAAAAAAATGTTGTCGTCGAAAAGTTCACATATGCCCCCGCTAGAGGTCATCAAAGTTCAAATCTTTAAACTCTTATAACTCTTAAACTAACCGTACGATTTGAACGAAATCTGTTTTAAAATGTTCTTTGGGAAATTTGTAAACTTTTATACGGTTACATGCTCGATAAAATATTTACGGTTTTCGCGCTATTTCGAGTTGAAAATGGAACTTTAAATTGGCACAGTGCCAATTTCTACAGTTTTTGAGATTTTGAGATGAAACTTGGATACTAGGTTACTTATAGGTAGTCATTTAATGTTGACCTACTTTCAAGGTCAAATTTTCATTCTCAAGGTCACAACAAACTTTTGCCTGTAGAACAAAGACTATTTGACCTTCAGAGTTCAAACTTCATACATAATATCATTAAACCAAGCTCTTTCACCTTGACCTTGACCCAAGGTCAAATTTTGATTCTCAAGGTCACAACAAAGTTTTGCCTATAGAACAAATACTATTAGACCTGCAGAGTTCAAACTTCATACATATTATCATTAAACAAACCTCTTTCACCTTGTCCTTGACCCAAGGTCAAATTCTGATTCTCAAGGTCACAACAAAATTTTGCCTATAGAACAAAGACTATTAGACATTCAAAGTTCAAACTTCATACATAATATCATTAAACCAAGCTCTTTCACCTTGACCTTGACCCAAGGTCAAATTCTGATTCTCAAGGTCACAACAAACTTTTGCCTATAGAACAAAGACTATTTGATATTCAGAGTTTAAACTTCATGCAAATAATTATTCAGTCATGCTCTTTCACTTTAACCTTGACCCAAGGTCAAATTTTCATTCTCAAGGTCACAGCATTTTTTCCCTTCAAAACAAAGACTATTTGACCTTCAGAGTTCATACTTTATACATATCATGCTTGGGCCCAGCTCTTTCACCTTGACCTTGACCCAAGGTCAAGTTCTGATTTTCAAGGTCACAACAAACTTTAGTCTATAAAACAAAGACTGTTTGACCTTGAGAGTTCAAACTTTACACAAAGATTCCTTGCATCAAACTCTTTCATCATGACCTTGACCCAAGGTTATTTGTTTGATTTCAAAGTCACAACTGACTTTGGCTGATTATATATTGAGCTATGCTCAGATTAAGATCAATCGTAATCACAATACTAAGCTTTCATCCATGACATTGGTTAAAGGCCTAATAATCATTCTCAAGGTCTTAACAATCATTTACTCTTGTAGAATTTACACTTTTTGTCCTATACTATTTATTTTTCACAGAAGTAGTCCTTCTTATTTGAACTTAACATAATATAAGAAAGATAACTCTTTTATTCTTGTTCTCTGTTTCTTTTTTTTTTTCTTAGTAGCATTACTTACCTGTACTTTCATGTTGTTGTCATTTTCTATTAATAGAAATTATCTCATTGCAAAATCATTGTGAAATTCTGTTTTGAGAAAGTAATTGTAAAGGATTTGATATCCATAGAGCATGAAGTTTAAAGCTTTCGTAAAGATGAGAAAGGTACTTAATTTGTTTTCTTCTATTTTGTTGATAAATAAATAAGAGTTCCAAATTAGACATAAGCTCTTTTGACCCATTTGCTGAAGTGAATAAGGTACTTGAGCAACTATTCTTTTTTCCATCTTCTTTATTCGAATTTTAACACTTCAGTTCCGAGGAAGGTCTAAGAAAGGAGGAATCCGTCTGTTGCTTGCAACAGTAGCCATCTAGTTCTTATTCTTCTTATTATTATTATTCCTACCCCCAAGCCAATCCAGAGACTTTACAACAAAGTACCGCATCATATGATAAAATGGAAAGTATCATGTGAAAGAGCAAATAAAGATCTTCATATATATTTTTTTTTCTTGTCGAAAAGTTTACATATGCCCCCGCGAGAGGTCATCAAAGGTAAAATCTTTAAAACCTTATAACTCCTAAACTAACTGTGCGATTTGAATGAAATTTGTTTTATATTGTTTTTTGGAAAATTTGCAAACTTTTATACGCTTACATGCTCGATAAAATATTTACGGTTTTCGCGCTATTTTGAGTTGAAATTGTAACTTTAAATTGGCACAGTGCCAATTTCTACAGTTTTTGAGATTTTGAGTTGAAACTTGGATGGTAGGTTACTTATAGGTAGTCATTGATGATGACCTAGTTTCAAGGTCAAATTTTGATTCTCAAGGTCACAACAAACTTTTGCCTATAGAACAAAGACTATTTGACCTTGACAGTTCAAACTTCATAAATACAATCATTGATCCAAGCCCCATCACCTTGACCTTGACCCAAGGTCAAATTCTCATTTTCAAGGTCACAACAATAATTTTCCCATAGAACAAAGACCATTTGACCTTGAGAGTTCAAACTTTGCGCAAATGTTCCTTACATCAAGTCCTTTCACCTTGACCTTGACCCAAGGTCATTTGTTCGATGTCAAGGTCAAAACAGACTTTTGTTGATAAAATATTGAGCTTTGAATAGATGAAAAGGAATTTTGATGAGAATAAACTAAAATGCTTATCTTTCATCCATGACCTTGGTTCAAGGTCAAATAAACTTTTTCAAGGTCATAACAAACATTTACTCTTGTAGGATTGAGAGAATTTTGTTCTTAAATATTTATTCTTCACACAAGTAGTACTTCTTATTTGAACTTAACATAGTAAGATAGATAACTC
The DNA here is from genome assembly GCA_033119305.1 of Pinctada imbricata. NCBI lineage: Eukaryota > Metazoa > Mollusca > Bivalvia > Pterioida > Pteriidae > Pinctada > Pinctada imbricata. Next base: position 10,966,847 of record VSWD01000014.1, on the reverse strand, counting down.
TTTCATTCTTGTTCTATGTTTCCTTTTTTTATCTTAGTAGCATTACTTGTCTGTACTTCCATGCTGTTGTCATTCTCTATTTATAGAAATTTTCTCATTGCTAATTCATTGTGCAATTCTTTTTGGGATAGTAATTTAAAAGGATTCAAAATGGATAGAATAGATCAAGGAGGTTCCTAAACTTGAAAGGTATTTATCGTCTTTTTCTTCATTTTTGTCGATAAATAGATTAGAGTCCCAAGTTAGACATAATCACTTTTGACTCATTTGCTGAAGTGAATAAGGTACTAAAGCAACTATTCTTTTTTTCATCTTCTTTATTCGGATTTTAACACTTCAGTTCCGAGGAAGGTCTAATAAAGGAGGAATCCGTCTGTTGCTTGCAACAGTAGCCATCTAGTTCTTATTTATTTTCGATTTTTTCCTTGACAAATCTAAAACATTTGGCACTCTGAAACACCCCCCCCTAAAAAAATTAGCTTCAAGTAAGTATAGGTGTCAAGAAACGAAGAAAAGGTGTCTTGGAAGTAAGTATAGGTGTCTTGAAAGTAAGTACAGGTGTCTTGAAAGAAAGTATAGGTGTCTTGAAAGTAAGTATAGGTGTCTTGAACGAAAGTAAAGGTGTATTGGAAGTAAGTCTAAGTGTCTTGGAATTGGTCTCGTTGGTTTATGTGTAGTCATTTGTGTTTTATGTTTTTCTGTGATTTGACGTTCATTGTACTACTGCGTCTCTTTCTGTGTGTGTCATTTTTGTGTTTTACAGTGGGTGTTTTGGGAGGTTGCTGTTGATGCTGCAACTAGGTGTTGTTGGAGATCCCCTCCTTTCTTGGAAGTAAGTGTAGGTGTCTTGGAACTAAGTATATGTATTTTGGAAGTAAGTATAGGTGTCTTGAAAGAAAGTATAGGTGTCTTGAAAGTGAGTATAGGTGTCTTGGAAGTAAAACAAAGGAGGGGATCTCCAACAACACACGGTTGTAGCACCCACAGCAAAACCCAAAACACCCAATGCAAAAACACAAAGCAGACAAGCACAAAGATACGCGTAAGGGACAAGGTACGTCAACGCACAACACAGAAACATCAAACACAAAGGACTACACATAAACCATCGAGACCAATAGGCAACCGGTGCCGACTTAGGACGGCCATCTGCCACGGAAATAGCAGAAGGTATGGTTATCCTGGATTACGTGCGCACAACCCTCCCACTTTTCCGATTACCCAGAGGTCTCGAAGAACGTACAATTGTGGTGTAATACAACCTCCTCAATGCCAGATGACCACACACAAACAAGACCGCAAAACGCAGGGGCCCAAGCAACACAGATGAATATGTAAATGGATATAAAAAGAGGGCGTACGTAATACAATCCGTGCTCTGCCGCCGCGAGCTCATGTATGTTATCACCCGAGGAGTCCGACTGACATTCAGAGAGGACAGGTGGTCGGGCCCTGTCTTCTCTAAAGACGTTTGGACAGGGCCCGTCATGGAGTCCCGTCGTCACAGTCAGTCAGAGTGCAAGTTTTAAGAATGCGCTTGGACAAGACTGTAGATTGGTCAAGTACCAAGCCTAGTGTCTGTCTGGTGACATTAGGATCATACCCACGGTATTAAAGTATAGGTGTCTTGGAAGTAAGTATAGGTGTATTGGAAGTAAGTCTAGGTGTCTTGGAAGTAAGTCTAGGTGTCTTGGAAGTAAGTATAGGTGTCTTGGAAGTAAGTAAAGGTGTCTATATGTGTCTTGGAAGTAAGTATAGGTGTCCAGGAAGTAAGTATAGGTGTCTTGGAAGTAAGTATAGGTGTTTTGGAAGTAAGTATAGGAGTCTTGGAAGTAAGTATAGGTGTCTTGGAAGTAAGTATAGGTGTTTTGGAAGTAAGTATAGGTGTTTTGGAAGTAAGTATAGGCGTCTATAGGTGTATTGGAAGTAAGTATAGGTGTTTTGGAAGTAAGTCTAGGTGTCTTGGAAGTAAGTATAGGTGTTTGGAAGTAAGTATATGTGTCTTGGAAGTAAGTATAGGTGTCCTGGTAGTAAGTAAAGGTGTTTGGAAGTAAGTATAGGTGTCTTGGAAGTAAGTATAGGTGTCTTGGAAGTAAGTATAGGTGTTTTGGAAGTAAGTATAGGTGTTTTGGAAGTAAGTATAGGTGTCTATAGGTGTATTGGAAGTAAGTATAGGTGTTTTGGAAGTAAGTCTAGGTGTCTTTGAAGTAAGTATACGTGTTTTGGAAGTAAGTATATGTGTTTTGGAAGTAAGTAAAGGTGTCTATAGGTGTATTTGAAGAAAGTCTAGGTGTCTTGGAAGAACGTATAGGTGTCTTGGAAGTAAGTATAGGTGTCTTGGAAGTAAGTCTAGGTGTCTTGGAAGTAAGAATAGATGTTTTGGAAGTAAGTATAGGTGTTTTGGAAGTAAGTATTGGTGTCTTATAAGTAAGTATATGTGTCTTGGAAGTAAGTCTAGGTGTCTTGGAGTAAATATGTGTGTTTTGGAAGTAAGTATAGGTGTTTTGGAAGTAAGTATAGGTGTATTGGAAGTAAGTCTATGTGTCTTGGAAGTAAGTATAGGTGTATTGGAAGTAAGTATAGGTGTTTTGGAAGTAAGTATAGGTGTCTTGGAAGTAAGTATAGATGTCTTGGAAGTAAGTATAGATGTCTTGGAAGTAAGTATAAGTGTCTTGGAAGTAAGTAAAGGTGTCTTGGGAGTAAGTCTAGGTGTCTGGGAAGTAAGTATAGGTGTTTTGGAAGTAAGTATAGGTGTTTTGGAAGTAAGTATAGGTGTTTTGGAAGTAAGTCTAGATGTCTTGGAAGTAAATATAGGTGTCTTGGAAGATTAAGCACTTTCTGCAATACACGTCAGTATAGTATATTCATGTCTTAACGTGAGGGACTCAGATTTCCCTCTCTAACTCTATAGCTCTGGGGAAAGTAGGCATTATCTGCTTTTATGCAACTTGTGTCTCTAAAAAGTTTTACTACACGTATCTTTTAGGTATGGATAGACGGAGGGACCCAGATTTTCTTCTCCTATGCCATAGCTCTGGGCGGCATGATTGGACTGGGCAGTTACAACAAGTTTAATAATAATTTCTACAGGTAATGACGTCAGTAGGATAATGTGCTTATTTTGTTATAAGGGTCTGGCACCATAAACTAAGAACGGGTTTTATTTTTAATTTTAATATTTGTATTCATAATAATAACACTGATGAATTACAAATATTCAACAATTTTCCTTATTTCAGAGTCGAGGAAAATGGATGAACTCAATGTTTCAGGATGTCAAATGTTTTCGTGATGTCACATGTTTTCATGATGTCAAATGTTTTCTTTTTAATGTCCGGTATTTGAGAAGCGTTTCGGTGTTTTGCCATGGGTGCTGCAAACGTGTCTTGTTGGAGATCCCCTCATTTATTTTGAATACATTCTTAGATTATAGTGACAGGTTCTGACTTCAGAATTTTTTGTTGCGCTTAATGGAGTTGACCGAAAAGGAATCATTTTGGTTTTAAAAATAAGTTGTATTGACGAATGATCATTTGGTACTTCTACATGTATATGCATCGTAATTATCCATTCATTGTTCAATGTACTCATTAAGATGTAGTTTACTTAAACTGTTCTTAACAGGAACGATGTTAATTTCTTTTTGGTCTATTAAAATTCAGGGGATGTGCTTGACAAAATGAAAATTGAAAATTTCCAAGCCAAACCATTTCTTCATACGACTTCTCTAATATGTACACAACGCTTCCTCGCGAAAAAATTAATGATTGGTTGTCTAAACTAATTAAATGGTGTTTTGATCGAGAGTTGAAAACTTACATTTGTATATCAGAAGGGTTTTTTTTTCCTGAAGAGACTACAAATCATTTAAATCATGGGCATGCAGCGACCTGTGTAATGCCTTGTCCTTCCTCTTGGTTAATATTTACGCTAGAATTGGTGAGGATCTTTACAAATAGGTAGTTATGATAAAAGACATGATTTTGGATTCAACATAGTAATTTCCCCTGGCTTGACAGTGACGTTCCCAGACTACCGTCATACGGCATTTACATATCACAGTTCATCCGTTGCGCTAGAGCGTGCACTAATATTTTGGATTTTATAGTAGAAATATACATATAACCAAGAAACTTTTAGGTCAATGTTTCCGCTTTCATAAACTAGTAAAGACGTTTTTGGAAATTTTACGAAAATTACAGTCAGCTTCTTTTAAAATTCGGACCTATACAGGCAACAGAGTATATTACTTTGGGTATTTCACAGCCTGTATTCTATGGTGACATTATAAACAAAATTAGAAGGATCAAATGCATATAGCATAGCCATCAAAAATACGTCAGCATGGTACTTGACCAATCTACAGCCTTGAACCAGTCCTTGAGACTTACACTCTGACCGACTCTGACGACGGGACTCCATAACGGACCCTGTCCAAACCTCTTTAGAGAAAACAGGCCCAGAAAACCTGTCATCTCTGAATGTCGGTCGGACTCCTCGGGTAATAAGATGCATGATCTCACAACAGTCAGCAGAGCACGGACTGCATTTCATACGCCCCTACCCTATTTTTATATATATTTACATATTCATCTGTGTTCCTTGGGCCTCTAGGTTGTGTTGTCTTGTTTGTATGGTCATCTTACAGTGGGAAGGTAATTTTACACAACAATTGTGCGTTCTTCGAGACCTTTTGGTAACCGGAAAAATGGGAGGGTTGTGCACACGTAATCCAGGATAACTACACCATCTGTTAATAATGTCGAAGGGTTCCAACTCTATATCTTCTTCAAGAAAATTCCAACCAATTTTCATGCACCAGACACGTATTTCGAATACTGAATTCTCATCAGTGATGCTTCTAGCGGAGCCACCAAAAATTATTTCAGTAGCGCCCTCTCTTATTTTTCAAATTTAGATTTGTAAATTTACATTACAGAGAGTGAACGGCTCCAAATTTCCTGTAGGGTCGATTCAGTAGCATATCCAAATAAAATCTATGTTCAAAATAGCATTGGAGGGATGGTGCTAAGATGTTAAACTCCTTTAATTTCGATGATATTTATTGGTGAAATGGCTAGTTTCCGAAATAGCAAAAAATATATATATATATGATGTCACATTAATAAAAGGCCAAACCAAAGCTTCTTTCAGGTGACAGAGCTGGAAAGAAGTAAATCCACTTGACAAACATCAGGTCACGGGGAACTATTTTAACTGTTCCACACTGCAACGTGAAATAAGTGTTTATATTAGTAATGTCGAAGGGTTCCAACTCTATATCTTATTGAAGAAAATTCCAAGCCAATTTCCATGCACCAGACACGTGTTTCGAATATTGATGCTTCTAGCGGAGCCACCAAAAATCATTTCAGTAGCACCCTCTTTAATTTTTTAAATTTAGATTTGTACATTTACATTACAGAGAGCGCATGGCTCCAAATGTCCTGTAGGGTCGATTCAGTAGCATATCCATATAAAATCTACGTTCAAAATAGCATTGAAGGGATGGTGCCAAGACGTTAAACTCCTTTAATTTCGATGATATTTATTGGTCAAATGGCTAGTTTCCGAATAGCAAAATATATATATATATATATATGATGTCACATTGATAAAAGGCCAAAACAAAGCTTCTTTCAGGTGACAGAGCTGGAAAGAAGTTATAAATAAACTTGACAAACATTTGGTCACGGGGAACTTGGCTGACGGCCGTCCTAAGTCGGCACCGATTGCCCATTGTTCTCGTCAGGTTAATATGTTGTCTTTTATGTTCGATGTTTGATGTCTCGCTTGCTGATATTTGTCTCTTGCTGTGTGTGTCTTCTCTGTGTTTTCACGTGGGGTGTTGGTGTTTGGTGTATTGCTGTTATTTGTCTCTTGCTGTGTGTGTCTTCTCTGTGTTTTCACGTGGGGTGTTGGTGTTTGGTGTATTGCTGCTGGTGCTGCAACCGAGCTTGTTGGAGATCCCCTTCTTTCTTACAGGGACTGTACGATCATAGCATGTATTAACAGTGGTACCAGTGTACTGGGCGGCTTCGTCGTGTTCTCTGTGCTGGGCTTTATGGCAAAATTAAAGAATGTCGACATAGATCAAGTGGCAGATAAAGGTATGATAAGCTTACATTTAAGTCTCATGCGAACTTCATAGGCAGTAGATTTCCCAATAATACGGAAGTGTTCAAACTCTTTTACCTTCTTGAAAAACATTTCATACCAATTTTAATGATACAGACACTTATTTCGGTTAGTAAATCCTCATCGGTGCTACTAATTAAATGCAAAAGTGGTTCTCAGACACAGCCAAATGTAACTAAGTAAGTTACGGAATCCAAATATTCTGAAATGGAGACGAAACCGATGCCTTCCGCTATTCTTCATTGCCTTTAGTATGTTTACATGTATGAATAATCGCTTACGAAAATATTAATTGATTACGACCATTTCCTCGCTTACCAATGAATAATGCCTATCAATAAAGGGCACAGATATGCAGCTTAAGTTTGAATTTCCGTTTAAACTACAAGAATAAGAGGATAACAGTGGATATAATTGATATTTCTTTTAAAATAATGTCAGCATTTCTGTCGTGAGAAAAGCAAAGGAGAAAATAAAACAATGTTTAAAATTAATTTAAATCCTTTTTGTAGAAATCTGGCGCATATGACTAATCCCATATTCATTTGATCTTTCTTGCAAGTTAAGATGCAGCATGCACTGTTTAAACAAATACAATCTTGAGCTGTTTATAAACCGAATTTTCATCCTTATATCTTTTTATGACAATAATGGATGAGGTAAAACAACCAAGAATATAAATTTTAGGTCCCGGCTTGGCTTTTATTACCTACCCAAAAGCAGTATCGGAGATGCCACTTCCTCAATTATGGGCTGTACTTTTCTTTGTCATGATATTTACAGTTGGTCTTGACAGTCAGGTAAGAATTTATTTCACAATTAGATTTCTTCTCTATTCTTCATCTCTACTTTCAGTTTCAATTTTTATTGTATTTTGTTCTAAGAAGTATAACCGAAAGAAATATTCTACTTTACGTGGTTTTTTCCTCTCTTGAAAAAACTAATGAATCTTTCAAACCACACATGTTTATGTACAGCTATTTTTTATGAATTACTTAAATGTATGAAAGGTTTCATTAATTTTTGGGACTTGACTTGAAACAGATTTTTACTTTGAAGCAAAAGAAAGGAAGGATATAATAATCCTTTAATCTGTTAGATAATTATTCTTTTTTCGAGCTGTCAAATGACGCAACTGTTTGAACTTACTGTAAACGTGGTTATTTTCGCGGGGGGAAATTTCGCGATTTTAACATCAAGACTTTTCACGTTGGGGAAAATATTCGCGATAAAAATGTCTTTCCTATTGTAAGAATGCAACGGGGATATTTTCGCGTGTGGGACATTTTCGCGAAATAACTCTATTCGCGAAAAACGCAAAATTTTCCACACGCGAAAATTTCCACGTTTACAGTATCTTCGTGTATCTTATTCAAATACTTATTCAAATGCCCCGAAAATGATCATTTTGGAGAGATATTAAGCAGAGAAATTATCTTAGAGTCACAAGAGTCTTTCTTTGTATCCTTAAGTTTGTAGGCGTCGAGTCGTTTGTGACACATTTCATTGACATCTTCCCTCGATATCTGTACAAGAGGAGCGGTAGGATGATATTCACAGGAGTTTATTGTGCTGTATCCTACATCGTTGGTCTAACAATGGTAACTAAGGTATGTTACAGACAGGTTAAATTTTCTTCTACCAAATTTAAGACAAGCAGGAGATGCTGAATTTTCCTGGGTACCTGGTCTCACTCTTATATTCTTCTTTCTTGTGATGGAGGTTTGTTTTTTGTTTGCTTATGTTCCTGTTTTATCCTGATTTTGTGCGCCTTCAGTTTGTGATTTTCTGAATTACCGATTTTGTGATGTATATTTCGATATGGTGATTATCCATATGTGTCACACAGGCTGCCGATGTTTATCTATTAAAAATAAAAACAAAACATTTGCTGTTTTTATCATACATACAGGGAAAGAAGAAAAAGGTGCTTTACAGAAATCGAGGCGAAAAATTGAACCTAAAATTGTTGACATGTTTTTTTGCCCGCTGAATCGTTTATTTTAGTTTTTCATATGGAAATCCAGGTATCGCTCGATTCGTTGACACTTCAGCTATTTGATCCACTAACACAAAAGTAGAAATAATGTCACCAGAAGACACAACAACGCGGTTTTTCTGTTCCCTTATCGAATATTTATATATTTTTATCCATATTTTACATTGCATTCAGGATAGTTCTATTCATATATCACAATTCAAACAGGAAAGATTATCATTATCTTGATTTTAAATAGAATACTTTAAACAGAATCTATGCAATTCAAACAGAAGCGCATTAGCGAAAAACATCTTGTTGTTATTTCAGGGAGGGATGTACGTATTCCAGTTGTTTGATTACTATGCAGCTAGCGGAATGGTCTTACTGTGGATATCTTTCTGGGAAGCTATAGTTATAGGATGGATCTTTGGTAAGTGAGGTCGTTACCAGAAAGGAGGGGATCTCCAACAACACCTAGTTGCAGCACCAACAGCAAATCCCTAAAACACCCACTGAAAAAATCAAAGAAGACACGCACAGAAAGAGACGTTATGGTACAAGGAACATCAAATCACAGAGAAACAGAGAACACGAGTGACTACACATAAACCAAGGAGACCAATGGGCAATCGGTGCCGACTAAGGACGACCATCTGCCACGTCAGTGGCAGACGGTGTGGTTATCCTGGATTACGTGCGCACAACCCTCCCACTTTTCAAATTTCCCAGAGGTCTCGAAGAACGTACAATTTTGGTGTAAAATAACCTCCTCACTGTCAGATGACCACACACAAAGAAGACCGCAAAACGCAGGGGCCCAAGTACATGTAACATATTTGATGAATATGTAAATGGATATCAAAAGAGGGCATACGCAATACAATCAGTGCTCTGCCGCCGCGAGCTCATGTATGTTATCACCCGAGGAGTCCGACTGACATTCAGAGAGGACAGGTGGTCGGGCCCTGTCTTCTCTAAAGAGGTTTGGACAGGGCCCAGTCAGTCAGAGTGCAAGTTTTAAGAATGCGCTGGTACAAGACTGTAGATTAGTCAAGTACTAAGCCTAGTGTCCGTTTGGTGTTATTACTGTCCTGTTCACTAAATCCAGAGCACCCTGTTTTGGCGATTTATTCTGTCGTCTGAAGAATTTTGCTGTAAATTATTGTTTCCGAGCATTGACCTTCTTTAGTCGTAACATGAAATTAACTTCAACTTACCCTATCAGCTGCCTTCGAACGGCAATATGAAAAATAAAATGTCTACGGGAAATTCCCATGTTAATTTCAAGCCGCCGCCATCTCGTTCTCCGTGTCAACAATAGTAAACAGTGACGTCAAAGCCTCCGACGTCACACATTTTCAGCGATTTTACTATAGAAAATCCCCGTAGACTTTTTATTTTCCGTCCTATTTCTAACTTAATTGACGCACAGCCAAAACAATGGTATTTTCTGTTACGACTAAAGGAGTACTATAAAATTGATATCTGTTGGGAAGATGACATTATCATATTTTAGAGAAAACCGGGAAAACAGGGTGCTCTGGAATTAGTGAACAGGTAAGTAGGATCATATCCATGGTATAAAAGACGTTTGATGATTCTTTTTTATTCAAAATACATAAAAAGCAAGGTCGTCAATAATTTGGCTTCTGTCATATTGAATATAATAATACGGAAGTGTTCCAACTCTTTACCTTCCTGAGGAAAATTGAAAACCAATTTATTAAGCACCAGACACGTGTTTCGGATATTAAATCCACATCAGTGATGCTTCTGTCCAAAGTGATATTTCCACACAGTAAGGTTCATTTTAGAAGAGCCCTCTTGTTATCTTTTTTGAATGAAATTTGTGCAATATGCAGAGAGTGCGCGGCTCCAAATTACCTGTAGGGTCGATTCAGTGGCATATCCAAACAAAATTCCTTTATATCCGCTACACTTGTGATTAGATAAAAGGGACTACGATTATGTTTTCTTGAGATTTTAATATTTCTTTGAAATGTGTGCGCACAGCAGACTGATTATAGAGGAACGTTCATTTTCTGTTACAAAATTTCTTGAAATTTCTAAAACGTGGGTCCTGTAGCATCATATCCAACCCATTCTGCGACGTCTTTTGGTACATTTTGGACAAAATAAGTTTATACTTTTTGGCCGTATTACATTGTTTAGACTGAGGATCACTGACGAGAGTTTATTATCCGAAACGTGCATGTCTGGTCCATGCTGTAATTTTAAATGATGCTATTGAATTTTTAAGACGTTTAACATTTGAACTACTTGGTGAGTGTCACTGCTGGTGGACCAAGAGTCCCCGAGGGCACATGTAGCCAAGTTCGATCAACTTTGGTTGATCGATTGTCTCTTTAACGCATTTGAAAATTTCTGTTACAAAATTTATTGAAATTTTTGAAACATGGATCCTATAGCATCATATCCCACCCATTCTGCTACGTCTTTTGGTACATTTTGGACATGATAAGTTTCATACTTTTTGGCCATATTACATTGTTTAGACTGAGGATCACTGACGAGTTTAGTACCAGAAACGTGCATGTCTGGTCCATGCTGTAAATTTATCAGGTTTAAAATGATGCTATTGAATTTAAAGACGTTTCACATTTATACAAAGATAAGACGATATTTATTTACAGAATATCGACGTCTGAACAATAACTAGAAGAAACCAAGTTGTACTCGAGAAGTTAGCTACCCAGAACTATAAAGTTCATTTCGAATATGCATCCAATAATGGTTATTTCTTGAATTTTGATAAAATTTACCTTTCTACCTATGCAGTATTTTGAAAAAAAATATCTGTTTTTTAAACACCAGGAGCAGACAGATTTTATGATGCCATTGAGATGATGATAGGATATAGACCAAATATTTGGCTGAAGATATGTTGGAAATATCTAACACCACTCATCACCTTGGTAACCGATTTTATTTAATTTTTTCTTCAGATATTTCCTAAATCAAATCAATATTAATATATTGAAAGATATTTAACAAGACCTCCTGTGCAGCGATCATAGCGGAACACACACACACACAAGATCACAACAAGCAGCAAACGTCATGCAAAACAATCACACAAATTACCAGAAGGATATATAGTAACAAGAGTTGTCACCTGCTTTGTCTATGGACACTTAACAAACAATAAAACAAACAAATTAACAAATATACAAAGAAACAAACAAACAACCAAGAAAACTAAGCAAAGACAACAAAGAAACACGAAGAACGGCACAATCAAATGCATAAAATGAAGCTTCATTTTGTCTCATAATTTTAAGATGGCTGTTGACCTTTAGGGCCATGCAATTCTATTGGGGTCACTTATTTGATTTTGGTTTCACACGGTGAAATTCTAATTTCGATATCGACAATGGACGAAAACCTACACTAGTATTTTTTCCATTGTTTAAATGCACAAATATTGATTCATCCCAGACAAGACATTTCAATCAACCACAGACAGACTGACAGGTCAAGATACATTTCAGGTGTTCTACTGATTACGAACAGACAGAGCAGGAATTTGATATTAATGAAAATTAAATAAAAATAACATATATATTTTTATGATTTATTGTATATTCTTTCTTTTTGAATAAGTTTCGATACTGTTTTAGGTGATTATAGGCCGCGGCTGCACTAATAGGAGCCATGACTCAAATTGAGTCATAAAGGGCATCCTAGTTAAAAAAAATTACAATGCCTAATTTTATCCGAACTCTGGGATCAGCCGTTCTGGATAACGCAGCTATGTTAAGGTGCTCCACGCAATGACGTTAGAGAAAATTCCACGAAAACATTGTGTGACGTTTTAAATGACGTCACATCAGTTATCGTATGCTAGGGATATTTCAAGGGATAAATTGTACTGGATCGATTTTCAATATTATTGAGCTTTCATCCTATTCCTTACATCAACTCTAAATGTTCCCAGTATCTTATTTACGAGAAGTAATGAAAGAATGCGTGTTTTTCCACACTTTTGCACATCGGGTCATTGTAGGTCAAGCATGCGCAGTCTGAGTTCTGGGTTAAAGGGAAGCTTTGGATGAGAAACCGCTTTTAATTCACAGAGGAATCGCTGATTTTCAATTAGTAAATCAATATAAGGAATTGATAATGGTATCCTCATAAAGGAGCACAATTTTTATTTCGATTATTTGTTAGATATTGTCCATATTTAGCAATTTAATGGAGTTTTACTGATTTACCGGCTTTAAAATAATTATTTCTTATTCATTTTTATATTCATTTAGTTGTTGTTGCTGCCGGGGTTTGGGGGAGGGCGAGGGTGCCAGCTCATGTACATTAATACAGTTTATTCTCAAGCATTATTTTTAAAAAAAATATATAATATATATCATTACGAATACGGTGCTAAAATACATGTGTCAATAAATGGCTATACGGCGGGCACTGTATTCATAGCCGGTACAACAGAACAATATTGAGACTTCAGATACGGTCAACTTGTACTAGACTAAATCTAAGATGAGATAAAAATAGTAATAAAACAAATTGTAATCAGTAAGAGATCGGGCGGGTTATAATTAGACTGAAACATAATTAGCCTAGCAGGGAAAGAAACCCCCCCCCCCTCTCTCTCTTATTTATTCAAGTAATATACATTTTTATTTTATTATGATTATTTTGTCACCGATAGAGCTCTGCTCACGAAAGCCCTGTAACAAGTTTACAATCAATTTTGTTAAATACAAAATTAGAAGATATCAGTATCAGTATCGCGGTCTCAATAGTCCGCCGGGTTTGACTCGGTACGAGGAAATATTGCATTGATACATAGATTTTAATATTTGATCAGCAGAAGTTTGTATTGTCTAGCGGCAACCTTTATCACCAGAGTTATTCCCTACCACAAACTTTCCCACAAAGAAAATATTTAATGTTTGAACTTGAAAAAACAAATATACTAAAAGCGGATGCCCGGACGAGGCTTACCCTCCCGGGTCGGTCCCCCCCCCCCTTCTTAATATATGTATATTACATTCTCATCGTTGTAAAAATAATACTAAAATAAAAAAAACACACTTTACAATGTATCAGATATTAAAAACCCGTGTTATTATGTTGTACACACGTATATGTTGCATGTTTACAAATGTTTTCCCAGGTCAGCCCCCCCCCCCCCGGGCCGGGCCGGGCCTGCCTTCTTAATATATGTATATTACATTCTCATCGTTGTAAAACTAATACTTAAATGAAAAAAAAAACCACTTTACATTGTATCAGATATTAAAAACCCGTATTATTATGTTGTACACACGTATATGTTGCATGTTTGGTCTTTCCCGCTAAATTTCTATGACGTAATCCAGATCACCTGTGCGTTTAGGTCCCATCTGAAAATAGACTGATATAGGGTAGTTGTAAAAAAAATGTAATTTGCAGGTGACTACCCTTGTACGATTTCGATATTTTTATACAGAATCTATAGAGGACACTTCAATTTACCAAGATTTTGCTGCGCATTTAATAGAAATTTTAATAGTTGTGTAAAATGTGGATGTAAAGTCGAGTTTTGCAGTGTTTTTACCACTTGTTTTCCTTCTCGGTATATTTTCTCCTCTAAATTGTTTTAAGTGTCACAATGCCCAGCACATTTCTAAATCTACATGATTTACTAAAGAAAACGATATAACATTTCTATTATTTTTTCCTTATTTACCACTTGCAAAATTCAATTTAAAACCGAGACAACACTGCAGAGTTATATTTAGGACTGTCACGTGACACAGGGGAATCCCCCTGGTGAATTTCTTTTTCTTAGCTTCCAGACACCTACCAGATATTAAAAAAATACAGCTTTGAACTAAAGAAAAAACGTTTAAGCTGTAATTGAGGGTTGAATGCCAGGCACCGTAAAAATGGAATATTTTCAGCGCGACGTCAGCGTGGAGCACCTTAACGCACCCGCGAAGCTAAGTGAAAATGAAAATGAAAAGAATCTTCTCATTCAAGTGAAACATTCTGTGGAATTTCACGTTGGTCTTGAAGCAGTCCGAATGTTAAAAGAATATCATGACGACAATCTCAACAGCACTGAGTCTCACAATAGAGCACCAAATTGAGCATCGACGGAATCCTAGCAAGCTAAAGATGGCATATGGCAAAATAGCGCTCAATTTATTCATATATGCAAATGTATTCATATGACGATTATATTACGTCATATACCTATGTTTGAAACGCGCCAAATCTCAAACAAGAATGACCCGACATGCCAGGAAAAACAATACATTTTAAATACATCAGATCAAATAAATGCAAAGAGCAGAATGCGCCCATGGCAAAATACAACTGTTTCTAATCTATTTAAGCTTATTTATTACCAAAAAATTCACCCACTCTACGTATGAACACAAGATTATCTTTATCCTGTCAAAGCCGATTAAGTGAATCCATAAATATGACAGGCGTATTTCTCAAAATATCGATTTTTCAACCCAAAAGTGACAGAACTTAATTTCATTTTATGATTCTCATGTTGACAAAATCCGGAATTTGATATCGCGATCTATCCGAAACCATGTGGACAAATACACAGCTCCTAAGATTTCCTACTGATAAACAAAGTTAAAGTGCGGCTAGTGACAAGTTTTGGACTTTTTTAACATTGGGGGTATGGGCAGTATCGCCTCGAATTTTCACCTCAAAAGTGACAGAAGTAAAAATTCGTTAATTTATCAAAGATGTGGATTTATAAATTCAGATTGTTATAGAGTTTCTTCCTATATGTGGACAAATTTGATTGGTGTCTTGAAATCGTGAGTATTCTCAATTTATTATTTGCTCCCCATAGACTTCTATAGTAAGAATATGAAGCCTACGGAATCCAATATGGCCGCTATGCAAATTAGGAAATTGAGCGCTATTTTGCCATATGAACCAGGTGCCCGGGAGAAGTAAACATCCCCTGTTTTGCCAGCCGCATCCGCCGTCGATGTTCACGCACGAAAATGGAAAAAAATATCTACAAAACATGCACTGTCTGAGGCCATGTCTATATAGAAAGTGTAATGGAGACCATGTCAGGAAAAAACATTCAAAACACTTACTGTCACAGTCAAAGATAGTTGCTGAAAATACATAAACTACAGGCAGAATCAAATCCTAAATAATACAAAAGGGGCGGGAGGTAAGATGAATTTTCAAACACAAGTGACACCTGGGTGGTAAAAGCATGCCTATATATAACCCGTGAACGAAGTTCACACTTACTAGGTAATACATTGCCTGATCTAATCACAAAACTTACTTCATTCTTCTTTCAATGTTTCAGGGTATATTTGTATTCCATATAGTAGAGTTCAGTCCACTGAAGTATAACCTATCCTACGAGTATCCCGGATGGGCTCAAGGATTAGGAATAGTTCTGGCTTTATTATCCATGGTTTGTGTTCCGGTTGTAGTAGTAAAAGTGTTCTTGACTTCCAAAGGCAGTCCAAATGAGGTAATTTTTCTATGAAAAACGAAAAAGCAAATTATGTTTACTCTCTTTTGTTGTGACAAAGAAAATAAGTATTGAAATACATGTTTGACCGTAATGATTTAGTGCAACATATGCGCATTTTAACAAATAATGTATCATCAGTTAATAATGTTCGAATCCCAAAATTTTAAACATGACATAAAAGGTATGTCATAGAGCCAACTAAGGACAGGTCTATGACATCAGGGAGTGTATCTATAGTTTCAGAATTATAATTTATCAAATATAGTAATCAGAATTACAAAATGATAATAATCTAGTCCACTAAAGGATACAAACTTTTACTTTTCCTTTATTTTACGATGAAGTGAATCCATGCTGCTGTTTGCATTGTGAAATCGCATCAAACTAGTATGGTGTATACGTAAAATTTAATCTTCTGATTTTTTTTCTAACAGAGACTTCGTGCTGCCATCTGTCCTCGGCTTCAGAAACATCAAGTTCACGATAGATGGCGCTCCAAAAGTAAACTTGGCAATTACAAATACCAATGGATAACTGTGTGATTCGGTAGCTTCCATGTGTATTATTGAATACTCTAATATATTTAATAATCTGTAACTACGAATTTGAGTGTATGGTTGTACTGTTTATTATAAAGATAGGGCGACTTAAAGTTTTTAGTCATTTTATCATTCGAAATTGAATAAAGATGTTTTTAAAAATATCATGCACCAAATTAGAATCTGTGAGGCTGCTCTTGACGGTTTTGGCTTGAATTACAATCGATGAGCATTTAAGGTGGTTCGGGTATCGCGTGACGTCATCACTTATTTCCAAAATATATAAGAATAACATTGTATTGCCTTAATTAATTGCAGATGTTTAAAATAGTTTGTTTAACAAATATTTAATCATGTTTGAATAATAAATCCTTCAATTTTTTGAAATTTTTTGTTTGTCATACAGGTTTTTCATGCATTTTTGGCTTAAAATAAAGCATTTTTGTTTTCAAATTTACAATATCTTTAAAAGTTATGGTCAAAACTCCTTAGGATTTGGTATACTTATAAATTGTTTCACCCTTAAAACGTGTAAATGACGAAAAAGGTACCTTGCAGGGGGTTTTCTTTAATTACAGGGCATATGAATATAGTCCTTGGCATATTTTGACATCAAATATTAGTCCGCAAATTGTAACATTTTTTACCATTTCATTGGTATTTCTCAAAATTTTACAATTGTCTTGTTTTCTACTGCTAATAATAAGTACCTGCAATTCTTAAACAAGTCTTTTCCATTTGAAAATTTGACTTTAGATACCTTATGTTCATTTTTATTCAGTTTGCCTTGGATACACTCAAAAATTGGGCAAAATATGATTTTCCATTAAGAGTGCCCGACTTTGTTCAAGTATTACACCCTAAAGATGCCCTGCATGATGCATATATATTTTATAAATTTTAGAATATCTGAAGATAGATTTTTAGTTTAGAAAAAAAATAAAGTTAGTTTGACCATCCAAACAGTGTCAAAATAACGATACTCGAACCCCCTTAAGACCCGAATCATGCCTATCTTCGCCAAATTTTAAGCTTATACTTAAGGAAAATTTCAGGAAATTTCGCAACTTTTGTCATTGAATAAAAAGTTATCAACTTAAAATTCTTTTATTCAACTTAAAATAAATTTTTTTTTCTAATATCATATCAAAAGTACTAAGGGACAAAAAGTTTCGAAAATTCCTGATTTTTTTTTTTTTTTTTTTTTTTTTTTGGATTAAACATATTTTATTGATTATAACATCAAAGTTTTGTGAAAGAGGGTGATTATTATTTTTTTTTTTTTGCCCAGCCTCTTTTCGATGACAACAGAGCTTGTTTATAATGTAACTTAAAGTCTAGAATTTTTCCAGGTACAGGGGAGAGGATGCTCCAGCTTGTAAGAGAATGACCAGCCTTTGATTTTTAAATTTTTAAACAATGTTAAATGCATTAATGTGAACAGTTATATATGGCGTTAGTTATGTAAGATTTATAACCTGCATTATTTTTATGAGAATAAGTAAGACAACATATATATTTGCATTTAATTTAATTTGTATCAAAATTGATCTTTCTTGAACAAAGAAGATCCCAAGAATGATGCTTTTATTTCAACTGAGATATGAACACACCATAAGCAGGCGATAAAGGGATGTTGCTCCGAAGGATAGATACTGCTGAGGTAATCCGCGAATTTTGGATTATTGATGGACAACACATCGTCTATGTATCTGTAAGTGAAGTCGAAGTCAGAAGTTAAGTATCTTTTCCCTTCAGAGACCAAAGATAAAGACATCCAAAATAGACCAAAGTTATTATATCCAAAACTGTACCGAAAGACGAATTAGTATGGATGGGATATGATGCTACAGAGCCCACGTTTTAGAAATTTCAAGAAATTTTGATGACAGAATTTTTCGAATGCGATGAAGAAACGATCAACCGAAGTTGATCTATCTTGGCTACACGTGCCCTCGATGACTCCTTGTCCACCAGCAGTGACTCTCACTAAGTGGTACAAATGTTATACGTCTTCAAATTAAAAAGTATCATTACCGTGGATATGATCCTTATGTCACCAGACGGACACTAGGCTTGGTACTTGACCAATCTACAGTCTTGTACAAGCGCATCCTTGAGACTTGCACTCTGACTGACTGTGACGACGGGACTCCATGACGGGCCCTGTCCAAACCTCTTTAGAGAAGACAGGGCCCAGACCACCTGTCCTCTCTGAATGTCAGTCGGACTCCTCGGGTGATTGCATACATGAGCTCGCTACAGCCGGCAGAGCACGGACTGTATAACGCATGCCCTCTTTTTATATCCATTTACATATTCATCTGTGTCTCTGGGGCGTTTTGCGGTCTTGTTTGTGTGATGTCATCTTACAGTGAGGAGGTTGTTTTACACCACAATTGTACGTTCTTCGAGACCTCTGGGTAATTGGAGAAGTGAGAGGGTTGTGCGCACGTTATCCAGGATAGCCACACCATTTGCTACTTGCGTGACAGATGGCCGTCCAAAGTCGGCACCGGTTACCCATTGGTCTCGTCGGTTTATGTGTAGTCTTTTGTGTTTGATGTTTACATGTCGTGTGTCTCTTTTCCGTCTCGTGCTGTACTCGTCTTTTGTGTTTTTGCATCGGGTGTTTTGGTGTTTTACTGTTGATGCTGCAACGGGGTCTTGTTGGAGATCTCCTCCCTTCTTTTTAGAACAGATAAATTTGCAGCATGGACCTGCATGCACGTTTTGGGAACCAGAACAATCAAATGACCTCATCCATGATAGTGCATGAAATTGTTTGCAGCGGAATGACGTAATTTAATTGTTTTGTTAGACAAAATCGTCCTACGAGGCGAAAAAAAGTTAATCGAATAGACATTAGCACGAAACATTATACAATGAAATGCTATTGATCTTGTGTATGAACCGCTATTAAAACTGTCAACTTTGTGATGCTTGGGGTTTCGATTTATCCTGTGATCTGGTCCTTGTTTTGGAACCTTCAGAGTTGTTAGAAATAAAAATGCTCGCATTCATGAAAACTTTTCGGATGACTGCGTTCGACAGTAATATTTGTGCATAAACTATGATTTATTTTCATTTGAGTTCGAAAGAAAGTACAAGAAACAAATAATAGAATTAAGCTATGATTTATGTACTTTGGATGGATTTTATGTATAGGATTTACATTGGATAAATCTACATGTGATTAATTTACATGTAATAAATTATATATGATAAATTTACAAATTATGAATTCTCAGCAAAAGCTAGAAGAAGTTCACACAATAACTTGAATCATAGTCGTATGATTTACTGTGTCTTCGATACAAACAGAAATATACAGGCACTCAAATAAGCAAGTCTGCGGCCCCTCGATCTTTGTCAAGTGCAAAATATGAAAAATTACATGTTAACAATAAATATGTGTTTGATATGTAAAATTTTATTTAGTTAATGAAGTCTAATTTTATGAATTGTGTGTACTACTTAATTCATAAAATTTTAGCCGAAACATCTTTTTCCGAATCTATCAATTTAGAAAAAAAAACATGTTCCTCCTCCTTGTACAAAAATCTTTATAGAGATGATTTTAAAGAGAGAATGAAAAATATGGAGGAATTAGAAGCTAATGTTTGTTTACACCCATAGCTACACTGTTATCAGTTTTAGTTCCAAGAATGTTAAATTGTGGAGAAAATGTATTTCCTGCTTGCATTGCTTGTCGCTTTAGCCTTGTTAGGAATGGCAAAATCGATTAATGTGTCAAATGTAATGTTTCTGGATGGATCTATCTGAATAATCTCTTTGAAATTGTGGATAAGGAGATGTTGCAGTGTTTTATATTTTCATGGCACCATTAAAAAGCAGTGACAGCGATTAAGCAAGCCGCTCTTGGTTAGGAAAATAGTATTTTCGACAATGAAAACCAATAGACGGTTTTTACATTACCGCAGTTTACACATCCTGAGACCCGACATGACAACAATTGACGTAACTTTTAACTGTGACGTCGTATCTGAATTATGACGTCACAATTAGTGATGTCGGATCTTGAAGCGTCTAAAATGCAAGTCTAACTGTAATATGAAGAAGGTCTATTACAGATGCATAAAGATGATTCAAGAAATAATTCTAAATTATGAAAATAAGTAGTAAAACGAATAGACACAAACTGAAACCAGATGTTAGTCTCTTTGCCTTGTTGTTTCCAAGTCCTACATTAGGGTCTTTAACATTGATAATGACTTGTGCTCCAGCCACGCTGCTGGTAGTTGTAGAAGGATGTGACGATGTCGTGTGTATTGTAGAAGACTGTGCTGTAGAAGGCATTGTTGTCTGCGTTGTTGATGATTGCGTTGTAAGAGGCAGTGTTGTATGTGTTGTAGAGGACGGTGATGTTAGTTCTGTTGTAAAAGATGGTAATGTTGTAAGTGGCAGGGTTGTTTCTGTTGGAGATGATTGTGACGTCGTTTGAGTTGTTGATGATGGTGAAGTTTCAGCTGTAGTTGATGTCGTTGTTAGTGGCAGAGTTGTTTGTGTTGAAGAAGATTGTGAAGTTGTTTGTGTTGTATATGATTCCGTTGTAGACGGTTGTGACGTTGTTTGTGTTGTAGCTGGTGGTGATGTTAGTGGTGACGTTGTTTCTGTTGTAGAAGATTGTGAAGTTGTTCGTGTTGTAGATGATTCGGATGTAAGTAGCAAAGGTGTTTCTGTTGTAGAAGATTGTGAAGTTGGTTGCGTTGTAAATGATTCAGACGTTAATGGCAGAGTTGTTTCTATTGTAGAAGATGGTAAAGTTGTTTGTATTGTAGATGTTTCGGATGTAAGTGGCAAAGTTGTTCCTGTTGTAGAAGATGGTAAAGTTGTTTGTGTAGTAGATGACTCCGATGTAAGTAGCAAAGGTGTTTCTGTTGTAGAAGATTGTGAAGTTGGTTGCGTTGTAAATGATTCAGACGTTAATGGCAGAGTTGTTTCTATTGTAGAAGATGGTAAAGTTGTTTGTATTGTAGATGTTTCGGATGTAAGTGGCAAAGTTGTTCCTGTTGTAGAAGATGGTAAAGTTGTTTGTGTTGTAGATGATTCCGATGTAAGTGGCAGAGATGCATCTGTTGTAGAAGATGGTGAAGTTGTTTGTGTTGTATATGATTCGGATGTAAGTGACAGGGTTGTTTCTGTTGTAGAAGATGGTGAAGTTGTTTGTGTTGTAGATGATTCAGACGTTAATGGCAGAGTTGTTTCTGTTGTAGAAGATGGTAAAGTTGTCTGTGTTGTAGATGATTCGGATGTAAGTGGCAAAGTTGTTTCTGTTGTAGAAGATGGTGAAGTTGATTGTGTTGTAGACGATTCAGACGTTAATGGCAGAGTTGTTTCTGTTGTAGAAGATGGTAAAGTTGTCTGTGTTGTAGATGATTCGGATGTAAGTGGCAAAGTTGTTTCTGTTGTAGAAGATGGTGAAGTTGTTTGTGTTGTAGATGATTCGGATGTAAGTGGCAAAGTTGTTTCTGTTGTAGAAGATGCTGAAGTTGTTTGAGCTGTAGATGAATCGGATGTAAGTGACAGGGTTGTTTCTGTTGTAGAAGATGGTGAAGTTGTTTGCGTTGTAAATGATTCAGACGTTAATGGCAGAGTTGTTTCTGTTGTAGAAGATGGTAAACTTGTTTGTGTTGTAGATGATTCCGATGTAAGTGGCAAAGTTGTTTCTGTTGTAGGAGATTGTGAAGTTGTTTGTGTTGTAGATGATTCCGATGTTAGTGGCAAAGTTGTTTCTGCTGTAGAAGATGATGACGTTGTTTGTTTTGTAGTTGATTCGGATGTAAGTGGCAGAGTTGTTTCTATTGAAGAAAATGGTGAAGTTGTTTGTGTTGTAAATGATTTCGATGTTAGTGGCAGAGATGCATCTGTTGTAGAAGATGGTGAAGTTGTTTGTGTTGTAGATGATTCGGATGTTAGTTGCAAAGTTGTTTCTGTTGTAGAAGATTGTGAAGTTGTTCGTGTTGTAGATGATTCCGATGTAAGTGGCAGAGTTGATTCTGATGTAGAAGATGGTGAAACTGTTCGTGTTGTAGATGATTCCGATGTAAGTGGCAGAGTTGATTCTGTTGTAGAAGATGGTGATGTTGTTTGTGTTGTATAAGATTCCGATGTAAGTGGCAAAGTTGTTTCTGTTGTAGAAGATGGTGAAGTTGTTTGTGTTGTAGATGATTCGGATGTAAGTGGCAAAGTTGTTTCTATTGTAGAAGGTGAAGTTGTTTGTGTTGTAGATGATGTCGTTGTTAATGAAAGAGTTCCTTCTGTTGTAGAAGATGGTGAAGTTGTTTCTATTGTAGATGATTCCAATGTAAGTGGCAGAGTTGTTTCTGTTGCAGAAGATGGTGAATTTGTTTGTGTTGTAGATGATGTCGCTGTAAGAGACAGAGTTGTTTCGGTTCTAGAAGATGGAGAAGTTGTTTTTATTGTAGATGATGTTGAAAGTGGCAGAGATGCATCTGTTGTGGAAGATGGTGAAGTTGATTGTATTGTAGATGATTCCGATGTAAGTGGCAGAGTTGTTTCTGTTGTTGATGATGGTGATGTTGTTTGTGTTGTAGATGATTCCGTTGTAAGTGGCAGAGTTGTATGTGTTGTAGATGATTGTATTGTAATTGGAAGTGTCGTATGCGTTATAGCGGTCAGTGATGTTGTTTGTGTTGTAGATGTTTGTAATGTTGTTTGTGTTGTAGATGGTTGTGTAGTAAGCTGTAAAGTCGTTTGTGCTGTTGATGATTCTGTTGGGAGTTGCAGAGTGGTATGTGTTATAGGGGACGGTGATGTTGTTTGTGTGATAGCAGGGTTTGATGTCAAAGGCAGTGTAGTTTGTGTTGTAGAGGATGGTGTTGTAAGTGGTAGCGCTGTCTGTGTTGTAGAAGATATGAACGTTAAGGTTGTTGTTGAAGATGTTGTTGCAGCTGCTGATGTTGTTGAGGGAGCACATGTTTGACAACAAACGACATCTCGTGAATAATCGTCATAATTTGGGCATGTTGCTGGATCACAGGATGAGGATCTATCTCCATATTCACAACCTATAAATACAGAATTTCCATTCTATTTCCTCTTTCATATCATGAGTGATGGTAGTAAGATGTCAGGACAGGACAAAAATTTACAAAAAAAGGATCCGATTTTTACGTTCTTTTTCTCTCAAAAATTTCAAAATGAAAGGCTAACCCCCCCCCCCCCCCTCGTACGGGTTGTGATAAGCAATCGAACGATAGGATAAACATTTAACTGTTGGATCTGGGAAGGATTGGTGGGGGATGTAATTTAACATCCTTTTGCTTTCTGCCTTGTGTAAATGAATTATCTAGCATATAACTTTATAATCTCGCTACATTATGTATGAATTCTAATGAATGAAAAATAATACCGTCTAAATCTAATGTTGTATTGATGCTTAGAGATTGTAAATCTGGTTTAGACCACAACTTCGTAATGCTAGCGTTAGTTTGACCGAACAAAACTTACCTAATGGTGTGCAACATAATTGAATCAAGGTAAAATCTAAGTAATCAGTTTTAAAATGCAATGGAAATCGTGCTTTGATCACAAATTTAAATTTTGCATGTGTTCGAGTACACCCAATTACTGCCTTGAACAAAAAGTTGTGATGTGTTATGACCTGAACCAAAGTAGCATCCATAAAAGTTAAGTTAAATAATTCCAAAGTCTTTAGGTTCATAAAGTCGATTCGTATACCTTGTTTTAATAGCCAAACGTGAAAAGAGGGTGTTAACCCCCCCCCCCCCCCCCACCGCTAGATTGAACGCTGATCTATCACAAGTTAGCTCACTAGCAATACTAGCCCCTTTTCACAAGTGGGTTGACCAAATCAAAAGGGGTCAAATGATTAACTCAATTAACCAAGCCATGGCCAGGGATAGAAGCATGGTCTTGTAATTACAAAACGAATATTCTGCAGCTGAAGAACCCCTATCTACCTTTAAAGTTTACGTTACCATGCTGCCAATTTATCTGTTCTTAAATGATGCTAATTTGAAGACGTTTAACATATATATCAAGTGTAAAACCATTCCTTAACCATGAATGAAATGAGATAAAAAAGACCCTGACTACAATCTCAACAGCACTCAAAATAGAAATAAACCAAATTGAGCATCAAGTCTCTTTACCTGAAACATGTCTGTTCTGTAGATCACATGACGCACAGCAATATTCATAAATAGAAGTAGAATAGCAGTCGTTTGGACTAGATGGAATGGCTGCAGAGCAAGGTTGTCCACCAATCAAAACATTCGGACTATCTCCGTTTGGACAAGAAGAGCTTGATGTTGACTACAAACATAGAAACACAAAGGCTTTGTGATTTTCAGCTCACTTGCGCAAATCTTACGAATTAAATACTTTGTCAATATTGTCCATGTGTTTCAGGTGAGCGATACAGGCTAAAACGTGCCATATTCGTTTGCGTGATGGCAGTATGCTTTGATAATGGAGAAAGCTCCATTAGTAGCTGTTGCAATTTTAGATTTTAAATTTATAAAGCAGGTCGAGAGATGGGGATGTCCAAAACAATTACTGTAGTCGGTAAAACTTTTAAAAATTTGTTTCCATGGAGCTGTTGCATGTAATGAGGAGACGCTGACTCTCCCCCCGGGCACCTGGTCTCACTTTGGAATGTAATTCATTCCAGTGTTTGCAACCGTTCCTATGGAAAATCTAATGATTTTTCCTTGCCTTCTCGACTTTGAGACTGAATAACTGATAGGTACTTCTTAAATGTTTATTGTAGCAGCTGTCGTTTAAGTTTGAGCAGAAAATGATGGCAACACTGTTGTCGTTGTTGTTGAAAAAAGTTTTTTTTTACATACTTTATTGACAGCAAATGAATAACTTATTCATTAAAGAGATTATAGGATTGAAGGAATCTACGATTAACTTACAGTTGAGGTTGTCCCCTGTGTTGACACACTTGACAATGACGATGTTGTTGACGCACTTGTTATTGCAGAATGCGTCACAGATTGCGTCGTCGGAACTTGGGTACTTGTGGGGTCAGTCGTTGTAGTAGTTGTAGGAATTGTTGTTTGAGTTTGCAAATTGGAAGTTGGCAACGTTGTTGTTGTTGTTGTTGTTGTTGTCGCAGTTGCTGTTGTTGTTGAAGGAGCACAAGTTTGGCAACAAACGACATCTCTTGAATAATCGTCGTAATTTGGGCATGTTGCTGGATTACAGGACGAAGATCTATCTCCATATTCACAACCTATAAACACAGAATTTAAATAACGTTTTCATTATTTATATCACGATGGTTTTGTAACATTCGCTTTTAGAAAAGCTAATAAAGGTCGGATCCTGAAGCGGATGTAAACGTTTACCTGAAACATGTCTGTTCTGTAGGTCACATGACGTGCAGCAGTATTCGTAGATGGAAGAAGAATAACAGTCATTTGGACTGGATGAAATGGCTACAGAACAAGGCTGTCCACCAATCAAAACGTTCGGATTATCTCCGTTTGGACAAGAATTACTTGCTGTTGACTACAAAGAAACAAATGAATGACTCTGTAAGTGTAGTTCACCTGAGCAACTTTAAGTTCAAAAACTTTATCAGGTGAACAATACATGCCAACTTGTGCCTTTTGTTTTCACACGTTCGTGTATAGATAATATTGAACATATTTATAATCAAAGATGCATGCTTCTGAATTGTGGTTAATTGGTTGCACATTGGTCTCGTTGGTTTATGTGTGTTTTTAGCAATAGTGTTTCATGTTTCTATGATGTGTTCCTTTCCTTTTTACGTCTCTTTCTATGAGTGTTTGCCCTTTGTTTTTGCATAGGGATTTTATGGGAGTTGGCTGTGAAAGCTGCAACCGAGTGCTGTTTGAGATCCCCTCCTTTTTTTCATTTTCGTACATGAACATCGACGGCGGGTGTGGCTAGCCAACAGGGGATGCTTACTCCTCCCGGGCACATGGTCCAACCTCTAGCTTGCTAGGGGTCCGTCGATGCTCAATTTGGTGCCCTATTGTGTGTTGAGATTATCGTCAGGATCTTCTTTAACTCATTTCGTTTAACTCCCTTTGCTACTATTGCCAATCATACACAGTTTTAGATTTTTTCAGCAAGTTAATTGATGTACATGTAATAAGTAAAATCTATTTCATTTCTTTTTATCGAGAAGTAATTATGCTTTGTTGGTAGGAAAGAAAGTACTCTACAATAAAACAATTATTGAATTTAAGAAACACAACGATCGGACTGACAAACGTACTGTAGAAGATGACGCCGTCGTTAACCTTGTTGTCGACGCACTCGTTAGTACAGAATGCGTCGCCGAACTTTGTGCATTTGTTGAGCCAGAGGTAGAAGTAGTAGTAGCTATTGTCGTTTGAGCTTGCGCAGTGGTTGTAAATGACGTACTTGTACTTCCGGTGTGCGGGACATAACATGATTGACAACATGTGGAATCCCTAACAGACTGACTGTAGTACTGACAATAGTTAACGTCACATGAAGACGATCTGTCACCATACTCACAACCTATAAAAGATGGTGGACAATGGTCAGTTGCAAATAAAGAAAGAAAAGAAATCAAATATTACAATATGTACGAAGAAAACCAAATGAATTCTTATATTACAGTCAGCACAAATAAATTCCTTAAAGATCTTTCAGCCAAAATAATTATATATTTACTGTTTAGATATATTCATGAACCACAGTGTGTTCGTTTTTCAGCTCAATAAGGGAGAACAAGATATCAAAGGATATGCTTGCTAAGAATTCCGAGATCCGAGACATACTTTTTTTTTTTCTTTTGGGTGAAACATTCTATCAAAAATCTCTCGTCAATTTTACCTGTTCTACCTGTACTGTAATTTGCACAAGAAGCACAGCATTTTTCCAAGGTAGATGACTGGTAACATGTCCAAGGTGATCCTTGTATGAGAGCGGGACACTCCAAGCCGTTAGAGATAATCCCTGGATTATCCCCGAACAAGCAACCTTCTGTAAAAGATAAAATATTTTAATGTGAATTTCGAAAAACCGGAGTGTCTCTTTTTGCAGCCCTCTGGACATTAATTACTACATGCGGTGCACACGTATCTGGTGCATGAAAATTGGTGGGAAACTTTCTTAACGAAGGTATAGTGTTGGAACCCTTCCGAATAAGTAACAAGACATGCATGGGTTTTTTCTTCTTTTTGTGTTTTTGATATGGATCTTCATCTCAGTGGTGATTTTTTAAAGCCAAAACGATGTAATGTGTAAAAAATCATCTATTGTGGTGCACTTCCGCTTAATTACGGTACATATTTGCACATATAGGTTTTCATTGTTGGATAATAATAAAAAAGTTTGTTAAATGACCTTTTCACCAATGCTTAAAGGCATGTCATATTCACTTGCGGTGAATTCAGAATTAAGGAAGTGTTGAAGTCAGAATTCAGCGTAAGCACGTGCGAAGGATTAATTGTAGCTTTCATGCGTTCTAATTTTTTTTTTCTAACTTTGAAAAATAATCATTCACAAAAAGGCGAACAATGTGTATCCATGAGAATTCTGATAAACTGTATGCATGGAGTGTTATTTGAAGACGACGACCACATTCTACTCATTAAAGATCTATAATCTGTAAGTCCCCGAGGATATCAGTCACCTAGATGTGTTGTTTACGCACTGCATTGAAATATATTTTAAATTTCCTGTCATCAAATTAGACCTAAAGTTCTAAAACTAAGGGGTATCTCCCTCATTACAAAGCTCTTTCCTACGCTGGGGTTTCGGCATATTTATTTCAGTCATGTTTAGAATTAAGCTCCTTGCGCCTACACTCCAACGATTTTTGGCCATATTTATCACTTAAATACGCTTCTGAATAAACCCAACACAAAATTTGCAGCCGCTCATTTTAGCAAGAGGAAATTAAAACTCTGTATTGTAGATGGCGCCAGGAATATTCACTTCGGCTTTATTTTGGCATGAAGTACCTACTAACGAGGATTCAAATGTTGAAAAACTCAAATTCAAGAAATTTTGTAAAAGAAAATTTCAAATGCGTTGAAGAGACAGACGATCAACCGAAGTTGATCGAACTTGGCTACATGTGCCCTCGGGGACTCCTGGTCTACTAGCAGTGACACTCATCAAATAGTTTAAATATTAAACGTCTTCAAACTCAATAGTATCATTTAAGACCAGATAAATTTGCAGCATGGACCAGACATGCACGTTTCGGGTACGTAACCCTCGTCAGTGATCCTCAATCAAAACAATGTGATATGACCAAAAAGTGTGAAAATTATTACGTCAAAAAATGTACCAAAAGACGGAGCAGAATGGATGGGATATGATGCTATAGGACCCACGTTTTACAAATTTCGAGAAATTTTGTAACAGAAAATTTCAAATGCGTTGAAAAGACAGACGATCAACCGAAGTTGATCGAACTTGGCTACATGTGGCCTCGAGGACTCCTGGTCCACCAGCAGTGACAGTCATCAAGTAGTTCAAATGTTAAACGTCTTCAAATTCAATAGCATCATTTAAAACGGCCTACATTTCAAGAAGATATAAATGTACAAATTTCTCACCTTCTAAAACGGGAGCATTTTGGTCATAAACACATTTCCCGCCAACGCACCACTTAATAAAGAGAAGAGTTTATTTATGTGTAAATCAAACAAGAGTTTATTTATGTGTTAATCAAACAAGAGTTTATTTATGTGTAAAACATTCTAAATTTCAAAAATATTACATTTGTTATGTTAACTATAGACTTCAAGCTTATATATGACAAATATGTGTAAAACATTCTTAATTACAGAAATTTTACATTTGTTGTGTTAACTATAGGATTCAAGCTTATATATGACAGATATGGATAATGACTATATCCCAATATACAGCACAAAATCGAATTCAGAAAATCATAAACCGAATGCATACAAAATCAGGAACCAAAGCAAACAAATAAAAACCTCCACCACATGAACAGAAGCGAACTCCCGATATGGGAGTGAGACCAGGTATCCAGGAAAAGTCAGCATCTCCTGCTTTCATACAACACCCGTCGCTTCAATTCGGCATTACCCTTCAATATTTATCATGCACAAAACAATGGTAAAAATGACATTTCTGATGTATGAATTAAAAAAAAAAAACATTATTCACTGCACAATACAGCCACAGGGAAGCGCCATTTTTACATCCTATTCTTCATGACACTCTAGTAAAATACTAGTTTAAAATATTACAATTGTACATATATGTATATCAAGATTCATTGTACATGACATTGCACAAACACCTTCTGACTACATGTACCTCAGCTGTTATGACCATGCTTAGCTGAATTGACCCTTCCGAAAGCGGGAAAATTTGAGAAATTTCATGACGTCACTATGCAATATCGATGTTTGACCGAGGTTCGAAGCTTGTTTGTCCGAGGTAAAAGCATTGTGACGTCACGAATTTTTGCATTGATAGGTAAAAAATTGCGCAATCGGAAGGGTCAATTCTTCAGCAAGATCTGAGTTGAAACAGTGACTTGCCTACTGATAAACACAGTACATACATATATCATCTCAAGGTGTGCTTGTGTAGTCTTTTACCTACTGATAACCACGGTATATACACATATCATCTCAAGATGTGCTTGTGTAGTCTTTTACCTACTGATAACCACAGTATATACATATATCATCACAGAGTGTGCTTGTGTAGTCTTTGACCTACTAATAACCATGGTATATACGTATATCATCTCAAGATTTGCTTTTGTAGCAAGATATATACCTCACATTACTACCACAGGATTCAGTGGGAAAATAATCATAATTTGTAGTGTGAGGGAAAGGAGAGAATCTCCAACGGGACTGGGTTGCAGCACCCGCAGCAAAACTCCGAAATATATGTATGTGAAAACACAGAGTGGAAGAGACATCAAACATTACACACGAAAACACATAAATCATTGAGTCAAATGTGCAACCACTGCCGACTCAGAGCGGTCATATGTCGTGTTTTTAGCAAATGTCGTGGTTATATGGATTACGAGCTCATATCTATTTACTTGTCTGATTGCTCAGTGGTTTTAAAGAGCACACAATTGTTGTTTTAGTAATATTTTACCGTAAAATGACGACGCATAGAAGACAGTCAATGCAGGGACCAAAGCACCAAATATATGAATATATATGCAAGTGAATATAAAAAGCTTAGGGGCGTAAGAGTATTGGATACACGTAACTATTGATCTTACCTTTTGACTACCACACGATGTACCATCCCAGGCGGTAGCTGTAGAGCAGGAGGAGGACCCGGATATACCGCAATATATAAATCCACATATCTCAGTCATATTGGAATGAAATTGCTGAAAGAAAAAGGAATATTTCAATAAAAAAAGCAAGTCCGATTGATAAAAATCTTTCTAACTTGTCATCGCAGACATCATAACATATTATGCGTTTTGTAAATTTCTATCTCTCTTCTTAATCTATCCAAGGAAACAACACAGTATCAATTAAGATATGATACAAAAGAATAGAGAATAGAACTTCAAAATATATATAATAATATTTTAAATCAAGTGCGGGAACCTTGTGAAAACAGGCGAACGATATCCTCGAAGACTAATGATCCGTTATAGCATAGCTAACAGTCCACCAACAAACATTATGATTGGTGCATGATCTGAGCAACATAAAAAGGATCAAGGTCATTTCTCACTTACCCTGCAGAAGTAGCCGTCGCTGTTGCCTTTAATTATCCTACATTGATCGTCTATTGCATACACCTGTCCCGCAGGCGTGGCTAGATACTGATCCAGTGCATTAGGGTTATGAGATGAATCCAAAACACTCATGCAATTTTCATTATTCCTTTAAGAAAATCAGAATAATTTTAGCTTTGTTAGAAAAGGACTACATATGATTCATGTAGTTAAAGAAGATCCTGACGATATCTCAACAGCACTAGCAATAGAGCACAAAATTGAGCATTAACGGATCCCTAGCAAACTAGAGGTAGGGTCAGGTGCCCGGGAGGAGTAGGATCCCCTGTTTGGCTCGTCGCATCCCTGTTTGGCTAGTAAAACGCCCCCATACCAGAGCAAAATCTTTCACGAAGTAATGAATTTGTACCAATATTTATTCTACAATGTAGGCTACTTATTACATGATACATAACATGTTTACTCCTCCTGGGCACCTGGTCCCACCTCCTCTAGCTAGATAGGGGTCCGTCGATGCTCAACTTTAAACTATGTTGTGAGTGCTGTGAGTGCTGTTGAGATTGTCGTCATTATCTTCTTTTTATCTCAATTTTTCTTTCTTAATTTCTTATTAAATGTGCTTTAAAAACGGTACATTTTTCCAGTTTTCTCGAAATTGTTGTGCTAATTTTCGACATACTTCCTTTTAGTTGATATCACTGACGAGGGTTAATTACCCGAAACATGCACGTCTGGTCCATGCTGAAAATGCTCCTGTTCTTAATGAGTATAAGAAGATCCTGATGATAACCTCAACAACACTCAAAATAGAGTACCAAATTGAGCATCGAAGGACCCTTAGCAAGCTAGAGGTGGGACGAAGTGTCCGGGAGGGGTAAGCATCCTCTGTTGGCTAGCCGCACCCACCGTCGATGTTCATGCACGGAGATGTAAACAATATATAAAGATTACATGCACTATCTATGGTTTCGTCTATATAGAAAGTGCTATGGCGACAATGTCAGGGAAAAATATTCAATACCCTTACAGTCAAACCCCAAATGATGCTATTGAATTTGAAGACATTTAACATCGAACGGGCTTCTGAACAACTTTTATATTTTTCACATTTGTTTCCTATGCATGCATTTAAAAGAATGCAAAAGGGAAAAGTTATTCACAATCCCGCTCAATGTTATCACTATGAAAATAATCAAGAATAATGCTTTATTTTTCATGCAAAATTGACAAAATCACCGGTTTTCATGATATTAATGCAAAATTTACAATGTCTAAGAAAACGAGAAATTTTATACCTAGATTTCTCACAATATAGATATTTAACTCTCTAAACAGGACAACTAAATTTAAATTTGGAGAAGTCAATTTTAGTGCCGGACTACTTTCCACTTTTAAACCCTATATTTTCCTTTTCGACAGATCAACTCGAATAGAAAATTAACATTAAATGTATCATTAACAAACAAAAAAATACAATTTTGCTTTAAGGACTTCATGATACGAAATTAGTTCAATTTTCAGACTCCTTTTTTTATCTTCTCTTTGTTAGCTTTCTGATATAAATATTTTTTTCGAAGACAGGCATTGTAACACCATCTAATTTTTTCTTGCAAACATTTTTTTTTATTGTATGACTGGAAAATATGCCCATCGCTGATTGGCTGAAAACATGTCTGGAGCTTCTAAATATATCGCTATAACCACCTCCAGAGAGCTAAAAGAAGAACTCTCATATTTTCTCCTGTATCTTTCTAAAATTAGTATTATAGTTATGACGCTATAATTTAACTATTCCCGTAATGTCTGTATAACGCCTATACAAACGTACGGCGCGAAATTTTGTCTATAGCTGTATAGACAATGTAACCTATTATGACGTCACCAACAGCGAGCGCCGCTACGTTAGGCCTGTTCAAATATCACGTCGCCAGTTTTGAACTTGAAAATCAACCACGCTAAAATGACTTCAATTGCAAAATAAACTAAATGATTAAATAGTGATTTAATTAAATTATAAGAAATGACTGTAATAATTTTTCTGTCTATCGATGTATAGACAAAAACCGATGCACAAACTATATAATCCGCGAAGCGGATTATATTTTGTTTGTGCATCGGTTTTTGTCTATACATCGATAGACAGAAAAATTATTACAGTCATTTTTTAAATAATAGTAGCGGCATATGCGTATATTTCGCGCCATCAGAGAATACCTGTAAATTCTTTGCAGCAATGGATGCTATCATGATCATACAATAAAACAATTAATTACCTTGTGTTCAGTAGATATAGCAGTATAGCAACCCGCAGCATATGTTATTCACCTCGGCCTGCGGCCTCGGTGAATAACGTATCCTTCGGGTTGCTATACTGCTATATCTACCTCACACAAGATGGTTAATTGTATAATAACACGTGTCGATCAACAACTATTTTAGACAGCATGCCAAAGACATATTTATTTTCCATTTTTTTTTATTTACAAAAGATAAAAAATACTTCAGCAGTTTACTTACGTATCAAGGTCATCGACCAGTTCTTGGAAATAGCCGGCTGAACAGGAAGAAAAAATAAAGTGGTTGCTTGCCCTTGAATCCGTGACTCCACCAGCAGATGGCGACATTATATATTTATCGTCGGCCGGACAACTATTACCGGTTCCGTCATGACCAGCTCCCAGACTACGTGAAAAGATCGATATTATTTTCGACTTTGGGATCTTTTGATTTATGTATAAATGTATCTTATGCAAATTTACTTAACATAAAATCAAACCTTACACCCTCCCTCCAATGGGTTTGACAAGGTATTTCTAAGTTGTAAGGAAAATTGTAGGCGCTTGCACTTAACAAAATAAGATTGCCATTTTTATTTTAGAAACACACTCTCTATCTGCGCATGTGTATATAAACTTACTTATGACCAAGTTCGTGGGCAGCCACAGCTCCAATGACGGCGTCAAAATGATCCTCTGTAATGGAACATCCCCGGAAACTACTGTCACAAATACCTGATAGGTAAGCCAGACCTACAAAAGTAAAATGTATAAAAGTAAAATGTATAAAATTACAAAGTACAAAGGTACAAAGTACAAAGGTACAAAGTACAAAGGTACAAAGTACAAAGTACAAAGTACAAAGGTACAAAGTACAAAGGTACAAAGGTACAAAGGTACAAAGTACAAAGGTACAAAGTACAAAGGTACAAAGTACAAAGGTACAAAGTACAAAGTACAAAGTACAAAGTACAAAGGTACAAAGTACAAAGGTACAAAGTACAAAGGTACAAAGTACAAAGTACAAAGTACAAAGGTACAAAGTACAAAGGTACAAAGGTACAAAGTACAAAGGTACAAAGTACAAAGGTACAAAGTACAAAGGTACAAAGTACGCAAGTATAAAGTATAATAGGCTCCAATATTTAGGTCAGCAGAACACATGATTGGTCCTCTTTAAGAAAGGAGGGGAAGGTAAAATTAATAACTGGAAACACAACTCTACTCTAGACTCGAGCTCCAGATACAAAAGATCAGTGAATTAACATCAAATACAAAATCAGAATCAGAATTCTAAACCAAAATGAATAGGCAGACAAAACCAGTGAAAATTGTAAAGCAAATCAAATCAAACAAACAAACGAAACAAAATCCTAAAGGAAATGAGGCCAGTCACCAGCAACATTCGTCACTAAAGGAGAGCAGAATAATACAAATCTATGCAGTGACTGCACGAAGCCGGTGTCAATGGGTGGTCCTAAATCAAATACATCATTTAACATTGCGGACAAAGTGATGAATGGAATTTCAAAGTGCTTCTTTCTGTAAAAGAATAAAGACTTAACGTAAAAGAAAGGAGATCCTACTACAACATAGACAAGTTCGAGAACGAAATTGAATTAAAACACTTCAAACATCGTGTCGTACGTACTGAATCAACATATTTAACGTCTTCAAATCCAATAGCATCATTTTAGAACATATATTTATTTGCAGCATGGACCAGGCATGCAATTTTCGGGTACTTAACCCTCGTCAGTGATCTTCAGTCTAAATAATGTAATATGGCCAAAGACCGTAAAAGTTATTATGTCCAAAAATATACCGAAAGATGTGGCAGGAGTAGTTGGACATAATGCTACGGGACATTAGTTTTAGAAATTTTAAGAATTTTTGATAACAGAAATGTTCGAATGCGTTGAAGAAACGATCAACCGTACTTGACTTTATATCAGTATAGAGATATTTCAGTAATGTCGAAAGGTTCCAACTCTATACCTTCCTGAAGAAAATTCCAAACCAATTTCCATGCACCAGACACGTGTTTCGAATATTAAATTCTCATAAGTGATGCTTTCAACTAGTAGTTGAAGCAATAGATTCTACTCTAACAAACAATTGATTGAATTCTTAATATGAAAATATAGTTCTTAGACTATCCAAAAAAAATCTCAGAGCACCATATGCGCATTCCAACAATTATCGTATAAACAGCAATGATCGCGGCACAAATAGAGGAATTCCAAATACTAGTATATATGAAAATTCAACAGCGGCAAGGTCAGTCGCGCATAAATAAACTCCTGGTAAAATAATTTATCGTAACTCGCCTCCCTACAGAATACATATTCAGTCGTTGTTCCTCAAACTTGAAGTGTCTACTCTCAACATTCAGAATAAACATGCACCTAGCAGATGACAATCCTGCGTCGGCACCTGCGTCTAAGGCTTATGTGCATTACTGGTGTGGTCTTTGGTGTTTGATCTTCCTTGTCTCCTTGACGTCTCTTGTTGTGCTTGCTCATTCTGTGTTTTATTTAAAGTGTTTTGGTGTACTGCTTTGCGTGCTGCAAACCTGTTGGAGATGAAATCCTCCTTTTTTTATTCATTCACAAGAAGGAAATAGGGAAAATCTCCAGCAAGACTACCCTGTACTCATTACAGCGGAACACGCACACAATGAAATAGGTCTCCAGCAAGATTACCCTGTACTGATCACATCCACAATGTACTGACCACCGTGGAACTCACATGGAGAATGCAACAAATAATAAGACAAAGACATTTTGAAAGAAAAAAAGGATCCCCTACCTGCTGCAGATGTACCGCTAGAAGAGGAGGTGAGATCCAGTCTGAAAAGAATGAAAGGAAATGTTCAAATTCTTGACCTATTAGATTTACAAGTCAACATTTGCTAGAAATTTTATACATAAGTGATTGCGTTTGATTTATTTGACACTACAACCCATACTACAGTACTATGTAAGGGAAAAGTTATTACATCCTGCTAAAATACATACACTGAAACAAAGGAGGAGATCTCCAACAAAACTCGGTGGCAGTGCCGAAAGCATAATACCGAGACGCAAAACACATATTAGAAAAGCTAAACAAGAGATGCCAACATACATATAGCGACGCAAAAATAGTGAAGACACATAAACCAATGAGACCATTGGGCAATCGGCGCCGACAGGACGGCCATCTGCCACGTTAGTAACAAATGATGGGTTGACCGTATTACGTTCGCACAACCCTTACACTTTCCGGTTACCCAGAGGTCTAGAAGAACGCACAATAATATTGTTGTTTCTTAAGATCATACGGAAACGATAATATTATACTGATCGGGCTCTAAAAATAAAATATTAAATGCAAGGGCGTTGACAATGACAACACAGGGATTTATATTAGTGTTTCACATTAAGGTGGCTCAATAATCCAAGAATTCTTTGTCAGAGGAGAAAAACATATTTTGTTTATATAACATTGATATCTGATACAAGGAAGAATACTAACATAACTATCATTTATCATCGAAATTAATTAAGAATAAACAAGTTTACAAATGATTTGTCGAAAAAATAAACAAAGAAAAGGAAAGTAACATGTCCTTGGCAAAGCGTTATTCGAACGTTTCTTTATAAACTCACCTTTTATGTTTTGTTAGTGTCAGTTAAAAGAGTTTTGTCAATAAAGTTCAAGTTCAAGTCAAAGCTTAAAAAATATTTTGTTCAAAATTTCATATCTGATTCCATCAATCTATTTAGAGATACGAAAATATATATAAGAGAAATAGAACTAAAGTAAACGGATCCGAAGCGTTTTTAAACATTTTGACGTTCAAGGTCAGTAAGTGGACGTCAATCCCCTCTCTTGTTCTTGATAATGCGTGCAGTTATCTGTGAAATGGATATATCTTTGAACAAAGCAGGGTTAAAACTAAAATTCATTCGCTTAAATTTTTCAAGCAGGGAAACTTTATTCGATAACATCTCGTTGCAAACTACGAAAGTTGACAAAATTGAAGAAAATTCTTAGAGAAACCAAACTTGAAATATCTTATCTATGATATCGCTAAAATCTCCAAGAAATATCTTGTTTCATCATGAATTTAAGTTTACCTTCTTGAATTTGTTCAAAGGCAACAGGCGGTTGAATTTCCGCTGATGACGTTCTAAAAACGATACGTTTACGACGTTAGCCAGAGTGTCTCACTTACGGGATATTTTTGTATATATAAATTAAAGATACATTTGACTAAATATTTATTGCACTCAGATCGTAGACGATAATTTTCTGGTTCCATCGATACCAAACATGTCGAAATCCGTCACGAAACAAGCGAATTACGGAGAAGTTTGAAGCTCGAAAACTAAAAAAGCCACATATAAAAGTACTGCCCTCGATATCTGATGACGTCAAACGATTATTGAGCCTCCTTAAATGATATATAAAAGATAAAATAAAACATATCGCAGATTAAGTGCTATATTCCGTCAAAAATGCTTATAAATATTGTAACTGAAATTTGCTTTGGATAGTCAGATGTGATCATATTAAATTTATATACATTTCCTAGTTCCATTCTACTTGTTATCTGTTTTTGGATTAATGGCGCCTTTTTAAGTAAGATCGAGACTCAAAAGCACGAGCGGAACCAGACCCAGAACACATTAACAAAAAACTTTCACGCCTTCAAACCCAAAGAAAAGGCAGTTATACATGTAGTTACTGTAGGTTTATCGAAATAAATATTTAGAAATGCTCGGCTGGAGTACACAGCTTCACGTAGTGTGGCAATAACTAGTTTCTTACACGAAATACTAAATAGCCATTCTCTGTAAGGACCAAAATCGTTCGGAACGGCATGTCATGGATTTTGATGATTTTCGGTGTAATGGGTATATATTAAGTACTGACCATGAAAATGACACTTATTGGCCAATGTGACCTTTGGTTGCCATGGTAACGATGTCATTCTATTTATATCACTTTTGGGACCATGAAATAAGCCAGCTTCGGAGACTTCGTTGCCATGGATACCACTGTAACAGCTTGTTCATCTTTATATTATCTATTCTTCCTTACTTCCATTCTTACTTAGTACACTTAGATATGTGATATTTATTACAGGAAGCTTATTGTATTGAGCCAAAATAAGTCAAAATGAAGCGAAAAATAGAGGTGAAAATAAGGGTCAATTTAGTGTGTTTTTGACCATTTTCAATCTTAAATATCACAAAAGGCAACAATAGGAGACTAGTGATTTTCATCAATGGAAATGTCTGTTTATTGATAAATAAAATGAACGAAAAATTGGAGTGTGTATTTAAGATTTTTACCTAAATTCTGTCGTCAAAGGCCGTTGCCATGGCAACATTAGACCTTTTTGCTTGTTTCATATCATCTTTGAAATTGATTTTATTCCTCTTTAGAGTTACATAAGATTGTCAAAATGCATGCATGTATAGATATGACTTATGTCTTTCACATAAGAACAATTAAAATGTTCAAGGTCATTGGCTTGATGTTCAAGGTCATTTATACTTTGAGACTCAAATTTTGCATAAAATATTGATTTTTTAAATTTTTTGTTACCGATTTTAGTGATTTTTTTATTTAAATATTTTCATAGGTCATAATTTTTTATATATTATGAAAGCACATGAATATAAGAAAGATAAATCTTAGAATTTATTGAATTGTAGCAATTCAATAGGAAAATATTTTTCCGTCAAAAAACAAGAAAAATACAATTTCGTCCCTTTTTTATCAAAATACTCACCAAGAATTTAGATATTCGAAGATGTGAAGAAACGTAATCAATAGTTCTAAGAAATAAGTGATACATTTATCATTTTATGGCAAATAACTGTTAAGTTCAATATTTCAAGGTTTCTAAAATATTGACACCTTCATTTTATGAAAAATCAGGATTTTTCGTCAAATCTGGTCACTTAAAGTTTAATGACCTTGAAAATTCAGAGGGTGACCTTGAAATATTTTCAAGGTCATTTTTATATTAAAACGCCTCTGATCGATGTATACATGAACTTCTGTTTCAATATCATACGTAGATAGTTTGAAAGAGGTTGTGTTTAAATTCATCGTATTGAAACCTTTCAGCCGATTGTTGCCATAGCAACTAAAGTTGATGCTGCTTTGAATATAAAAGGATAAATTAGCCCAATTAATTTTCTATATACATGTAGAGTTCAAAGATGATACTAATAGGATAACTAGAATTTGGACTTCAAAAATTGGTGCTTATATGAAATATTCAACCTTGTATAACAGTAAAAACATGCAAAAAAGTGTCTTTGATTCCCCAAAACAAAGCCTTTCGATACCCTGTTTTGGCCCAATTTTTCATCTTGTATACATAAGGCATCCAAGATGAATGTAAAAAACTTTACAAATACATGTATGCATAATAATAAGGATTAAAAGAAAATAATCAAGGCAATTTAAGATTTTAAATGTACCTGTTTCCATGGTAACAAAGCCTACAAATATGCCTTGTCCTATAGATTTTCCCGATTTTTGAAACTTCAGACACGGTTACCATGGCAACGACAACCTTTTTGAAAAAACTGGGGTCGATTTACATACTAGTACTTCATATTGAACTTCCATACCAAAAATCTCAAAAATCCATGACATGCCGTGCCAACATGTTTTCAAATTCTTTGGTTCTTACAGAGAATTGCTGTTAAAAAGGTTGATTTGTAAGCAGTATATTACTGTGGTCGTGGTGTGACAGTAACGTGGTAGTATAATAACAAAGTTTTGGAGTTACTAAGAACAGTGCCGGATGACACCCCATCGCGTGATGTGGCACTTACAAGGTTTTTACATTAAATATTGAAATTTGATTTACCCTG
Organism: Pinctada imbricata; assembly: GCA_033119305.1. Classification (NCBI taxonomy): domain Eukaryota; kingdom Metazoa; phylum Mollusca; class Bivalvia; order Pterioida; family Pteriidae; genus Pinctada; species Pinctada imbricata. The sequence goes on along the minus strand of VSWD01000014.1, from coordinate 10,926,797 downwards.
TAAACAGCATAGCGTGGTCGTAGTGTGGCAATCCCGTGGTAGTAGATAACCAGGTTTTGAAGTTAGTAAGCGCAGTACTTGATGAAACCTGATCGCGGGGTGTGGAACTCACTTTGGAAGAGTACGTCCATGATGACACGGTTGAAGACTAAAAGAGAGAGAAAATCACGTTTTTGGTGATGACATATGATCAGGCTTTTATCACGCCTCGTACTAATTTCAGCCAATGACGTCGCAGTATAACAGTCACGTGGTGTCGTATTTTGACATAGTATTCGTTATTTCAGTGGAGAGTTGAATAATAGTAGCGTACTCACTTCCGCAATGAATATACCAGAATAAACTACTTGGATTGTGAATGATACTCCGGCCAAACTCTGAAAGCGGACGTCCATCTGCAAAAACAGAATGGATATATTAATGCATTAATTAAAGAACGGACTAGAAATGAGACATGAAGAATGAATATTAATTACTTTTGACTAATTGATCTATATCATATGTTTTTCTTATGCCATGAGCCTCAATCGAGAAAGGTCCAAGAAGATGAATTGAGTGGCGTCACATTACACTCTATCCGCTATGGAGATTGTCTAAGATACTAAGATCATAGTGTTATACTTCATATCTAATGTTTCTATCTATGGTACAGTAACTGTGCTATTGTCTCCGTCTGTTTGTCCGCTTTTTATTTTCGCGTGAGTACATGTATGCGCTCCGCTGTTTACATTGTGGGATCCTTTTCCTATCTTTGTTTTCTTCTATGTATTTTTTTCAAGAAAATTGCATGGCATTGCCTTCTTATAGTGATTTTTTAAATTCTGTTTTGTGGTTTTGTGTTTGACGTTCAATCACTGATTGTATTAAATGAACAAATATTATCGTGCCCCAGTGTCGCCATATAGGAGGGGGTGTACAGGGTGAAAGGGAAGGGGAGGAAGGGGGAGGGAGAGAAGAGGGAGAGAAGAGGGAAAAAGGGGAGGGAGGGGGGAAAAGGGGGCGGGAGGAAAGGAGGAAGGAGGAAGGGGCGGGAAGGAGAGGTGAGGGAAGGGAAGGATAAATAGGGGGGGGGGAGTAGGGGGTGGTTGGGGAAGGTAAGAAGTGGGAGGGGAGAGAGGTACCCCCTTTCCGTACCCTTTATTAGCGTCATCTCATCATAAATGCACCTCAAAACAAAACAAAACAAAAACACATGTACTATAGCTACATCGCCGTATGACGTAAATGTTTGGAATATAGAATAGTTATTATCTTTACAGGTAACATCTGGTCGATTTATATTCAGTCTATCTTCTATGCTTTCATGTCCCGGCTGTTTTTGTGTCTGATTTTGTTTTGTGTTCATGTAAGTCTCTTTTGTGTTCCCTTTTGGGTGCTTATGTTTGTTCTTGGTGGTGTTGCCATGGAGTTTTATTGGAGACCATGTCTTTTCTTTTAATACACACGTAAAACGGTTAAGTGGTTAGAATTTCTTGTTTCGATTTTAGTTTTTGAAAGGGTCCAAATATTAATTTGAAATTTTTGAAAAGAGTCCAAATATCAATATGAAATGTGTGTCTTTTCTCGTGACGGTCTTTATACATACATGTATACGGTATCGTACCAGCGCAGGTTATAATCGAATGTTATTAAACTATCAAAATATTCATGTTAGAGAGAAATTAATTTTCACCTAATGAAAACCAATGTACTAAAAGTCAGTACGAAAAAGAATGTTACATGTATGAAGAAAGAAATCGACATATTATCTTTTTAAATTACGCGATTTATTTTATAGAAAGAGTTAAACCTTTTCAAAAAACTACAATTCAGAAGTTGAGAAATATCTTGCTGTATATAAGGCCAAAGTATTAATCTGATTGTTGTCTTACAACAGTATCACACCGTTTTAGTGAATAGCAGCGCATGTTATAATCGAATGTTATTAAACTATCAAAATATTTAGGTTAGAGAGAAATTAATTTTCACATAGTTAAAACCAACTTTAAGTTGCCAGTGCTTTGTTATGAAGAGAAAATCATTAAGTTAAGTAAACAGATCCTGGCTTACTTTACTGGTATGGATTTATACATGTACATGTACACGTATCGCAAAATTACCTTGCAGCACTTGAAAATTCACTTAAATGAAGTAAATTCTAAGCATATAAACCGAACTCCTATCCGTTTAGGTACCTACAGAAATTGAAGTCAATTCTGAATCAGTTCTGTTAAGATACCTACAGAATTGATGACGTAAGCATAAAATTCCCGTATTTGGTTCATGGCGTCAGAAGTTTTGTCGCTGGCGGTACTGCGTTGATACCAACTGAAAACATAATTGTTTAAGTGAAAATAGAGCAGAAGTCTAGATCTTTCGACTGAAACACATGGATTAAAGACATAAATGTACATTTTTTGTACATGGGAAACTTTTTGATTACCTATAAGATTCAAATGGAAACTTCATAGTTGTGAAGTGATTTTCCGAAATTTAACTTGACTTTAGCTACTCTGAATCATTTAGCTTTTATTTAAGAAAGTACTAGTACTATTGATTAAGATTTGTTACCCGATACATGCATGTATGGTGCTCTATTTTTTTTTTCACAAAGTAAGCCAAGGGGGCTGCTCTGGAACAATTCCTTTTTCTTCAAATTCAAAGTAAAAGATGCGTGACATCGAATTTAGCTTACGTTGTATGCCGACTCATTTCGAAAATAAGACTTCATGAGGGAAAACCTTACAATGTATATACTTTGTTAAAACTATAGTATGTCAGTCTTACAATTCAAACACTGCATAATCGACGACAGGTAGAAACTCCACTTTAAGAACTTGAGCACTTCTCCTCTGCCGACCACGCCCAATTCTTGTCTGGTCACGCCCATTTTTATGCAGTTTGGGCTTTGGGAGATCACCTTTCGACAACAAAATTGATTTATTCGAAATAAGACTAAATTTTGTATTCTTATCATTAGTGTCATAATTCTAAAATGTGTAGCTAGATGGAGAATACGGGATTTAAAAGGTAAAATTAATAGATGCTATGTTCAGCTTCTTCAAGTACTATGAAATTCTTAGATTTAACTGAATTCAAAAGAGAAGCCTTTGTGAGTTTTCCTTTTGTGTATCATGTAGACATCAATGAATATTTTGCTTTTCATTAAAAAAAAAGGTGTAGAAGGGAGACTCGTGTACATATGGTGGCTGATTTGTGCCATGTCGCGTTGTCGCGCCGCGCTTTGTCGCGTTGTCGCATTGTCGCGTTGTCGCATTGTCGCGTTGTCGCATTGTCGCGTTGGCGCCTTTAAAATGATAGAAGGAATGTATTTTCAACTGTAATTGTTTAGATAGATTCATAAATTAAATGTTTGAAACAAAAAGGGTATATTTTCTACTTTATTTTGGGGCAAAATGCCTGTTTTCCGTTTAAAAATAACAGATTTCTGGACAAATTCTATAAATTCATTATCTTAACTAGAATTAGAGATTCAAAGCTACTTTCATATAGAAAATAATTCATCTAATCAAATGAAAGTAAAAAGAATGTAATAATTCATTTAAATCAGTATTTTTGGGTAAAATATTTTATTTCATGCAAAAACCAAACAAAATCCACTTAATTTGAGAAAATAGTAAGTATTTCTTTTAATCTGCCTTTATAATATATATCTTTTTTGCCCCAAAATATCAAACAAATTAATAAATTATACCTAAAACTCATATATGTTAAGGACAAAATATGATATACACAAGGTTACACTTTTGAATCTCATAAATAATGTAGCATTTCAATGAAATAAAGATTTTTCAGAAATCGGCGATTTTAAAATAAAAATTCAGGCGTTCCCCCTAAAATAGCAAAATAATCAAACCAATCTCTTCTAGCTCATTTCACATGATTACTTAAGTATCATTACGTAATAGGAAACCTTTCCCTGAATTACTAAAGTATATAAATTTTAAAAATCATTCAAAGAAAGAAGTGATTTTTGCACAAAAATTAGGGGGTTTTTGCCCCAAAAATAGCATAGAAATTGAATTTCAGTTCTCACATTAAATTCCAATACCTACATGATAAGAAGCATCCTATCAAAGCTAAAATGTGTCAGTTCAGGCAGATTAAAAGAAATAGTAATTTTTTTCTCAAAATAAGTGTTTTTTGCGTGAAATTGCATGGCATTTTACCCCAAAACACTGATTTAAATGAATTATTAAATTATTTTTTACTTTCATTTAATAAGATTTAATTTATTTTCTATATGAAAGTAGCTTCGAATCTCTAATTCTACTTAAGATAATGAATTTATAGAATTTGTCCAGAAATCTGTTATTTTTAAACGGAAAACAGGCATTTTGCCCTTAAATAAAGTAGAAAATATACCCTTTTTGTTTCAAACATTTAATTTATGAATGAATCTAAACAGTTCAGTTGAAAATACATTTCCTTCTATCATTTTAAAGGCGCCAACGCGACAATGCGACAACGCGACAATGCGACAACGCGACAACGCGACAAAGCGCGGCGCGACAACGCGACAAAGCGCAGCGCGACAACGCGACATGGCACAAATCAGCCACCATACGTATGTACATGTATTGCCAATCGGCTTTGAAAAATGTATTACAGCTGGGTGCATGTTTTGCTTTGTCATGTAAAAATTTATAAAGACTATCATATTACCTTCATAAATATAATCTCCTGTGAAGTTAAGCTGACTGTCTGTCTGTCTAACTCTATGTTTCCTTGATGACGTCTCCCGTTTTGCATTGTTGTCCTCTTGGACTGGTTCAATCACATGGTATGCATTATTTCTCATGAAATAACCCCTCTAAATAGTAATACAAAAATATATCTTTCACTAAAAAAGGGTAAGTAAAGATTGCATTTGGTGTTCGAAGAATTTTGCCTCAAATTTTACATCATGGAGAATGTACAACGCTATGGAAATTTGTACATAGTTTTTGTATTAAAAATCAACAAAAAAGACATTGTGTTACATTGTAAATGTTTCCTCCTCACTTATCCAAACTGGCTTCTCTTTTAATTAAATCGACTCTTAAAGATGATTTATAGATGATATATGTACCCAGTATAGTAGTTCATTTATAAAGCATTCTTGCGAAGAAAAAGGAAAAAAAAAAAAGAAAAGGAAGAAAAATATGGAGACTTACAAACTGCCTTATACAGTCCCTGCTGATGGAACCCTCACAGGTTATTCCCATGGCTGCACCATGAGCTGCATCTTGGTAAAATGAGGTTCGCTGAAAAAATGGTCAAATATAGTTTTCAATTAATGTGACTTCTTGCATATATAAGTGTAGGTTTAATTTAGGAAAGGTTAATCTGAACGAAACCTTACATTTACTACAGATAATTATATCGGTATATGTCTATTATTCATGCATATAGTGAAACATTTTTTATAGAAATCTGCATTTTTGAGAAAGTTTGCTTTTTTATGCTGATTTATGCTTTTTTGTTTTTGATTTACACATTTCATCTCGTTGTGTAATATTTTATAACATTGTATATAAGAGACATTATAAGTTTTCAAAGATATACAATTTCGATTGAGGATCTTAAGTGAAGCAAAGAATAAATCAAATCATACATATACCATACTTTAGGAATTAATGAAATTTACATGTTTACGTTTTCATATGTATAAATCAGTAAATATTAAGATACCACATACAGAGTTAGATGGAAGAAGGTGTTCAAACGCCTGCCCTTTCCTTTCCACGAAAATTGGCACGTGTGCATGGACATTGGTATTCCTTTTCAAACGTAACGTCACGTGATCTCCATGAAACGTAAATCGCAAAGTCAATTTTGCCGGGAAAACATGCACAGAACGCTTTACAACCCATCCTTGTGATATATCCTCTTCTATATACACAATTTCTGAAAATGATAAATGAAAAACGGACAATTCATTATTCTTCACAAAGATCATTGAGAGTCTATGCATGTATGTATATTTATTTGGTCTCGTATTTAAGGTATCCGTTGTACAATTGAGTCATTTTACATAGCGTTTTATTCATCTCCATTGTAAAGTATGGTAAATTTTATGCATTGAAAGGTACTATAAACTATATATATATATTTTTTAACAACATATTATTGAAGAAAATGTACCCCTTATACATACGCATGAATGTATTCAATCAAAAACATGAGGAATTGTAAAAAAAAAAGGTATGGGCTCGGAATTGTGAGAAACGTTCGCCAATAAAATTAATAACTGTAAAACGCTCATTTTTCGGATTCAACTCATTATTTTTTTTTAAAAAGATAAGCTGGAAACTACCCCCCCCCCCGTTCCTAGTTGAACATCTCTAACAAATTTCTTGATCCATGCACGAATCGCAAATCCAATTTGAAATACCTCCCATAATTATTACTCTACGCAATTGGTTGTAGATGGCGCCACATAAATATATTTCTTTTGCTTGAAAATGTCCATAATCAGGCATAGTATCTCTTTATCCTCTTGATCCATGTATATAAACGCGGAGAATTAGGGGACGCATTTGGACCCTAACTATGGTGTGCGTAGGTACATTTTTTGTTGTTGTATATATCTGAATTATAGATTTTCTTCCTTAAAGTTTGTTGTGTTCTAATTTTATATTTAGGATATCAAAGCGAAGCGTCACTTTTATTAGAAATTGAATTGAAAATTTTTGACCGCATTGCCAAAATCAGTAGATAGTTGGACAACTTGTACACGCAAATGATCAGAAATGAATACCATCAGCTTTGTAAGGGAGCAACCATTTAATTTTTATACAGGGAGGGGAAGGAAGACTTTGCAAAAAAAAAAACCTCTTTTTTTTTGCGAAGTCTTTTTGAAAGTAATCTTTTGAAAGAAAAAATTCCTGTCCAAAGGGCCGACGAAAAAAAAAAAAAAAATCCGGATCAAATAAGCCCCCCCCCCCCCCCATTCAGACCTTCCACATGTCTAGTTTAACTTTGAAGCATTTGAAACATAAACACTTTTTTGTGTCATAAACTGCGTACAAATATAAAAGAAAGAAGAAGTGATCTGCTAGTTAGAGATTTCTTAATAATTTTATACATGTACTCTTCCTTGGCACCTGATCTCACTCCGTGTTTGATAATTAATACCTCCGATGGTCGAAATAACAAGCTGAATGTTTTATACTTTGTAAAATGAACAAAAATGATAATCCAGCCCGAAGAAAATTCAGTTCTTAAAACTGCTGAAAAAAAATCCGGCTGGCAGAAGTTTTCCTGCCTCCCTTACCTCCCTCTCTCCCTAAAATTCAAATATTTGCTATCCTATGTGTGATATTAAATGTAGTACTACGTACAAATGTACTCGGCATTCGATATTCTCGGTGAAATTTCTTTATGAAAACGATATTTTGAAACATTAACATTCTAGGTGGTACTGTTCAATCATTCGTAAAACATAATTTTCAAATATTTTAATGTACTATGACGACAAAGTATTTCAAGGTACATTTCATATTTGTGTGAAGTCGGTTTAAGGATCTCTGCAGATAAAATCAGATTAAAATATAAATATGGTACATAATTATCTAATTAAATAAAAAGTGCTTAAAAAGTATAATTGTAGGATATAAATTTTTATTACGAAAATCGAAGGAGTGTGAAGAAATAATTTCACTTGTGTTCTAATTACTAGGATGCTACACGTACATTACAGGGTGGTGTGACCTTTTTGAAATTAAGAAATCTGTTTAAATCGCTAACTCTTGATTACTGTTACTGATATCCACCTACTCCTTTCATATCAAATGTTTAAAGATGATGGGAATAAAGTTCAACCATTTTTTCGGAGGTTTGGAACGCAATAATCGAAGAATGAATGAATGAATGAATGAATAGACAGCTCCGCTTTCCTCTTGTAAAATTTGTTACAAATACTGGTTTTATTTCCTCATTTAAATTTCTTTTTTCTCAACATCATAGAATTGCAACCGGCCCCTGATCGGCCTCAAACCTGCCCCCCTCCCCCCTTTACCAATTCAATCACAGAAATGAAAACGACGCTCTTGAAGTAAAATACAAACCACGTTCTAGGTGCAAAATGCAAAAGCGCTCTGCATGTGCGCTTTTCATGTAAAATACAAATGGCGCTCTTGTTGTAAAAAATAAACGACATTCTAATGCAACGTCGCTATAACGTCGATTTGCATTGGTTGTTTGATCCTTAGTTATTACTGTAAAACGAGAACATACTAGACTTTGACGTTGCTAACGTCACATTTCGCCTAATATTCACAGAAAATATTGATTACATTAGAATGGGAATGACTAGATACTGACGTTATGTTTGCGCTAATGCGTCGCCAGAGAAACTCAGTTTGCGACCGTAAAATCAGCATTTACCGTCCTCAAACATAACGCCAGAAACTAGTTATTCCCTAATTCTATGAAGTACAAATGATCTTTTGGTGCTAAGTACAAAATTAATATACAAGACGCTCTTAGTTTAGAATATGAAAGACGCTCTTGGTGCTACAAATGAAAAAAAAAAGTTGAATGAATATATGATTTTTATACTTACCGTCATGGTAACTTTTGCCATGATAAATTTCAATCAAAGTTGAGAATTCGAATGAAAGACAGAATACTATAAGAGCAATTATTAGGTCCAACCCATATACTTTCATGTCAATGCGCCAAGATGGCCAACATGTACACTGCCCCGTACACTTATGTTCTAGACTATTAATTCGATTTCTAATAATTTGATTTTCATCCAAGATTGGTCTCTATATTGGGTATATATACCCCATCTTTAAACAAATCGATTAGACCAAGTCACATGGCATGCAAGGGCGGATCTAGAACTTTTTCCGGGGGATGTCCAGACCATCGGGGGAGGGGGTCAGCCTAAGATTTTTAAAAAAGATGAATGTATATATTTAAAAGAAGTTTCAGGCAGGCGTACCTGAACCCCTGACCTTTTCTAGATCCGCTTCTTACATATGTATATAAAGTTTACATAATGACTATTACCAAAAGTAAATGTTTTTAAAAGCCTATAAAGAAAATTTTGCTACATATTACTACGTCCATTATATAATTTAAACAAATGACGCGGTTATTGTGTATTGAATTTCCCTTCATATAAATTTTTTTTTCCGATACATTTATTGTAACTGAGTCGTGTATTTTGGGGGCGGGAGGGGGGCTTCCAGCATCTCTGAATGGACATGTTAAATTGTACATGCGCAAATGATACCCCGATATATTTTCAGTTATACGACAAAACTGTCAAAATCTTTAAAGGTTACATGTATAACTTGAAATGCATTTTTCGGAATCGTCACGATCTTCATTCAAGGAGAATAACCCTGTGAAAATCACACTTCAGTACCTATGTTTGAAATTCAAGGGGAATAACTTTGTTAAAGTCATACGCTATGGCCTATTCTTGAAATTTCCCTAGACTTCAATTTGAATAAATCTGTTTACACATGTAAGTCCTTGAATAGACCTAGATATTTCTTTGACATTGCATGGTGTTTACCGAATTTGATTATCGCGTTAACGCCATCGTTACATCGTATCTTCGTCATCGTGTTATCGTAACTTCAGCATCGTAACATCGTAGCATCGCCATATTTACATCGTAGCATCGCAATCGTGCCAACACCTTTACACGAAGCGGTCAAACAGGATTCCATAGGAATCTGAAAATTATTGGAAATTTTGAATTACATAGTTCAAGGGGCAGAAGTCTCTGATTAAACTTGACCTTGTTATTTTTATGATGCATCTGCATGGATAGAACGGTTCTTGCAGATTTGATAGAAACTATAAAGGATTGAAAGTCGAAAGGGTATCACACTAATAAATAAGAATGAAAATCATTAGATTGGATCTTTATTTCAATGTTGTTCAAGAAAGTTAGTATACGAGTTTGAACTCGTCAATTTTCTTATGTACACTTGTTCTCTTTTGCAGTGTGGAGAAATTAAAGACATCAGTTCCCCTCGACTGTGTGTTTCGAGTGTATTAAATACTAAGTCTTTCTTTCGAGCTCTGTTGCCTGACAGAAGCTTTGTATTGACCCGTTATACATGTATCTACATGTACATCTATCATTGTCATTTCATCCCAAACTGTCATGAAAATTATAAAATGTAGGAAGTTAACAACCTTACACGTACCATCCCTCCAATGCTGCTTGATCATAAATTTTATTCAATTATGCTACAGAAATGACCCTACATGAATTTGGAGCCGCGCACTCTTGACATAATTCAGAAATCAACCAAGAGGGCGCAATTTTGTCTTAAAATCAGTTTGGCTTGAAGTACTACTTATCAGGATATACCATCCGAATCACGTGTCTGGTTCCTCGAATGTTACGAGTTGGAACGCTTTAATTTTCTTTAGATTTACCTGCATTTAAAACTTGAACTACACTCTCTATACAACTAGTAAATTCATTACAATAACCTTTCGTATGAGAAATAATAAATGGAAGTTGTTTGGAGGACCAACCGACAAAAGCATACCACACTCTCTTTTCTTGAAAGAAAGCTGCAAAAACAACAACAAGGGGTAGATCAAACCTATTTCTGAGGTGCTCCGTTTTACGGAGGTGTTTGGAATAGAAAGGGGGAAGGGGGCTTATGAGATAATGATACCTTTATGGTGCTATATCTATCTGCTTACATATGTCTGGAGCTTTTTTTTGTTTAGTTTTTGTTTTGTCTTTCTGTTAGTTTTTTTTTCTTGATGCAGAGAGAATACAGGAGCCCAGCCAAACCCTTGCAATGGACTAAACCGACGGAGCTGATCGATGCAGTCTAGATATACAATCTAATGTCACTTCAGTAATTCCCCTACATGAAAATTTCATGAGTTGACATTAGCTCTTGCAAACTGACATTCAGCAACTTTTTCCTATTGAGAATCGGATTCATGCGCGTATTTGGAAAATAGATATTACCTTGAAAGGGGGAGGGGGGGGGGGGGCTTTCAAGCTTGTGCACGGAGAAGGGTCCAGACTTGCAGGGGAGAAAGACGGTGGTTGAATTTACAAGTGCTATTTATTATTTTCTAAAAATCGGAAGAAAAAAGAAAAAGAAAGAAATTGATTAAAATAAATCATAGACCATGAAAAAAAAAATGTTTTCCCGACATCCCCCTCCCCTTACATGTAATATACACCCGCGCATGACATGCCAAGTGAATTTGCTTAGGTCAGAGTATGAAAAATATATATACAATAGAAATATCATAACAATTTGAATATTTGCATTTATCACGTCATACGAAAGAGCACCACAGAAATGACATTGCGGACTTTCTTAAAGTTCCTTATATTTCTGGCGATTAATAATGTCTACGTGAAAGGTAAGGACACATACTTGATCCGTGCGGTAATTTTAGAAAATTGCCAAAATGTTTTTTGAATTTTTTAAGTGTAGGATTCAAAATCTTTAATTTCAAATATTTAATACGATTTGAACAAAAAATCTTTTTCTTTTTCTTGATCCGACTTTAAAACTTTTAAAGTTCTGAAACATTAAGAATTTTCATTTTAAGCGAGCGTTAAATAGATTTAATTTACTCTGCATCATAATATTTGTCCTTTCGGATATGCTTATACTGTTTTAACTTAAAAGGGAGACTAAAAAGGTAACCAGCTGCAGCCGATCTTATTACTTGTTGAGATTTACCTCCTCTTTTTTGAAGTTATTACCTCTAGTGCGATACCATTGGACATAACGGGAATTTTTCATTGTTATTAACATATTTAAACTTCTGTTTAGTGGACATTTGATCTTTCTTTCTTCTCGAGTGCTTGCTGATAATAAATACAGTTAGTAGTTTTTTCTTAATAGTAAGAGGGCTGGTTGATATGCTGTGGGTCTCGTATTGAAGGATTTGAATTTTATAAGACATTTTGCATTATTTTTCCACATAATCGCCTTCAGTATCTATACATTTTTGCCACTGGTGTTTAAGGCCCTCAATAAACTCCTTATCTTGACTGTTCAAAAAGCCATCCACAGCAAGTATGACGTCACCATAAGACTGAATGTGGTAGCAAGAAATATAGGAATAGATGAAAGTTTGATGGAGCAAGATCAGGTGAATAAGGCGGATGTTCAATCAAATTAAAGCCACAATCATGAATGACAGCCATGACAGTGACAAACTTGTAAACAGGAGCATTGTCCTGATGGAACAACACACCTTTAATGAGCTTTTCGCGGTGCTTAAGTTTAATATTTTCCTGTTATTGTGTCAGAAGGGAAGCTTAAATAGTATGTGTTATTGATTCATTGTCCTTTTTGTGGATAATCTATCAGCAGGATACCCTCTGTATCCCAGAGAACCGAGGTCGTAACCTTCCCAGCTTAAGGAACATTCGTTGCCTTCTTTTGCCGGAATGAGCCAGGGTGCTTTCACTGTTTCGACAGTTGTTTGACCTCTGGGGTAAAATGATGGACCAATGTTTCATCCATAGTGACAAATCTCCCTCAAAAAGGTTAAGATAAAGTGTGCTTGGTGTGCTTCTGGTCAACTGTCAGGACTCGGAAGTCTTGGTACCCAACGTGCCGAAAGCTTTCTCATTTCAAGATCTTCAGTTAGAATGGAATGTACTCTTTCCTGTGAAATGCCAAATATACTGGCTATATACATGTACCGTTCTGTTTCTCGTCTGTTAGTAATAACAATATCATGGACTTTATTGATCATTTCTGGAGTTGCAACAATGACAGGCAATCAAGGATGGTGGTCATCCTCAATGCTCTGTCTGCCGCGCTTAAAATCAACCTTTTCACTGTAGGGGTATCTTTCACTTGTGTTGATACCACATCATTATGGATACCCTGAGATGTTAAACCTTTTTGATGAATATTGGATAACTGCCCTTCTCACCAATTTTGTTTGTATCTACAAGTCGGTTTGTTATGTTTGTCTGTCTTTATGTCTCTGTCTTTCGGTCTTACTATTATTCTGCATTCGTTTACCTATGTGACTGTCTGTACATGTCATGTGTATGTATATGTCTGTATGTCAAACCGTTCTTCATCTATGCTTTTTGATCGCGTCTAATTGTTTTTTTCTGTGTGTCTATCTGTTTCTCTCGTTGTGTTTGTGTGTGTGTGTCTGTCAGTATTTCATTTTGTATCTTCTGCGTCCGTCCGTCCGTCTGTCTGTCTGTCTGTCTTTCCGTCCGTCCGTAACTTTCACATAAATGACTATAACTTGCTTGATATGCATTATGATTTCATCAAGACGAAACACCAACTGAAGGTCAAGGCCACATTCAAGATCAAGCCTATGTCACAAATAAGACAAGCAACACACAATATAATTTTTTTTCTACCCAATCAGCAAAGGATGCTTGTGGAAAGTTGCCTCTGATCGGCACCATAAACTGTGGAGATGGTTACCACTGTTGTAGTCCTCAGAAGGGAACCTGCTGTCCCAACTACTCCATATGTGTCATGGACGACACAGGCTGTCTACATCTAGCGTATGGTTTTTTTTATATTAATTGCATTCTTACAACGATTCTGATTGGTTTAAATTGTTTCTATAACATCACCATAATTTCATTGTTACAACGATTCTGATTGGTTTCCATTGCTCTTATGACACGTCCACGTTGCCAATTTATCTGTTCTTAAATGATGCTATTCAATTTGAAGACGTTTACATTTATACCACTTGGTGAGTGTCACTGCTGGTGGACCAGGAGTCCCCGAGGGCACATGTAGCCAAGTTCGATCAATTTCGGTTGATCGTTTCTTCAACGCATTCTAAATTTCTGTTATCAAAATTTCTTGAAATTTCTAAAAAGTGGGTCCTGTAGCATCATATCCCACCCATCCCTCTACATCTTTCGATACGCTTTTTCGACATAGTAACTTTTCATACTTTTATACTTTTTTGGCATATTACATTGTTTAGATTTGAGGATCACTGACGAGGGATAAATACCCGAAACGTGCATGTCTGGTCCACGTTGCCAATTTATCTGTTCTTAAATGATGCTATTCAATTTGAAGACGTTTACATCCATACGTGTCAAGGACGATACCGCCTTTCTGAAGTAAATTTCCTTTTTTAAATAGCGCTACAATACAATGACGGTGCCGCCTGTCTATATCTAGCGTACGAATGTTAAACGTCTTCAAATGCAGCAGCATCATTTAAAAACAGACAAATTAATTTTGCAGCATGGACCAGACATGCACGTTTCGGGTACTTAACCCTCGTCAGTGATCGTCATTGTAACATTGTAATATGGTCAAAGAGTATGAAAATTATCATGTCCCAAAATGTACCGACAAACGTAGCAGGATGGGTATGATAGGATGCTACATTACCCACATTTTAGAAATTTTAATAACAGAAAAATTTCGAATGCGTTGAAGAGACAGGCGATCAACCGAAGGTGCTCGAACTTGGCTATATGTGCCCTCTCGGACTCCTGGTCCACCAGCAGTAACACTCACCAAGTGATTCAAATATCAAACCTCTTCAAATTCAATATAATCATCTAAGGACAGATAAATTTGCAGTATGGACCAGACTAGCACGGCACTCTTATGGTCATGGGCGGATCTAGTTTTTCTCCGAGGTGGAGAATGTCTTCTGTCTTTCATTTTGAAAAAAAAAATCTGAATTTTTGCAATTTCAGGGATAGGTATTCTGATCCTCTAGCCCAAACCTTGTAGATCCGTTCTTGATTGTAAAAAAGATTTTGATTTGTCACAATGACACAAATTATGCAGCCCTTCCTTATCTCTTGTGTACAGAATGTAACTCCTCCACATCATCAAAAATGATTTCTGACGTCATGCAAAGAGCCATGGCCAATGTCTCATTTTGAAAACAAATTATGTTTATAGAGACGCTAATATGACAAGAGATATATATCTTTATATCTATATATTGATTTATAACATAAGAGAAGGGGGTCTCTAACCAGACCCGTTTGCAGTGCCAATGGCAAAACACCCGATGCAAAAACACAGAGAAGACGAGCACAACAAGAGACAGAAAAGAGACTTACCACATAGAAACATTAAACACAAAAGACTACACATAAACCAACGAGACCAATGGGCAACCGGTGCCGATTTAGGACGGTCATCTGCTACGCAAGTAACAAGTGGTGTGGTTTTCCGGATTACGTAGGCACAGACCTCCAACTTTCCGGTTACCAAAATGTCTCAAAGAACGCACAATAGAGTTTAAAAATCTCCTCACTGACATTCAGTGAGGAAAGGTGGTCGGGGTCCTCTCTTCTCTAAAGAGGTTGGGACAGGGCCCGTCATGGCGTCCCGTCGTCACAGCCAGTCAGAGTGCAAATCAGAATGCGCAGGTACATTTTGTACAAGACAGTTGATTGGTCAAGTATCAAGCCAAGTGTCCGTCTGGTGACAGTAGGATCATATCCATGGTATAAAAGGCTTTTGATGATTATGACGCATTATGCTGTCTACCTTTTATCCTTCTTATTTTGTTTATCATATCACAATAAAAGGTAGGTTGTGTAATACCCAAAGAAAAGTACTCTGTTACTTAAATTGTATAGATCCGAATTCTAAAAGAAGCTGACTGTAATTTTTGTAAAAGCTCCAGAAAGTCTTTAGTTAACTAGTTTATGAAAGCGGAAACCTTGGTCTAAAAGTTTCTTCGTAATCTGTAAATTTCTACTGAGAAAATATTAGTACATGCATTAGCGTACCGAATGAGCTGTGATATATAGATGCTGTATGACGGTAGTCTTGGAACATCACTGTCATGCCAGGGGAAATTTACTATGTTGAATCCAAAATCATCTTTTTTGTACACTTGTATGAATCTTTCCGGCTACAATTTTAACATTAAGGGATAAATTAAGACTACATGCCATTACCAATACGTGCATCATAGCTTTAAATATTTTTTCCAGTAAAATATATAGGCAGCAGGGTAAAGTCTAATTATTTAGAAGCATTTATTGTACATGTATGTTTTCACATTATAACATGAAGAGACATTCTAATTATTTGACAAAAAAGTGTTTTCTTGTATTTGATAGTGCCATCATAGGACCATCGGTTGGTGTGGCAGTCATCATCATCTCCTGTGTCTTGTGCTGCTTTTTCTGCCGAAGTAGGTTTCCCCATTTATAATTCATGTACATGTAACTATAGAAACAAATATCAAACAATTCCATTAGCTGATGGGATTTTGAAAGGACGAAGCTGTCACCGAGTATTTAATGCAAAAACTACCCAAAACGTTCAAAAGATATTTTATTGTTAAGAGCAGGCTTGGTGGGCTGCTAACCAATTACACGTATCAAATAGTTTTAAAATACTAAACGTGAGGATCTAGTTTTTTTATCGGGGATGGGGGGATCCAGCCCACAATTTTGAAAAAAAACATTGCTTCTTTGGCAAAATCCAGAGGACGGGTTTCTAACACTCTCCCGCTAACCCCTCTATACCCGCACTTGTACAATCTGATTAAAACCAGATCTCTACATGCTCCCGATTTTATTATGTCGCGTAGAGGTACGCGACATAACAAAATCGCGAGCATGTAGAGATCTAGTTTTAATCAGATTGGCATTTGTACGGATGTGTGATCGGGCTTCTACTTCAACTGTCTGCTACTTACGTGGCAGATGACCGTCCTAAGTCGGCTCCGATTGCCTATTGGTCTCGTTGGCTTATGTGTCTACTAGCCATTTGTGTTTGATGTTTCTATGTGATTTGACGTTCCTTGTACCTTTTGCGTCTCTTTCTGTGTGTGACTGTATTTTATGGCAATGGGTTTTTAAGGTTTTGCTGTAGGTGCAGTAAAGAGTATTGTTGGATATCTGCTCCTTTCTTCTCCAAGTCTTTGAAAAAGTGTTCTTGAAACGATTTGAATTATTTTAAAATGAAAATTATTTGCTACTTATTTTGATTTACAGGACGCCGAGCACAACAAGGTATGGTGATACAAAGTGGAACCCCCATGGTCATGAAATAAATTTTCTGTCGGCGGAGTGGTTTAGTTACCAACCCATCTTTTTTCTCGAGTAAACTGTTCGCTGTTTCGCCGTGGACACAATTAGTACTAAGAGTCGATCAAGATACTTATAAAATACATCCCTACAATATGTTTCATTTTGTATTTGGTTTTTTTTTTAAATTACATATTAATATACATCTTTATGTCTGTCTGTAATGTGTGTATCAAATTAAAGTATTAATAAAAAAAATATTGAAAGGAAAATCTTAAGTACTTTGCTTTTTATGCACAAGTAGGCTTTTAAATCACTTCTTCTTTTCTCGTATCATGTCGTCATGTTGGGGAACTCGGCTCCTTATTATCTTACACCATATTTAAGAAAAAAAAAAACCTGTCCTCGGTAAACTTCGTGCTAAAAAAAATAATTTCTCAGTATGAGTTATCCATCTTTGACCATGGTAGCCTACCGGTATTACATGTAATGTCAGAATAACTTCAACAACACAAAATAGCGGACAACGAGACACTCAACAACATTTTCACTTTATAGACCCTGAAAAATAATAAAAAACAATTATAGAATTAAGATTTAAAAAAATAAAACCACTAGAAACATTAATGACCATATTTTAATTTATGGAGACCAAATTCACCAGGTGCCGTCTTTGAAAGAATACTAAAAATATCAATTATACATCTGGAGCAAGGACAAAATGAAAAATAACTTTTGTTCTTAGAAATGAACCAATGTTAAGGGATACATGTATATTCAAACCTACAACTGATCTAGCTGGGTGTACAGGCCGTGTCACATAGCAATTGCGCATGAGTTACGCTTAAACTACGTCCAACATTTGAGGAGATACGTAATACATGCACAATATACATGTACGTATTTCATAAGTTTTTCAAGCGCAATACATGCCCGATATGCGTAATTCATAAATTCATTTTCCGCTATCCGGAGTCCGGGATGGGAATGTGCGGACACTTTTGAAGGCTGTGTCACACAGCCATTTACATGTACGTATTGAGATTTTAAAATCTGAATTTATACGCCATAATACGTGGAATATTCTAGAAAAGGTGGTGGTACAAATGTTATTCGTGAAATTATAAAACATGAATCTAGCTAGTACCACACAGAAACTACGCACGAAACACGAATAAACTGCCAAAAAAATGCGCAGTTCCACGGATAAGCCAATAATCTAGATAATTTCAAGGTATAAAAAACGAACGAATTGCGTATGATTTACGCATATAATCACCACAAAGCACGAAGCTCCGCGTAAAGGTCGCGTATGTTTCACGCATGAATCGAACAGGCATACTCCACTTGGTATTTCTATCGCGTCTGCAACGCTTGTGTACCACTCTGAGGTCACTCGCTGACGGATAGTCACGTCTTTAAAATGCCGACAGACCGAACTTAAAATATCTAGATTATTCCAAACTTTTATTGCATTTTCTGTTTATGTTCATTTCAGCACTGAATCATTTTATACCAAACACGCCTATAATACATAAATTCTAAGCTATGTACAATGTACAAGGCATCGTAAGAAATAAAATTATAAACAATTTATAAAAAATCAGTCTTCAGAGTTCTTTTCGTTAATAACTTTTTTTTTCAAGTCCGATTTTAATCAAACACAATCGTCTTATCAAAATCCTTCCAAAAATATATACATTTCTCGATAAATTGAATAATTATGTAAAATTACTGATGTCACTTTCTTCTGGAAATTCCCAAATCACCATGCCGTGATCTGTTCCTGTAGCATCAAATTCCATCCATTTTACATTATTTAAATTGAGGATCACAGACAAAGATTAAGTACCCGAAACGTGCATGCCTGGTCCATGCTGCAAATTTATCTGTTCTTAAAGTATGCTGTTGAATTTGAAGACCTTTAACATTTGTAACACTTGGTGACAATAATGACAGTGGCTACTTTTTTGGTGGAGTCCCTTGAGTACTAGCTTTTTTGTAAGGTTTTGTTTTCTGAGCATCAGTTTCAGAGATTTCAAAATTACCTCAGCCAATAAGATCACTGAAGCAGTTCTATGGTCGGTACGGGGAACTCGTCATACACTATGTCCCATCGTCCAGATGGTGGATGATATTCTGTCTTACACCATTTGAACCATCCATCTATAGAATATATTTGAATCTTCCGAAATGTAAGTAACCGGATGTAATATGTCTGCCGAATTGTTGCGACGGGTGTTGCATGCAAGCAGGGGATGTTGACTCTTCCTTGGCACCAGGGCGCGGTACCTTAAGCTCAAGTCGAATTCTCAAAATACGATATGCAACAAATCAGTGAAAATTTGAAATAGTCTTTGTTTAAAGACTTTCATGTCATCATTAATATTATAACAAGACAAAAGAATATTGAAATTTAGACTCAAGTCAATTCTTAGTTTATGGTGCCGGGCCCTTGTGTCACTCCCATATTGGAAATTCGCTTCTTTTCGTATGGTGGAGGCTTTAATTTCTTTGCTTTGGTTCATATGTTTTATCCTGATTTTGTATGCCTTCAGTTTATGATTTTCTAAATTCTCCAGTTTGTACTGTGTGTTGGGATATGGTCATTGTCCATATTTGTCATGTCGGTGGCAATATTTGTTGACTAATCGGCATGTAAAACACAAACGTGGTAGCGGACATTGAGTGCTTGCTTTTTGTTAGGTTTCGTGAAATTCTGTGCAACGGTTCGGAGGAGAAGTCAAAAATTAGTCAGTCATTCACAGCCCTCGTCAACCAAATGTGTTGACCAATCGGCATGAAAAAACACAAACTTATTAATCTGCTTTAAATGATGCTATTGAATTTGAAGACGTTTAACATTTGTAACACTTGTTGAGTGTCACTGCTGGTGGACCAGGAGTCCCCAAGGGCACATGTAACAAAGTACGATCAGCTTCGGTTGATCGTTTCTTCGAAAATTTCTGTTATCAGAATTTCTTGAAATTTCTGAAACGTGATCCTATGGCGTCATATCCAATCCATCCTGCTACGTCTTTCGGTACATTTTGGACGTAACTGTCACACTCTTTGGTTTTATTACATTGTTTAGGTTGAGGATCACTGACGAAAACTAAGTACCCGAAAGGTGCATGTCTGGTCAATGCTGCATATCAATCTGTTTTTAAATGATGCTATTGAATTTGAAGACGTCTACCAGTGGTAAAGAACCTTGAGTGTCAGCTTCTTATAATTCCGTGCAGCGGTTGCAGAGTAGTTGAAATGCATCAGCCAATCATTGCTCTTGGCGGTCATATTTGTTGACCGATCTTCACGAAAAACACAAATGTGGTAAAGGACCTTGATCCTGTAAGGTTTCGTGAAATTCTGTGCATCGCTTGCAAAGGAGAAAACAAAATTATAAAAAAGTTTACGCCGGACGACAGACGACGTACGGACGGACAACGGACGGCGCGCTATGACTATAGCTGACTTGAACTACGCTAAATTGTTGAAAATTGTTGATTGTTGAAAAAATATAGGGATAGGAAGGATCGTCAACATGACAATTTTAAATTGCAATGATCACCGCGGAACACACACAGAAAAAACCAGACAGACGGAGACAGCGAGTACACAAGTATCACATCATTTAAACATGAAGGACAAAATATACATAATAATGAATAATTCCCACAGAGCCACAGTTTAAACTCGAAAGTCATGATTAGTTGTTAAACAATAGATAAAGTATTGATCATCAATAGTATGTATAAAACAAATATATACACATATGCTCATACAACGCCCAGGAAAAGTAAGGAGTTCCTGCGTGCTAAATGATATATCCGTACCTTCGGTAGAAAAAATGTTTCTATGTCAATTATGATCTGTCACTTTTCAAATTCTATTTGTTTTAATCACAAGGTAACTAGATGATTGTTGATGTCGCACTGTGGGTGGTCTTTCTACGACTATGTTCATATTATATTGTCTTTTTGGATGGAAACTGACCTTTTGTTAAAAAAATCTATCTTTTATAGTTAAGTGCACAAAATTCAGAAATATGTACCGAAATTTCCGATGAACTTCGATAAGAATCAAGTGTATACGGCATACAGTTGTTTCAGAAGTACCTTGGCCAACAAATGGAATATATCTAGCCTATTTTACAGCATGTCATCATTTGTATTGGTATAATTTAATTTCTCACAAAATGAAAGTGGTCTTGTGCTGACCTGAACTGCATCCGGAAAAATGTCCGTCCACTGTGCCCTTATTGGCGACTTGAATGATGTTAGGCAACTATGCATACATGGAACTTTACGTTCACTACACTTGCGTAGAACAAAGGTCAGCAACAACCCTCTTTTATTTTTCATTTTGTAAGTTTGATGCTTTAAAGTCCTCCGTTCGTTGTGTGTCTGCGAATCTACTTCATTGGACTTGTCACTAGCTGTTTGAACTGGGTATCTTCTTCAAAATTATGAGTGTGAGTAGAGTTACATCCAAGTGTTTTATAGACCCATCGAAAACATTCGTATGATGAGTTGCTGTTTCATTTTTTCAGGTATGGAATTAAATATATTCGGCGTTTTCAGAATCGAAAATGCCAGTTTACTGATCTCAGATCTTGAAAGAGGTGAAGTAGGTGAAATAAGTTTAAAAAGACCAGCAACATGCTTATTTGTGGAACTCGTGAATCTTGGACCAACCGTAGTCTCGATATCAAGGATTGCAGATTTGTAGCGGACTCTTGGTGAAACATCCAGCACGTAGTTAGAGGTCAAGGAAGTACACATAACATTTTCTGGCTGAGATCTAGTTGGGGCACATCTTAAATATTCTGACGAACATCCTTGGGTTCCTCCAGAACAACTTGGCTGATTGTCGTACTGGTAAAATTGCCTAGTCCATCTATCAGAATAGCCGTCAATATTTCTAAGAAAGTCAAATAAGTACATAGGACTACCCGCCGCTTGGTCACCTATCGTGTCAGGATAGTCGGATTCCGGATCCACGTTCTTTTGGCGCAAACCCTCACGCAATTTTTCCCAAATTAAATCTATGAAACAATGGTGAAGAAAGAATAATGGGTCAAATGCTGCAGTTAATAAACCACTCATTGTCCCTCCTACCCATGCATGGACATTATCATGTTCAGCTTCTATAGTCGACTCAGAAAATGTGACAGAATCAAATCCGGATCGCACGACGTCCGAATGGTTTCTTGCATTTACTATCATCCCTTCTATATCCGATCTACGTATAAGTGTACCCAGGAAACCTATGTTTCTTCGCAGTCTTTGACCATCGGGCGTCGTCCAGTGACCAAATGGACCTCGCTCTACTTCGTTAAAAGCATTCCCGAAAAAGCTTGGTGTCCAAAGAATCGAGATTGTAGCGTCCTCCATTTCTCCTTCTATTGAAGAATCCCAGTAAGGTAATGAGACTCTGGCATCTTTCTGCTTCAAGGCAAATTCTAATCTGAAATATACAACATTTGACCTAAACAACTAAAGAGGCGATAAAAGTTAGTTGCTATCAACTATACGTTATAAAATGTTATAGATTGTATGTTTTCATTCTTCTGAATTAAAACAATGGAAATGGTGTGACGTACAGACGATGCTTACTCTTCGTGGACAACTTTGTCAAAGTAAGCTGTGCGGTTGTTTTATTTGTCGGAATTGCAAGTCCTATAAGTTCCAAATACATATTTATTAGGCTCTGATTTTCATATCACGTTTAACATCGTACGCATCGCATCCATGAGGAATCCTCAAAAATAAAACTAACTCAAATTGATACGAGAAAAGTATGGGCTTTGTTTTGTATTTCGCAACTGGAGTTATGTAACGTGGTCGTTTATAAAACATACATGTATTACATTTTTCGGTCTCATTCGTTTTGCTAATGCCGCTGCAATATGTGCATTTTATAAATTTTCTTTTATAACATCAATAAATCATAATAATTTATTTCAAGGTTTTCATAATATGATATTCCTTTGCACTTTAATATTTTTCAGACTTTTTTGTAGATCGCACAGTGCAATTTAAATGCATAACAATGACTCGGCGAAATGGAAAAATAATATGCATAGTCTCCTTTGTAATAGAAATTTATCATTATTTCTTCAATCACAAGAATGCATTAT
Organism: Pinctada imbricata; assembly: GCA_033119305.1. Lineage (NCBI taxonomy): Eukaryota > Metazoa > Mollusca > Bivalvia > Pterioida > Pteriidae > Pinctada > Pinctada imbricata. Next base: position 10,903,689 of record VSWD01000014.1, on the reverse strand, counting down.
GCAATCCATTATCAAATCTACTGTGCACCTGATATTTGCAATGTATCACGTTCACGGTTGTTTGAAGTTTTTCCTTGAGCAAACTGGCGTCTCTATATTTATTTTAATCCTGTTTTTTGAAATTGTTACCTAGAATAAGAACAAGATCCCCGACGTTTCAGTGAGTACATTGGAAAACTGACGCATGAAACAAAAAAAAGGGGCCCCCGGAGATAACGAGAATAACCGTATCACATCATAGACAATACCAAACATAAATGCATTTCCACAGACCATTATTCAGCGAAAAAAAGGGCGCCTTTATAAATATTCATTGCGGTGCTGCAAAAATTCAAAATGCATCAAATCAATACAAGTTAATAGATGAATGCCGCTAATCTCGCTAAGTCGTAACTTTTTATATAAGTTCAGCACCGCAATAATTATTTTGAGTGGCGCCATCTAAATTAAATTCGATTTCTAATAATTAGACTCTGTCGAAATTATTCATATATATATAGTAAGGTCTTTTTACTCTCGTCCCATGCATATGACATTCGCTGTTGCCACTAAAACATCGCGTCGTCAATTTAGGGATACAAAATGTATTTTCCTTATTTAGAAGTTTTGAAATTGCCTGAGTGTATCCAATTTGTTTGTTTTGTTATTTGACTTTTGTAGCCTTCATTTATAAAATGAATAATGGAATTTACAAAATCTGCATTTATTTATTTTTCATTTGCTGAACGTTCAATGTAAAATGTGATGGGTTATTTTTTTTTGGGGGGGGGGGGTATATTTTTAGATTTTCACATGCTTTTTGCAATGCCGTATTTTATAATTTGTTGTATTGATGCTAAAAAAACCCAATGACATTACCTTAACAAGTATATCCTGTGCCAACCGAGAAAACTCGGACCGAAATGGGATCGTCTCACTATGTCACTCCTTGTATGGAATAATGCTATAAAATCATACATGTTGGGCGTGACAGTCTGCAAGAAAGAAATATATATATATGTGTTTTTTTTAAAACACGGATAACCCTGAACGTCAGCGAACAAAATTTTAAAAGGTTCAAAAGATATATAATAAAGAAAAGTGATAAATTGACAAAACATCAAGGTCAAATGCTAGTCTAATAATTGAGTGGATGAAAGTCAAGCACTAAAGCCGAAAATAGATTCCAAAATGTACAATCGAAAGATTTACGAATCTTGGGAAAAAATACAAAACAGAACATCCTCAAGGTAAGAAAATAGGACAAATTGACGAGGAAACTATTATAATACAAGCTCCATAGAAACACGAAGGACAACTTATATTAAATATATTCTAAATTTCCTGTCATCAAATATTTAGATCTAAATTTCTTAAACTAAGGGGTATCTCCCTCATTGCATAGCTCTGTCCTTAGCTTGGTTTCGGCATAATTTTTTCGGTCATGTTTAGAATTAAGCTCCTTGCGCTTACCCTCCAACGAGTTTTGGCCATATTTTTCGCTTAAATACATTTCTGAATAAACCATACACAAAATTTGGAGCCGCTAATTTTGGCAAAAGGAAATTACTGCTCTGAATTGTAGATGACGCCAGGAATATTCATTTTGGCTGTTTTAAAACTTTGACATGAAGTACTACTGACGAGGACTGAAATATCCGAAACACGTGTCTAGTACAAGAAAATTTGTACTATAGAACATATATTTCAATATTGGCAATGTATCTAATGAGCCATCTCCGGTCCAAGTGCGGAAGGCAGAGATCTACCTGTAGACTGTATTGTAGGTGGAGCCACCAAAATGCTCCTTACTAATATTTGACTATGATATATCACATGAATCATGTTACATATCCAATGCAGGCATAGTATCAAGTACGTAGGACCAGGCACATAGCCCATCCCAATTTCTGTTTTAGTGTTACCCGAAGTTTCGACGAAAGATAATTGTTAATAGTGCCATCCTGAATTAGTTGATTAATAAATGCAATTCCATTACAAAGTAGAAACACAACGAATACTCAGATATGTTTAGATATCTTAAACTCTTATAAATTTCTGACTATAAATCAGAAGAGAGTTAAATCTATAGCAAATTACATGTGTGCGGCGACGCACAGATTGATTTTCACGGCGCCACCTACAATAAATTTCGACTCTACAAAAACTTCTACGGAGATTCAAATAATACATTTTAAGTAAAGTATTGTACCAACTGTGAGGTATTGTAAGAAAAAATACCATTTTTTGATAAAAAAAAAACAATTGACAAGTTAAATGGAAGCATAGAAGGAACATGGTGAGAAAAAGATTATCTCGTGCGCACGACTTTTGTAACTCGTAAGCACTATTTAGTTACTCGTGCGCACGACTTTTTATCTCGTGCGCACGACTTTGTAACTCGTGCTCAAAACTTTGTAACTCGTGCGCACGACTTACTGATTAGTGCGCACGACTTTTTGTCTTCATACTGTTGGTCAATTATATTCGTAGTAAGTCGTGAGCATGAGTTACAAAATTCGTGCGCACGAGTTACTTAGTCGTGAGCAAGAGTTACTACATGTAAGTCGTGCGCACGAGTTACAAAGTCATGCGCACAAATTACTAAGTCGTGCGTACGAGTAACTAAGATATAAACCAGATAATTTTTTTTTCTCTCACAATGTCCCTTCTATGCATCCGTAAGTTATAGTTAAGGAAATCTTTAATTCGCTTTCTCTGAACTCTGATCTTTGTAGAAATGTGAAAAATGAAACGCCAGCTATTTCAATAACAAAATTATCAATACCGTGTCATTCTTTAAGGCATTCAGTGCATTGAAGAATCTCCTCCTTTCTTCCAGCGTGAGCATGCGTATTTCCTTCCTTAAGAAACCACTTCCTGAATGAATTTGTCTCTTATGCCTAAAGTTTTTGATACCTCTGTCTAACGATTGTAACCAATTTCTTTCATTTTCACTTGTTTCTACCGTTTTAATGTCCATTAAGCTCTCCAAAGTATGGAAATTCAAATAATTTTCAAACTGTTTATTCCAAATTTCCTCTGACTTTTTCGCAACTTTAAGTTCCTTAATTTGTGAATACACCGTTGGAACTGAGAAAATAAATAAACTTAACCAGTACATAATCCGAATATGTAAGTCCTTTGCTGCTTAATCTTTTGAAATCAAAGCGATGAATAATCTATGCTAGGTACATGTAAGGCATTTACTCAAAATTAAATCAAAGTGAAAAATCCCACAAAAACCCACTCATATCGTACTTTCTTCTTTTGACATCAGTTACATATTAAAAGGACTTAACAAAACAATTCACTTAGTGTCAGCAGATTACATACTGTAGACATGTTTTAAAATGGATTATACACGGACATGATTAACATATTTTGAATTATTAATGTAATGACATCATTCTACAATGCACTCCCATTTGATGTTGCAATGACATCAAATAATTTTGACTTTTTGAGTAATTGCAATCGTTTCGTTTGATTTTTACGTCATGAATATATATTTATCCAGGTGTGAAATCTAGTCGCAGAAGGTAAACAAGTTCGCTTAGATGGCAAAGAAGATGTGAAAAAAGTAAAATAGATAACGTTGTGTCGCCTTTAGAACGTTTTTTTTTTAAAGAACGCTTCTTCTGTAATATATAATGTTCTTATCTTGAAAACTTTCTCACTAAATATGGTAAAACATTGCTGCTTTTTTTGAGTAAACATGAATAATCTAACACATTGGTAGGGTGTAGGGCACGGGATTAGAGCGCAGAAATCTCCCGAGGTTTTCTTTTCTTATATAATATAGGTCATTTTTGGAGTTTGTTCTTCAGATATTCATACTTTGTCCATTTTCAATTTTCGACGCACATTGAGTATCAACGAAGCGATTGGCGGACTGCTGTACATGTACGCCCATGTGTGAAAGAAGATGGAGTACGTGTATTTATTGCGATATGAATTATACGTCATAGACAAGCGATGTTTCTACGCAAGAAAGTGAAGTGTATTAATTACCTCTTTCCAGCTCTGTCGCCTAAAAGAAGCTCTGTTTTGGCCCTTTATCTATTTGTATGTATTTTGTATGTTTGTATATTATAATGTATATTTTTTTGCTATTTCGGAAGATTGCCACTTCATCGAAATTAAAGATGGTTAACATCTTAACACCACCCCTCCAATGCTATTTTGAAAAAAAGAATATATTTGGATATGCTACTGAATCGACCCTACAGTCTCTGTAAAGTAAATGCCCAAATTTAAGTTCTAAAAATAAAACCAGAGGGCGCTAGTGAAATGAATTTAGGCGGCTTATGAAATACAATTTGCCTGGAAGCATCACTGATGAGAATTCAATATATAAAAATGCGGAAGGGTTCTAACTCTATACCTTCTTGAAGAAATCTTCAAATCAATTTTCATGCACCAGACACGTGTTTCGAATATTAGATTCTCATCAGTGATGCTTCCAGCCAAAGTGCTTTTCATAAGCAGCCCAATTTGATTTCACTAGCGCCCTCTGGTGTTATTTTCACTGATAACAGGGAACAAACAGACAGTGACAACGTTAACAATCACATAGCATAATTGAAACATGAAGGAAAATACTATAGATATCTTCATTTTAGTAGCGTCCTCTGGTTATATTTCTTGAATAATCTACACTGGTTTTCTTTGCGAAAATGAAATTCATTGTAGGCGGCGCCATTAGAAATTATTATTGCGGCGTTGCACAAATTCAATATGGTTCAACTAAATGAAGATTGACAAATAAATGCTTCGTACTCTGGTCATTGTCGACAGCAGTGTATGGTACTAAAGGTAATACAATGTTAAACGTCTTCAAATTCAATTGCATCATTTATAAACGGATACATTTGCAGCATGGACCAGACATGCACGTAACTAGCCAAGCTTCATAACTTAATATTGATAATAATAGTTCAAACACCGTAGTATATTTTTAATTGTATGCTTCTGTATGATGAAAATAACTTTTGTGATGAAGTCTTGTCAATTTATGCATTGATTCACAAGGAACAGACAAATTTGATGTATATCTTTATTTTCAAGGTAAAGTGCATACTAATTGTTTCTTGGTATGCAAGTATCAAATTATCCGCATATCGATGAGAGCGTTTGTCTTTATTAGAGTTATGTTAATGAATGTCACTATTTTTTAATGACAAAAATAGAAAATTTATGTACACCTTATTAAAGCTATGTTATTTCATGAAAATGAAATTATTTTCATTTGTTCCCTCAAAATAGGTAATCTATTTAAGCTTAATTTCAAAATATTTCATCACAAATTTGACTCTGCCTATTTCAATCTTCTTCCTCAAAATCAAAGAAAACAAATCAGCTAATTGGCACCCCATCTCTCGTTCCTATTAACCCTGCCAAGAAGTTTGAAAACTAAAATTTCTAGTCTCATTATTAAGGCACCGACTTAAACGCTATACCTCTAATATTGATCAAGATAGCTACTACCCTTCTTTTCCATGCTTAAATCTCATTAATTCTGCCTATTAATGCAAACTTATGTTTTGTGTGTAAATAATTGATTAACTGTAGCAACTTGCCTCTCCGCCGGAACTTAGAATATCGGATTCTTGGTTCTGTAATTTACATCATCGCTGACCCACAGAGCGCTCAGATGTCGATAGGTTACTTAGAGACGTGTAGGAGATTCGACCTTTATCTATTTTGCTCCAAGTCTGTTCGGGGAAGAGAGTTTTTTGCTGAAAAACGAAAGATATCACACACAAAATTTTTCATACACATAAGAGATCAACTGCATTTTTAGCCTCCAGAGTGTGTGAAATTCAAGTCAAATCTAGACCGTGAATCATAATCAACACTCAGCCTCCAAGCTACAGATTTTGTTTACAACGTGATGGTATTTAAACATTATCGTGTGTGTGATACAATTGGAACATTGATGAATCGTCTGCTTCTCCAATAGATCGTCTGCTTTTCAATGGAACTCCAGATTATTCATTAATTTGAACGATTGATGACTCATATTTGTAAAAGATGGAGTACACCAGGTATTTGACATCGTTCGTTGAGGATTTATTATTTTTCAAGTAATTAGGATCGAATTTTTTCTGCTCTATAATGCTTGCTGTGCAATACCGCAATTGATCAAGCGCTATCCTGGCTATACTCAGCAAATCGCTACTGTAACATTGGAATAAAAATCTATAGATGTCAAGGGGAATATTGGCTTTCCTCTCAAAACTCGTTGAATTTTATTGTCTTCGGTTATCTTAACAATTCAATAACAGGCTGATCTTTCAAACCGGCTACTCGTATGTATTTTGTAAATTGTGCATAGCATTGATTCAAACAGAACATTGCTATTCGGACGCGGACATTGTGTAACAAGATCAAGGCATGGAAAGTGAAACTAATGTCTGCCGAACGGAAGAAGGCCTTACAACAAAACAAAAGTTCAAAGTTTAAGCAGGAAATAGAATTCTGCCAAACTTCATAAGGAGAAATCATTTGGAAGTTTACCTACCGGACGGAACATCTGAAGACCCCCTGACAAAAGGCCAAGATGGGGAACGGACTGTGTGTGGAGACGGGGAGTGCCATGACCGTGTTTGATTGGTGAGTTATAACATCTACAATAACTTAATAACTATATTTTTATACTTAATTTTCAAGCCGGAAAGGTGAAGGGGAGTAAATGTAGTAATAAATAACCAGGATCATTTCCATTTAGCATTGTTTAGATAGCTAATGGTGTTCAATCTGTGATATTGCTTTTTGGCTTAATGATACTTTCATTTTTATTGATAAAACAACCTTTTATGTTTCAATGATTCGATTCTACTGTTTTCGTTATCTCCGTCAGTTTGTTCCATTTTTCGCATGAGAGTGTGTTCAGCTGTAATATCTGCCAAGTCGTAATGTTGGTGATCCCCTCTTTATCTGTACATACATGTAGCCAAATTCGATCAACTTCGATTTATCGTTTCTTCAGCACATTCGAAAAGTTCTATTATCAAAATGTCTTGAAATCTCTAAAACTTGGGTCCTGTAGCGTCATACAAGTATCACAGCCATCCTGCTACGTCTTTCGTTACATTTTTGGACATAATAACTTTCACTATTTTTGGCCATGTTACATTGATTAGATTGAGGATCACTGACGAGGGTTGAGTACTCGAAACGTTCATGTCTGGTCAATGCTGCAAATTTATTTGTTCTTAAATGATGCTATTGAATTTGAAGACGTTTATTAACATGTACTGAATGGTAAAATGAAGACGATCTCTTGATTCTTTATATATTGCTTGTTTACGTAAACATTCTTTGTGAAAAATCAGCAATAAAAGGGGGAATCTTATCAGTGATGCTAATTTGTAGGAAAAAGTAGGATGGATATACAAAATGAGCTTGTTATGCATGAGAAGGATACCCCTTGGTTCTCGAATGATTTGCTATATTTAATCAAAGCAAATTTTACGATTAACGTAATACAGAAAATTTTTTTCATCAGTCTCAAGAAAAAAAGAAATGTCATACTATGCTGCTGGAAAGTGACCATCTGGAGAGAATTTTTTTTAACTAAGTCAATATTTCGGCTAGCTAATCCTCTTCAGTGGTAGATCAAGTCAAAATGATACGAATGTTAAACGTCTTCAAATTCAATAGCATCCTTTAAGAACAGATAAATTTATAGCATGGACCAGGCATACACGTTTCGGGTACTTAACCCTCGTCAGTGATCCTCAATCTAATGAATGTAATATGGCCAAAGAGTATGAAAACTATTATGTCCAAAAATGTTCCGAAAGACGAAGCAGGATTGGTAGGATATGATGCTACAGGACCAACGTTTTAGAAATGTCAAGGTTTTTTTATAACAGAAATGTTTGAATGCGTTGAAGAGAGAGAAGTTGAAAAATAAATCATGATATGAAACAGAGGCAACGGTATTTTCATCACAATTTAGTTGGAAATATGTACTGTAAGTCTGACAATCTTGAGGGAAATTGACTTTTATGAGTGTAAGGGTGATGTATATATGTTAAATTAAATATGAAAGGAAATGAAAAGTGTACTGATAAGATAAATGATAAAGGAAATATAAGGATAAATAGATTCATCGCAACACTCATGTGCGAGACATGAAAAAGCATCATATCATCATAACGTAAAGGAAAAAACATCATATATGAAAAATCTCCACTTAGTTCCTTTGTTTAAACGAAATTCATTATACATGTTATCGGTGGCGAGACTTAGAATTTATATTACGGGTCTGTAGCAATTTAAAATGGTTCAAAGAAATACAAATAAAGAAATAAATATACTGTCGTACTATGGCCATAATGTAGATACAGATATATGCCTATTAAAAAAATTGTTAAGGTCTTTAAATTGTCCGTAAAAACTAAAATTTTTCATAATGTCTTATTTCAACATAGGACTCCTTCTTTTAATGAGTTGTAATTCTAGTTTGAATAACATATCTTCTGTTTCTGTTTCAGCATTTGATTGTTAACTTTATTTGTATTTCTTCAAAGCAAATTGAATTTTTGTGCAGCATCCCGATAACTATCTTCAGTGGCACCACCTTCAAGGAGTTTTCAAAAGAACTCTTGAGTATGTGGAAATTATTCGTATTTATTGTATTTCGTTTGTCTTTCATTTGAAAATGTCTGTTTACAAAATTGTCTCAAATTTCTAAAACCTGGGTCCTGTTGCAACATATCCCAGCCATCTTGCTACGTTTTTCGGTATGTTTAGGACATAATTTTCACAGATTTTGGCCATATTACACTTTTTAGATTGAGGATCACTGACGAGGGTTAAATACCCGAAACGTGCATGTCTGGTCCATGCTGTAAATTTATTTGCTCTAAAATGATGCCAATGAATTTGAAGACGTTAAACATTCCAATGTGTTTCAATGAAACAGAAGTCAAGCGATTGTTCTCGCTGTCTCCTGTCTCCTCCTCTTTGTTCCCTTTTCGCGTGTTCCTGTGATCACTACAAGGTCGTCGTATTAAGAATCTCCTCGGTATATTTTTGTTGGTCAATGAGTAAAAGAAAGTTAAATACCTAGGCCGAAATCAGATTTAAAAATTCACAATCTAAAGGCTAATGTGTAATGTGAAGTTCCTGATTGCTCTCGGTTGTTAATTGGGTTAGTTTTTGTTTTGCTTTGTTTTGTTTTGGTTTTTTTTTCTTAAGGGTGGGGGATTGGATGTGTTGGGGGATTGGAGATGAAGTTATTTGCTGCAATCATACGTATGGTAGCTTTTAGCGACTACAACAATGTACATGTATTGTCGTGTATATTATCCTTGCCATTTCTCAATTTATCATTCAAAATTGCCGTAGCAAAGAGTTACCTTACCAGGCGGATCTAATGCGAATGAGACGAGTCAGTTAGATATTAGGATGGAAAGACTGAATTACATATATAAGTAATTAGAGAAAATACTCAGTACCTTTGATTTTATAGCTTATATCGCCCTGTTATCTGTTCTTAAATGATGCTATTCAATTTGAAGACGTTTTACACTTGTCAGATTTAAACTTTTCTTGTGACCATGTGAAAAAGCCCTGTTTAATTTTGCTAGTACAATACTACTGATGAGAATTTACTTTTCGATACACATGTCTGGTGCATTAGAATGGGTTTGTAATGTTGTTCAAGGAGATAGCAAGTTGGAACACATAAATTTGTTTGAGGTCAAAAGAGCATTTCAAAAATTTCAAAATTAAATCAACTGAGGAAAAGCAGCAAAACTTTTGAATATGCTCTTTTAAAAAAAAATGCAAACTATCTTTGCCCTCTCGAGAATGATTGTATTTATTTTTAAACATCCCCTCTTGATCGGCTCATGATTTCTTAATGAGCTGGAAAAGCATGGAAATACAGGACTGCATACATGTGCAAAACATACTGAAAACATCAATTGTAGTTAAGAAACATCAAAATAGAGAGAGAAGCTCTAACAATTCGATTTTGACGATCAATGATCATACGAAAGGTATTATGTGATTACTGTCCATTTGCCCGAACAAAACGCCCACCTCCTTTCTTCCTAACTTAAAACAGAAGGAATGAATTAAATAAGAAAACCGATTTTTACGTTATCATAGCAACGTAGTGTTGGAGCAGACGAGACTGGGTGAGCTTAAGGTGTAGATTGCGTTTGAAGTACGCCGCGTTAAGACACTTTTTAATCATCATAAAGATAAAGAAGTGTCTAAGTTATGTTGGAGTTATGATTACATGGCACAAGTATCCTGTCAGACAGCCTCATCGAATAAATATCATATCATATATCGATGCGGAGATAGCATTGGCGGAATAAGATTTTTTTCTAGGAGCACCCAATCCATCGACCGGGGAGAGGGGGTCCATTTTGAAAAATAAAATGTATACCCAAAGAGGGAAAAAGATCTTGAAGTGTTTTGGGGGGATCCAGGGATTCCTGACCCGCCTTTCCCTTTACCCTCCCCTTCTATACACACGCCTATGATTACATGGCACAAGAAGCCATAGGAGAAATTATATATCAAATGAAGAGATGATACCGAAACTGTGTGTACAAAAGATTAAAGACTTTTTAATAGAATTAATTACAATGAATTTAACTCGCATCGAAACAGACGTTAATTCCTGAACTTCGAGCACAGGGGTTGATGAAATGCCAAGAAAATTAATATTATGAATCTTATTTAGACATTCCCGAGTCAAAATCTTTTGGTGGAATACTAGTATATGAATCTTACATAATTAGCATGGTTGAAAAGAACGAGACTTTCGTTTGTATTTTTAACAATGTTGAAGAGTTTGAGGATAGATAATATGGAAGTTTTCCAACTGTTTGCCCTCTTGAAAAAAAAATTCAAACCAATTTCAATGCACCAGACACGTTAGACGTGTTTCGTATAGTAAATCTTCATCAATGATTTTCCAAGCCAAAATGATTTTCAAACAATGCCCAAATTCATTTCAGTAGTGCACTCTAGTTTGTTTTAAAGTTTAATTTATGCATTTTCCAAAGAGTGCGCGGCTCCAAATTTTCTGTCAAGGCCGATTCAGTAGCATAGTTAAATAAAATCTATGTCCAAGATAGCATTGGATAAATGGTAAAAGGATATTAACATCTTAGCACTATCCCTCCAATGCTATTTTGTACAAAGATTTTATTTGAATATGCTACTGAATTGACCCTACAGGAAATTTGGAGCCGCGCATTGTACAAATTTAAATTCTAAGAATAAGACCAGAGGGCGCTAGTGAATTGAATTTGAGCGGGCTTAAGAAAAACACTTTGGCTGGAAGCATCAATATTCGAAACACGTGTCTGTTGCATGAAAATTGGTTTGAAATTTCCTTCGAGAAGGTACAGAGTTGGAACATCTCCGTATTATCAAGAAAACAAAAAACAAAAATTTCGTAAATAGGACAAATTTTTAATGGAGTACGTGATAAACTAAATGGTATAAATAAGTAAATTTACTCAATCACAAATTGTAACCCGAGGTCCTACAAAGCCTTTGTCACTCACTCTCCTACAAAGAAAAGATCACGCAGTTCATGAAACCTACAACTTCATTATCGTCTGCTTCTTTCACACACAACTCCAACAAATTGTTAGTAAAAGTATTTGAATACTGAAAATCAATGATTTCCCCGAGAATAGAGAAATTTATAAAGTCAATTTAAGTAAATACAGATAGCGGGTCCGATCAGAATTCTGCAAACAAAGATGATTGATTTATTATGCTAAGGCTAATGCAATGTAAGTGCGGATCTAGAGGGAGAGAGAGAGAGAAGGGGTCAGGACTCCCCCCCTTCCTGGAATTTCCAAAAATGCTGATTTCCCCCGGTTTTTTGGTGTGCTTGTCTTTAAAATTAAGACTGCACAGCCTACAGCTTCCCCCCCCCCCTCCCGCAAAAAAATGTTTAGATCCGCCTATGAAATAGCATGAGTAGGGCTTAAATTGTTCGTGCAGACATTGCTAAAGGAAGGCTAAGGAAAAGATTTAAAGCATGCAAATGCTAATATGTAGACTATGTCTATGGTTCTTCGCAGACAATTCATCCGCGAGAGTTTTAAGGTGTTGCACAAAATGCAGATATCCATTATCTTTGATGTATTTGAGGGCTGTATACGGAGGAGTGGTAAAAAAGTAAAATATCGTCAGACATTATGATGCATGACAAACATGGATAATAACCATTGTTTGTTGAAAGGTCTTTAAACATTAGGTTGTTTTTGTTTATGGTGGGATTTTTTTTATTTTGAACAAGAATAAGAATGTAAAAGTCAAACACAAAGGCGAGATCCGAATCCAAAACTCACTATCAGTAGGCAAATACGAAACAAAACAAAGTAGAGGAATACACTCGTTAGACGACAGAAGGGAAGAAATAGAAGGGACATTAACATCACACCATAGAATCACTATCTTTATGAATAAAGCCCACCTAGTTGAGCATCTAGCAAGAGAAGCAGCCATCCAAATTCAACAACTACCCCGATAGTACACAAAAACACGATGCAAAACAGAATTAGCATAAATCGATAAAACTTAAAGTACAGTTAGGTTCCCTAGTTTGAACTGCCGTATGCTGTAGCAAAAAGGGGTTAATATCCAGATTAAGCACAATCTTCTTGCTGGACCGCTATTCCAAAGGAAGTGAAGAACGACAATCTATTTTCCCACCCAACCTGCAAAGTCTTTAGGTAAATTTTGGGACATAATAATTTTCACACTCTTTGGCCATATTACATTGTTTAGATTGAGGATCACTGACGAAGGTTAAGAACCCGAAACATGCATGTCTGGTCCATGCTGCATGACGAGAGTTAAGTTTCCGAAACGTGCATGTCTGGTCCATGCTGAAATTGTATCTGTTCTTAAATGGTGCTATTGAATTTGAAGGCGTTTAACATTCTAACGGCGGATGAAATAAGGATATAAACAAGATCTTAACATGGAGTTCAATTTTGCCTTGTCTGGCATATTACATGTACATGTAGGCTCTCAAAAAAAGTATTATACATGTATGGCGACTCATCGCGACTCAAAAATAAATTTAACCGGTCGAAAATCTAAATACTCATTCTACTGCTATATTCTTAATTTACGTAAATAAGATATCTGAAACGCTAACAGGGAGTTCATTATCGTTTTACAGTCGTTATTTAGTAACGAAAACCCAATGGGGTTTGAAATTACATCAACGTCGCATAAAATAAAAATTATTTTATTATTTTCAATGCATCTAAAGTAAGAATAAATCAATCCCTGGCCAATCAGCTCATGAGTCGTTTTTCTTAGTTTTCAAATATCGATCGTTGCTATCGATTCCATTACATAGATGCATATTACGACAGACGAAAATGCTAATTCAAGTTAAATTGAAAGATAAACAATAAAATATGCATTAATTTGTTCTTGTCTTGACACATTTGTACTCCTGTTTTTCATAAGAACATATTCGACGAAACTTAATGGACATAAGACCGAGAGACACCTCGAGCTCGGGAAAACATATATAGCAGGAAACGCTTACTCCCCCGGGAACCTTGTGTCACTTCGGAATGTTGTTCATTCCGAGGTTCGAAAACATTACAATGGAAATTCTAATGATTGTTCCTTACCTTTTCGCCTTTGAGACTGAATTACTGATAGGTTCTTCTTTGATGTTTATAGAAAAAAAATATATGAACATTGGATAAAAAACAAAGTGTCCAATAGGCCACTAGCCAAAATTCATAATGGCTGACAAAATGCCAAAAACTGTCCGAGGTAGGCAAATCTGTGCGAAATTTTCATTGTTACGTCTCAGTGGAATTGCGTCTTTTAACAGTGATGTCATAATTAAAAACAACGCCAAAAGATGTCGATTCGGACAATTTGAGCTTTCTAACAAAATCGGAAAATGGTCTATTCCGTCTTTTCGATTTTACAGTCCTACGTTCGATTTGTGCAGGTATCTGACGTAAACTCATTGTGACGTCATTAAATTCCTTTGAAAACGTCATATATGTGACCCTATTTCCCTTAATTTCATGCTAGTTTCCATAGAATTTGATGACGTCACAATGCGTTGACGTCAGATACCTGCACAAATGGGAAGTAACTCTTCATTTCGAAAAGACCGAATTCTGCTGTCGGAGAGCAGCTTTCTGTACATTTCCAAATGCGGTACATCAGACATTTATGTTTAAGATAATATTTATGCGTATTAGGAATCTTTTCACGTATCAGTACTAGTGGTACTGTACTCCATAAGTATTCAAAGTTGATAAAAAAAATAGTATGACTCGTCCCCTCCTTTAATTGATGTACGTGTATATATGCACAACCAATGTAATCCCCTGGGACCAGGAGTCCCCGAGGGTACATGTAGCCAAGTTCGATCAATTTCGGTTGATCGATTCTTCAACGCATTCTAAATTTCTGTTATCAAAATTTCTTCAAATTTCTAAACAGTGGGTCCTGTTGCATCATATCCCACCCATCCTGCTACGTCTTTTGGTACACTTTTTCGACATAGTAACTTTCATACTTTTTTGGCATATTACATTGTTTAGATTTAGGATCACTGATGAGGGTTAAGTACCCGAAACGTGCATGTCTGGTCCACATTGCCAATTTATCTGTTCTTAAATGATGCTATTCAATTTGAAGACGTTTACATGCAGCCATCTTGCTACGTATTTCGGTATATTTAGGACATAATTCACAGATTTTGCTCATATTACATTGTTTAGATTGAGGATCACTGACGAGGGTTAAATAGCCGAAACGTGCATGCCTGGTCCATGCTGTAAATGTATCTGCTCTAAAATGATGCTAATGAATTTGAAGGCGTCAAATACATGTACGATTAATGCACTTATTGTGTGTTGCTTACCCGTAACAAAACACAAATTAAGTCACTTATTTTCTCTTTACTTTGTGAAGAGCTGGTTCAAACTTCCTAGCGTTATCAAATAAAACATGGGACTAAAAAACATTGGAAGGATGTTGCAAGGCAGTTCATATCTTGAAAAAGATGAGACCAGTGAACAACCAGGAAATTGAGACACATTATATTATCATGATTATTGTACAAATAAAGAAATAAGGCATCAGATGGCTGGTTATTAAGGAATCAATTTTTTCTCGCAAATTTACCAATTTTTTACAGGAAAACAAATAATCATTACACCATTTTTCCATTATCCTTGGCCGCTGTCCGGCACAAAAAACACCGACTTAATTATTACTTATATGACCATAAAGGATGCGTCCGAACGATGTCCGTGGCAGACAACTTATATCAAATAATCTATTTACGTAAAGAGCAAGAAGGTCTCCAGGTTTGTTTTACAAATCCACAATAATCAGAATAACAATTTTCCATTCTGGTCATAATTATGCTTTTTATTCATAACGACAAAGCTGTATTATCTTACACTCAAGGCGGCTTAAAAGTTCTATGTGAGCGTTTGGTTGGTTAGTGACATTCTGGATTGTGATTGAATGGCTGTCATCATCACCAAACAAGACTTACCTGATGTGTACACCAATATGTAGTTTCCATGGAGCTGTTGCGACGGGTGTTGCATGCACTCAGGAGACGCTGACTCTCCCCGGGCACCTTTTCTTACTTCGGAATTGTAATTATTCCGATGTTCGCAGCCGTTCCTATGGAAAATCTAATGATTTTGTCTTGCTTTCTCAACTTTGAGACAGAAAAAACTGATCGGTACTTCTTTTATTTTTATTTAATAAATTTAAGTCGTTTCGCTAAAATCTCTTCGCGATTGCCCGAAACTCTCGATACATGTATTTCGTTTCAAAAGTTCAAAATTCTTAAAAGTCAACAGATGGTTTGGAGAGTTCTAGTCATAAAGATCGCACTTAATACAGCACACCACGTAAGGAAACGAAGTAGAAAAACAAGATGTGTATGTGCCCACGGTGACAACAAAGTCGGAAAATGCTATTTTTATAT
Organism: Pinctada imbricata; assembly: GCA_033119305.1. Taxonomy (NCBI): domain Eukaryota; kingdom Metazoa; phylum Mollusca; class Bivalvia; order Pterioida; family Pteriidae; genus Pinctada; species Pinctada imbricata. Next base: position 10,887,713 of record VSWD01000014.1, on the reverse strand, counting down.
TTAGCATAAATGTCATGGTAAAGGTTACAAGGTCATTGACCTTGGTGTCCTTTGAAAGGGCTTTATTAATTGAGTATGCAAGCCAAATATGACGTCTCTATCTCTAATGCATATGGTTCAAACGTTATGGCGAAAGTTAAAGTTGACAACAGACAGACAGACAGATAGGACAAAAACAATATGCCCCCGATCATTTGATCCGTGGGGGGGGGGGGGGGTTTCAATGATAATATATTAAAATGAATTCACCTTAAATATACGGAATTAATAGTAAATGGCAGATAGTAGTTGAGGATTAGTCAACTGGTCTCCTGCGATTAACAAGCTTTACCTATGGCATAATGGATTTATATGCCAAAACTTATCTCCCCATATTCCTTTTTACTATGGTAGTCTATTGTTAATATCTGATTCAGAATCTGTACCAATTGCGCTTCCTACTGTTAGTGTAGGCAATAGGATCATGATCATTCACATGCCTTAAAGACTCTTAATATATAAAAATTCTAAGACTCCAAAAATCTAAAGCGATAATTGAGATTTTGGATATTTTTGAAGTTTAGTTTTTTAGTCAAAAATCTTAAATTCTAAAAGTTCAAAACGTTTCAGATTTTTTATATTTTAGTCAAAAATCAAAACTTCTAAAATTTCTGTACGATTTTAAAACTTTGATTCTTTAGGTTTTTTTTTAAAATATCAAAAATCAAAAATTTAAAAATATTTTAAAACTTTGAATTGTTAAGTGTAAAACTGACCGTTTTTATATTTTAAACAGTATACAAAAACTGAAATGTCTAAAACGGTTTTGAATATTTGAAAGTTTAGGTTTTTACTCAAAAATCTAAAATTCCAAAAGTTAAAAATGTGATAGATTTTTGAAATTTTAGCCAAAAATCTTAACTTCTGAAAACTCAAAACGATTTCAAAACTTTAAAGTTTAGGTTTTTGGTTAAAATATCAAAAACCTAAAATTCCAAAACGTTTTAGAAATTTGAATTGTTAAGTGTTACACGGACCCTTGTCCATGCTGCAAATTCATATGTTCTTCAATGATGCTATTGAATTTGAAGGCGTTGAACATTTTATTTTGTGCAGTTGTTTTAAACTCAAGGTTAAAAGGCACCGAATGAGTATTGATAGTTGATACTAATGTACATTAGTACCGTTTTGCTGATATCCTCCTAACATTTTCACAAACTTTTTGGTGTTTTGTTTTAGTAGCGCCATCTGCAGTACATTGTTACCCCTCGGACTTTTTTATCTTGTCTTGTGCTCTCAATGTTTAAACCTTGATTGTTTGTTACGTTGTTATACATAATGTTTTATCACTAACAAGCGGGGATCTATGGAGGGGGTCAGGGAGTGCTTTTCATTAAAATCTAGGGTTTTTTTTAATTTTAGACTTTAACCCCGTGACGGACCCCTCCCCATCCCTCTTTTTTCGAAAAGAATTCTTGAAGTCAGTGAAACCAAGCAATCTGAAAAATAAGATCCTAAGTTATAATATTAGAATTAGGGGTGACTTGATTTTTTGTCGGATCAAGGCAATTTAAAAAGGGATGAAAAACTGCATCATTGCGCGTTTGAGAGTCATTCCTTATCATTTTGATTTCCATCAACTAGATTTATCTTTGATTTTTTTTTATATCCATGCAATATTACATCGAATTAATCGTAGGTATACATCGTTATCACAATGAGAATAAAGGCTAAAAACCCTCAATCATAACTTGTAATTTCATTTTTTTCATTACAGGATGGACCATGTTCTTGGTACCATGCAAGCACAGGTCGGTCTCCGGGCGATACACGACGATGACTTCATCGACCGTTTGAACCACTGGTATACGGTCATCATGCTCGTCGTCTTTACGGTCATCGTATCTACTAACCAGTACGTTGGTGACCCTATACAGTGCTGGTGTCCGGCAGATTTTACGGACAATAGGGTGATGTACACTAACTTTGTTTGCTGGGTCTCCAATACGTACTACATTCCTATGGCAAACCAAATACCTACGAACATCGGGCAGCGCACGGACAAGGAAATCACCTACTATCAATGGGTACCACTAATTTTCCTGGTTTTGGCACTGCTTTTTAAAATACCTCGGATGTTTTGGAAAGTACTGGTGGCGTCGTCCGGCATCAGTATGGACAAGTTAGGGACTTTAGCTAAAGAGACCCAGTATATTTCCGCAGAAGATCGTAAGAAAAAGTTGCAGCACATCGTGAGGTATATTGACCAATGGCTGGGCGGCGTTCAACAATACCGCGCGGGGATGTTTGTGAGAATTCGTGAGCGAGTCAGTGCTGTGTGTTGCTGTTTGTGCGGCCGCCATTATGGAAACTATCTGGTCACGTGCGTTGTTATCATAAAAGTGCTCTATGTTGCGAACGCCATTGGACAACTTTATTTACTTAACTTATTTCTGGGAACAGAATTCAACATTTACGGTTTTGAAGTGCTTGATTCGTTATGGAAGGGCGAGGACTGGACATACTCTCCCAGATTCCCGCGCGTCACGCTTTGTGATTTTGAAATTCGACAACTGACCAATCTACAACGTTGGACGGTTCAATGCGTTTTACCGATAAATTTATTCAATGAGAAAATGTTTATTTTCTTATGGTTTTGGCTAGTACTTGTTGCGTTCCTTAGCACGTTCAGTCTAATTGTCAATATTTATGCATTCACTTTTCCTCAGCATCGAAAATCGTATGTTCGAAAATACTTAATGTTGAATCGACTCTACGGCGGAAGTGAGCGCGAGAAAATAATCGCAAGACGATTCGTGGATGGATATTTACGTCAAGATGGCTGTTATGTATTACGTGTATTCAGTAACAATGCAAATGATGTTATAACGTCAGAAATTATCAGATATTTGTACAAAAACTACACAAGTAAAGCACAGGATAAGAACGGACACATTGAGCATGCGTCATGACCTCCGGCACTTATGTGCGACGTTTTCGCGAACTCAAAGGCTTTTCATCACTACCGGTAAATATTGATATCAATTGATGATTTGATTGCATCGACAAAATTTGTACAAAATTTGCACTATGATTACAAATGCACACATAAGCCAAATGTTCTAAACGAATAATTACTCAATGATTTTTCAAACATGCTCCCGTGTAGCCAAAACTAAGGCAAAAATGCGCCAAAGATACAAAGAATATCAGTGTGTTGTTTTACGTAGCAACGGCATCCACCAATATCCAATATGGGACTTGCGTACCAAGTATGTGATCCAAGCCAGAATCTGGAGAAGCTTCAACATATCTATTTCGTTTTAAAACATTTAAGATTTATAAACAGTGTTCTTTAACAGGTATAAACTCTTCATTATGAAACTATAGTATGAACTGTGTAATGTAGGAACTACATGTAGCTGTTGAACTGTAATTTGAGTTTAGGGACCCAAGACATAAAGCGTGTTATTTCAGAGCTATTAAAAAGTGTTTTAAGAACCATGAGCTTTGTTGTTTAAGAATCAAAACACTGTGTTATCTGTATTCTTTGAAAGTTATAAAACTGTTATAAAACTATTAAGTCGCAAAACTACATAAGTAATTTAAGCCGTGGTCACAAACTGCCGTGCGTGTTTTTGGAAAGGCTGCGGTCGCTACGTTCTTCTGAAGTCGTAAGGAAGTAAGAAGTAAAAGTACGGAAGCAGTGCGTCGATGCACGTCGAACGTACGGTCAAATGGAGTGGTTTTGTATATTAGTACTGTATGTTGCGCACTTGATAAGAACGTTGTATGTGCTGACAGCGTGCGTGCAACTTGCTTACAACGCACGATCTTCCTCGTCATCGTAAGTGTGCTGTACTTACACTTTTTGTTAACGCACGGGGTTCTCACTTCCTTAATGCGACAAGCGCGCTGCACGTTCTTACAGCGTATATACAACTTGCGAGTCGTACTTCTTGAGGAATCCGTAGATCACACGCAGGCAGGACGATCTAAAACCGCTACGTCCTGTCTGCGTGTTCCGTGTTAAGTTTACCAACGTTTTTGCAAGTAGACATTTCATACTTGCATTTACGGCGGGTTGTGACCACGGCTTAAAGCACATTCTAGTGATTTTCTAAATGATTTCAATTTGACGTGAGGAAAAATTGTTGTTTTCATAAAGACCGCATTTTGTTGAGTCAGGCATACTATGAAAGTTATATTCCAATCATACTGTACAATGCAATTGTTATTTCAAACAAATTAAAATTCAGGACCAAGAAATATAACTCGTCTATATGGTATGTCTGTTGATACCACACATTAGTACATATGTATTTTCAAACTGAATTAAATCTTATATGCTGCATACATGAAGCAATCTCTATCATGTTAACATGGATTTGTTATGAAGAAATAAAGAATCGAAACACACTAGTAGTAGCCGGTTACTAATGAACAGTATTTGTGATTTTTCTTTGTCCAGAGTTACTTTCTGGTACATGTAGTAGAATTGGGACATTATTTTCTACATACTGCATCTCAAAATTAAATCTACATATACGTGCAGCTGCAAAGAAGATATGCCCCCACCGTGATAAACGTGAGACAAATCAGAGCTCCATAATACAAAATTGGACAGGGTTGTGTGCACGTAATCCGGATATATAAGTCATATCCATGTGTGTTAAACTGTTGTTCACTGCAACGTTTTCTTTTGTTCTACATGCTTTACCTATATCCTTGAGATTATGGTCTTGGGACTGATATAGCATTCGGTCAAATCTAAACTAAAGAAAGAATTTCAAAATAAGACTGCATTAACATTGGTGGCTACAAGATTGAATTAAGGAATCATTGTACCATTTTTTTTATTTTTGTTGATGGAGGTGTCGACACCAAAAATTGAGGGAAACCTGCAGCGTGAGCGTAGTCTCGTTGGTTTTTATGGGTAGTCTTTTGTGTTTTTCTTCGGTGTGCCTTGTCCCTTCTGTACCTCTGGACTCGTTGTGTGAGTCCTCTCTGTGTTTTCGCACCCGGGTGTTTCGGTGTTTTGCTATGGGTGGTGCATCCGTGCCTTTACTGAAAATAGTCTCATTTCTTTAACAAGAGTCTTGTATATGAAACTAAGCTGATGACAGAAGCTCTCCGTTAAAGAGATTGGACGACTGTATTCAATTGCTGGTTGACTCAAGTTTATCTACTTTGGTAATTCCAAGAAGTTCAGGGATCCAAACCGTATTGTATATAAACATGAATTAAACATGCAAGATTTGCACTGCAGAAGTAGCAGTTGAGTGGGCACGCATCACATACCACAGGCTATATGGAAAACGAACGAAACAACAACTTAACCGTTTGTTAATCAAATCATTTATGCATTCTAGAACTCTTCCAAATTATTAGATTTAATGGATGATGCAGCATATACGTCCCATCGTATCTTTAATCTCAGTACATCAAGCGAAAGAAAATGGCGCTCAGCATCCCTTGATTACATTTGCTGCATTGCATTGGCATTTTCCGCAGCACTGTTTCACTTTGATAATGACTTCGTGTTTCACAAAGTACGATCTTTAACCTTATCGAGAATTCAGATAGGGGTGTTTGGTTTTACATAAGAGAACAATATAAAGGTTACTGAATCACGCTCAGAGAGTTTGTTTTTGCAATTCACAGAAAAGATCACCCATGATAATCTTTTAAATGCAGAATATGGAATATATCTCTAGTAAGACCACCATGTACTGACCCCAGCGGAGATCACCCACAAGCATACATGAATAAAACGTTTCCGTGTGAAAATTGGAAGAAATTTGTTTAGACAAAATCAGGGATAAAGGAAGACTTTCATCGTCGCGTATAATAACATTTGTAGCACTTGGTGAGTGTCACTGCTGGTGTACCAGGAGGCTCCGAGGGCATACATGTATGTAGCCAAGTTCTATTAACTTCGGTTGATCGTTCCTTCGACGCATTCAAAAATTTCAGTTATCAAATTTCTTGAAACTTCTAAAACGTGGGTCTTGTATCATCATATCCCATCCAATCTGTTACGACGTCTTTCGGTACATTTTTGGACATAATTTTCACGCTCGTTGGCCATATTACACGTTAAGATTGAGGATATCTGCTCTTAATTGATGCTATTGAATTTTAAGATATACACACAGAAAAGAATGAGCTACGAATAAAGAAGAATAAACATTCATGTTACTTTTTCTTTTAAGTCAATAATACGAATGCAACACGATAGTTAGTCGATTTAGCTGCAAATGCGACAAAGATGGAGAAATATAAGACACGAATGGGCTATAAGACGAATAAAGAAGATGATAGAAGAATACCCACGAATGCAACAGGAATCCATCACAAATGAGATTTTTTCTAATTCATAGCTCATTCCCTCCTGCATTCGGAACAGCGGAAGTCGGTCCTTATGGATTAAAGAAATTCAATGGAACTTTGTGTACATGTACATGTAATTCAACGAATGGTACTTTAATCAGGACGGCATTACGAATCTCATAATTTTGCGAGTTGATATTACATGACGCATGGTCTGTCTGTCCGTCCGTCCATCCGTCTGTCTGTCTGACGCACTTTCACATAATTGGTTACTTAAATTATTTATATGCATCATACTTCCATCAAACTTGCATGGCTGGTAGAGGATGATAAGCCTCAACACCCAATGAACATTACGATCATTTGCAATGCCAAAGTCATAATAATAGTAATACATTTGTACACTTAGGTTCAAACATACGATAGGCGACATACATGTACCTGTTCTTGGACAAGTCTATTTTCAATACTATCATCGGCAAAATAAGAAACTGTGGCAACTTAAAGGAACCCACATGTACAGAATAAAAGACAAATTCAAGATACATAATCTCTGTCCTTGAAATAGGTACCTAGTCTCGAAAGGATGTTCAGTTAATAATTGAAATCTGTTCCTTCTATTCCCAAAATAGTCTACAGCCCTTTTAATGAGAGTCAACGGCCGAGTTACCATGTCCTTAGATAAATTCATAACAAAATTATATCTTCTGCAGTCGTTTTCCCAGAATTTTTGTAGAATATTTGGATTTTACGGTCCCTCTCGTGCGAGTCAAAATTTAAATAAAAAGACTTATAATTTCCACTTCTTGCACGTGCCCATTTTTTTGTAATTTCAGTGAAGTTCGGTAACTTTTTAAGAAATATACATCCATACATAGTAATCTGAAATTTAAAAAAAAAATTCAAATATAAAAATTTCTAAGGAGGTTTATTTTTCTACTGACAAGAGTTCTATAGATTTACCCTTCATTATAATAAGTTAATTTTTTTCATTTTTCATTTTCTATTCTTCTTATATACATGTAACACCTATAAATCTTAGATTTTTAATTTTTCATATTTTTTATTTATAAATTCAACTTAATATAAAATTTCAACATTTTTGACTCAGTGCTCCATTCGTGACGTTGTAAATACCATAGCGAGTCAGAGTGATATATGTATTATTTATACTTTTGATGACTACAAATGAAAATTGATTCTATTAATACAAGATGTATACAGTATGTATAGAAGGATTGGACACTGTTGTGTGCTCTTTGTACTTTTACATGGTCACTAAATTATTCAGTTCACATGATCAGAATCACTAACAGAATTTAGTAATGAAATACAAGACATGCGCGGATCTAGAGAACGGTTATAGGGGTTGACAACACCTTTAATTAACATAAGTAAGTATCCGTTTTTACCTTTTTCCAGTCGCGTAGGAAGCAAATCAAAAGAAGGGGGCCCAAACGAAATTTGCCGACCAACAGCATGAATTTATTTTATCCACACAAAAGAAGGTATTTTCATCAATTAGAACATTATCACGAAAAAAGTGTGTAAGGATAGGAGGGAAGGGGGGGGGGGGTTTCCTACGCCCATGTATTCTTTTCTAGTTTGGTTATTTCATAATTATTTTCATGAAATAATTGTCGTGACTTTCCCTCTTTATCTCTTGAATACCCCCTCCCCTCCTTTCCCTTTCTCTGATAATTTTCTAGTTCCGCCCATTTAGATATATTTCAAAATGCCCATTTTGGACTAATTTTCTACATCATTAACATGAAGTGAAGGACTAAATTCTAAACCGTGATGGCATGGACAACCTAATACCCCTCCCCCCCCCCCCCCCCTTCTTTTGATACCGGAAAAAATTCTGGATCCGCCCACGAGAAGTTATATTAACTTGATCAATATGAATTCGTACATGGATGATTGATATTGGACCGTGGCAAAACTTCTTTATCACGGTATATACATACTAATTTGCATTTCTTGTATACACTAATATTTGTAAGTGCAAAACTTGGAGATTTTCGTACCGGAGGACAGTTCGTTTTGGTAAAGAATCTAAAATGACAACAAATTTTAATGTGGACAATCGGATATGTTGTATCAAATATAACTTTAAGGACAGAGATCGCGTTTTGAATAATTTTGACATCAAATTTGTGCGGTCAGCCGTTTAATTAAAATTACTTGATTACAAGATCTTCAAATAAATCAAAGATGATCATATTTCGAAATGGACTCAGATGGAATCGTATTAAGATTGAATTGTTTTATAATGAATATAATTAACGTCGAATTAGCCGTATGTGACAAGGGGGGCTTTCAGGCACCGTGGATGATTCTACACCCTTTGAATGTAGGAGATTTAAAGACCTAGAGGTTCCGAACTATTTGGTTGAATCGCAAGGCTGCACATATTATTTGTTTAAATCACAATTTTTACCTACCTATTTTGAATGGTGTGATTTAATATACACAAAGATGGCGCTCAAAAAGGAAAAAGAATTGTCCTAAATTCGACAATGACATTTCCCGGCTAAAAGGAAACTTTTCCGAGCACTACATTTATGACATCGTCGTCTTTGTTTTATTGCCTAATGAACTGATACTTACGTTCTGGACAGAAGTAAAAGAATAAACCAAGATGGGGAACGGATTGTGTGTAGAAACGGGAAGTTCAATGACAGTTTTCGATTGGTAAGTAATAATATTTGCACATATGAGAAGATATAGTAAAATTTCAGTGGTAAATATACATAAAATCTGTTTCAAGACTTGATTTCTTATACAAAGAAACTAGCACCATCTTTTTTTAAAATATGAACATATATATATTTTTGTTGCGTACCTTTTATAAATATAGAGAAACTAGCTATTCAATTTCTATCTTTCAAATTGGCTTACATGTAAAATCGAAAATAGATCTGAAAATATGGAAAAATGAAGGCAAGAACCTAAATAAAGGATCATTGTTGGCCTGGGACATTTTATTTTGTAATTATTTACGCAAACATTACATCTTTCTTCATGACGATAGATATACACTTACTTCACATTTTCGAACAAATCATACAATTTAAGCTTGTTATTGTGAAATCATCATCACTGATTCAGAAAGAATGGGGGTGTCTTGAGGGGAGAAGGGTCCATACTCTTCCAATGAATACCAAACTCTTGAAGATTCGCTCACTCAAGACTAGAAAAAAATCTAGGGGGGGGGGTCCGTCAAGAAAGGAAGGGGTTGGGGTTCAGTCTACGATTAATTGAAACAGAAACCCACCTCCATTCCCTGTAGATTCGCCCTTGCTCAGTAATTTTTATTATTATTTCTTCTTTTTCAATTAATAGGATGGACCATGTCCTTGGTACTGTCCAATCTCCGACCGGAAAACGGACCATTCATGACGACGACTTCATAGACCGTCTGAATAACTATTACACCATGATCATGCTCGTCGTTAGCACAGTCTTCATTTCCTCTGTCCAATATGTGGGAGAACCTATGACGTGCTGGTGTCCTCCGGAATTCGAAACTGAGGAACAAGATGTGCGCGTGCGCTACACGAATGTCGTCTGTTGGGTATCGAATACGTATTACATTCCTATGGACAAACAGATTCCTCCAGAAAATCTGATAGAACAAAGACTTCAAAAGGAACTCGTGTATTACCAATGGGTCCCTCTCATTTTACTTTGTATGGCACTCCTCTTCAAACTTCCACGAATGGTTTGGGTTGTCATGACCGCCTCGGCGGGTATAAGCATAGCTAAAGTTGGGAGCTTGGTGAAAGAAACTCAGCTCTACTCCGAGGACGACCGTGATAAAAGGCTCCAATACGTGGCCGAATATATTGACCAATGGCTGGAGACGATACAAACAGCTCGGGCCGGATTTTGTGTCAAGATGCGAGAGCGCGTCAGCAATATTTGCTGCGTGATGTGCGGACGTCACCATGGCAACTTCATCATCTCGTGCGTTTTGGTGATGAAATTACTCTATTTTGTTAACTGTGTCGGTCAGCTTTATCTTCTGAACGCTTTTCTGGGAACAAAGTTTAATGTGTACGGTTTTGAGGTACTTGATTCTTTACGCCGTGGAGACGATTGGACGTACTCCCCGAGGTTTCCGAGAGTTACGCTCTGCGATTTTCAAATACGTCAAATGACGAACCTGCAACGATGGACGGTACAATGCGTACTACCGATCAATCTTTTCAACGAGAAAATTTTTATTTTTCTTTGGTTTTGGCTCGTTTTCATGGCATTTTTAAGCGCTTTCAGCCTCGTTGTCAATTTTTACGCATTCATTTTCCCGCAGCATCGAAAATCATACGTCCGCAAATATTTACAACTCACAGGATTCTATAATCAGAAAGAGAAACCGATGATCCGGAAATTCGTGACATATTTACATCAGGACGGTTGCTACATCTTCCGAGTCTTCAGCATGAATGCAAGTGACGTCATCACCATTCAGACGATGAAATATTTGTATAAACTGTTCAGGGAAAGAGAACTGAAGAAAGAAATTTCAGAGGAAGCAGCGTGATTCATTAATTAATTATTTTTTTTTTGTATTCATTTATGTATTTATTTATAATTTATTTATTTATTCATCTATATATTTATTTGTTTATTTATTTATTTATTATTTTTGTTTTGTTTGTTTTTATCATTTTCATTTTTTTTTTCTATTTTTTCATGTATGAACTGTTAAGAAAACTCAAAATTTTTGTAATAGAATTATCCATAAATTCAGTTTAACATTTAAACATGTTAATTTGTGTGTTGTGTTTGTTTGTTAATATAAATATACTCAAATCAAATCATTTTTCCCATCATGATGGCTATTTTGTCTCTCCAAAGAAGCGCCTCATGAGACTCATTAATTTTTGCTAGGACCCATTGTTTTAGCTCAGGGCCCATAGGCCAAATTTCCTCAGATTCAGAGGACCCATTTAGGTCAAATTGTAGATTAATCTCTGAATCCCCCCTCCCAAAAAAATCATAGGTTGGAATTACCATCCACCAACTGACCAGATCCTCGGAATAAAATTATAGATCAACCTGAGCGTCTATGTTTTAGTGTATCGTCTTGGAACTTATTTTCTCATCATATGTGTCACTAATTTGTTTATGCAAATATTATTGATGTCAATGAATATAAAATCAAATGTATGTAATACACTGAGACCATGTACAATAAATGAAAATAAAAGAAAATTGCTTCAAGTGTTAGAATATATATGTAAAATAGTGTACAGGAACGTAAGCTGGTCTAGGTGGGATCAGGACTTCTGATTTTCTTTTTCTTTTCTTTTTTTTTTCTTTTTTTTTTTCTCGATAAGGTCATGTCTTTCTTATTTTCTGTTTTCTGTTTTGCGTCCTCGTGCTGGTGAAATCAAAACAATACCATCCTTTGCAAATTAAATGTGCTTTCTACAAAATATTAAGAGAATTTTTTTTTTATTTCATGTAAAAATGTAAAAGTATTTCAATAATTCAAGACATTGCATTATTGATCATTTTTTTGTTGTTGACTAAACTCTCTTAATAATCAAATGAAACGAGTTTCTGTCAGATTTTACATGGTACTAGCACGTCATATATATATTGAAATTGCAACTTTGTTTTATATGCTTGTTTGTTTTTCTCCCTAGCTGGCTTGTAGCTTTTTCAATTTCAAAAGGACGCAAAATAGAATAAAAACAAGAATTGTTTCACAAACTCGTAGATTGGAAACCTCTATTCGAGTTGGATACTCACGGTACACAATATATATAGTTTAGAAAAGTATATGTATGGATTCTTCTCTTCTTTATAAAAATCGTTTCTTTTTAAATTATTTGAAAAGAAACTTGTTTCATTCTTTAATCAAAGTCTAAATATGAAATCTACAAAGACATACATATATGGAGACCTCTATTCTAATTCTAATACTGTTTTTACAACAGATTTCACCTCCTTTCACATTTAAAAATCACTTCAAACTAATGGCTCTGAGTTTAAAGATGGCGATTTTTAAATTTTGCTTTATGAATCTTGTACTCTCTTGACACACAATTCTACGTACAAGATAGTTATATTAGAATCATTTTAAAATTCAAGCCATCTATACGTATGCAGTGCGTAAGGATTTCAAGATTTGAAAACACGATAAAAAATTGACATGCAGTATTTAATGCACCCCCATTATTGATCATTCAGGCTCGTAACTACTGGGGTGGTTTCGGGGGTGTTCACCCCCTCTTCATTAAATGTGTCAAAATTCCAATTCTCCATACTTTTCGTTGGTGTAATCTTGTCATCACCTTTGGTTTAGTGTTAACCCCCCACCCCCCTTTTTGTTAGATCCGCGCATGTCATGAGACATTGTAAGATTGTGGTGACAATACTTAATATCTGTTTTGTCATTGTTTTGTTTGATTTATTAAAATTAAGTTCAAACCGGTATCATACATGTATTTCAACCCACTGTCGAAGGTTTAATCCATTGAACATGCATCGCTGGTACATGTACATACATACAGTCATGTATACATTTTGCTTTTCTTAATCTAGGTGACCATTTTTAGATTTTTGATCCTTTTTATTTTCTATTTTTTCTTAATTCTGAAAAGCTCTTTAAATCCTAAAGATTTGTATCTCAACAAATCTGTAAGAAATCATACGATAGTCAAATAAAGACACAGAGAGAAAAAATTAAGTGACACAACAATACCCATCCTCCAAGACAAAATCGCTGAATGTACCCGTGTCAAGCAACGGAAGCGCGACCGCCTGTCAGTAACTTTTTATACTATCGGTTTCAAATAATATTCAAGATAATTATGATATTGTAAACTAGGATTTTTTAAAAAGCTTTTCGCAATTGTATTTTTATCGCGGAAATAAGCCCCGCGTGAAAATTACAACCAGTATCAACGACTAAAGGGGATACTCCAGGGCCCGGCACCATAAACTAAGAATTGACTTAATAAGTCAAATTCTCAAAATGCGATTTATAACAAATCAGCGAGAATTAGAAATATTGAGTTTATCCATTCAAGTCTACTCAGAAAAGAGAAAAATTCTTTAAATAATTTTAAGTCATCACTAATATTATAACGAGACAAAAAAATTTGAAGTTTAGACTTAAGTCAATTCTCAGTTTATGGTTTATCTTTTCCTAGTTTTATGTTCTCTCTTTTTATATCTTTTTCTTTTTTTGCTAATAGTTTCAGGAAAATCATACTAGGCGTGACCAGGCCTCCTCATCTCCGAAACCCTGACAGGTCTACTCCCCCACCCTCCCCCTAGACATATTTTCCCGATCTGCGCCTGAAAATGAAAGTTTGTTAGGGCAATCGCCTGTTATCGCCACTTGCCGGTGTTTTATTCCACAATTCAGGACAAAAACTACATGAATGATTATTACAGGGGTGTCTCTAACGACTTCCAGACGGACAAGTAATCAGACGCACAGACAAGTTTTACGCCCAATACATTTTCAATTCCACAATGCATCTATGCAGATCGATCTGTATGCCAGACTAGCGTAAATTATAGGTTAATTCCGGTCACTATTTATTTGCATGCAGGAATTTGGAAGAGATTCAGTAGGCGTTTTTCTTAAGGTTGTCGCACAGTAATGTACCACGTGACCTCCTCTGTAAAAAAAAAATCCCACAACAAAACAAACCAAAAGCCAAAACCTGGAAAAGGGGAACACAAATAACTCCCTGTCAATATCAGTGTTTAATTTACCGATGAAACTTAAAATAATAGCTGCAGCATATATCATAAAATAAAAAAAAAAATAACGATGATTCGTCGTACATGCATGAGCTAATGAAATCCTATCTGGCATAGTCGCATTAGTATGTAACGAGCAATGTGTGCGTCGGTCGGTATGTTTTTCATTTGATATCGGTTGGTACCAGAGCAAATTGACTGAAAGCAATTTCTTTTGAATAAGATACTAGTAGAAAGTCCTATTCTCTCCTTAAATAATGCAATGATTTTAGGAGCTGAACTGATGATTTTTTTTCAGAATGAGCGACCACCCAAATATCTTCTTGATTACTTCCTAATTTGATATCTAATACTTATAATTACTACTGTGTCTAAAACAAGCATTCTTGGTATCATATGCAATTTCTCCGGACCGATTCATGCTTCATACAATTTGAAACTTGTTTCCCATCAAGCGGAGTTCAATTTCTAATAAAGTGATATTACCTTTACGTTTGATTCTAGCTTCTTACTCATTTTTATCAAATTGAAGAAATTCTGACTTTTTATACCCCTATCAACTGTTTGAGTAGGCCGGATTTATTCCAAATGTGTCCATAAATAAAACAAAAGCTAGTTTATATTAAAGTGATCTTGGACCTTATATATTTGATATATATTCATGTTAAACATCTGTCTTTGATAGATATAGAGTCAAATCACGAAAATGTCTCGCAAAAGAATGTTTAGGTTAAAACCTGTTGAAATAATTCAAAGTATCATTGATATACTGCCAATGTACGAACATAAAAGGTCCAGAGATAAAATTCTTTTATTACTAACGATCTTTTGTTCGTCAAGTTTCACACGAACGGTGCTGGCCAGTTAATGATTTTAAATAATTAAACGGAACAGCGCCCATTTTGTGGCTCCGGAACGAAACATAAATCACGATCCCGATAAAAAACGATGGAATCTGTTATATCATATTCATATACATTCAAAATTATAGCTTACTGATAGATAAATAAGAGTTTGATCTCGCGGTATGTATTTTGGTAGAGCTACATTGCTACACTCTTAATAGACAGGATCAATGGTCTTGAAGCTCATACGTATGTTCTCTATAGACCAAAATCTATTTAGCATGGGAGAAAAGTGGTAGATGTTCATGTAGATGTATTCAAAATGGGGAACGGGATTTGCACAGATTCTGGAACGGGATCGACCTTAGACTGGTAAGATGAAATTAACCTCAATTTTTTTAAAGTTTTTTTGTTGCCAAGCAGCAGATTTTTATTTACCTTCATTAATTCCTAATTGAGAGGAATTAAATGAATGAGAAAGGAATTTGAATTGATTTTTTTTTAGAAAGAAAGGCCAGATTTTGTTTTCTTCTTGTTTGTTTGTTTTTGTTGTTTGTTTTTAAAGTTTCTATTTTGGAACGTCAATTTTTATCGGTCTGGTACGTCTCAATGTTTATTGATATAATATATTGAAAAAAAAAATTAGAATGAAATTAAAACCCACATTTAGAATTGGAATATGCTATTTATAGTTTCAAAAACCATTTTAGAAAATTTTTAATTACTATAATTTTCTGACATTTTAATATGTAAAAATTGATTAAAGAATCTGATATAATTATATATAAGGAAATAAACATCGGACATCGAATTTGATTTAAAATGAACGTAACTGAATGATTTCTTGTTACTAAAGAAAATAAAACAAAAACAAAATCAAAACGACACACGTCAAACAGAAACAAAAGGCACCAAAACAAATCGAAGAAAAAACAAAAACGTCCCCAAAATTAAGTACCAAATGTATTAATCGTGTCTTCATTATCGAATTTGATTTTTTTTCCCGACAGGTTGGACGTTATTCTAGGGACGTACCAAAATGGACAGGGGTCAATTTACGACGATGACGTCATAGACCGTATGAGCAGCCATTACACTGCCACGATTCTGTTTGCTTTCACCGTTCTTATTTCTACGCTACAATACGTAGGGGAACCTATAACGTGCTTCTGTCCCGCGGAATTCGAAAGCGGATATCAGATGGAAACTTACAATAGAATACAATATACAAATCAATATTGCTGGGTATCCAACACTTATTATATTCCGATGAAAGACCAAATTCCGGTGAATTTTCACTACAGATTTCAACAGGAACTGACGTATTATCAATGGGTTCCGTTGATTTTGTTAATAATGGGATTATTATTCAAAATTCCCCGTATGGTATGGACGGTTTTACTAGCGTATTCCGGCGTAAACGTAGTGAAACTAGGGAATTTGACAAAAGATAGTCAACTCACAGACCCGGATGACCAGGACAGAAAAGTAGAATATATTGTGGACTATATGAACCAATGGTTTGAAAACGTTCAAAATTACCGCGCTGGAGTGTGTGTCAAAGCGCGGGAAAAACTAAGTAGCGTATGCTGCTTACTTGTGGGAAGACATCACGGAAATTACATTGTGACATGCGTACTAGTTGTCAAACTTTTATATATTGTGAATGCTTTAGGACAACTATATCTGCTGAATGAATTCCTTGGGATGAAATTTAATGTTTATGGGTACGAAGTGCTAAAATCTCTAAGTGAGGGCGAAGATTGGACGAATTCGCCACGTTTTCCGAGAGTAACGTTATGTGACTTACAAATCAGACAAATTTCAAACCTCCAAAGATGGACGATTCAATGCGTTTTGCCTATAAATCTTTTCAACGAGAAAATTTTCATTTTCATGTGGTTTTGGTTGGTTTTAATAGTTTTTCTAAGCATAATGAGTCTTTTACTTACTTTCTATGGAACTTTGTTTCCAGCGCAACGCCGCTCTCATATCCGGAAATATCTCCTACTCAGTGGATTATATATCAAAAACGAAAAAGGAATTGTCCGAAAATTTGTACATAGATACTTGAGACAGGACGGATGTTTCGTTCTGCGCCTGCTCTGTAATAATGCAAGTGACGTCATTTCCGCTCAAATTATAAGACGACTTTATCAAGTATATAAAGCAAAATATAAAGAGAAAAGAAGACTGCTGGACGAAGAATGATAATAATGATATTGTAACATGAAGATCGAAGCTTAATTTCTTTGTTGGCATTTTATGTACATTTGTTATTATTATAAGTAAATTGTTAAAGCTTAAAAAAAATGTATCTTCCTTATCTTTGATACATATGAATTTTCGAAAAATTGTCACAGAATTATTTCATCAATTTGTATCATTTACTTTTGTTTCATTTCAATTTATTTAATACATCTATTTATGCATCAAAAAACAAATTATTTGAATTTGTTGATGAAATATGAATTCAAAGAAAGCACATAAGAAATACGAAGAAAACTGACAGTTAATATTATGATACATTAGTATATTTTCTATATATTTTAATTAACTGAATATGATTTGCATCAAGTGCAATTCGAGTATAAATTATACAACTATTTTTAAAATATCTGGACCTCCTTAGGACTTTACCAAAATTCTTAATTCGACGTAAAAACTATACATAAATTTTGTTAAGTACATTAAGTTTTCAGAGTGAAAGACTCTTCTGACAGAAAAAAAAAAATCTAGATCACCAATGATTTTCTGGTGTTTGCCGTCCAAATACTTTCAATCCATGCAGAAAATCAAATATGGATGGTTCTATAAACTCTGATGTATTTAAGATTTTAAGTAACACTGGTAAGGATCGAAATCTATTTGAAGCACGCATGTCTAGTGAATGCATTTTTGCACTTTTTGACCAAAGACAGCATCCTCTCTGGCAACATATATTGAACACTTGTTTTTCTGTGTTTATCACAGCCCATTCTATTCATTATCGTCATTTTTCATGACTTTTCAGCATTAAGCGTCTGTCATCTTCACTTTCATCGACATCGAGTTAAGTCTGTTTCACATCAGCCGTAAGATATTTTTTGATCGTGTGATTTGTAGGAAAAGGAGGTCGTAGACAAATTTGAGCAGATTTTCAGGTCACCAGGAAGGCATTGCGACAGCCGCACAGTTTTCTGCGATTTACTTTCTCACAATTCATATGCAGCAGTCGCAAAAAGTCGTACTATTATTTTTTATTTGAAAAGGTATGTAGCTCGTCGCAAGGTCGCTAACTGAATTATCTTATGACATACGGCATCCGTAAGATGTCCGTGCGACTGCCTCGCGACAATCGCACAACAAACGCAACAAAATATTGCCGGCTGTCTTAGCCTCCAAACTCTTAAGAACTCTTGAAAGTTCGTAATGAGTCCCCTTTCACACCAGCCTAAATTGCAGCCGCCGTATATAGCTTTCTAATATCATCAGTTTCGTTCGACACCCGCACTGTCATTGTACGATTTTTTAAGTTCGCAAGTCATGTTGGAACGTCACAGACAAAATCTCCAGACGCACATTATCCTTGAGATCTCTCTGCAATACTTGGACGCTAGAGACAGCCATTCAACTGACTCACGCAATTTCAAGTGTTCGCTAAGTTTTTAAGCGAGGACAACGGCCAATTGTTTTCTTGCGTTTGTTGTGCGACATTCGCAAGACAGTTTCATGAACATCTTACCGCTGTTGCACGTCGTAAGCATGACAAGAGAGAGCGTAGCTATAAATATGTATATACATGTACATGTAACTATTTTGTATGGTGGCATACTTCTGCCTCCTACATGCAAGATATTTTTATACATATTATGTCAACATGCAAGTTAAATATGTTGATATGCAACTTAATTATGTTGACATGCAACTTATTTTGTCAACATGCAAGATAATTATGTCAACATGCGAGAAAAAGATGTGTACATGCAAGTTTATGAAGTTGCATGTTGACATAAATAAGTCGCATGTTGACATAATTATCATGCATGTTGACATAAATAAGATGCATGTTGACATAATCTGAAGAAAAATATCTTGCATTTAGGAGGCAGAAGTATGCCACCATAATTTTGCAATGGGATTGTAATCTTTAAAATGTGTGGCTGCCGAACGAAATCCAAATTGATTGATTTTTTTTTAGAAAAAGGCACTAGTATGTTACAGAGAGCCTTATGGCTTCCGTATAGCTTGTTTGAAATTACGTGTTGTTATTTCCTGATGACATGCAAAGTTGTATGCAGCCTCCTTGTCCTATAATGAGTTAAAGAAGATCCTGACGATAATCTCAACAGCACTCACAATAGAGCACTATGTTGAGCATCGACGGACCCCTAGCAAGCCAGAGGTGGGATCAGGTGCCCGGGAGGAGTAAGCATCCCCTGTTGGCTAGCCGCACCCGCCGTCGATGTTAATGCACATTAAGAACACAGTATATAAAATACATGCACTGTCTGACGTTATGTCTATATAGAAAGTGCTATGGCGACCATATCAGGGAAATATATTCAAAACACTTACTGTCAAACCCCTCGCGGGGAACTTTTTTACGAGCTCCACACGGCAAAGGGCATAAGTGTGACACAAATGAGTTAAAGAAGATCCTGACGATAATCTCAACAGCACTCACAATAGAGCACTATGTTGAGCATCGACGGACCCCTAGCAAGCCAGAGGTGGGATCAGGTGCCCGGGAGGAGTAAGCATCCCCTGTTGGCTAGCTGCACCCGCCGTCGATGTTAATGCACATTAAGAACACAGTATATAAAATACATGCACTGTCTGACGTTATGTCTATATAAATCATTCGTACATAAAAAAAAGGGGGGGGGGGGGGGCTTTTAAAATGTGTAACGGCTTCAGTCAGTCGCGTGTCTGTATCAGTCTTCCAAGAAACGATCCTAATTTCGACTTGAATATATCACTATAATAAACCTTCATGATATTTCGGTTGTGAAATGATTTTCAGTCAAGAAGTAATCCAACATAAAGTATTGTTTACGAAAATACTCTCTTCATAAGGGAACAACTACTTGAGTTAAGGGGGGAGGGGGAGAGGGTCAAGAAGACTTTTGTAAGCCTGAATATTTTTTTCGGCAAATTTTCAAGCAGGATAAATTTTTTTATAGTCTTCCTATCTTAAAATTGTGAGACATCGTGATACCTGTAAAATCTTTTAATATGTAGATTTTTAAAAAATAAAGTAGTACTCGAAACGGAATAAAAACTGGTAATGACCTCACACGGTGTGAATTACAAGGAAAGAAAGCAATAAACATGAGCTGAGCTGTAAATATATCTTTATGGTTTGGATGACGTGTTTCTATATTCTAAAAGAGTCCAAAGTGAATTTTTTTCTAAAAAAATGCCATCTTAGATGAATGGAGTATAAAAATAGAACTGTGAGTATGAGGTATTTAGATATAGATTGTGAGATCTAAAAAGAAAATTATAAGAAATCGGTCATATCAAGCGCGGATCTATTTAGAGGAGAAGGAGGGGCAGAACCCCCTGGAATCTGCAAAAAAGAAAAAATGATTTCTCGTCAATTTAGTTATACATACATATATTTATTTTCAAATTTTGCCAAAAAAAAAATAAATAAATAAATAAGAAAGAAATACCCTGTGCCCGACAATGAGGGACCGCGCCCAAGTCGAAGAAACTTGACATTTGCTATTATGGAAACACAATGGTCACTCGATGATGACTATATGCATAGGACATGGAGCAGAAAATATTTCATGTGTTACAAAGTCCCACTAATACATGTTTAATATATCGGGAACAAAGCATTATGCATAAACAAACATGAAACAATTTAACTAACCAACCCTCCCTCTAACACCCCCCACGGAACCTCCCCCCGCCCCGCCCCTGTTTAATTTTTATGCAGCAACACGATTTAGTTCCAAAGAGTACAATTTAATCATCCATTCACAACCAAATTTGTTGGGCTTCATCGGAAAAAGTGCACCAACAAGTCCGCGCATTGAGTTCAACACATGTGCCCATCAAGATGGGAGGGTTAAGAGCCCCTCCCCAAATCCTTTTCGCCGGACTCCAAAATTTTAATAATCTAATACATGTGTGCGATACAGAATTTATATATGCTCAGTAAATTCTATAAACATTATGTGATGAGTTTTGGAATGAAACGCGGAATAAAACAAGAGGGGACGGACGGACGGACAGGAGGAAATTAATTAATTAACCATTAGTACATGCCGGTTTCATTGGTAGGGGCCTAAAAATCACAAAATCTGAAAATTAGCCACGCACTTCTTTACAAGTACGAGTTATCTCTCTTTATTCATTGACGTACGTTCACCTTGGACCAACGAAATTCTCTGGCATAGGTTTTTATTTAATATTACTAAATGGTTTACGAAGTTTATTACTGTCTGAATCATATTTATGATCAAAGAATCAGGTAAAATACCGCCTAAAATTACTTTCTGTTTCAACTTCCTGGTTTATTGAAGGAATTTTATATTCTTTTACGAAATGTTTCAACTCGATTTAGATGAAATCTAAGAAACGTGGGCGATATCTTAAATGGAAAAACCAGTGTAAAAATTATCTTTTAATTAGTTATTTCAGAAAATTGTCATAAATTCACACACAATACTTTTGAACTCTTGTTGCGTGACTTGAAAAAAAAATATGAACATGATGAATCTAAATTTGTCGAGAATGAGTATTATGAAATATCTACATCCTATATGTGCATTAAGATTTTTTTCAAAGGATGGGGGGGGGGGGGGTAGTGGTAAATGATTAGCAATATAAGTCAATACCTAGACTCATATTTTAACTACATACGCGAAGAGGTGATATAGTATGGTGGTTTTTTTATCCCCAGTTGATCCCCTTTCCATACATGTACTTCTATTATTTGGGTATGATCAAAAGTGCACGGATCTTAGGGGGAAAGGGGATGTTCAGTCCTGAGATTGAGACCCCTGGAATTTGACAAAAAATAAATTCTCTGTTTTACGTATAATATTGTCATAACCGTAGGACATGAATCCTCCTGACCCCTTGAAAAAAATCTTAATATGTACATGTATATAATATATAACAATAAATAGCCCCTAACTCGGGGGGGGGGGGGGGGCAAATTCAAAGGCTAGGGTCCTGAACCCCCATCCCCTGAAGCGTATTAAAGAGTAATGTGCGATGTGCGAAGGTCCAAAGCAGTAGTTTTTTATATTTTTATTTGTTTCTTTTGTTTCTTTTTTTGGGGGGGGGGGGGGGGGGGGGGGGGGGGTATTTTATTATATTCATGAATTTATCACGTAGAGGGACGGTGTTCCCGATGTACAAGGAAGAAACAGAAGTTAACCCCGGCATGCAGGCAGCTAAAATCGATATCGTACGTACGAACCTCTGATTTTGTTTTTTTTTTTTGTTTTTGTTTTTTTTTTTTTGTTTTTTTTTTTCATATCTATTTTACTGCCCGCCCACCTATTCATGGTCGGTATCTGTACCTTATGAACTATATTTCTAGAAATAATTAGAAGCGACAAGAAGTGAATGAAGGACCCCAAATTATGGAGGAGAAACATGCATGCAAATCAGGGGAGGATCTAGACAACTTTCCAGGGGGGGGGGAGAGTCGAAAGGAGGGGGTGGTCCAGCCCGTCCTGGGAGGGGGGGGGGTCATTAGTACTGTATGATTTGTAAAAAAAAAAAAAGATACATAGAACAGGGAAGGTTTCCATTTCTTGGCGAATTTCGGGAAGGGATGGGGGGGGGGGGGTGATGGGGGGGGGTGTTCAGGACCCCTCCTCTTAAGATCCCCTTTGTAAAATGTATATTATGTTAAGAGAAATGGTTTGTAGAAGTTAAAGTCATTTAGATGCTCTTGTCTTAGACAAATTATCTACAAGAAATAAACAGTCCGTCATTACAGTATTCTCTTTCCTTAATGACAAAATAATTCGATTTTCGTCTGCGGCATAGGTACGTTAATTAACAACAAAGAAACAATAGTTTTCCCCGTCGAACGCAGTGGCGGATCTAGATTTTTCTCAAGGGGGGGGGGGGGGGTGTTCCAGCCTATGATTTTACTTAATTATACTTAAAATTGGGAATTTAAGATATTTTTAGCAATAAATTGGGGTGGGTGTTCCATGACCGTCTTTACCCCCTCTATATCCGCACTTGGAACGGGGTCCTAGAAAAATATTTTGGATGCAAGTCCGGATAAGCGCCGACTCGATATCGCGTCAAATGCAGGGGGATCGATGGCGCGACGTCGCTACATTTGTAGTGATTTCATAAAACCCCGAGTTACATTGATAACTTAATTCCAGAAATCTATATTGATATGAAAAATTGATTACGGTTCTAGCAAGTCACTCGCTTCTATTAAGTGATATAGCGATAGGACGAAATAATATTTTATGTGTTCATAATTATTTTCACGTGTGATTTTCTTAGCAAGGCAGGTTTAGGTTAGAGTATAGATAATTTCTGCAGTAGAAAAAATGCTATCGGATTTTCGTTAACCGCAACTTACATTAACGATGGAGCGAGAGAAGGGGCAAAATGTTCGCTTGAAAAACATCTGGTTCAGAAGCTACGTTGTTTTTTGAGGACGACCCTATAGATACATTGCACATAACATTGCATGGATGCGAGAGAACAGAGGAACAAGGAATCACTGCGCAAGTCACGAAGTCTAGCTTGTTCATGACATCAAAATTATTGTTTTCTTAATTTTGAAACACGATGCCGGTTTGGAATCATAATTATGGAATGTGGAACGAATTATGCGGAATAATTTGACATTTGTTCAAAGAAGTTCGATGGCGGACGAGTAATTTAAGTACGGTTGTCTTTCAGTGCGCCGTTTTGTAGAAACAAACCACACGTCTTATATTTTGATTAATTCCATTGATACGATGAAGCTTTTTAAAATGATTTGACATGCAGTGGATTATTGTTGAAATATACACTGTCTTATCTCAAACAATTACATGGTGCTGATATCATCCTATAGAACAATAAGTCCTGGAGAGCGGGGTCGGCGTTTGAATTAATTTGAAACAAGATCTAATTGAAGATAGAGCCCGATATTTTGGATTTAATTTCCACTGTAGGTATTGCGAAGTGCAGTAAACTGATCAAATAAGATGGAATTGATTAAACAGACTGAAAAATTAAACTCCGCTCGACGTGTAGTTAAGCTAAAAAAATAACAAAAGGTCGCATTTTGAATTTCGGTGGATATATGCCAAATTTAGAAATTTGTTCCTTTCCACCAAGCGTGTAAACGCCCCGTTTGTTTGAATATGAGATATATTTTAAATGTATTGTGAGTCTAGGTTTTTCCGTATAGTAAAGATAAGAATTACAGGGGCATACGAAGAGTAAATGGAAGACTAGAGATATATATCATTTTTCTTATTCTATTACAGAACGCTGCTCCGTTGTATATGAGAGTTTATTAAGGAGAAAGGAGAAATTAGTGAACCAATCTTTAAACAATAAGCGAAACAAAGGAAGTCATTAAAATGCAAAAAGATATGACGGCTAAATTTTCTGATTACCGCTGAAAAATGGATACCTTAAAAACAGGAGAAGAGGTTTTAGAAAACAAATATTCCGGACCGACTGACACCGGTGGAGAATCTCTTCGGGAACTGAAGATTTATTGAAGAGCACTACTACCTATCACCGTTAAGAAATTAGGAATCTATTAAGTTTTTGAAAGAGTTAAAGAAAAGAAACCAAGATGGGAAACGGACTCTGTGTAGAAACGGGCAGTTCCATGACCGTGTTTGATTGGTAAGTGAAATGTAAACAAAACCCTTATATCAACTTTTCAATATCATACTAAGTCTGTTTAAAATCTAACATCAACAATCTTTGAAAATTGGTATTAATTTTTCTTTTCCAATTCCCGACTCAATGCTGTACTTAAGTTTTAAAGAAGTTATACCAAATTTGATTCTTTTTAACTTCAACTTCACTTTCTTGTAGAAATGATAATAGAAATTTTTATATGTTCTTTGATTAATTGGAATGATTTAAGTCAATATAGATTTATTTTTATGAAATTAAACGTTCGAAATTTGCAAAAGAAAGTTGACATAGAGTAGGTACTTTGTAGGCATGAATATACATGCAAAACTTGTACTAGATCTATCGTGTTTCAAGACTTAGTATCTTACAATGCAAAAAAACCAGATGTCCTATTTTTGGGTAGCGGAGTCCAAAGATACGTCCGATCGTCTATGATGTTAAATTGAGCGTCCAGAAGGCGGTGTTTGAAGTTTTAAAATCTTTGTGAAGTTTAACCTGGCGGAAAACTTAATGAACTAACAAGCATGTTATGTCCACAATTAAACTTTTTGTGTGATCTTTTCACAGCTAAAATAACATGTTAATTGCGTTTTTATGCATATAATAATACATATATGTAAATGTATTTGTTCATTTCATATGTGAATTGCATTTTTGTCTACATCATTATATGTTGAGTCAACAGCTCAATACAAAAATTAAAAAGAAGGTCGAAGCTTTTCAACATTTGAAAACAAACATATTTCCTTTGGAACGATCTATATCGAAAGACAAGACGAAACTTGCCACGGTTAAAGGAAAAAAAAAAAACACTTATACTAGCCTTTAAGTTAAGACGCAGAACTATAGTAGAAATGGGAGAAAGTTTCAAACGACAAAAAAATTGTCCAATTTGTACAGGTCATTTCATATTTTCGCCTTGCCAGGTATACAAGACGCAAGACTAAGTTGTCCTAGAGAAACGTAACTTTAAAAAAAAAAGAAGGAAGAAAGGGGAAAAATAGAACATAAACATATATAAACATATAATGGATTGAAGTCATGAAATTGACTTTCGACGTCAATAATAGCTAGTCCAGCATGCATTTGTGCATTATTCCATATATAATCTTAAGTTCATATGCTAGGGAGCAATTCTTTATCATTAGAAATACATTATTTATGACGCACTTTGCATTTTTCCATAGTAAATAAGCGTTATTGATATATATTTTAGTTTTGATCGTAGAGAAGTTTTACTGCACATGCTAAAAAGATCATAGCAGTAGATAAATAGACAAAATGTTCCTTGATTCGAGGAAAATACCTTAAACCGTCTTAATCTTCAAGTATGTAGTCCCCTATGAACAAGAGCCCAATGCATAATGTTTTATTAAGCCACACAATACGGTATCATATCTTTCAACTTCCCTTTTCGAGTATTTCTTCCCTCTCAATTTATCGAATAGTTTTTATGAAATACTTCCTTCTGATACAACATTCATATTTTTTTATTTCATTCTTTCTTTTTTTTTCAAATAAGTTTCAATATTGGCAGCTAACTTTTAACTTCCTTTATTTGCTTTTGCTTTATGGTCCTTATTTGATACATTGTTAATTCTTATTGCATTTTACGTTCTAAGATACTTTTACTAGATACGTTCATGCATAACTAAGCACTATGACAATGATTCTATCTCTTTCTCTCTCTCTCTCTCTGAAAATGAAATAAAAAATTGTCATTTGGAATTAACAAAAATTTAACATCGACGTGAATGGGATTCCATGTACCATACGGACAAAAAAATCTAATTAATATAAATAAGTTTGAGATAGCTTAAACGTACATATACACCACTTGATTGCCATAAAACCCGTATTTTAAAATGTTCTGGCAACAAAACAACATCGTTTATATCGGAATTTAACTTGAGTTTTGCTAAAACGTGTGGCTCCACCTATAGTCTTAATTTATGTAAACCTGCAAGTCGGTGGCGCCAACTATAGGTTACATGTTTAAAATAATTTTGTCCCAGGATATAAGAGAATCTGATTGAAAATAGACCGAGTTTTCAATATATTCGCCAACCTATATAAATTTCTTAATACATATGTTATTTTTTTAGGACGGATTAAGGGATTGAGAATAACTTTCATTAATTTGTTAAGTGAAAGTTACCACATGACAGCTTATAATGAATGTTTCTAATCAAATTATGTTAATTGACAAAGTGTTACACAGTGTGTCATTTTTCTTTGTGACACATTTGTAAACATTTTTTTGCGATTACTGGGTTATTTTATAGCACGGATGGGAACCATTCTATATTTAATTATCATAACGCTAATTCTACGAGTTATGTCCCTTCAAAGAACGCACAGTTACGTCCCCTGTGGATTAAAATAGTTTTATTTTCGTCAGTATACATATTTCTCTGTCAGTGTCACGCTGAGATGATCATATTGAAGATTTATGACAAATTCTTCATTAATTTTGTCAATTGTTACTAAAACTCAACCTGGTTGATCTGAGATTTAAAAAAAAAGTCATGTAGAGTTGTAAAGTGTCCAGTCCATCGCGAGGGGAGGGAAAATAAGGATTGTTTGGCTAATTCAAGGATCAGTGTCCCGAACCTGAAACCCTCATCCCCTTCTCTTTATTCGCGTTTGAGTATAGGAAGTGAAAGGGGGGGGGCAGGAATTTTCACCGACTTTAAGAATTAAGTGGACCCTCGACATGATTTACCTTCCTAAACCCGTCACTGATTCCATCAATCCTATCTAAAATGAAATACCCATGCAATTGGCTCTGAAAAGAATTGGCTCTGTTTATTCTAAGATTTCTTTTTCCGTCAAAACATTTTCGTTTAGCACTATTGCATGCACATTCACTAAATTAAATTAATAATTCAATACGTTTTTCTAAAGGGGGTGTTCACCCATGCTGATGAATTGATTTAGGAGAGGCAATCTAATGTTATTGAAAAATGCATATTGTAAATTGAATGTCTCATTTCATAAAAGATTGATGATTCAATTTGCAAGATCAAATTCAATCTAAACTATGGATCTGAATTTGCATTTCGCATCATTTTAATATCATGAGATTGCTTTATATGAATTATGTCTACACTAGAGCAAATAGTAATTGCATATGACACTTCAAATCTATAACTTCACATGCAAGCTTTCGTGAAAATTATCGACTTGAGAATATTGTATTATTCCTTTTGACTTATTTTCAATTGGCTCCTTTCCCATTTTATACAGCTTTTGTGTTGGATTTTGCTTGGATTTGTATCATCATGGGCAGATTTAGAAAAAAAAAATCTAAATGGAGGTGGTTTCATTCCATCAGATGGTCCATATTTTTTATAGGAGAAACCATATAGATACTTGTAAATAAAAAGGGGAAAAAATCAGTGTTCTTGAAAAATTCCTACCCAACTCCCAGCCTCCAGATCCGCTTTTCATTATAGTAAAATGATGACTTTACAGAACTTAAGAAATTACAAACTATTATATTCACAAATTCTAATGGTCTGATACTCAAGAAAATTCCAGAAACATTCCATTGGAAGTTCGAATATAATTAAGAAAAATAGAATGTGGAATGATTTGAACTTAAGACCAATTTTTACAGTAGTGAGGGTATCTTCGTACAAAATCGTCAATGCGACCACTAGAACAATTACGTGATTCAGATTTCGACTATTTCTATTAAAACTTCTTCCATTCACTCATTTAATATTCTCACTTTTTCCAGATAAACATATTTTATTCAACCAATCTAACAAACATGCTCAATATTGTTTCAAACAAATGCCGAACATCCTCGGAGGAACTAAAATTTGTAGGACTGCCCACCCCCTTCCCCCTCTTCACGCTGCCTCTGGGCCTATTTTATGTATCATTCATATGGTTCGTGTCAAACAGATGACGTCGATTTCCATCTGATCTTGTACGAATATGCTATATATAGCATATATAGCTGTTTTGCTGTAATCCGGATCACTGGGCTTCGAAACCTCCAACTTACCGAGACCTAAAGAGCCTCAGAAAACAAACAAACCAACGTAACTGCTACATATTCATATCGACCAAAAACCTATAAAATCATACATCAATCCTTTTTAAAAGGTCTGTTTTAGCCAGATTTACGTAACCAAAATAATTTTCAAACAAAAGTAAACAAAGCTTTGTTCGCCTCGACAACAGAATTTCCTCTGATTTCAATTTTGAATGTTTACCAGCTGTAGAATGTCGGCTGCTTGAAAGCCCTTTGACGTAATAATACAAACATCTTAATGACTCTTACACTCTTTGTGTCGGCTGTAAAGATCCATCGAGGATAAGTCATGTGTTACACATGTGAACCCCAAATAAACGAGTTGTGATTAGGAGCATCTACTATCTACAACATCTGTGAAAACATCTGGCTATATAAGAAATGCCACGAGCATTATGGCTCCTGACAACAGTTAGTCGCAGATCCAGGGTTCTTGGGGGATGTAAGGGTATGATTCAATAGCCCAATCTCTTTATAAATCTATACCGCAAAAGTAACCGAGTAAATTATCAATTTGCAAGTCAAAATTTGATTGGTTGTACCATGTCAGTGGTCAAGAAAGGAAAGATAAAATGCTCTATTTAATAATGTGCAGATCCTTTCCAAACGAAGCCTCATAGGAATTAGATTGTCAATCTTCTGTTGAAAGAAATGCAGCTGCACCTAATATGTGCCATTTTAGTGCTGAGCAAAAGATTGAAGAATTCACGATATTGCATTGTATTGTCAGTACATTTCCTCTTTTCTCCCAGGAATAGAAAATCAAAGATAGGAGAAGCAAATCAAAAGGGAATGTGCTTACTCATACCACGCAATTCCTGGTTGAGTCTATGGACAAGCAAATTGGAAATAATTAATTCAACAGAGTAGAGTTTTTTTTTCCGTTTGAGATGCATTTAGTATACAGCGACTCTAACCTGGATTGACATGTTGTTCAAAACGTACCCTACTGTCCGATGCCGGGCATCTATCTAAAAATATATTTTACACAAAATTCAATTGAATTCACTTGAATTCAATTGAATCCTTCCTTGTCGATTTATGAATATGTTGACAGCAAAAAGAAAAGAACAATTTCCAGTGCAATGCAAAAAAAAAAAAAAAAAAAAAAAATAAATGAAATAAATAAACAAATAAATAAATAAATAAAACGTAAGGTCGTCCTATGAATTGATGACGTCATGGATTTTTTGGTTGTTCTTTTGAATATAGGCTTTATGAAGATGAATTGACCATGATCACCTTGAATTGTCCATAAACTTTGCACAAGAAATACATAAACTCAAAATAAATAAGGACAAAGAAAAATAAGAATAATTGAATGAAAAAATAATTCAACAGACGAAGCAAGTTCTAGATTTAATGCAATTTCTTGACACAGTATTGGCAATGGAATTCGGTTAGTTCTCTAAGAAATGAGGGTAAAATGTCTAGGGCAAGCTAATAACCTTAAGAAACAAAGATCTGTGACTACAGATAAATGTTGAAGCGATCCATCGACCTTGGTATTTTATAGGTATGGATGAATACATCATCCAAAGATGATTTTTATGCCTTAATATCCATAGGATGTAAATGAAGGGTGTCAAAATGAAAGATTAGGAGGATGCAAGACTCCATTCAAGTATCAATGTTGAACCTCTTTCATATTCGAAATGCTTAAGAGGATTTACAAAGATTTTTCTAAAATTTTCTGATATCGAACTGAAGCATTACACAATTCGTAACTCGAATACACCTGTAAACTTTTCGGCTCCTTGGCCTCAATCAAGTACAACGGATATGGTTGTCACTTGTACCTGGGCCGAAAGTTTGTGTATTCGACTGTTTCTGTTTGTACACTTTTTCCTCCTGGAGGATAAATTTGATTTTGAGAAGAATCATTTCTCCGCATAAAAAGTTTCTGTGATAGACAATGAAACAGGTATGAGTTGATGCATCTGAGAAAAAAAATTCTGTCCTCTATCCTCCAGCTTCCATAGTCAATAAGCCTTGATTTGTGCAGCTCTTTCTAATGTGTTATTCTACCCATTGATATCCATTAAAGTAGCTTACGGACGAGCATCAAGAGCTAAGGATCACTCAGAAAAGAATGAGGTATAGCAATTCAGAATTCTTCTGCTGCACAACTACGTGCATTTGGGTACAATTAATGCGCTCACAAGCTGCTTAAATCCAAGTGATGTGCATAATCTAGCCATCTGAAAAATCTTTGGTCATGATCTACAATTCTCTAGTGGCAGTAGGAAGAACCCTATGATATTGATCTCGATAGGGCACTTGCTACTTCAGACTCTGAAATTCTACTTGCTATCAACTGGTGATAAATAATGTATTGAATGTCTTGCCAAGTTTAGGGATCGGGGCAAAAAAGTTGATCTAATTAAAAGTAGACATGATAGTCTCCATCCATTACTCTCATTTGGCCGATGTCATGGTGGATTTTGTCGTCCATCTATTTTCACCCTTGAAATAGTCACATCGCATTTCAATCTGATGAGAAGTTCTCTTATCCCTACATCATGATATATGTTATCTAAAACGTGGGTCCAGTAGCATCATATCCCACCCATTCTGCTACGTCTTTTGGTACATTTTTGGACATAATAATTTTCATACTTTTTTGGCAATTTTACATTGTTTAGACTGAGGATCACTGACGAAGATTTAGTACCCGAAACGTGCATGTCTGGTCCATGCTGTAAATGTATCAGATCTTAAATGATGCTATTGAATTTGAAGACGTTTAACATCTACATGTCTAGAGTGTAAGATATTCCAGCATCGACCTATATCGAACAAAAAGATCAGAATTAGACCCCCTTCAATGGGCTTAACTGTAATAACAACACTTTCAGAACTTGTTTGACAATTAATCCTTGCCAGCAGGAGAAGATTTACCTCCCCTGGCACAACACCTCACTACCCTTATATTTCACACATAGATATAAATATCACCAAACCTTCATTTTTTCTGGGTGACTTTCTTGTTTTAATGTTGTCTGATTCAGCCTGGTGCTCTGATGTGAGTGCTGTTGAGATTGTCGTAAGGATCTTCTTTTTTCTCATTTATGTTTTGTGTTCTCTTGATATGTTTTCGTTTGACTGTTGTTGCCGATGTGTGAGTGTGGTGTCCGTCCGGTATTTCCCCCAATCTAATGTCTCACATTTGTCCTCCCGGGCACCTGGTCCCACCTCTGGCTTGCTGGGGGGTCCGTTGATGCTCAATTTGCTGCTCTATTGTGAGTGATGTTGAGATTGTCGTCAGGATCTTCTTTATCTCATTAGTATCAGTTCTCCTCATTCTCGTTTAGTTTGCCCACAAGGTATACAAATATAAATATTTAAACGTTGAAAACATGCATTTTTCAACAATTAAAGTGATGATGCTCTAGGCCATAACAAAGGGAAATCTAATAGTGAATATTTGGAGTGAGAAATTCTAAAAAGGACAAAGAATTATACCTAAGAGTCAGCTAGGAATATGGCTAATCTTTTAGGGGATAGTCCATTTTTTAGAAAAATAATGAAATTTACAGACAGAAATTTTACATGTATATTTCATGCCAATGTAAAAACACTTCGAAACTAAGCAAACAATATCATCGGGGACTTCCAGTCTTCAAGTAGCGATACAAAGCTATTTGTGGAAACAAGCAATGAAAATTAGTAAAATATACGTTCTCTAGTAGGGAACTGACTACCATTGAATCTGAAATTTATTCTTTTCATATTGCCCATACCCCGTTTAGATGTCTTTTCCTGTGCCTTCCAGCGAAGTTTCGTATAATTTTTTTTGGCTTCTTTTTACAAATGTAATTGCATGTTTTTGCATAACATGAACATTTCCCTGCCAAGTGTCGACCCGTCAATAACGCATGCTTGTCAAACAAAATGATTTGGAGATAATTAGGTTGTCAAAACTTTGAATTTCTTACGTAATACTAAAAGAAAACCAGGTGCACAATATAAGAAAAATAACAAAACAACATTTTTGTATGTCTATATTGAATAGAAAATAGTCATAGATTAAAACTGCTTGAATAAGGAGATTATTTTACTTCAAAATTTTTAATTTACCAGTCATACCAGTGCCATAGATCTTAAAGATTTTTCTACAAAGAAACTAAATTAAAATCCTTTCTTACTTTTAGCAGTTGTGAAGAAATCAAAATCATGGCGTTTGCTATTAAAACGTAAACGAAATAATAAAATTATGATGTTCTTTATTTAGGATATGAGAATTGAGAAAATATATGAATTTGATATTAAAAAACACATAATAAACATGATAAAATATCAATAGAATCTGAAGGATACCACCCAAAAGGAATCAATATATGAAACTTATGACACACAGGGCTTGAATGGACTTATTCGTAAGATGATGAGGCGTTTCGAAGCCTTTACGATTGCCCCTTTGCGCGTCTTAGCTTAGATTTATGTCTTGTATAATTATGTTCCAGGTTTTATTCCAATACAGTGTGATCGTAGTCGTTCTATGGATCCCTTTTTCACATGATATATTTGCTATCTTAACATGTCTCAGTTTTATGTATACAAAAAGCAAATAGAGGAGATACTTAATCAAAGTGGTCATCTGAACTCACTCCTCATTATGGAGTTTAATTGACTCTTTGGAGGATTTTTTTTTGGCTTTGTTTTACAATCCTTCTTGGTTTTGCATGCATTTCACTTTTTGCTTTTCAAATTCGCTCGTTCAATGATGTATAATCCTTACTTTGTCTCACATATCATACATATCAAGGGATTATTATCATAACAAAAAGTATGGAAAACTTGTCAATAAGATCTCAATAATTTCAACAAAGATTCGACACTTTTCGAATATCGAAAGCATCGGTTTTCAACATCTTCGTGTCTTTGATAATGGAGTTTGCTTTCAGGAAGAATATGTTGACTCTCGACAGAGAGGAGTTTTTGAGCTCAAATGTCGTCCATACATACATGTAGATGATCTTTTCTACTAGTAGTCCATGGGGAGTTTCAAAAAATTTTTCTTCTTTCTGTCCTCTCTCTCTATTTTTTAGCCGAAAAGTTCCTGGTTCTATCCATCTTCAGATGCATGATTTATAGCATGTTGATTTTCAATCTTGTTTAACCATCCACTTGTCATAGTTTTATTATACAGTGACAGTTGTGAATTTCTGACGCAAATCACAATCTCTTCAAGCAAAATATATAGATAGAGAAAAGCTGAAATTCGGGGGAAAAAACCACAGAAACAACCTTTGTACAGAATTTATCTTCAAATTGATGGCTTACGTGATTATGGATTGAGACTCTATCATTATGGCGAAGTTTCGTGAACTTCAATGTCAAATCGTTTTCGTTGATTTAAAGAGAAATTTAGAATTCTATCAAATTTTGACAAGATAGTGATTAAGCATTCAGGAATCGGTAAACTATTTAGAGAAATTTGTGAAGTGTCAAGAGAATGAATTCATACACATGATATGGGGTATTGGGACACATATATTTTCTATTTTGACTTGTTGGGAAACACGACAAGACGCGAAAGTATGTCAAAAGACCTTATCAATGACCAAATCAAATATACAAAACTTTACATAGGCTCATCTTACCAGGATCATTCAATCGGAAAGTAGTTCTATAGATTTCGAATTGAATATACTTTGATCATTTTTGCAATAATGAGTCACTTCAAGCTGTTATTCATTTTTTCGCCAATTATCTTATACTCAGCATTAATTATTCAGTAATTGATAATTTAAAATACTCTTATTCAATCAAACCTTGAGACAAGGATATCTGTTTTGAAAGCTTGTATCAAAATACGTTGAATAATTTGACAGAGTAAAGAAGGTCAGTCTAATTGAGTCGAACTCAATATTTCATTATTTTGGGACCTAGAAAAAAGAGTAACGTAGTTCGTCAATTTTATCAAATTCGGACTTGGTCAAAAGATCTATTTTCCGCCATCTGAACTGGGGAGGCGGTATGCCTCAAAATGAATAACAGTGTCCTATGAAAAGCCGATTCGGGAACGTTGTCAGCCTTTGACCGTCTCTTTGATCTCACATAGGAGTGTTTGGGGGTTTTTACTGTGGATGCTGCAGTCGAATTCTGTTGGGGTTTCTATCAAGAAATTCTTTGGTACAAAAATACAAGAATATGTAATTGTATATATATGACCAGCATCATTTGAGTGCAACATCTTGCATTTCGACAAATCAGAAATAATAGAGACCGAAGGAAATGAAATCTTAAATATGAATATTTGAAGAGGAATTCACAATCCCAAAAGACGTTATGTATTCAAAAGAATTTTTTTAGGACAGAAAAGGGTATGCATGTTCCGGAACTATTGATGTATGTGCGTGTCCGTAGTATATAAACTATTTTATATGAGACTTTATGAATAAAGAATGAATGAATTCTGATGATTACAAATGGAAAAATAATCAAAGCTCTGGGCCTTAATACTGCACCCTTTGTGATGTAGGACAATAATCTATTTAAATACCACGATATTTAGACATTGTATCCATCATTTTTAGCTATTCATAATTTTCAATTAAAGTCATAATTGACACACATTCTACCGAATAATTTTTATTTATGTGATAGTTCTTAACAGATCTTTAGTGACTTGTCAAAGTATAACGGTATTACACTCCACTTTTCTGCTCTGCTCTGCCTGTCTGTAGGTCTGGCTGGCTGGCTTCTGTCCGTCTGTCTTGCTGGCTCGCGTTGTGAATTTCTGTCTGTCATAGAAAGCCGAATTTGTTTTAAAATAAATGGTACTGTAAAAGGGAAATCAAACCAAAGAAATACTAAGCAGAATTAATGAATGTGATGACAGTTTCAAACAGTCCAATTCTTTTGTTTTGCTTTTGCCATTTCGTTAATTTTTCTTTAGAATCTTTGTGCCAAAATGAAGTATCTTTTTTCGGAAATTTCTTTTCAATGTTAAACGTTTTCAAATTCATTAGCATTATTTAAAGTTGATCAATTAACAGAGTGGACCAGACATTCACCTTTCAGGTATGTAACCCTCGTCAGTGATCCTCAATCCAAACAATGAAATATGGCCAAAAATGTGTGATAATTATTTCCAAAATACATTTATGCCTAAAGACGTAGCAAGATGGTAGGAATATGATGCTACAGGACGCAAGTTTCAGACATTTGTGAAAATTTTGTAAACAGAAATTTTCTAATACGTTTGAAGAAACGACCAACCGAAATTGATCGAACTACATGTGCCCTCGGAGACTTCCTGGTACCAGCAGTGGACTCAATAAGTGGTACAAATGTTCAACGTCTTCAAAGTCTCTCACAATTCAATATGTAATATGAATTATTTACAATTGTTTTTGTGTAATGGACAAGGTTATACCTGTATAAGGAAGCGACCTAGATATTTCTTGAACTGACTACTTGTCAGGCGCTCCAGTATGTTTCAATTTTTAATTGCCTTTGTCTTAAAGTAAAACTTTAAGATATTTTGTGCCAGTTTCATTATTGTCCAATTCTGTTCTTTTCTTTGTTCACTGTGGGGTTTAATAAGTTAAATAACTACAAATTTTCAAAATTACCTATTTAACTTTCTTTGATGATTTTGAGCGCATGTAATTTGAAGAGGAAGTGCTCTGCAAATGAAAATTGCTGAATTACCAGTTTGTATTAAGTGAGTGAGTGAGTCAAGGAGAGCAAATCATCAGGTACGCTCGCTACAGAGGTAAATTCTTTCATCTTTAGTTTGTTATTGAACAATGGTAAATTAACATGCTTCTACGAGCGGGATGCTTGTAGGATAGGGTGACTCATTTAGAAATGAAGTATACCATGACAAATATGGAAAAAGCATATCCCTATCAAGAATGACATTTATGGAGAGAAAAAAAACATATCCCTGTAGAGAAGTACAAAATCGTTAATCGAAAAATCATCAAACCAAGGGCATACAAAACTAGGATAAAATCAGAACTGAGGCAAACGACCCCCCCCCCCCCGAAATAAAACAAATCTACCATATGAAGAGAAGTGAACTCCATGTGAAGGAGTGAGATCAGGTGCCCAGGAAGAGTGAGCATCTCCTGCTTGCATATAACACCCGCATATTTGATGCAATAGGGTTTCATTCTATAGAGAGATTTCCGAAGACATGCATTCGGATAATGAATGATGCTTATTAATGCCAATATGATACATTGTACAATGCTGAAATATGTTTTACAAATGTAGTGTTTCTTCTTTTTGTAGAATTTTATAAATTTCATTGATCTAGTTTGTTAACAATTTCCTGTAGGGCATTTTAGAGCTGTAATAAAACAACAAATTTGGCCTTGGCAAACTCTTTTGGAAGAAGGGTGAAAGGGACAAGCAAATGCGATAGAGTACAATATTTTTACACTTATTTCGAGAGATGAGAGAAACTAGCCATGGCTAAAGGATAATAATCGTCTTAATTGATTCACAATTGTTAATTCGTTTAATGCAATGTCATTGAAAACATAGGAGGGCAATGCCTTCGTACTATCTCTGAAATGAATTTTGCCGCCCTCTTCATTTAATAACAACTCTCAAAAGGCAGGCCCATTAAATAATTTGAACCCATTCACTCTATACAAAATAGACTTGGAATTTCGAAATAAAAGTAGGGGCGCTACGGTAAACTTTTTTTTTCACTTTTGATATAATTTTGGCTGATGAGGATTAATTAACCGAAGCAAATACGTCTGGCGCACCGTATTAAAAAATCTTTGTCCACAAGGCTGCTCTCTGACAATAGAGTCGGATACTTTTGTTTGTTTTTAGTTATTAGTTTTTGATGGAATGACCAGTCAAATGTTATCATCAATGAGACAATTTTGAAAGGAAATGGATACAATAGGACATTTCAGTTGATAGATTACATCAAAAGGATGGTTTCCATAGATTTGTAACCTTTTAAAGCATTTTAATTGTTCTGTTTGTCCTCTGCCCGGTCTCATAATACATTCAATGTTTGGATTTCCTCTATCGTGGCCTTCATCACTATTGAGACAATATACTTGTTGAAATGTTCATTTTGTGCATTGAAATTTTCACAATAGAACATATATTTCAATATTGATGATACTAATAATACGGTTGTGTACCGTTTTACCTTTTTAGCGACAATATCGATGCATCGATTAATCGTTACAATTCTACCTGGGTGGCGACGCAAAATAATACTTGTCCGTTTTCTAGCATTAACTCGTTTTTCAAAGGAGACTTATAAATTGATTTCTTCTATTAGCATTGCCCATCGATTTATGATTTCTAAATGTTTGCGCACAATTACTAAATGTATAATAAACTGTCTTAATGTACCATATCGATTCAATGTTTTAATAAGAAATTTAATCAAACAATTTCTTCAAATATCAAAGTTTAATCAAACATTTATATAACAAATGTTTCCTTATCTCGGAATAATTAATGCCGGTTAATGATAGTTATACTCTAGACAAAGTTTCCCTCCCACAAGAAATTTCCGGTAAAAGATCATATGCACATTGGCGCACTCGGTTGCTAAGTAACAATGTACTGCATATGAAATACGTTTTCATTTCTTCAAAATCAATAAATACCTCCTCTGAGAGTAAGAAATTTGACAGTTGTGTTTCAAGAGAAACTAAAAGAAATTTGACCGCTTCTTGCCTTTAGAGAAGTGAAGCTTTAAATCTTTTCATAACATTCTATTGAGCATAGCTATAATGCAAGTCTATATGTGAAGTCTTGAATCATAGGATCGCACCATGATATGAATTGCTATTGCAATTAGTGTTAAAATACATTACCTTTTCAAAACTGGAATATTGATCTATTATGAATTCCTCGGCCCTAAATGAATTTCTATAGAAAAGCATGGGACCTGTATTGAAAAAACTCTGGATGATTCAGTGTTAGATTTATGTTCTTGCACAATGCATTTGTTGTAATTGTAATCAGATTTTGTGTTTGATTATATTACTACACCGAGTATGACACGTTGCCCACATTTTCAGGGTCAAGGGAACACAGCTTGGATAAAGCTATTTTGTTGACATTATGGTAAATAACGATTGAGGATGAAATAAAAACATGACGTGAATCAATTTGAATTAGGCACTTTAAAAAAGATATGTCTTGGTTAAAGATGTTCTTTATTTATCATTTGAAAGAAGACGCATCAAGTTTGCAAGAGTACGGTACAATAATTTTAGAAAACAAATAACGCTGAGAAATTGGCGGATCTAAAACGTTCCTCCACTAAATGCGAACTTCCTATTCTGTCAAGGAGTTGTTAAGATAATTGATATCCGTTCTTTTAAATTGATGTTTAACTTTCAAGAATTGATGTTATTTTCCAAGAGATGCCATTTTCCTTCTGAATGTTCTGTTTCAAAGACTGTTGCCAAATCAGCATCACAAACATATTACATAACGTTGCACCTTCACGATTCAAAATTATCGGTATGCTGTTCTAGATCTTCAAGCAAAAGAAAAAAGTGCATAACCCAAGAGCACAGAGGTATTACATACCCATTACATAGAAATTACAAAGTTCCAGGGGAAGAAGCTCTTAGCAATGTATCATCTTTAATCTACGGAACATAAGGTTGTCTTTAAAGCTCAGATTCCCGTTTAACTGTTTACATTTACTTCTAAACCTTGCATCATCGCCCTCATGCTGATACATAATGGATTGCTGGATGTTTGATAGGGGATACAGATAACATCCTCAGAAATAGAATCACAGTGATGTCATGAGGAACACGATCTTTTTGTGGTTTTTTACCATACCTACTTTTCTCATTAGAAATAGAAGTGCAACGCCCTATTATTGCTTTCTTTCAAGTTCTACCGTTAGAGCAGTATTTTACATGTAGCCAAGTCCGATCAGCTAGTTTGGTTTAATCGTTTCTTTAATCGCATTCGAACAATTACTGTTCACAAGGTTTTCTTGAAATTTCTGAAAAGTGGGTCATGTAGCATCATATTCCACCCATCCTGCTACGTCTTTAGATATTTTAGACGAAACTTTCATAGTATTTGACCATATTTCTTTATTTAGATTGAAAATCAATGACGAGGGTTGAGTAACCGAAACGTTCATGTCTGGTCCATGTTGCAACTTTATATGTTCTTAACGATGCTATAAGTATGAGGATGTTCAAAATTTAATATTTCCCGGTCTTTAGTATGTGAATTATTGAAAGTTTTTTATCGTCAGTAATCTTATGGTATTTGGTCCCTGTTTTATTGTATTTTGCTTGTTTTAAATACCTTTTGATTTGGTCTATGATTGGGATTTGTGTTTCAGACAATCGGTTTTCGGGAATATTTTTGAGTTGTGAGATAGGAAAGAAGTACGTTAAAGAAGTCAGGAAGCAAAAGTTGACTAACTCGCA
Organism: Pinctada imbricata; assembly: GCA_033119305.1. Lineage (NCBI taxonomy): Eukaryota > Metazoa > Mollusca > Bivalvia > Pterioida > Pteriidae > Pinctada > Pinctada imbricata. The sequence goes on along the minus strand of VSWD01000014.1, from coordinate 10,847,514 downwards.
TTTTCCATTGTATCAGATCTTTGAACAAGGAAACTAAAATTCTACTTGATGCAATAAGGTCATTTTATGCATGAAAGTTGGAGATGCTTAGCACTCGTATTCTTATCATTACCAGTGTTTAATGAAAGCTTGAATAGTTAGCTACTAATGAGTTAAAGAAGTTCCTGACAACAATCTCAACAGTACTCACAATAGAGCACAAAGTTGACCATTGACGGACCCCTAGCAAGCTAGAGGTGGGATCAGGTGCCCGGGAGGAGAAGCATCCCCTGTTGGCTAGCCGCACCCGCCGTCGACGTCCACGCACGAATTTGAAAACAATATCTAAAATTATGCTTTGTCCTAGGTTGTGTCTATATAGAAAGTGCTATGGCGACCATGTCAGGGAAAGACATTCAAAACACTTACTGTCAAACCCAACGCGTACTAGTATATTTCTATTTTTACCATTGCTTCATCCTGTGGATGCTTTAATCAACTCTTATTGGAGATACCCTCCTTGCAGTCTTACACAATCTTTGCTCCTTTGAATTCTTTCATTTATGTTATCATCATCTTTTATGTCATTCTTAAATTGTCTTGGTCTGTAATGTGATTGCGTGAAAATGCCCATTTTACATGGTCACTCCTCTAGCTTGCTAGGGGTCTCACCTCTAGCTTGCTAGGGGTCCGTCGATGCTCAGTTGGTGTTCTATTGCGAGTGCTGTTGATAATGTCGTCAGGATCTTCTTTATTTCATTGATATATATGTCTATTGCATGTATTCCCTCCAGAGTGGCATATTTACATTGCATACACTTTATGCAAAATCACAAATGCCGAACAATAAAAATGTCTGAAGAAAGAAAAGCTTAGAATGCTGCTATTCAATAAACAATTTGCAAATATAATTAAGGCTGGCAACTTTTGATCTGTGGGGATTTACATGTATGGTACGGGAATTCTTATTCATGGAAAAGTTATCAGCAGCAAATAAAGGGAATATCTCTCTTCCTCTAGATTTCTCTCCATTATACAAAGAGACACATTTTGCAAGTTCTATTGGCCGAGTATCGAAGTTGTGACCACATTAGGACGGTATTTATTTTTTTAAAAATCGACTTTTTGCGGCTCTTCCCAATTTCGCTTTTACATGGGGACTCATTGAAACTACTTATAGAAATAATGGAGTTGCAGTTAAATGTAGCAGAGTGGAACGCAAACATATTTGGCGAGAAAAGGCGGGGGGGGGGGTTAAGCAGACTAAACAACATGCATAATGAAATCAAATCATTTATACTTGATAGGCATCACTACATGTATGAATTCCCTTTGTAAAATCAAAATTCAGATGGCAAAATGTTTTGTCAAAGAGGGGGGAGGGTTGTTAATGCAGGTGGTCCATAGTAACATTATGCCAGCTTCCATTACACCAGTGTAGTTACACAATGTTATACCCTTTTAAGAAAACGTTTGAAATGATAAAACTTAAACATCGAAATAAACAAATATTGCGTTTTGTGCCGACCTCAGGTTCAGGCAAATGAAGAGGGATATACAACATCTTTGAATCTCAATAAGTAATAAACAAAAGCCCTGAACTCAGTTGCCGTTCTCCTTGAGCGCTGACTGTCTGAGCAGGTAGATAGAGTTGGGAGGAAGATAAGATCTTCTCTCTTTCCCATCTCTCCCCTATGCTGTCGTCATTAAATCAAATCAATTGTAGCAAACTTACCGCAATGAAAGAGAGGGAGATATATTTTACCTATCACCTTTCCCAGCTGTTGCTTATTGAGATATCTGTTCTATAATCATACATCACAAAGAAAAGCTTGTCTGTTTTGCTTCTTTTGAAGACAGTTATTCTTGCATGCACCATATCTTTATGCGAATAATTCTTATTTTAAAGTCTTATTTTTCCATTCGTGAAGTACTTCTGTCTGCAGTTTTAATTTCTCTGGTTGATTTTTTTTTCAGCAATTTCTTTTCGTTTACAAGCTTTTTCGAAATACAGTTCATATATTGTTTGTTTGAATTAGGTAAATGCAGCACTCTTTTTTATTAAGAAACAACATATACAGATGTTCAGATTTATGAATATAAATAAGAATAAAATTTCAGGCCAATGGTACATATATAAGGCTTCATATTGAATCTGGATTAAAACGTATTAAAGATAACACTCTAGTCCAAGTATTTTCACTGGATGAAAGATATTCACAGTTATGCATGATCAATTTAAGAGCCAATCCGGCATAAAACCATGCAAAATCGTAAGAATCGTCCAAAAGGGTGGTCAAAGTTTTACATTTTTATGTATATTTCTGTATTCTATGATGAAAAACATTCGAGAAAAAAATTATTTTAAAATTCATATATGTCCCGTTTTATAGTAATGGGCCAATTTTGTTTGTATGGCATAACGCCATTTACAGGGCTCAAAAACAACACTAAAATAGCCCTATTTTCATCGTTGAATAAGATTTGATTTTGATATGCAATAATTCTTTTCATGATAAAATCAGATACTTACTCAGTTTATCTTCATTATAGTACTCGCAAAGATAAGATATACGAACTGACTTGCCACCAGGGGGCGCTCTAATACGACTTATATTGGGATTTGACGAAAGCGTCCCTATTTTGAACATGAATAAAATCTATAAGAGAGAAAATTTTCCCACAAAATTTCAGTATAATAAAGTAAACATATCAAACTTTCATATATGAAAAAATTGTCGCTGCCAAATGTATCTAAGATATGCAAATTCTATCAAGAATATTCATTATTTTGCGAAATATGATACAAAGATTTAATGGAAAAATGTTCAAAAGATTAAGCATATTTGTTCATAATCTAGAAAAAAATTCTATGACATCATCAAAATATATTCTAAAAATGATGAAAATCGTTTAAGATCTTTTTTCAGTTTCCCTTATAAGCCCCATCATTAACTCAGACGATTTTCGAGATAGCCCGGAACGACGCCACCGGGTCAGACTTTTAGTGATGACGTCACGAGGACTTTGAGTGATGACGTCACGTGGTTAGGTTACAATGACGATAAAATAAGAACTTGACACGGATAAAATATCGCATCAGATTATAAGATTTAGAGTTTAGCTCAAGATTGCATAGCAAATCGCGTTCCCTCGTTTCTAGATGTGATTACATGTACCCATCCCAAATCTTTTGAAATAATCTTCACAGATTTAAAAGAACGAGTCTCTAAAATCGTCAGTGCCGTGCTCAACTAAGTACTGGTTAGAGAGTCGAACCAATTACGGAAAGGTTCCTGGTTCGAGTCTTCCTGAAGTAGGGACACTTAATCTCATTTCTATTGAATTTGAAGACGTTTAACTTCTGAATGTTCATCATAAAAGGCTCACTATGCCACTGTTGGGTTCGTGTCATCAGATTTGTGACATGTATTTTCCTACAACGGGTTGTTGAATATACTCTTCTATGATCTCTGTTATATAGTACTGAACAAATTGTCCTGTCTGTGTATTGTTGACACGACTGTGGTATTTTCTTTAAAAATATCAAAAAATCGGAAAAAAAGTTTTCTTTACAGTCTACTCTCTGCTCTTTTCATTGAATTTCCAAATTCATTGTTTCATGGGAAATTGTGTTTAAAAAGTTCTTTCCCTTTGAAAACGATCTGTTGAATTATAATTGAACTGATAAAATAAACGATATTTTCTTATAATGTTAGGTCGATCTTTCCTATAAACATAATAATTTATTCGTATTTCAGAGAAAAAAATCAACTAGGTTGCACGAATGATCCTCACTTAACTTTAAAAGATTGATAAAACAAGTAAATCAATGAATTAACTACCAGTATATATCCATTCCTTTTTTACGAGAAAACATCGAACACTGTTATTTTCATGTATAAAACAAGGAGAAGAAGAAAAAAAATCGAATAAGACTGTCTCATTCTTGATTTCAACTCAAAGTCAAAGAGCGCAGTCAACCAAATCGATCATCTATGGTTATGATGAGAAAAGTCTTTAAAAGTTTGTTTATTCAAGGTCAAAATTTGAGGCAAATTTCAGGGGCCCTGACAACCTCTCCGTCATATTTCTTAAACTCCACCCACTCCCCCTTCCCGGGTTAAAAAAAAATCTTACTGGAAAAAGCACTCTTTCCCGGAGCAACCCCCCCCCCAAATCACTCTAAATCCTTGCGTTTGTATAAGCTGTTTTGCTCCGTATTCATCCGCTCCGGTCCGTATGCGTGTAAATTATAAGAATAATCACTTTCTTTTATACATCTTCATTCTTTCTTGAAAAGTTAATCTCCTTCATATCTTTGATTCACTCCTTCGAAGTGTTGATATATCTTGTACAAAAAAGTACTTTTATTGAAAGGAAAAAAAAAGAGTTCATGGAACTCCATCTTTCAAAAAAAAAATTGCAAAAACAAAACAAAACACAAAACGAAACGAAACGAAACGAAACGAAACAAAACGAAACAACCCCCCCCCCGAAAAAAAACCCCCCGACACTCCCCCCCTCCCCTCCGAAAAAAAAAACCAAAATTATACAGAAAAGAAATAGAAAAATTCCTGGGCTAATCTAAGGGTGTAGATCACATGCCTTTCAAAGATCAAAGAAATATAAAAATTATAATTTCATTGTATATAACTTCTTTGCTGCAAAAGCGTAATTCTTACATTGTTCTTTTGTGAAATTTAATATTGTAATTTACTGAAAATGACGCATGAGTTTAGAAAAACATGACAAATAATTATAATAACATATGAAAGAAGTGACGCAATCTTAAATCAATTTCAGTCCAAATAGTTCATTTCGCGATGTAGCAAAATTTAACCTGAAAATGCGTCAAAGTAAAGATTGGGGTTTAACAAAATCCTCTTAACATGTAGAGAAGTAAACGTGAAATACATAAAATCATGACAATCACACATGTACTCACATAAATACAAGTGAAAGTTAAGCAAAGATGAAGAAGACGAAAAGAAATGAGCGGAAAGAGAAAATCTAACAGTAATCATTGTTATAAAGTTTACAAAAAGATATACATGAAAACAGAATGATGCACGCGCATCATAAGACCATGTAGAATTTTAAATGGGGTTCAATAAGGGGTTACGCGAACATAAAACATTTTATATAAGATATAAAGTGGTTTTTCTGCAAAAGCGTAATTCTTACATTGTTAGTTTGTATTCTGAATATGAAAAGAAATGAAGAAACAAAATAATGATGAGGAGGAATGATACCGAGAAGCGAAAAAAGAGAGATATCAGATAATTTCTTCGCTTCCTCGCATCATTTCCTCACTTCAATTTTAAAATTGCTGAAAGTTTTCAATAATTTTCTTCGATAACATTTTTCATATTTATTCCCAACTATCGATTACACAATTTTGAACAAAGCTGTGGTCACAACTCGCCGCACATGCGTGTTTTTACGTGTGCAATCTTTGGGATTCCGTATGCGGTCGTTGCGTTACATGTATCAGTTCGCCTCCATACGGATTTGGGTTCAGTCACAAAAAAAAAAATAAAAAAAAAAAAAAACCATGCAGAACTCTCGCTGCGTGCGGTCTCGATCAGTGCGTTCTACGGATTCACCGCGAAGCAAGATTCAATGCCCTGTGACGCAAACGATGTCGTTCGCCTTGATGCTAAAACAACGCTTTCTAGTTTTAAAGATGACGCAAATACAAATATACATGTATTATTATCATACATGTATGTATATATAGATCTAACTGTATAATTCAGTGATAACGAAAAGAGACCCCCCCCTTCTCAAAAGAGTGGGCGTATGTGTCAAATCTACTCCTGTCATACTTCAGGGTCATTGTTGCAAGTTATGTTATTATTTGTTTTTTTTTTTAATCATATTGATATCTAAAAAAATCCCCAAGACGTCACGGAGACAATTACAGCTAAATGTTGATCTTTGAAATAGACATTTCACGGCATGTATTTCTACTTCCTATGAAGTTTACACTCATTGGTTTGTATTTTTGAATTAAACTATATTTCTGTATTTAATACATGTACATGTATGTTTGATCAGTATGTTCAAACTCATCTGACAGGTTGTTTTTTTTTTTTTAATAAAAAAGCTTTTTACGTCTATTTCTCGTTCGCATTTTTACGACGCAAAAAATCACTTTGGTGCATATTTTAACTGTCTATATCTCGATACTTAATTATTTGGCATCGGTGGATTTTTGATATATTTATGAGATTAAAGCAAAGAGCTTAAAGTTGAAATTTGAAAAAAAATCAAACTTCTTTTTCAAAAGATATTGGTGCGTGAAAAACGTCTAAAACATTGTTTTCTCGTTAAGCTGATTTCTAATGCATATTTTAACTGTCTATATCTCGACACTTGATTATTTGGCATCGGTAGATTTTTGATATATTTAAAAAATTAAAGCAAAGAGTTGAAAGATGAAATTTGAAAAATATAAAATTTCTCTTACAGAAGATATTGGTGCTTGAAAAACGTCTACAACGTCGTTTTTTTCGTTAAGCTGATCTTTAATACATATTTTAACTGTCTACATCTCAATACGTAATCATTTGGCAGCGGTGGATTTTTGATATATTTATAAGATTAAAGCAAAGAGTTAAAAGATGAAATTTGATAAAAATCAAACTTCTCTTACAGAAGATATTGGTGCGTGAAAAACGTCTAAAACGTCGTGTTCTCATTGAGCTAATTTTTACCTCTTTTCAAGTTACGTTGTGGCTGTCTTTGGAAAAAAAAAATTCATACATAATATTATCTTAAGATAGAACAAAATGTTATATTTCAATATATCAATAACAATATTTAGTCCAATTCAATTTATACTTAAAATTTTAGAGAAGTATATCAGCGAAAATAGGGATATTTCTACGTCCTTTTTGTAAATTTGGCGGGAAAAATGATGGGGTGGCATATCTCTGTAACCATGGACATTTGAACGAAAATATTTGACAGAATTATTCCTAGTCATTTATCTATTAGAATAACTTAAAATCATAAAATTTGGTTACTAGGTCATTTGGATCAATTTGCATGGTTTTATGCCGGATTGGCTCTTAAAGAGAAACGAAGTATCCTAATCCACTTGTAAATATACAAAAATCAGCAAATCTTGCATTTTGTAATAGCAAGTATTGTATGAGCTTCGCTTGATGAAACATATTTTGCACTCTTATTAAACAACTCAAAGAGAAGATTTCCCCTGTTATTTCAAAATATAGTAAGAATCAGCGAGTATGTCTTCAGTCTTACATACATAAGGTTTGGAGTGCAAACATTTGACGTTCTAACGTCCTCTGCGTATTGCATTCAAGCGTGGTAAATCTGTTTTCCAACAAAGCTGTAAAGCTTTTTTATGATACAGATCCAAGCAGAATCTCCCGAGAAATAAACAGCTTTAAAATCAATTTCTGTAATAATTGAATAATATTGACTGTCTAGAATGAACAATATTTATTTCTCCGTATAACGCAAACATATGCCTCCCTATTATTTACGCTGCATGGACGAAAAGAAAGACCCCGATTGATTCGAACACTTCAATAGACCTTTCGAACACTCTTATGAGTAATCCCAAGGGAAAGCAAGGTGCTAATGGTTTAATGAATAGTTATTTACCGAAGCTTCATCATCATTTTATATGGAATGATTCACTCATATCTTCAATCAATGCCAGTCTATTCAGAATGATTTTGGTGCGCGGCATTGATTTAGGTTAATAATCCGAGACGGGACCTAGATTTATCTCGGGTAGAAAATTATTGTAATAATTATTCAATCAATTAGTTACGGTTCAGTCTCAGGAAGTAGTTTAAGATAACGAGAATTATTTTTCCAAAACACATCCATCTTTCATGTCATCCGACATATTTAATTTGCGATCTGGCTCCGCTTTCGTTGTTTTACTGATTGCAATGTCCCAAAACACCCCAAGTCTTTTCCGAGATTCCTACTGACTTGATTAGGTAGCATTTATTTTACATTTTACTATTTCGTATAAAGATCTGATACATGTATCTTTAGTTTCATGCTCGTTCAGTGGCGTTGCTTGGACGATGTGACGGGACACAAAAGAGTTCCAAATGCCCTGTTATGGGTCCAGCAGATTAAATGCTATTCCAGAGTATTGTGACAAATTAAGAGAAAGTGCCCGGTATAATAGTGCAATTTCAGAAATGTTCGAAAAGATGTGTATGCTTTAGCATACAATTATACATGGTAGCTTCGCTACTGTCGTTTATCCATCTTTATTGAAAATGAATTGCTCTAATTCTGGACAGAAAAAAAGTGCTGATTATACAGCAGAGGGTATACATGCTTTATGGACACGTCATGTACAGCAGTGATACATCAGGCCAAAATAAAAAGTCAGTTATCATGGCAAAATACTCTAGCTGTCCATCGAATTTGGAAATAAGTAAAATCTTATCCAAAACAACTCCTTGACATTGCGTTAGATTGATTTTGAATGAAATCTCCACTAAATCAGTGTGCATATGAGTATGACTGAACAAATTGAAGATATCCAGAAAATTAGGGCACCGAAGTTTTCTTTTGCTGACAAAGTCGGATTTGTCTTCAAGTGTATGAAAGGTCTTGATTTATGGTCTACATCTTAAGTATATTTTCACTCTTCATGTCCCCTTAAAAGTCAGTCTAAATTGTGGCATTTGGCCGAAGTACAATGTACTTATTGCTTGTACCCATATGGCTATGTAAAGGGGAACAATTCAGTCAAAAGTTCTATTCAAAATAACAGTATTATTTTGTCTTCTAAGTACAGTGCTATTTTTCCAAATTAAATTGCTCAATTATGAGTTTTGTGTATTTAACCTCTGGTAGGGCCACGTGTTTATCTTTTAGATAAGTCGTTATAAAAAAACAATAGATTCCAAAAAGCCTATATTCTGCCATCAGCTAGACAGGATTCGAAACAACAAGGTTAAACCTAGATAACAAAAGATTGAAGATCGGATCAATATACCTCAATGAACGTGTTCGAGTGCTAAATAATGCCCAATAATAACAAATTGAGCCGCTTGTCGTATTTTGGTCTCAAAGACCTCCAATGTTAAAAATCCCCTTTTCATGGGTCAGTGCTGTATTGATTATAAGCGATATATCGTGCTTGATAATCAAAGAATTGTTCCTTACTTGAGTACCTAAAGATAGAGCCAGAATATTTGTTTTGAAACCCATTGGGATGTGGTAGAATCTTTGTCAAATAGTACGTTGATAATGTCGGATCTACCGCCATGATTACCTCCCGAGAACCTGGTAAGGCGAAAAATGTCTTAATATTTGCATAAAAACTTTTCTTTTCATTCTATTTTTGTAAGAGTAAATGAATTATAGATGAAATTTACATTGGTGAATCGATTTTTCACTTTTCTTTTTGACTATACTCTGTAATTGATCACAAACGTAAGCTTGTGTAGTAGAATAAGGAAATTGTTGGTTCGAGTTTAATCAGTTTGAATAAAAGATACTCGTGTTAAAATATTTGATAACTTAGTTAATTTTTCCAAATTCATTCAATTAAAATGATGTCAAAATTGAAGTTAAAACTTATATTTATCATTGCATTTTTGTATGACTCATCGCATGCCCATATATTCTTCCGAATGTCCTTAGTTTCAGTTAAACATGCCGACCGCACCGTTAGTTTTGGACAAATTTTTGGGGCGGAAGCCCCCTCCAACCCTCCCCCCTCCACCATCCTTGGATCCACACCATCAACCACCACTCGTTCTTCCTCAGGACCCGACCCAGATACCACCACATCCGGCTCAAGCACAACCGTATGTGATGACGTCATATCGTGAATCTAAATGTTCCTCTATATTCGTTACCTTGCTTTTATTACATGCGCGGATCTAGAGGGGGTTACTTGAGTCAAGATTCTCATAGAAATTGATTTAAAAGCTTTTCCCCGACTTTTGTATGTTTTTCTCAAAATCTTAGGCTGGATCACCCGGTTGAGATGGATTCATCCTAGACAGAAATCTAGATCTGCGCATGGTTTCACTTTCTACTTTCTTATTAATAATAAGTTGCAGCTTTACCTATCGTGTCTTTTACCTCTATAAACAGTATACATATTTATTGTTTCTTATTTTCCCTTTTTCGTTGTTTTTGGTCAATAATTCCTTGATGAAATCTTAGCAAGAATCGGGTATTGGGTAGAAACAAATAATAAAGAACTCAAGCCATCACATGGAATCAATTCTAATTAAGCCTTTGTTATTTAATTCCGATGGCTGTCAGTGCCATTAACTGATAGAGAGGGAAGAAATAGATCTAGCAATGTTACAACAGACATAAAATCTTCATACCAATTTTTTATTATTGATTTCTTCTTTTGAAGGTCGTGCGAAGAGCAAAAAACATGGAGATAATTAATTGTAGTATCGAACCTTAAGCGTGATCTTAAATTTGTTACGAGTTTGTAGAAATTGTAAACAATCAAAAACATCCCTTTGAATAAGTCTTTTTAATTTCTTCAGTGTAATGTTTATTAAGCAGGTGCAATCGTATTTATCACCGAGAGATACAGTGTCTAAATTTTTAATTACAATGTACATATATATGGTGGCATATTTCTGCCTCATATTTGAGGGACGATTATGTTATGATATCTACCATGTTACATATGATAAAATATAATATATGGAAGTAAGATATTTTGACAAGATAAATCAATTGCCAGTGACATAAGAAAGTAGCATTCTGATGTGCATGTTGAGATAGATAGGTTGTATGTCGACATAACCTACAAGAAAATGAAAATGCCTTGAAGTTAATTGGGTTAGAAGTATGCCCATATATTTGACATACCGGTATTTTCTTAACTTCAGCAGAACACCTGCAATTTACGAAACAAAGCAAAACATATCTTTAAAAATAATTGTCATTCCGGAATTTTGCTTTATTGTGGCTTTATTTAGTTAAAGTTAATTACATAATTGTCGAAGAACACTGTCCGTCGTATCCAATTGAAGAAACTTCTTCAGAGAAAAGAAAGTTTTAAGAGCTTTAACAGAATAAAGTATGGATTGCTTCTTTCTTGTGACGTATGTCAATAAGAAATCAATAGAAAGGCTTTATTATACACATCTAGTCTTAATCGATATAATAAATATTGGCAAATGAATAAAAAATAAACATACCAAACAATTTTGCATGTGTAAAACTATCTTAATCATATTGTAGAACAAATCCCAAGTAGTAAAGTAGAGTGAAAAGACTGCCCATTCTATGGAAATATAGCATGGACAGTATAGGAGTAGTACCACAGAAATCACACTTTCATATTGTTGATCATGTTTTGTTCGTATGAGTATTGTAAAGATTATTTGTAGTACATGTGCTATAATGCTGTGCTTATTTGCTTATTTGCATCCTGCAATTCATGCTTTTGGATACATTTCTAATAAAATTATTTCATATGAATCATTTGATTATTAATAGGTGTGTTTTTAATAACTTCAGACCCTAAACTAAAATAAAATTGAGGTATATGGGTGGTATCTTACAGTAGAATTCATGTCTTAGAAAGAGAGTTATATACTCTGATTTGAGTATATCATATTCTATAATTATCAAACAAAATGCATGAATATTACATTTATAAGATATCCATAATTCATGAAAATTAAGCATGTACCCAATAACTGAAATAATATAATTCAAATAATAATATTTTGTGCATGAAAAGAAAGTTCTATTTATAATAGAGCGCATTGTGTTGAAATATTTATGGAAAGAAATACATCGGACTGATCATGCTACTTTATTCATTTTTAGGATGGACCATGTCCTCGGTACGGTACAAGCACAGGTTGGACTACGAACAATATACGACGACGATTTTATAGACCGTCTGAATCATTATTATACGGTCATCATGCTGATCGTATTTACGGTCATTGTTTCAACAAGTCAATATGTAGGGAATCCTATAGAGTGTTGGTGCCCAGCTGACTTTACGGACAATAGGGTCGAGTATACGAACTTCGTTTGTTGGGTTTCTAATACATATTATATACCGATGGAAAATCAAATCCCGACGAATATAGAACAGAGGATGCAGAAAGAATTAACTTACTATCAATGGGTTCCGCTTATTCTCCTCATATTAGCATTGCTTTTCAAAATTCCGAGGATGGTCTGGAAGGTTTTGGTCGCATCCTCGGGAATTAGCATGGACAAGTTAGGAAATCTGGCAAAGGAAACGCAATTCGTCGGTCCAGATGACCGGAAGAAGAAATTGGATCATATCGTCAAATATATTGACCAATGGTTAGGTGGCATTCAAAATTTTCGCGCGGGAATGTGCGTGAGACTTCGTGAACGAGTCAGTGTCATGTGCTGCGTTTTATGCGGTCGTCACTATGGCAACTATCTCGTGACATGCGTAATGGTCATTAAAGCCATTTACGTCATAAATGCAATTGGACAACTTTATCTTCTGAACGCATTTCTCGGATCAGAATTCAGCGTGTACGGTTTTGAAGTACTAGACTCTCTTTATAAAGGAGAGGATTGGACATACTCTCCCAGATTCCCAAGGGTGACTTTATGTGATTTCGAAATTCGTCAGATGACGAATCTACAGCGTTGGACGGTTCAATGTGTTTTACCAATTAATCTATTCAATGAAAAAATCTTCATTTTCATTTGGTTTTGGCTCGTTTTTATGGCCTTTTTGAGCTCTTTCAGCCTCATTGTCAGTATATACTCTTTTATGTTCCCGATGCATCGCAAATCCTACATCCGGAAATACCTTCTGCTCAATAAAATGTACAGCAAAACGGAACGGGACAAAGCGATGGCGAGGCGCTTTGTTGATAGATACTTGCGGCAAGACGGTTGCTATGTTTTGCGCGTCTTTAGTAACAATGCAAATGACGTCATAACATCGGAAATAATAAAGTACCTCTATCAGAACTACCAAAAGAAGGAAAAAGACGAAGAAAAAAATGGCCATGCCGATGAAGAATTTTCTTAGCAATGTACACCCCAAAAAAGATCTCAGGCACATATTGATTTCACAATTGTCGATTAAGTGTCATTTTTTTCTTTCTACCTTATACCTCCAAGAGGCCTAAGAGTATTCTTCTCTGGAATGGGGAAGAAAAATATTTGGACATATTGGAATGCCAAATTATGAAGCAACTTTAATTTCTTGTACACGTCTCTTGCACTCTTAAGTATTCGTTATTGATGACGAAACACCTACGAATCGTTCCAAAGCGTCTAATTGACTTCGATGCCGTAAGTAGAATAATTGGAACTAGATTATAGTTCTTTAGCGGCTTAATATAGAGGCTATCCAAATGGGTATCGATTCTGGAACCTTGAGTGCATTTCCGTGTGAAGAAAACATGCAGCCCCAGTGAGTTTTGACACTTCTTTTCTCATTCAAGTGTGATTTCATATAGAAACGGCATGATTAATCAATGTACACTCCCCGTAAAAGGTAAAATATTGCCAAGCAATTACGAGAACCTAACGATTTCTGCAGAATTGCACAAAGGAACCTGCAAGGGCTCCATCTATCAGGAAACACAGCTAGGTTGCACACACCGCTATGATAAGACCGCGTATCCCGCCATTGTTATTGGTATCGTGCGCATAACGGAAGTAAATTTGATGAAATCAGTCACTGTGGGTTGTCGGAAATAATTGAAATATCGATCTCGAGAAAAAGATTTTGAAAAAAAATATAGCTATACGATCTATGTTAGAATAAAGCCGTTGCATTGACTATGCAGATTATTTTAGAGTTAGAACTATGCAATTAAGGTCTTTCTAATAATCTTTTCAACTTTAATGAAATTCATCTTTTTCACGTCTGTTAGAATGGAACTGCAAAGAGATCCAGAGCTTCCGAGAAGATTCATTGTAAATAGTTTTCATATTACATAATGTATATATAAAAGTAAACTAACTTGTGCAATTGGCGGGTTGCATTATTGAAAACCATGCATTAGTGATTTTCTCATACATAGCAGTCATTATGGATTGCATGAATTTTGATTCAAATGTATTCTAAGAAAGAAATATGTTTTGATGACCGTACATTACATAATGTTATGAAATACATTCCAAACAATGGCATTATACATGGAGGTATTGGAGTCAAGTATATTATATCTTTGATAGCAAATTTTCAGAAAAAAAATTGAATTTAAAACAAATGTATCTGATTTGTTTTGCAAGTTTGCTCAATGCCTTTGGTGATTTCCTTGGTTTATTTTAATACATCAATCATCAAAGGAATGGTCAAAAGAATGGCAAAAACAGAGTTTTTGGAACTTACATTTTTTTTCAGTTGGAATAGGTTAATAAACTTTGAAAAAAATGAAGGGAAGGTTTATTGAAAACAATACTAATAAAAGCAAATGGTTCTACTATTTTTGATTTAAGATTTTTGAAAATGTATTTCGTTAACTATTAAGTCATTGGAGAATCTTCAGGGTAAACTTCTCTCCTCTTTCACGATTATAAAAGATTAAATAATCATTTTCCTTAATAAGCTTTCCTGATAATTTAATATACTGTAACATATCTTTTTACTTGTTAAGGAAAAGCATAGGAAACTTCATTTCATTGGTAACGACTTGATTTTGTCACTAAGAATTTTAACCACTTTCTTTCATTTTGAGAGATATATTATTAGTAAAAATTCAACTTCTAAGAAGTAAACTCTTTTCAACTTAATGTTTAACGTCTTCAAAATTAGAAGCATCATGGGTCAATTGTTTTGATCCAAGTACTACACTGTACAGTTTATTCGAGGGATACTTTTTAATTTCTACTCACCCCATGTGGGAAGACTTTTTTTGTTTTAATTCAATAATTTTGCTGCTTTCCAAATGATCTCGATGTCTTCATCGTTATGTTATGTTACAAAAATTCAGCAGCACTCGTATGTCTTACCATTCGTTCCATGTAGAATTTTTGCAGCATGAGTCATATTGTATTTCTTCACAATTCGCTCCAAAGACAACTAATTAGCTTCACCTAATGTTATATAAGAGATAGGAGAGAAAGAAATGCTCATCTGTTCATCTGGTGTGTGTTTGGTTTAAGATATTGACGTATTGTAAATACATTTCGTCTTTGTTAAACTCATCATTTCTGATTCTGTAATTTACTTATTTTTGTTCTATTTATTTTCTTACATTTTTGCAGTAGTGGGTAAGATGATCTAAGGGAATAATGTCATGAGCATATCTAGAGGTGGAAGTACCAATATTCAGTAACAACATGTCTTCCTCTGATATAATCTTCCTCTGGTACACTAAAAAAGCTTATTTTACTGATTGGCAATATACTATAAGCCGTCCTTTGTTAGCGGCGTCTTTTTTTCGCGAATCCGATACCACTGACCATTTTGCGGCGTTTTGTTTTCGCGATCTCATGATTTGCGTTTAGGTTATGTCAATAATGTAGCTCAACTGAAACACGTTCTCGGCGTTTTATTATCGCAACACAAGCAGACTTGCGATTATTGCGAAAATAAAAATGTTCGTAAATAAAAGACAGTTTACAGTGATTAACTAAAGATCATGATCTGACACCCCCTTCGTTTTGCTTGGCTAGCACCCTTCCTTTCTAAAGATTCTTGACCTGCAAATGAGTATCCAACAATTGCATATTGTATGAGTATTCGTTACAGGGAATAAGTAAGCGTTGCAAAATCCGCCAAAATATTGCCAAATGAATTATATTAATTTTTTTTATTCGGTGTACTTATATGAGTCAAAAATTCATATATTGAAGTCTGATAGCCAATGGATCAGTATAAACACTCCATGAACATCACATAAAAGCTTAAAAATCACAACACTACAATGTACTTAAATGGACAAAAAAATCATGGAGATATTTAACCTTACAATTGTAAAGCTAAGGAGACATGATAAACTGAGCCCCTCTCCTCCATCCTAGACACTTATGAATAACCTTGAGGTCTCTGATGTAAAATCATTCACGCACCCTGTCACATGTCTTTCATGAGCATGTATTTTGTAAATATCCAATTAACAAACGAATTTTGAATTCCGACCTTACAAATCGATTCCATAACTTGTGAAAACAATTATTAAAGACATCCAGTACTTAATTTTCCCATAGTGGTCATGCGAAATTTTCTTAAGCACATCAAAAGAAATTACGAGACTGATATATGTTGATAGTGACTTTACCTTTTATGCCCTAACTTCTAATAAAATAGTCAACCAAATGTTAAACGTCTTCAAATTCAATAGCATAAACAGATAAATTTACAGTATGGACCAGACGTGCATGTTTCGGATACTTAATCCTCGTCAGTGATCCTCAATCTAAACAGTGTTATATGGCAAAAGAGTGTGAAAGTTATAATGTACTGCAAATCGTAGCAGGATGGGTGGGATATGATTCTACAGGACCCACGTTTTAGAAATTTCAAGATTTTTTGATAACAGAAATCTTCGAATGCGTTCAAGGGACAACTAAGGTTGATCGAACTTGGCTATATGTGCCCTCGGGGACTCCTGGTCCACCAGCATAAGAAATTGTCCTTTAATTTTTCTTTTATCTAACTGCTAATAAAAAGAAAAGGTTAAAAAAGAGAAAATAAAACCCAGATAATTCGCAAAAAGTCGTAACGGTTCAATTTCAAACGAATGGTAGTCTGTGTTTACACTATCTACATGTAGCTTTTAGTGTTTCTCTAGCGATCATTTTCATTTTGTGTGCATTTGATACTTTTTGTTATTTACATTTGTTCTGTTGTTATTTATCTAGATTATTTGTTTGTTTTCACATTTGTATACCATTGTGATATAGATATGTCTTTCCGCCATAAGGATTATTCAAATATATCATTGAAGTTTCTAAAAAAATCTACATTGGATAAGAGTATATTGTATGAAACAGCCTACAATGTGCTTGTATGTGTAAAGGAACGGAAGCAAATTCCCGAATCCGAATAGTATTCGATAAAAATCTTCAAAATGTTTTAAACATAGTAATATGACTTCTGATAGGGTCCTTGACAAAATCAACTTGGGAAAGGGTGATGTTATAATTTTTAATAATTGGAAGCGATACTTTTCTTTGGTATGATACAATTGTGTTTCATTTGCCATATAGGCTAAACAGCATTTACAATTACAATGACATGTACACATGGTATTTTTGAAGAAATTCGAAGTGCTTACGATTTACGATAGATTAGTAGGTTTATAGTATGTTCTTATTTCATCCCACATGCAAATAGCAAAAACTGTGATTTGAAAAAAAAATCTTAATGTACCTTAATTTTATGTGTTTACAAATTTTATCATTGATCATTTATAGATTATATGCCTTCATTTATGTTTTTCGCGTATTTTTCTTATACATTCATGTGCACATTGTGAGGAGTTTCGTCATTATCATCTTATTAATTTTAATTAAGATACATCGAATGGTTGTGCTATTTTTATATAATAAACAGTGAAAGAAAAGAATTTTTTAACTTTTTTTCAAATATTGTAAATTATTGGATGAGAAGAAGAAACGATATGAATGCGCTACACTAGACATGCAAATTTCGGATAATGGAATCCTCATCAGTGGTACTAAGCTATAGCTGACGAAATTTCGTTAACTATAGCTTTCGAATATTTTTTTTTTTTTGAAAAATTTTTGAAAGCTAGGGAATCGCTGACGAAAATTAGTAAACGAGAAATCGCTGACGAAATTTCGTCATCTCTTGAGAATTCAAAATTTTGAAAGCAATCGCTGACGAAATTTTGAAAGCTAGCTTTCAAAAAGCTTTCATTTCGTCTACGAATTGAAAGCGACTATCAAACTTTCGACTGGTCGGGGCTGAAGCAATTTTGCTAAATATATACCACAAAGATATTGGGAAAATATCATAAAGGAAAAGTGCTCTGCTGGCTGGAGTTAGCTCATGATATGTCAACGATGACAGAAATTACATGAATAAATGTACAAGAACGAGGGCGTTCCAACTAATAATGCATCTGAACAACTCGTTCCAACACCTCATTTATATGTAATATCGTAATGTTGCTTTAAGGGAGAATGTGACAATCAACGTTATGAAAACATTGTGCGTCAAATCAATTTCAGTCACAAAAAAAGAGATGAAATATCCATTTCCATATTGTGACAAACAATTGACAGCATGCTTGGCACACTAGTGAAGCGCTTTGAAGTTAATTACGAACAGACTATAAAACCTATAGAAGATGCAAAAGACAAAATAAAAAAGATGACAGGAAAAATAGAAAAAGCCGCACCATGTATGTTTGATTTATATTTGTATCAATACAAAATGCTTGCGAATAGCATTTAATATTTCAGCAAGAGCAAAAGCATAAAAGGTGAAAGATAATCAAAACACAAGAACAACAACAAACAAACATCATAATAAAGACGGGAAGAGCATTCAATAATGAACAAAACAAACACAAAGAAGAAGTGTTATATCATGTTGACAGATGTGAACTGCTGAAAGGTAATGTGATCAGTTGCCGAGAAAGAGTAAGCATCACCTGTCGGTATTCAGCAGCTTTCTACTCGATGAAGGGGTAGAATTTGGATGATTTGGGGCTGTTTGCGCCGTGTTCTAGTGGTTAAGATGTCTGGCCGACGTATATATTACCTTCTATTTTCGTCTGTGTTATGTGAAAATGTCCTTGTCAGTGTAATGTGTAAACGGAAGCCTGTTGGCTTCACAGAAAAAATAAATGTACTGCGTAAATATGAAATAACATTGCGTATATTCGCAATAACGTTGCGTATAATCGCAATAATATTGCGTATAATCGCAATACTATTGCGTATATTCGCAATACTATTGCGTATATTCGAAATTGCATTGTGAATGTACGCAATGTTTTTGAAAATATACGCAATGTTTCTTGCAAATATACGCAATGTTTTTGCGAAAAAATTACGCGATGTTTTTTTTACGAACCTATACAATGCTATTGGGAATATATGCTGTACTATTGCGAATAAACGCAATTATTTTGCGAATAAACGCAATGTTTTTGTGAATATAAGCAATTCTTTTTCGAATATACGCAAAACTTGCGAATATACACAATGCTATTGCGTATACACGTAATGTTACTGCGTATATACGTAATGTTACTGCGTATATACGCAATGTTATTGCAAATATACGCAATACAATTGCGAATTTACGCAATAGCGTTTCGTACATACGCAATAAAATAATTTTTTTCTGTGAAGCCAGTGGGTTTCCGTAGATGATTACATGTTTGTGTCTGTGGGTTTTTTTTTTTTAATTTAAACTGACTTTCACATTCTTGTATCTGAGTTTCGTCAAATCATCAAACATCTAGGTTGGACCCACAAAGTAGAATTTATTGAAATATGTATGACGAGACAACTTCAGACATTAATCTCAATTTTCCTAAAATGGGCCTATAAATCTAAATGATTTTAAAACAGCTGTATTATGTAACATTTAATGGAGGTAGCTTTATACTTGAATAATCTAAATAATCATTCATGCAATGTAATGCTGCATTATATTCTTTGATCGATTAAAATCGATTAAAACCTTTTCTTAAATGATGGTACATTTATCTTGCTTTCACAATGAAAAATTGAGAATGAAAAAAGATCAGATATGAAGGATAAGTTTTGCTTTATGCAGCATAAAAATCAAATTTTTACGAAGTAAGGGGGGGGGGGGAGGGGGTTGAAAATTCCATAAATGGCAGAATTTAAAAAAAGGAAATACTAATCCTTTATTCTTCAACTTCATTTTAACATATAGAACATCGAAAATCAAAATCAGTACTGAAATCCTCTCTTCTTCTTCTTCTTCTTAACATTCGGAATAAAAAGTACACGTATAATGAAAGAGCACAAGTCTTGTACTCAACGTAAGGATAGTGGAAATTATAAAATCTTCTGATAACAGTAAAAATAACTCGATTTCAAAGTACAAAGCACCGAACCAAAGTACCCCTTGATCTTTCATTCCGCTTGCATTCTGATTGACTGTGACGACTTGACCCCATGAAGGGCCCTCTCCAAACATCTTTTGTAAAGACATGGTCCTGATCACCTGTCGGTCGGATCCCTTGGGTGATAACATGCGTGAGCTCGCTACAGCCGACGGATCAAGACTATTTGTAATCCCCCCTTATATATCCATTTACATATCTGTGTGTTGCAAGGGTCCCTACATTTTGCTGTTTTGTGTGTGTTGTCATCATGCAGTGAGGAGGTTATTTTATTCTACAATTGTGCGTTCTTCGAGACCATTGGGTAACCAGAAAAGTGGAAGGTTGTACTCATATAATCCGGATAATCTCACTTTCCTATTTGCGAAGCAGATGGCCGTCTTAAGTCGGCACCGATTGCCAATTGGTCTCGTTCGTTTATGTGTAGTCATTTGTGTTTCATGTCTAGCCAACATGGGATGCTTACTACTCCCGGGCACCTGGTCCCACCTCTATCTTGCTAGGGGTCCGTCGATGCTTAATTTTGTGCTCTATTGTGAGTGCTGTTGAGATTACCGTCAGGAACTTCTTTAACTCTTTCATGTCTCTATGTTCTATGTCTCTTTTGTGTTTATTGCTGTGTTTGTCTGCTCGAGTGTTTTTGGTGTTTTGACGTGAATGCTGCAACAGAGTCTGGTTGGAAATCCTTTCTTTCATAGGAACAAAAACGAAGGAATCAAAACAGTCAAGTTAAGCCTTATCAAATTATGCGTGGGATGACCATAAAACTATTTTTCTGCCGCCGTCCACTCCTCGAAAACAATAAAATGATGTGTCATTAATGCCAAAATAGATTGTATCATTTTCTACTATTTACACAATCAATAAAAGAGAAATAGAAGTGTCTTAACACTGCTGTTAGTGAGCAGTCTGGAAAAAAATTGTCAAATAATACATGAATGCGCTCAACATGACGCGGCTGCAGCTCTCAGAGCAAAACACGGGAATACCCAAATGCGAAAACATAGAGGGGACGAGCATGAATACACTAACGGGACAAGAAAGGCTAAAAACTTAACACTAGGTTTAAAATGAAAAAAAAAAGATACCCAATCGGACATGCCGCATGATACATAACAGAAATCACACATAACCGAATCAATGAACAGAGACCATGCAAAGCAGTGGCAACAATAAACAATTGGAGCCAACCAGACAAACGAGACTACCTACTCTAAAGGACAGGAAACTAGGCAAATTACAACTTCTACACGAAGGATAATACACGGAAGGATGGAGATCAACACTCAAGTTCATGGTGCGGAATATTGGCGAATTGGCTCATTGTCTATTATAAGATCAAAGCACCTCAAAGAGAAGACATTAAAACAAAAATACTATTTGCACAATCTTAGAATTAAAGATTTTATTTTGACGACAAATATTTGACGTCATTTATCAGAGGTTTTGTCGGAATAAGTGGAAGGATACATATACCAGCTAATAGATATTTTGATTAGTGTCTTTTTTCGTTGTTACAATGGTGTCATTTCCTGTACTGTTTGTTATACACAACAATTATTTTTTATGCGTTCTTTGAGACATGTGGGTAACCGAAAAAGTAGCAAGGTTGTGTACATGTAGTCCGGATAAATACATAATTTGCTGTTCTACGTCAGCACCGATAGCATATTATAGTCTCATTTGTGTATTTTTAAGTCTTTTGTTGTAGGTGTTTTGATGTCATGTCGTGTTTGCCCATTGTTCTCATTGGTTTATGTGAAGTCCTTTGTGTGTGATGTTTCTGTTTTGTGCGTTGACGTCCCTTATCCCTTATGCGCCTTTTTCTGTGCTTGTCTGCTTTGTGTTTTTGCATTGGGTGTTTTTAAGTTTTGTTTGCTGTGGGTGCTGCAACATGGTGTTGTTGGAGATCCCCTCCTTTGTTTTATGTTCCTTTCCCTTTTGCGTCTCTTGCGTTGTTTTACACCCCAATTGTACGTTCTTCGAGACCTCTGGGTAATCGGAAATGTTGGAGGGTTGTGCGCACGTAATCCAGGATAACCCCATCGTCTGTTTTTGGGTGTTACAACCGTGGTTTGTTGGAGATCTTAATTTAAAAAAAAGACATACTTTCCTATTTTGATTTTACATGTACTTGGAAAATCAAAGTAAAGCTTCTCCAAATTTCGAAAAAAAAAGAACAATGATCAATGTCGAGGTGGGGAAAGAGGGACGAGTAGGCGGTTTCCTTGATTTAGAGTCACATTAACCGAATTCGGCCATTTGTCCAGAATACTATTTTATGCAGTAAGATCATATAAATAAATATACGGAGGAAAGAAAGAACATTTCCTTATATGGCATTTAATTTGAATAGGCCAAAATGATCTCATCTGATTGGATTTGAGTGGGACCTTTGATTTATTGATGTCTTCATTTAAATACCATTAGTATTAGTACTGGTCGGGGGAAATAAAAGGGGTCAATTTAAATGTAATTTATATAAAAACATTGTGTTGAATATCATTGAATATCTTTTTCATGAGTATTGGATGACATGGATTATCAGTAGCCCAATTGTATGCCAATTTATCCCGCGTTTTGGTTAACCAGTAGAAGGTTTGAATTATGATAAGATTTATTATATCTGGTGTGCGATCATACACCCACCACACCTCCCTCGAAGATGAAAGAAAGAAGAGTGTAGGAATGAAAGAATAAAGAAAGGAAGAAAGAGTGGAAGAAATAATGAAGGAAAAAGGGAAGAAATTAATGAATGAGAACAAAAAGGGCAGGAAGAAAGAAAGAAAGAAAGAAAGAGAGAGAGAAAGAAAGAAAGAAAAGAAAAAATCTAATGCATCTAAACATCTAAGGGAGCTGGGCAGAAAATTTAAAGTACATTCTTAGAGGGAGATATAATTTGTAAAAGCTTCAGGCAAGCTCTTCATCAACATTAAAAGAAATGTGTGCATTTGGCATGTATTTATATCCTCTGCTTTTCTGTTTTGCAAAACTCGACGTCAATTATTCAAAGACAAAAAGAATGTGCCTTAATTATCTTGGGAGTCTCTGGCATGGAGAAAACCTTTTCTGTCACAATTTGGGAGTAAAAAATAAGAACATTTCAGCGTCTGAGAATTCAGAGCTGCTAGGTGTCGCTCTCTTCTCACATATAGCGAAGACAATTAGAAAAAGCAGCCATTTATTAGTTAGGAGCAGACGGCTACTTCTGCATTATTAAAGACCACTCCCGAAAAAAAGAGTTTACAATCGATCCCGAACTGACAAGGATTCTAGATTTTAGTATTTTTGAAATAATGTATGAATGTAGCGTATGTCACGGAATCTAATCATACCGTGATATACTGTTACCATCTCCTTGTTTTTCTACAATTTGTGACATCCTAAAAGAAGACGAATATTTATTGAAGCATAATTTCGTTCGGAATTAAATTTACTTAATTGGAATAAATCGCTCGCATTGAAGCATTCCAAGAGATACGCGTTCGGGCTCAATTGATTGTAACTCATGTCGTTTATCTCAAAGAAGAATTTTAAAATAATCTTCTTGTTATTTTTTTTTTTTTTTTAGATTTAAAAAAGAGGTGTTCGACAAAACTCATCGAGGAGAGAAAATACAACTTTTTACAAAAAGTTTACAAATACCTTGACTACAGTGCAGTGGTCAATTCGTTCAAGGTCAACACCTTGAAGGTACCGGTTCGAGCACCACTAGTCCCACGGGTCAGCCGAAATAGATATACCTCTAGTATATGCAAAAAGGGTATTTGTCTGTGTCTGTGTGCTTTTGGGATTTCTCTTTTTTTTTTATTATATCAGGGATAATTGGGAATATCAGAAATAAGAAAGTATCATGAAATATCAATTAAAAGTAGAGAACGATAGGCAACCAGCCATTTTTGTTGGTGATAAACACAAGGCAAGAGTCAAACTTAATAAAAAAAAAAACTTTTATTTAAGAAACTTGGTTCAAGTAAAACCTGAAATGTATTACTTGAATACTTATGTATAGGATAAAGACCGAGTTGAGGTCTGTATGAAGGTTAGATGCCCAAGGAGAGAACAGGGTGGTGTTTAAAGACCGAGGCCGAAGGGCATCTAACCTTCATACAGACCTCAACGAGGTCTTTATCCGACTTACAAACCGCAGATTTTCTTCAATTTTTCGAAAAATAAAAATCTAAATATTTAGTACACCCCTGCGTTTCAAAATGAAATTAACCATGCAAATTATCGGGTGGAAATATGCAACGGTAACGATTATTAGGCCATAGAAGTAAAATAATTTGTTATACATCCCGATGAATTTCCGAAAGGTACCCTGTGTTCGGTCTAAGAAGAAAAATAGCAGTGTAACAATGAGTTTTATTTCCATTAAAGTTTTTAAATATGTGATAACATTATTGCAAATAGAGATAAGGAAAGATTTTCTAATCAAGTGAGGATAACACCATCACGTTCCTCAATATACATGTATTTGAAAAGCATTTAGAATATTTGGTCTTCAAGAATCGCTATAGGGATCTAGATTGACTTGAAATGGCATTTTGGGGTTTTCGGGATGGAAGAGTGTATTCTTCTTCTGTTAACATTTCTTATAAAAGGATGTCTTAAGCGGACTTGAAACACAATATTTTCTATACTATGGCTGAATACTCATTATAATCAAAACAATTCACACCCGCGACTGAAATAATTTTCTTTTCTCCGCCCCTCATTGTTTTTTATTGACCTCCACACTTCATTGAACGTTCATAAAACCTTGTATATTTAGAATCGTCCGCGGTCTTTATGAAATAAAATGACCGATGAATAACAAAAGGAATCACATTTGAAGGTTTGTAAACACCTGTTAAAAGATTGAGGAAAAATAGACAAAATTAACAAAGATAGCAGATACGTCTGTGCAAATGTAGATAATCGTCAATCTTTAATGTTTTCGTTGTCTCCTTGTTGTTTCTAAAGAGGTCTTGGAGATTCTTCCACCGTTATTTTGCAGCATAGATTGGGAGATGTACTTTTACACGCTAATGATCAATGCAACATTGCATCGCAGATCTCGGATAAATGACAATGGAAGCCTCTTTCTGAATCCAGACACGGCTCTTAAACAATGTTTTTGTACCTGAGTGCTCTATAACTGAGTGCTTGATCATTATTCAAACAATTTCATATTCCTTTATGATAAATGCCAATGAAATGAACTGTAAATTTCATCTATTTAATTTTTTTTAATTTAAATGCAAAATTCATTAATTTAATCAGGTCTATTTATAAAACTCTTTTTTGTAAGAAAATAAAGTGTTCCATCTCGTGACCTTCTTGAAGAACATCTATCTTTGTAAGAAAATAAAGTGTTCCTTCTCGTTACCTTCTTGAAGAACATCTATCTTTGTAAGAAAATAAAGTGTTCCTTCTCGTTACCTTCTTGAAGAACATTCAACTTTATAAGAAAATAAAGTGTTCCATCTCGATACCTTCTTGAAGAACATCTATCTTTGTAAGAAAATAAAGTGTTCCATCTCGATACCTTCTTGAAGAACATCTATCTTTGTAAGAAAATAAAGTGTTCCTTCTCGTTACCTTCTTGAAGAACATCCATCTTTGTAAGAAAATAAAGTGTTCCATCTCGTGACCTTCTTGAAGAACATCCATCTTTGTAAGAAAATAAAGTGTTCCATCTCGTTACCTTCTTGAAGAACATCTATCTTTGTAAGAAAATAAAGTGTTCCATCTCGTTACCTTCTTGAGAACATCTATCTTTGTAAGAAAATAAAGTGTTCCTTCTCGTGACCTTCTTGAAGAACATCTATCTTTGAAAGAAAATAAAGTTTTCCTTCTCGTTACCTTCTTGAAGAACATCTATCTTTGTAAGAAAATAAAGTGTTCCTTCTCGTTACCTTCTTGAAGAACATTCATCTTTGTAAGAAAATAAAGTGTTCCATCTCGATACCTTCTTGAAGAACATCCATCTTTGTAAGAAAATAAAGTGTTCCATCTCGATACCTTCTTGAAGAACATCTATCTTTGTAAGAAAATAAAGTGTTCCATCTCGATACCTTCTTGAAGAACATCCATCTTTGTAAGAAAATAAAGTGTTCCATCTCGATACCTTCTTGAAGAACATCTATCTTTGTAAGAAAATAAAGTGTTCCATCTCGTTACCTTCTTGAAGAACATTCATCTTTGTAAGAAAATAAAGTGTTCCATCTCGATACCTTCTTGAAGAACATCCATCTTTGTAAGAAAATAAAGTGTTCCATCTCGATACCTTCTTGAAGAACATCTATCTTTGTAAGAAAATAAAGTGTTCCATCTCGATACCTTCTTGAAGAACATCTATCTTTGTAAGAAATAAAGTGTTCCATCTCGATACCTTCTTGAAGAACATCTATCTTTGTAAGAAAATAAAGTGTTCCATCTCGATACCATCTTGAAGAACATCTATCTTTGTAAGAAAATAAAGTGTTCCATCTCGATACCTTTTTGAAGAACATCTATCTTTGTAAGAAAATAAAGTGTTCCTTCTCGTTACCTTCTTGAAGAACATCCATCTTTGTAAGAAAATAAAGTGTTCCATCTCGTGACCTTCTTGAAGAACATCTATCTTTGTAAGAAAATAAAGTGTTCCATCTCGTTACTTTCTTGAGAACATCTATCTTTGTAAGAAAATAAAGTGTTCCATCTCGTTACCTTCTTGAAGAACATTTAACGTCTTCAAATTCATTAGCATCATTTTAGAGCAGATAAATTTACAGCATGGACCAGACATGCAGGTTTCGGGTATCTAACCCTCGTCATTGATCAATTTTATTGCAACAGACACGTACGTCTTACGGATAGCAAATCCTCAGCAGGGGAACTTCAAGTCAAGGTATTAATTTTCAGAGACAGCCAAATTTATTTCAGTAACGCCCTCTGGTTTGATTTTATGAATTTTGTATATATACTTTTCCCGGCTCCAAATCTCCTGTAGGGGATTAAGTAGTATAGATAAATAAAATCTTTGGCCAAAAAAGCATTGGAAGGATGGCACTACGATATTAACCTCCTAAACTTTGCACTCTGATTTAGAATGAAATGACAAGTTTCCAAAATAGCAGAAAATATATATATGATGTGAAATTGATAAAATGCCAAAACAAAAAGTTTATCGGGCGACAGAGTTAGACAAAAAGTTAGTGATACACTTGAAACATTTAAGTGTATCAATTCTTGGTGTGTTCTTCGAGACCTCTTGGCAACCGGAAAAGTGGGAGAGTTGTGCGCACAGAATCCCAACAACTACACCATTTACCACTGGCGTATCAGATTGCCGTCCTAAGTCGGCAACGGTTGCCAACTGGTCTCATTGGTTTAAGTGTGTTTTTGTGTGTGATGTTTCTGTGTTGTTTTTTGGTATTCCGTATCTCTTGCTGTGCATGTCAACTCTGTGTTTTTGCATGGGTTGTTTGTGTTGCTGTGGGTACTACAACCGAGTGTTGTCGGAGATTCCCTCCTTTCTTTTCTATTCAATTCTAAGGTGCAATATTTACGGGATTTTAGTCAGCATTTATTATAGTATGTCATATCATTTATTGGATATTTAATGTAGGTGTATCAAGACAGATTATAGTGCTGAAATGAGTTTTTAATATTCCATATAATTTATTAGGCATTTATTTTGGGTGCATTTATAATATGTCAAAGACCGCTTCAAGTGCTAGAATGATTTTTAACAATCTCAGCCATGAAGAACGGATCAACGTATTAATCGGGCAGAGTGATAGATACATAAGTTTTTGAGGAACTTGTAACATCTGTGTGAAACAAATAAGCAGAAGTGGAGTGGGACAATGAGGGACGTCATATCATAACGAAGGGTGAAAACGGAGGGAAAATTCCCTACATATTCAAGTTCCTGAGCTAAATTTCTTTCTTCACTAACTGACTTTGTAGAAATTCCTTAAGACCATTAGTATTGGGGTTGATATAAACACATCTTAAGAAACAAAGGTAATTCTTACTGGACCTTTACTAAATATATCGTCAGTGATTCATATAGTATTTTGTCATGTATGTTTCAATGATATTTTTTCTTGTCGTCTCCTTAAGTTTGTCCCTTTTTCTTGCGTGTGTGTTCCGCTGTGATCACCACATCGTCGTCATGTTGGGGATCTCCTCCTTATCTTATCATCAGTGATGCCCGAGGCAGAGATGGAGGCAATACAAACACTGACTGTTTGAATACCTATCCCAAAATGTATACTAGTCCGATAATTAAATTGAGTGAAGCGATCAATTTTGAATTCATTTACATCTTTTTAACGAAATAATTTCAATGCGACCCAAGCTATGCGCATTTCCACAAAGTATGTACGTGATAATATCCGAAAGCGAGGGAATCCAATAAGTGAATGCACGAAGAACAAAATTCTAACATGACCTAACATTTAATCAAAAGCCAGCTAGGGACAGATTTATGAATGGAGGGAGACACCATTATTGTTTTAATAATTAATCATATCTAGTGAGAGGAGATTTACAAAATAGTTCAAGTCAATGCAGAAACACTGCACATGTGAACGATATATTCTGGGAGCAGCAGTTCACCAACAGGGATACCATCCCTAGTGGTTGAAATTATTTTGAAATATGACTGTGCTCATATACATGATATATCATAAGAATTTACCCCCTTTTTATTCGTCTACCACTCAACTTAATTTATTTTATTTTTGCCTTCGTTTATTGACAATAAAATGAACATGTCATTATTTATCAAACGTAGATCGGTCCGTTTTTATTGCAATAGATACTTAGAATTTGGAGTAATTTTAAGTCATGGTCAGTCTTGTATTACATTTGTCCGGTGGTTAGTATTTCTCTTTATTAAATGGGATTTGCGGACAAAATTTGATTGGCATTATCTATAAATGAAAATCGATTCCAATCATTGACCATATGTAAGTCAACTTCTGTCAAGGACCGGATTCCCAGCCAGGAGGAATGTAATTGTGTCTCGCGTCTTAATAAAAGGGGCGAAAGATGAATAAAAGATTGAACGGGTTGTTTTATGGTTTGTAATTGAATATTTCGGTTACTGAATTGATCCAAGGCGGATTATTCTTTCCACGTAGATAACATCTTTAGAGAGGACTTAAGGGTGGTCAGTGACTAGGAGGACATAATATCTATCATTATGCTATTGAGTGGCGTATGAATAAATAATGAGTCCCGTCCATCAAACGGCCTCGTTTTGGATTCATTGCTTTTTGTCAATGGTAGTAAAGATTGGCTCCATCGATGGTTTCTGTCAGTCAAGAATAAAGAGTGGATTAGGTCATGCAACAAAAGATGCAGCCGCGGATCCAGAAAGCAAGTTGGTTCATCGATCCCCCTTATTTATTTGAAAACATGAAAAAAAAGAATTTCCTATATCTCGGCCATGAGCATCACTGATGGTACATTCGCATATATAGTGAACTTAAATATTCGATAGAACATATATTTCAACATGATAACTCGGTGCCTCTGTTCATGGACCGTTAACTTAGTCTTCGAGAATATCGCTTAGTTTAATTATGCTTCTGCGCTCACTTATACTCAAATATATATGTAACCTTTCTGATACTATATTTGTTAATTATTGAGAAACTAAGGGGTATCTCCCTCATGGCATAACTCAATGTAGGTCAAGTTTAAGGCATCACTTTTCATATATACTGTACACTATATGGATTTCCTCTCTCTTGGCCTTGAGCATCACTGATGATACATTGCTGAAATGCGCATATGGTGCACTGAATTATTTAAGAAATGAATCTTATATTTTTTCCGTTGATGCAGGTATCACACGAATAATTGGACAGAAAACTGCATCAAATACGCGTAGCGTGGTTTGGTTTTCTCCAGCCGTTAGTTCCCCTTTTATCGTACCATGCGTGTGTGTTCCGCTGTTAACGTTGTCATGTTGGTAATCTCTTCCTTATCTTTTATACCTGTTTGCAGTCTATTGTGCGTTCCTTTGGATTCGGTTTATCCGGCTGTTTCTGGTTATGGAACGCGTCGTTCCAGTGGATCGTATCGTCTGGGCCCGACGTTCCAGGCTGTTCCAATATGATGGACAATGCTACGGTCTCCTTAGAGTGCTGGGAAGTTTTATTGTCATTTGAAATTTGGTGTGGATGTCACAAGAAATGATAGATATTCGATGAAATAAATGAAAATAGAAAATAGAGGTATTTCAACATCGATTACGACTTTATTTTGGCTACATGTACAAGATGTTCCTCTATCTGTTGTTGCTATGGTGAAGTGATTCTTGCACCATTTTCTTTCCTTCATCTTAATGGGATCGGTCTGGAACGTTCCGCCAAATGGAACGCAGCCTTAGACTTTGGTCAATTCTAGTAAACAGTATAATAATGTACAAAGCATCCAAAAAAACCAAAGAAATTGACTGAGTTACAGAAGGCATTCCCGCAATGACCTTTGACAAAGTATTGGGTAAATAAACAACCAATGTGCACTTCGTAAGAATACCGACAGATCAATTTGAAGAAAATTGTCTCTCTGCATAAACAAAAAACAATAAGATCGTCTGTAAACTGATTAAGGAATAAAATTCAAAACTACACAAAACGACATTTAAATGTGTTACATTTCAGAAGTTTAAGCTACGAAATGTCATCAAAGGTTACTATTTAAAGATAATGTTAACACCTATCGTTCTTAAAGTCAAACGTATTGTGATCTTCTGGATAGATTCTTCGTGTACTAAGCTGTAGTGTAATGCTACAAGAATTTCAGGTGCGGCTCCAGAATCGTGCGGAATAAAACGTTTCACACTATTGGTAAAAAATATTGAAAATTCAACAAATTAGCACATGAAATCGATGTATCACCCTTTAGTCGGGGAACGTGAGATTTGAGCATGTTCTGGTATTAACGAGATATCACACGCGTTTCAGTAGCCTCCCTTAGACGAGAATTTTAAAGAAATCGCCACACTGAAGATTTCCGATTTTCGT
This sequence comes from Pinctada imbricata, assembly GCA_033119305.1. Classification (NCBI taxonomy): domain Eukaryota; kingdom Metazoa; phylum Mollusca; class Bivalvia; order Pterioida; family Pteriidae; genus Pinctada; species Pinctada imbricata. The sequence continues at coordinate 10,816,490 of VSWD01000014.1, read as the reverse complement.
AACTTAAAATGTCATGATGTTCTGGCTTTGTTATAATCGCTCAATCAGCAAGTCAACCCAATATATAGCTCAGAGGTAAAGCTCTTGCCCACCATACGGGAAGACCGTGGTTCGAGCCTGTTGGCAGGGGAAATAATCAGATTATTATTCGTATGTCAATACGAATGTTTTTTTTTTCTTTGCAAAGTAATGGTAAGCCTAGAGTGACCAACAATAGTCAAATTTTTGCTGAAATTGAACTTATTTGAAAATTTTGTTAAGACTTTTTCACCTACATACACATGTCGTATCTATTCAGAAATAAGTCAGGTGTCAGTAAAGTGTTTGAATGTAGAATAACTTATAATATAGTAACCCATATGGTACATGTAATATCATTACACATGTGCACATACTGTCGTGTTATAACACAAAATCTGTATTCGGCTCTATTTGTTTACATGACATCTTTGTGAGTGAAGGAATACTGCTGTGATATTTCAAAAAGTTGATTATATTAATTCGGATGCTTTTGTCTTTGGTCACATAGTAAAGAAAGATAACTCGAATTGCACTTTTAATTTTTTACATGATGATTTACACATTCAGTCAGATTTTGCAACATATGATGTGGTCATTCAATGATTTCTTTCTATAAGAATTTGCACAATATGATGAGGGAATCACATGTGAAGTTTCATTTGAAAATCTTGGGCTGAAAAAAAAATATAGCCAAAAAATGAGCATTTCCATTACAATCAATGGATGGCTAAAAAGTCTGATCAGTTTCAAAATCTCAAAATTTTGGATGGTGACCTCCTAATATTGTCCCATGCATCTGAATTAAATTAGGAAATCAGAATTATGCTTTTTTCTGAAAATAAATGTTGTATAACACGAAACATGTGATATCACCTTAAAGATCGATTAAGAAATGACATTTGGTAAATTTTTGAAACGAGTGGAGGGGGGATGCAAAAATTGAAATTTGTAGAAAATGGGTATATAAATTATTCTGAAAATAAGGAGTATCTCTGTCCTTAACTGGATCTTTCGTATATTTTTCAGGTCATGTTTAGAATTATTCACAATTTGGATTTCTTCTCTTCCGGCCTCGAGCATCACTGATGATACATTGTTTTGTGAAATGCGTATATGGTGCACTGAATTATTAGATAGAACATATTATCACATGATTCACCCGTTATGCAGTTTCATAAAGCCATTTCATAAATATATGATATGATAACACGTTACATATCACTCTGCTTGAATGCGATTGGTCAAGTTTGGAACCTAATCACATAAACCTTGACAAATGTGACCTTTCAAATATCGGTCAGCTGTTAAATTCAGGCCCGGAGTTAATATCAATGATTAAAATTGTTGTTGTTGAATTAATTTTTGCATTAAAATACTTTTCAAAATTGAAATACTTTTCTCTTACGCACAGAATATCTATACGATGGGGACACTACTTCTCATGGCGTAGCAGACGACTTCTAGATCACGACGTGATTCGCCTCAGTAGTTCTCGGAAACGTTGATTTCACGTTAGAAATACACATTTTTAGGCAATATCATGTGATAAAAAGAATCTCAAATGAATTTTCATTTCATACGATATATTATGAAACTCGTTGTGCGTTTTATATCCCCTCGCCAAGGCTCGGGGACATAAAACTCACAACTCGTTTCATAATACATCGTATGAAATGAAAATTCATTTGAGATCCTATATATATTATACTAGTAGTTTCAGCAACTAGGTTGGTATCTCTGCTGTTTGACTGTTAGTCCCCAAGAATATCGTTCGCCTAGTTTACTGTGCATCTACACTGACTAGAAACATAAATTTTCTTATATTAAATTTGATAAATAATTCTGAAATGAAGGAGTATCACTCTCATGGTATAACTCTGCCCTTAGCTGTCTATGACATACATGTTTAGGACTTCGCTCTTTATATATCCACTAATTAGATTCCCTCTCTTTCGGCCTCAATCATCACTGATGATACATTGTCATGCGCATACTGTGCACTCAATAATTACGACAGAACACATATGTATTGTATTTCAATATGATAATGGCTATCTAATTTTATGCGAGTCCAAATGCAGCAACCCATGTTTTCACATTACTCTCATTTTAATATTCTTGTTTCTCATTTTTATACTTATAATTTGTACTGCTTCCATATTATATTGATAATACGCGCTCTTCAACTGCTATCCAAATTCACTCAATTCAATAATACTCAGAAATAGCCACGGATGAATCACAATAAATGCTACTAGAAAAACAATATAATATCGAATTTTGAATCTGTATTTAATGATCAGTGTAAAATATGTATTAATGATCTGCATGTAAATGATACATGTCCGGACGCAGGTTTTATACAAAATAAACACTCCTGGTGTCTGTAAAGCAGGCATAGTGTTCGTGGAATTAAAGAAATTGCACAGTATTTCTGACATAATCGAATATTTCTGAGGTTATTGGGTATACTGGTACTATAAAGATCTTTTGATGAACTAAATTCGATTGTGGTGCCACGAAAGTAAAACAAATGAAGTAACAGGATAAGAGAACTGTAATGTGAAAAAGTATAGGGAGTAAAAAGTACCACGACTGTGTGAAAGTCTAACACAAAGACCCTAATCAATGGACAAAAAAAGCCATGAATGTACAAAACCAATCTAAAGAACTAAAACAAACGACAAAGGAAAAAAAACAAATCCTCGATGGAGATGAGGTAAGGTGCCCGGGAAGATTGAGCATCTCCTGCTGATGTAATGATAGTATGAAAAGATCTGCCCCCAAAATAAACACGTTTAAGTGATCAAAGCGGAACACACACGCACACGATTGTAGCAAACAACATGAAAACAACAATAACAACAAAACAAGAGACAAACAACATGAAAAATACAACAAAGCCAACAGAGACAAACAACATGAAAAGAACAAAAAAGAGACAAACAACATTCAAATTACAACAAAAACAACCATAGACAAACAACATGAAAATTACAACAAAAACAACCATATGCAAACAACATGAAAATTACAACAAAAACAAACAGAAAAAAATAAAATGACAACAACAACAGAAGCAACCAGAGACAAACAAAATGAAAACAACAACAAAACAGAAACAAACAACATGAAAACAACAACAAAACAGAGACAAACAACATGAAAACAACAACAAAACAGAGACAAACAACAAGAAAACAACAACAAAAACAGAGAGAAACAAAATAAAAACAACAACAAGAGCAAACAGACAAACAACATGAAAACAACAACAAAAACAACCAGAGACAAACAACATGAACATAACAGCAAAAATAACAAGAGATAAACAAGATGAAAACAACAACAAAAGCAAACAAACAAACAACAACAAAAACAACAAGAGACAACCAACATGAACACAACAACAAAAATAACCATAGGCAAGCAACATGAAAACAACAACAAAAGCAAACAGACAAACAACATGAAAAACAACAACAAAAACAACAAGAGACAAAAAACATGAAAACAACAAATACAAACAGAGACAAATACCAAAAAAACAACAAAAATGAGACAACATGAAAATTACAACAAAAGCAACCATAGACAAACAACATGAAAATAACAACAAAAACAAACAGAAAAAAATAAAATGACAACAACAGCAAAAACAACCAGAGACAAACAACAGGAAAACAACAAAAAAACAACCATAGACAAACAACATGAAAGCAATCTATAACAAAATCAAACGGAGACGAACAACATGAAAACAACAAGAAAACAGAGAAAAACAACATGAAAACAACAACAAAAACAGAGAAAAACAAAAAGAAAACAACAACAAAAACAGAGACAAACAAAATGAAAACATCAACAAGAGCAAACAGACAAACAAAATGAAAACAACAACGAAAACAACTAGAGACAAACAACCTGAACATAACAACAAAAATAACAAGAGACAAACAACATGAAAACAACAACAAAAGCAAGCAGACAAATAACAACAGAACAACAGCAAAAACAACAAATGACAAACTACATGAAAACAACAAATACAAACAGAGACAAACAACATAAAAACAAACATGAGACAAACAACATGAAAATTACAACAAAAGCAACCATAGACAAACAACATAAAAATTACAACAAAAGCAACCATAGACAAACAACATGAAAATTACAACAAAAGCAACCATAAACAAATAACATGAAAATTACAACAAAAGCAATTATAGACAAACAACATGAAAATTACAACAAAAGCAACTATAGACAAACAACATGAAAATTACAACAAAAGCAACCATAGACAAACAACATGAAAATTACAACAAAAACAACCATTGACAAACAACATGAAAACAAAAATAAAAACAACCATAGACAAACAACATGAAAACAACAACAAAAACATCCGTAGACAAACAACATGAAAACAACAACAAGAACAGAGACAAACAACATGAGAATTACAACAAAAACAACCATAGGCAAGGACAAAAAGAGAACAGTCACATTAAATGAACCATGCAACAACAAAAAACGAACAGAGACAACATTAAAGAAACAAGGAATAGGTATAGATCCCTAATTGCAAAACTCTGTCCTTGGCTGGCTCCTTGGTATATTTGACATTATTTGTATAAATTCTCCGTCAAGAAAATAATCTAAAACTAAGGGATGTATGCTACTGAGCATATTGGTTTTAGATTGGGTGCGGTTCATAATGACTTTCTCTTGGTTCAAAGACAAAATGTTTGTGATCTTTTTTCTGTTTTGATGATGTAATATTTGTCATACATGCTGTATACATATTGTTAATTAAATTACTGATTCATTACGCATACCCCGTATGGTGTCAATTACACCTTATCATTAACAAATGCCGGAATATTTCTTTTCATCTTGTTACTGTAATGGTACAGGATTGTTTTCAGTTGGTAGTCGGTTAATATGGTAAATACAATATAGAGAAAAAAAGTGTCCGACTCTGCACCCAGAGAGCAGCCTTCTGCACAAACATGTCTAAATTCGATGCACCAGACATCCATGTTTCGGATAATGTGTCCTCATCAGTGCTTGGTACTTATTAAAGCCAAAACCTGATTCAGAGTTGAAAAAAAAATAAGATGTATAATATGGTGCCCTCTAGTTTGTTTGATTTGTAAATTTCATGTATCCATTGCCATTAGAGTATGCGGGGTCAAAGTACTCAGAAGGTTAGGGGATCTCCAACAACACTCTGTTGCAATACCCACAGCAAAGCACCAAAACACCTTATGCAAAAACACAGAGTTGGCATGCACAGCAAGAGACGCAAATGGGACAAGGAAGTAAAATGTGTCCAAAAATCATTAAGCTTGTTCACCTCTCATATTTTGTAAATCTCCGGGAAGGTTTATTTTTTTCAGATAAAACTCATGCAATGAATCGGACATTTTCTCCTTTTTTATAACCAATACAATGTAGGTTCCACAACCAATCATTGATATTGATGAGAAAACAAGATTGCAAGCTACTAGTAGCATCAGATGAACATGGAGATGTATCTGGTCAAAATTGGTGTAAATAAACATCACTTAGTTTGAAGGACATCATCTACATCGGTGTTAGATCAAATAGTGTCTACGTTAAAAAGTGACCCATCAATCTTTTTCATCGGGATAACAATCCCTAGATGTTTTGGTCGGCTACACTTAACTTGTACAAGTCATACAAAAAAAAACCTAGATATTAAGTTAATAATTAACCCAAAATTTGAAAAGAGAACTTCATAATAAAATGAAGCATTCAAAATCTTACATTTTCCTCCGCTTTCATTTGGTGTTGATACCACAATTTATCAACCGAAACAGCATTTAATGAATTCCTTGTATAAATTCAACAGCACAAAAACAATGGCATACTTTTAAAAGTATGGAAGGTGTGTTTTATAATTAACAGATACCTTTAATTTGATATTAATTAATAGGTTATCGCCTCGTCAACAGATCAAGGAGATATCATAAGTTTACGTATCTTTGAATTAAGAAGCATTCCGTCCAACAAAACGTGCGAGCACATGAAACATTTGTTTTCCTTCAAAGTTCAGCAAATTTAAACCTCGAATTTATCATTGAATTCCTCTCTTTGTTCTCGTTCATTTGAAAATCTTGATATTTCATCTAAGGTCTCTTATAAACCGAAGGTCGGAAACGGGCTGGGAATGAATGACCCGTCCTGTTTGGTGAATTATTTATGAATTTGATGAAAGGTGCGCACTGAATTTCATGAATGCAGCCTACAAAATCAAGGTGCATCTTATTTCTACCCGGGATTCGCACGTGAGTCATGCAGGGGAAAACTTGATCTGTTGGATTTCTTTTTATTATGACCTTTATTGAAAAAAGTGCAGTGTTCGTATATTGGTTTTCGTGTATTCATAAAGGAAATTATCTTATATTCAACTTGGATATTCTAAAGCATGGAAGATTTCATATTACATACATTTGTAAAACCAAGTTCTATGTACAATAAGTCTTAAGAAATGCATTTGAAAAGAAATAGGTAGTTTGTTTTTTGTTCATATTAAAAAGTGGTGGGCTTTAAACCTATACAGGTTGAAATAAAATGGAGGAAGAAATTTCAGGTGAATTATTTTAAAAGCCAGACATTGTGTGTAAAGTTTTATGTAGAAATGCATAGGTAACAGCGAACGAGTGCCGAAAAACGAAAATAAGGAAGCAGAGAGGTGCGTAGTGTGGAAGATTTTGGGGTAAACAAAGCACATGAATTCGTGATCTACATTTTACGGGGGATACAGGGAGCTCAACAGTTTATAGACAAGATAAGAGGGGAACCTTTACCCATGAAAATGTGATACTGAAGTGAAGTTAATTAGAGGAAAAACAGCAAAAACATGTGTGGTTAATATTGACGGTGGTGCACGTGCATTGGCGCGCGAGCCACGGATCTTGGGCAGAGAAAGGGGCGTAACCACATCGTAGACGTAAACATTCGAAAAAATGCTGGGGTTCAAAATGTAAGTACGAATTTTCAAATCCATGGACTTTCTTAGAGTTCTTATTTATCTAGCATGGTATTATTTCACAAAACATGAATTTTTAATCTGTCTAATTTCATTGAGCATACAGTAGTTTTTAATATTTCACAAAATATCCTCACACTACAACGAATTTTGAGATATCCATACGTTAGCAAGTATAAGGGTTTTTCCCCATTTTGATAAGTATACTTACATTTTAACTATTTTAAATACCTCATAAATAGTATGCATATGCTATAGTGTAGATTAAATTTTCATTTTCATACCTTTAACCATATTATGGTAAATGTATATGTAAATAGGTTTTCATCATTTATGAATTACTAGTAGTTTGTATGTATAATTGGTAACCATGGTAACACATTTATTTACATGTATATCTAACAAATTTAAACCTGTTAGAATACTAACAGTTTTCTTTTAATTTTTACATTGTCGTCATGGTAACTTTGGTTCAATATTTACAGCATTGATAGCTCGTAAGTACTCGACTTTAAAAAAGGACAAAAATTATATTTACAGCTTTACGATTTATTATCATTACAATGCTAGAAGTGAAGCAAGAGCAGTAAGCCAAAATTACCGCTTTTTCATACATGCATACATATTTTATGTATATATTTTCGATATCGCAATATAGCACATACACTGTTTACATGTAACCAGGGAAACGGTAGAATAAGTGTCATGGAAACGATTTTCTTATCATGCGTGGATCTAGAAATGGGGTGAGGTGGTATCCTTGAAACAAAAACTCTGAATTTCTCAGAAATGTCATAGGATGTAACGCAACCCCCCCCCCCCCCCCCTAGTTTTATTATTATTTTTTTTCATTATTATTATTCATTTTCTTCTTTCTTTTTTTCTTTTTTTTTTTGTTTTTGTTTTGTTATTGTTATTATTGGGAAAAAAAAATCTAGATCCGCGCATGCATCTGTAATCGACGTACATACAGCAAAATAACTGACAATGTGTATATTATATAAACATAAGTACATATGTAATATCAATAAATATTTATGATTATTGTTTGGTGACGGTTATACTATGTGTAATTGTATGTTGTAATTTGCGTTCACTTTTGTTTCAAGTTATCCATGTTGCTCTTAAAACATAGATCATTATTATATAATATAAGTTTAACAGTAATGATGAAATAATCATATATATATAGAATATTAACGAAAAAATATAAATTACTAATACCAAATTGATTTATATGTTGACGCATCATTCATCATGCTATATCAGTATATGATGTATATGGCATCTTAATAACATGGTGCAATATTAAAAATAGGGAACCCAGATAATCTATCGTTCGCCCCTCCCCCCCTGCATGTTTCAGAAATGAGGTATAGCCCAGGCTCACCCAATGATTTTCAGAAAATATAAAGTTTAATTGCAAAATAAGCATTGTATGCATATTTTAGGGGGTCCTTGCCTTTTACTTGCTACGCTTATTTAAGTGTGAGTGATGATCTACGGGAAGTAACTCGGGAAAAGTTTTTAAAAATTAAGGTTTCGCCTCGCCCAATTCCGTATATCAAATATATTTCTGGACCCCTTCCCCTCCCCTGTTAAACACTTTATCGCTTGTGATATAAACATCGTAGTTTGAATTGCTTCATCTGTTGTTTTTTTTTTTTATGTAATGATAAGTATTAATTTCATCTTTTATGACTGAAAAGGATGACTATCTACTTTTGCATTAATGTGTATTTTGGTTATTTTTTCACTGCGGCCAAAGTTTTATATCAATATCATTTATAACATAAGTTTAATATTCGTCTCTTTATTGTAGAATCTTAATCGGGTACCAAATCAGATGTCATTGCTTTATTTTAGGTACTTCTCTGAGTAGCAAAAGGAGAATTCGTTATCTAAGGGAATGCTTTTCTTTTTAAATATAAACACAAGTTCTCAAATGCAAAATTCGTTGACCCCTAAATTGACCAGAATACCTTTATCGGGTACATTGGCATTTGATATAAATATGCAATAAACGCTAGTATGCAAAGGGAGAATCTTACTTAAAGTGACTTGAACTTGATAAATCAACTTATTTCGTATTCCTCCTTCAATTCCTTCCCAGAGATACAGTTAATTTTACTCGTCGGACGCCGAATACTTTTAATTCTGAAATGATAAAATGACAATATCATGACAATAATGACAAATGACAAAGGGAAATCAAATTCACGATGTACCAAACCAACCTTTGGCTATATCATGCACATTATGTAATAAAATGAAATTCTATATGTTTGAAGTCGGTCTAATGTAGATCAAAGAAAGATAAAATCTTATTATTACTGCAATTAGCCTAATGACTTTGGTTCTATTTCATTGTAAAGTGCCTTCGTAAGGTCAGACGTTTTCGCAAAGGCCGCAACGTTAAATCTGCGCGTTTGTGCATAATGATTTTGAGATAAAACAATTGAGATTTATTACGAATTGCATTACGCACGATTTAACCTTTTATCATTAAAGAGTGGCTTTGGTTCAACTACATGTCAACAGGGTACGAATTTTTGAACTTCGATTTATTTATTGCTCGATATAACTCCAAAAACGTAGAAATGACATCTAATCACGTAATAATACGATAAATTCGAAATAAATACAAAATTTGATACATAAAATTAAAAATTTTCAAAAAAGATGCTCGACTTTATTTGTGATTAAATGAAAATGTACATGAAGGCCTTGCTTCTAAAATCGGGCATCCCCGTCGCATGCTCGGAATTTCCGAGCTACGAGCGGAAAAGTCCGGGAATATACGACAAACAGTATTCAGTATTTTAGCATGAAAATTTAATGCCAAAAAAAAAAAAAAAAAAAAAAAAAAATCAATAAATTTGTACACGTTTGCTACAACTAAAAGATTAAGTCTGAAATTCGATTTTCATGAAAATATAACATTCACTTCGATTCAAGATTTCCAATTTTATCCCGAGTTTACAATACTGGCTATACATAAAACAAGTTAAATTTAATCAACGTTGCAATGGTCAATCGAGCCTGCACAATGCGTGTGTATGTGGGGGAGGGGGACTTATCCGTACATATATGTACAACCAATGTAATTCCCTGAGATGTAACTATTGAAAGGAACGTGCTGTAATTCGTGTATTAACACTCGTGACGTCACAATGCATAAGATCTAAAGAAACATGCCGCGACGGCTGTTCTAACCTGCAAACTGAACCCGCGGTGAAATGAATTTTGACGTCACTCTTTTACCTAGAAAAGGCAATTTCAGAAAACAATAATGAAATAGACAACTATAGTGCATAGATATAGAATAAATGTCATAATTTGTGTTTTGTTACGGGTATACAACACACAGCAAGTGCATTTATCGCATGAAATGCGCTAACGTGCATTACATGTACGATAAATGCACTTGCTGTGTGTTGTATACCCGTAACAAAACACAATTAAAGACACTTATTCTCTATATATATAACTACTGTATAAACATGAGTAAAAATGAATCATTGAAAAACGAATCTTATCTTATCTAGTTATGATCTTGTTGCATTCGCATATTCTTGGACCTTCCCGTCGCACACTTGGAAAACCACATGATCTACATGTACATGTATGTCAAGCATGTATTGACCAAAAACAGCAAGATGTGTTTGTGAAACACGAATGTCACCGATAGGTCAAGGTCACACGTTTAACTTTTTTTGGTACATGTACATATTACCGCATGGAATGTGCATATGTAATAATTATATTATTTACCATGCATTCGATGGATATGGCGATGGTTAAAGATTTTGCGGACAACTAACGAACAGATTGACAAACGAACAGGTTAATACTACATGTATATGCCTAGGGGAGTACATAATTATACAAAAAAATAGTTTAGGATAAAATTCCTCTTCTTTTCCTCCATCCCACAAGCGCAGATACATGTACTAGTATATGGGGGGGGGGAGTACTAGGGTACAGACCTCCCCTCCCTAGAATTTGCCAAAATGTAAGGTTTTTTTACGGTTTTAAAGGTATATGTCTTTCCAAAATAATAGGCTGGAACCCCCTCCCCTTTCCATGGATATTTTTCTAGATCCGATAATGATCTCATCATTCGTCCAACGCTACAGCACACATGTCTTTAAAAACATAATATTCTCGAGGGTTTGTTTCGCTGGCTGATTGTTCGTACATGTACCAATACACCTCCTACTCCATGCTCTTTTTATACACGGGATTAGACGTGTATTGTTATTGATTAATTAGTCGGTCTCACAAAATAAGACAATTTAAACGGCCCACCAAGCAGAAAAACGGTGATTTGAGTAGAAGATATCGCATCTTCGGAGGTCCTTTGAGGGAAAATAGATTAATTTCTTAATGGAGAAAGGGGGGATGGGGGTTGAAAGACTTCAGACGTTATCGTAAAAAGTGGGAGTGGTCGGAAGAACCCCCCCCCCCCCCCCCAAAAAAAAGGGGGGGGGGAGTTACAATAAATATCAAGAATTAAGAGCGGGAAACCTTAATATAAGAAATGCATTTGCACCTTACGAGAAAAAAAAAAAAAAAAAAAAGTTTGGTACACGATTTACATATTGACGGCAAAATGTGCTTTTTGTTAGAGTAACTTTTGAAAGTTTAAGAGAAGTAACTGTAACTTCAATGTTTAAGAATCAATGTTAATACATGTACTTTGTTGTAAGATATTATATAGAGATACTGTTACTTTACATTAATGTTGTTTGCCCTCGTGTCAAAGGGACCCTGCTTAAACAAACTCTATCGTATCCATTCAGCTCTACGAATCCTGATAAAATTTCATCGATTTGTTCATTCTATAATTGAGTAAAAATATTGTTATAAGGGGGAGAATGCACACATATAGGCAAAATTTTCTTTTCTACTCTCAACAGCTGCGAAAGAAAATAAGTCTTAGTCCCTTACACATAAGCCAATCGTTATTCCGCTTACATTTGCTTTTTGGCTCGGCAATTGATGTTTGTTTCGTGGTAGAAACCTGCGCGGACCGAGGACCGCTATGGACCGGGGATCTCTTTATGTTAGATCTACTACTATGCAATCAATTCTAATTACCAACGGTCCTGATTTAATTCTTGGGCTAAGATTTTTGATACCTTAAGCGGCCTCCATAAATCACAAACCCGCCATGATCACAGATGTTATCGTACGTAGAGACCTGGACTGAATTACTATAGTTTTTGCACTTCATTAGAATATTGGAATTATTCTTCTTTGGTAAATATACAGTATTTTATAGTGGCAAGGAACTAGCCTTTCAAAATGGCGGAGTAACTAAGATTTTGAGCGTTGTTGTACGAAATGGCTCGTTTTACTCTGTGAGTATTTGAGAATTTTCTTGTTTTCTTAGCTTTTGGTGATATTGTACTTCAGAGTTTATTAGAATAATTGAGTTATCCCGAGTATCGATTTTATTCATTAATATTCAATACAATCTTACAATAACGCAGCGTTCTTTTTTATCGTAGTCGCTCGGATTCAGCCCGTAGCAAGCTCTCCGCTGAATTTGTGATGACATATAGAATAAATATTTAAGAGACAAGAATTATAGATCTTCATAAAAGCCTTGCTAATGTGATCGTAAAAAACCAAGACCAGACAATGTCATGAAATGATAGAAACTTTTAAGCGAATTGACGTGAAAATGGAAAGAATTTTTCCTTTCTTTCAAAATGAAATTATATTGTTCTTGTTCAAATATAAGCATACATAGAATGAACAATGCAGATAATGAAAATAAATGATATTTGAAAAAAAAAGCGTTACGGTAACGCTAATTCAAATTGATTTCCCGAGGCTAACATCATGAATACATCATAGTCGGCATATATTTTTTATTTTGTCTGAGGTAGATGATATTTCTGAAAGGGGGGGGGGGGGGATTTATAAACCTTTGGTTAACCAGTGCTGCTTAAAAAGTCCAAGCGCCAAAAAGCTTATTTATTTGCATCATACATCATATTTAAATATAATTTAACATTTATTTATTTATTTATTTATTCATTTATTTATTTATTTATTTATTTATTTATTTATTTATTTATTTATTTATTTATTATTATTACTTATAATGCATGCCATATTGCTTGTTGAAAAGCGCTTCTTTTAAAATGTTGTAGATTCTTGTAAAAAGAACATGTCAATTTCAAAGGAAGGAAAGCACCCACCTTGCTTTGATTGGGCACATTTTTATCAGCTATTTTAAGGCATTAAAAAAATTTCAGGCATTGCATACGAGATAGTCAAGCAAAAAGCATGAAATGCATGTCATTGTTCTTCATATAGTTTTCCCATTACTTTTTAATATATTTTCTTTGCTTCTTCATTTGTTTCCTTTTAATTTTGTTTTTCAATTTTCAAATTGATTTTAATCTAATTTTCCAATAATAGTCAAAGGAAGCACAAACAATTTTACAGAACGTGTTTGTATTTTGTCTGTTTTCTACATGTATAGATATATCTTTATGTTGTTCATCTAACGTCTAATATTTAACATAATGAAGCAAATCGTTCATCAGAAACTTAAGGAGTATCCTCCCCTTTGATATACCTAAGCCTTCTTTTCGTTACTATTTTTCAGATTGGACCACATCCTCGGTCCAGTGGGTGTGTACGAGGGACTCCGAACGGTGTACGATGACAACTTCATTGACCGCCTCAGCCATTACTATACCATAATCCTACTACTGTTTATGCAAATTACGGTGGTCACGTGTGAATTCGTCGGCGATCCGATACAATGTTGGTGCCCGGCGGAGTTTACCGAAAACGAAGTTTCCTACACGAACTACGTTTGCTGGGTGTCCAATACATACTATATACCATTCTCACGACCGATACCGAAAAATTACGAAATTCGCCGAACTGACGAAATAACATACTACCAGTGGGTTCCGTTAATTTTGCTTTTGATGGCGTTTTTATTCAAACTACCAAGATCTCTATGGAAAGCTCTAGCGTATACAAGTTCTGGTGTTGGCTTGAAGAGATTGCTCGATAATTCGAAGATTACACAGATCGATTCTTCAGAAGATCGAGAGAAGAAGTTGAAGGCAATCGCGGGCTTCATCGATCAATGGTTGTCTAATGTGCAACACTCAAGAGCAGGAATGTGCCCGGGATTGCGAGAGAGACTTTATCAAAAGTGCAATATAGGGATCGGACGTCACTACGGGAACTACTTAGTCTTTCTTTGCGTCTTTGTCAAGCTCTTATTCTTCCTAAACGCCATTGGGCAGTTATATTTCCTCAACGAATTTCTCGGCGGCGACGATTTCTATATTTACGGATATGAAGTCATCGAATCGATTTTGACGAAAAATGATTGGTCGAGAACTCGTCGATTTCCGCGCGTGACAATTTGCGACTTTGATCTTCGGCAGTTGCAAAATGTTCAGAGGTGGTCGGTGCAGTGTATTTTACCAATAAACCTTTATAATGAGAAGTTCTTCATTTTCCTTTGGTTTTGGATCACCATTGTTGCAATTTTAAGCTTATTCAACCTCATGTATTCAATATTACTTATCATGTGCAAACAGCCTAGAAAAAGTTTCGCAATGAAGTATCTCAAAGTGAACAACATTTATGATACAAAAGATAAAGACATGTTTATGGCAAAACTGACCAATCGTTTCATTTCTAACTATTTGCGACAAGATGGTATTTTCCTCTTGAAAATAATGTCATCCAATACAAATACAGTAATGGTAAGCGATATCGTCCGCCATCTTTGGGATATATTTAGAAAACGTCAATTTCACCTTGAGAGCAACGGAAGTTTGCATACTGTTCACCGCCAGGGGGAGCCAGCTACGGACCGGAACTCTAGATTACGTCCACCTAGTGGCAGAATTGTTCATCTTAAGGATGATATAGAGGATATTGACGAAGAAGTTGTTCCATTACGACACGTGCCAGCTGAAAGTTACGTGTAGTCATGGCAACCATATGATAAACAAGGGCAAGAGTTGCAATGAAATAATAAATTTATATTGTTCTCATTCGGAATTTTATCATTGTATTTATCTAAATGTGTCGTGCATATTTGCATTTTCATGGTATTCTGATTCGTCATAATTGCATTTCGTATTTATTTTTGCAAAATTTTATACATCACTAATTGCTAATATTTATTCAATGTGATAATTGTGATCTGTAAAGATATCTTATATCTATATCGAGTTCTCGTATTTATTCAATTGTGATATCAAATAGTTAATTATTTGCTTTCTGTCTCAAATGCACCATTAATTATCCATAAAGGAAATAAAATATAAGTTATTTAGTTTGTTGTATTGATTTTTGTCACGGGAGCATTATGAGAAGTAATTAGTGTAGTGCTCTGAATATTACATAAAGTCTACTGATGCAAGACAAATGAAATCGAGAACGAATTGAGATGAATCGAACAAGTCACCTCATGCTTATGACAGATGCATTTCATACATAGAAAAGAATAAAGCTCAATTATAGTACATAGACGAGCGCGGACCTAGAGTTGGGGTCGTTAGGGGAGGTAAGAGGGTAAAGGATCTCATGGATTTTGCTACCAATGCTTATTTTTGGTCCTAGGAGTTCATAGGATGGACCCCCTCCCCCTTTTCACCCCCTTCGATGAGCTGAAAACTCACTTAGTTAAAAGGAGGGAGGTATTAATTAAGGATCCTCTGGATTTTGCCAACTATGCTGATTTCGGTTCAGAACTGTTCATAGGCTGGATCCCCCTTTTTCATCCCCTTTGATGGACTGAAAACCTTCGGAGGACCCTTTGGATTTTGCCAACTATGACAAATATGGACAATAACCAAATCTCAATACACAGTACAAAATTGATAATTCAGAAAATCATAAACCGAAGGCATACAATATCAGTATAAAACAGGAACCAAAGCAAACAAACAAAAACATCCAACACATGAAAAGAAGCGAACTCTCAATATGGGAGTGACACCAGATGCCCAGAAAGAGTCAGCATTTCCTGCTTGCATTCAACACCCGTCGCTTCAATTCGGCAGAAATATCACAACCGGTTACTTCCATTTCGGAAGAAACTAGTATATCCAGTCTGTGGTTGGATGGTTCAAATGGTCTAAGGCAGAATATCATCCACCATTCTGGACAATGGGACGTCGTAGCGTTTGACGAGTTCCCCGTATCGACCGTAGAACTTCCTCAGTGACGATGCTAGTCGATCACAAACGTATCCCTGACTGAGAAGCTTATCTGAAAGACACCTAGCTCTCGGAGGAAAAAATCTGTATAATTATTTGGTACTTGATCTGGCATAAGGTATCGACTTAGATATGAACACGCCATAAGCAGGCGATGAAAAAATGTTTCTACGATGAAAAAGAATTTGTCCAAAATCTTCAAAAGCAAAGAAAAAAATGATGATATGAAATGCTTCATTGGTACTTCTAGGTACCTATATAATATTCTTAGTATCGACAATCCTGTTTTTGAAACGTATAAAATGTTATTTATCCACAAGAATTGATTCTAAACAAGGCAAACGCTACAAACACATAAACACCATTTTTGGACCTAACTATCAAAATTGTTAATGGAGAGATTCATACAAAACAGTTGATTTTGGATTCAACATAGTAAATTTCCCCTGACTTGACGGTGATGTTCCTAGATTACCGTCCTATGGTATAAACATTTCACAGCTCATCCGGTATGCTAGAGCATGTACTGATGTTTTGGATTTTCATAGTAGAAATTTACAAATTGCCAAGAAACTTTTAGGACAAGGTTTTCGCTTTCACAAATAGTAAAGACTTTCTGAAAATTTTACAAAAATGATTGTCAACTTCTTTTGAAATTCGGACCAATACAGGCAACAGAGTATATTACTTTGGGTATTTCACAACCTGCATTTTAGGTGACATAATTAACAAGATAAGAAGGATCAAAGACAACATAACCATCGAAAATGCGTCAGAATCGTCAAACGCCTTAAGTTTTATACCGTGGATATGATCCTAATGTAATAACCAGACGGACTCTAGGCTTGGTACTTGACCAATCTACAGCCTTGTACCAGCGCATTCTTAAAACTTGCACTCTGACTGACTGAGGCGACGGGACTCCATGACGGGCCCTGTTCAAACCTCTTTAGAGAAGACAAGGCCCCGACCACCTGTCCTTTCTGAACGCAAGTCGGACTCCTCGGGTGATAACATACATGAGCTCGCACAGTCAGCAGAGCACGGATTGTATTACATATGCCCTCTTTTATATCCAAACAATTTACATATTCATCTGTGTCTCTGGGGTCCCTGCGTTTTGCGGTCTTGTGTGTAGTCATCTGACAGTGTGGAGATTGTTTTACACCACAATTGTACGTTCTTCGAGACCTCTGGGTAATCGGAAAAGTAGGTGGGTTGTGCGCACGTAATCAAGGATAATCACACCTTCTGCTATTTTCGTGTCAGATGGCCGTCCTAAGTCGGCATCGCATGCTCATTGGTCTCGTTGGTTTATGTATAGTCCTTTGTGTTTGATGTTTCTTTGTTGTGTGTTGACGTTCCTTGTACCTTTTACGTCTCTTTCTGTGCTTGTCTGCTTTGTGTTTTTGCATGGGGTGTTTTGGGGTTTTGTTGTGGGTGCTGCAACCTGGAGTTGTTGGAGATCCCTTCCTTTGTTTCAGATAAGGAAAGTGTGTGATGCTCAAACTGAAGTCGTCACGTTTGTCAAAGAGTGAGGTGTTCATGTGACCATCAGTGTCGTAGGACAACATTATGTCCAAATAGGATGCTGAATTATTTGTCTCCGTAGTTTCTTTGACTTAAAGCTAATATAAATCTAACATATCCCTGATTATGATGGATCTACTTCATACATGATAAGGTGCGTAGCCAGAGCACTTTTCAAATGGAACCAGCGCGTCAACAAACAGACGGAGACAGCGAGAAAAATCACAACAAGCAACCAAATAAACGTTATTAGGCATAGTGATTTAATATTTTTTTCTGAAAGGACCCCCCCCCCCCGGCAGGCATGAGAGCAGACAAACTTGTGATTAATATGAAGGTACACGTTTTGTATTTGGCAAAAAAGTCTTACATGTACATTGTTTAGACTGAGGATCACTGACGAGGATTAAGTGCCAGAAACGGTTATGTCTGGTCCTTGCTGCAAACTTATCTGTTCGTTTAAAATTTGTACCACTTGGTGAGTGCCACTGCTCGCCCGAGGGCACATATAGCCAAGTTCGATCAACTTCGACGCACTGCAAAATTTCCGTGATTAATTGTTTTTTGAAATCTCTAAAACATGGATCCTGTAGCATAATATCCCACCAATCCTGCTACGTCTTTCGGTACATTTATGGACATGGTAACTTTCATACTCTTTGGCAGTATTACTTATTTTGTATTACTTACACCTCTCCAGCTCTGTCGTCTGATAGAAGCTTTGTTTTGACACTTTTTGTCACTTCAAATGACGTCATAAATATTGCTATTTCGGATACTTGTCATTTCATTCAAAAATATCGAAATTAAAGGAGGTTAACAATTGAGCACCATCTCTCCAATGCTATTTTAGATTTAATTTGTATATGCTACTGAATCGACCCTACAGGAAATTTGGAGCCGCGAACTCTCTGCAAAATACATGCAGAAATTTAATTTCACAAAATATAACCAGAGGTGTTACTAAAATGAATTTGGCTGTGTCTAAAAATAACTTTGGCTGGAACTATCACTGATGAGGATTTAATATCCGAAACATGTGTCTGGTGCATAATAAATTGGTTTGAAATTGTCTTCGGGAAGGTGTAGAGTTGGAACACTTCCGTTTCATTCAACGCATTAGAAAATTCTGGGATAAAGATTTCTTGAAATCACTAAAACGTGGGTCCTCTAGCATTATAAATTCGTAAATTTATTTTGCTACAGAACTGTAAATGTATCTGCCCTAAAATTATTCTTATGAATTTGAAGACGTTAAACATCATATCATGCTACGTCTTTCGGTCCATTGCTGAACATAATAACTTTCACACTCTTTGGCAATATCACATTGTTAAGATTGGGGATTACTGTCGAGGGTTAAGTACCTGAAGCATACATGTCTGGTCCGTGCTGCAAATTAATTTGAAGATGTTTAACATTTGTAACACCTGGTGAGAATCACTGTAGGAGTCCCTGAGGGCAAATGTAGACAAGTTCGATCAACATCGATTTATCGTTTCTTCAACGAATTCGAAAATTTCTCCGATCAAAATTTCTTGAGATAAAAAAACCTGCGTCCTGCATGTAGCATCATGTCCCGTTATGTCACGTTTTCGGTACATTTTTGGACATAATAACTTTCTCACTCTATTGCAATATCACATTGTATAGATTGAGGATCACTGACGAGGGTTAAGTACGTGAAACGTGCATGTCTGGTCCATGCTGCAAATTTGCAAATTTCTCTGTTCTTAAATGATGATATTGAACTTGAAGACGTTTGAAATTTGTACCACTCGGTAAGTGTCATTGCTGGCGAAACAGGAGTCTCCGTAGATCGTTTCTGAAAATTTCTGTCTCAAACAACACCAGGTTGCAGCACCCACAGCAAAACCCCAAAACACCTAATGCAAAAACACAGAGCAGACAAGCACAGAAAGAGACGCAAAAGGGACAAGGAACGTCAACGCACAACACAGAAACATCAAACACAAAGGACTACACATAAACCAACGAGTCCAATGGGCAACCGGTGCCGACATAGGACGGCCATCTGTCACGGAAATAGCAGAAATTGTGGTTATCCTGGATTACGTGCGCACAACCCTCCCACTTTTTCCATTACCCAGAGGTCTCGAAGAACGTACAATTGTGGTGTAAAATAACCCCCTCACTGTCAGATGACCACACACAAACAAGACCGCAAAACGCAGGGGCCCAAGCAGCACAGATGAATATGTAAATGGATATAAAAAGAGGGCGTACGTACTACAGTCCGTGCTCTGTCGCCGCGAGCTCATGTATGTTATCACCCGAGGAGTCGGACTGACAATCAGAGAGGACAGGTGGTCGGAGCCCTGTCTACTCTAAAGAGGTTTGGAGGTGGCCCGTCATGGAGCCCCATCGTCACAGTCCGTCAGAGTACATGTTTTAAGAATGCGCTTGTACAAGACTGTATATTGGTCAAGTACCAAGCCTAGTGTCCGTCTTGTGACATTAGGATCAGATCCACGGTGTAAAAGGCGTTTGATGATTCTAGCGCATTTTCGATAGTTATGTTGTCTATCTTTGATCCTTCGTATCTTGCTAATTATGTCACCATAAAATACAGGTTGTGAAATACCCAAAGTAATATACTCTGTTGCCTGTATTGATCCGAATTTCAAAAGATGTTGACAATATTTTTTGTAAAAGGAGCAGGTTCAGTAACATGGAAATTCGGCCCTAATTTCAGAATGTTTTAGATTTCGATTGTATTTCGTATCAAGGAAGTTAAATGTGTGGTTGCTAGAAATTCCAAATAGATATTTTAATTTACGTGCAATACACCGAAATATATGGCTTCAAAATCGGCTTATAGTAGTAAAATACTGAAGATCGTAAGAAGGCATAATTCTGGTCAAAATGTATGAAAACAAGTAGGTCGCCTGCCCTAACCCAAAATAATTGTCATATGAAAAGTTGAATTTTCCATTTATCTTTCGATCTACATAAAAATTTATGTTGGGTGAGGGTTGGCGCCTATACTAAATATAAAGATTTATGCAAAAAATATGGCGATTTTCCTTCATTTCCCGTCATGCAGAGCAAATGACGCCAAAATATTACGTCATAACTAACGCACGTGACGTTTTGGCAATGAAAAATAATTACTTTCTATTTCGGCATGTATTTGAGATAAATATAAGAGATGCTGAATCATAATTTTCATAAAATTATTTTTCGCAAAAATTTAGGGCCGATTTAAGGAGTTAGTGAACCTACCCATTTCCAGAAAGTCTTTACTAGTTTGTGAAAGCGAAAACCTTTTCCTAAAAGCTTCTTGGTAATTTGTAAATTTCTACTTTGAAAATCCAAAACATCGGTACATGCTCTAGCATACCGGATGAGCTGTGAAATGTAGATACCATAGGACGGTAATCTAGGTAGATCACCGTCAAGCCAGGGGAAAGGAGCTGTTAAGATAAGGGCCGGATTTAGCCCTGAAATCACTCGATCATTTCTCGTGCGCTGTCCTTCCAATTTAGATAAAAGTTGGTCATGATAAAAATATGAAGTATTATAATATTCATAGTATGTATTTTATTCTTAAAAAATTGGTGTAATATGTTATGGTTACGGGTTGAAGAGGTAGGGGTACAGATGACGAAAAACGTCGAATATCGAAGGAAAATGCACAAAAAATGCATTATTTTACTCATTTTTACGTTTATTATGCTTCTGTTACCTTATAATTTCAAAATTGGATAAGCGAAATTAACTTTGAGGTTATTATATCAATATAATCGGCAAACTCTGCAATCCGGAAACCGAAAAACAAAACGGTTTTATTTCGTTCTTCTCAGCCACTTATGTAGCTTTCTGGTGCGAAATACACACGGTGTAGAAATAGACAACTTTTTCGTTTATTTCCTTCTAAACGGTTAAATATCTGATCGGAACACACCCTGGATAGATTGTTCCGTAATATAAAATGAAAAAGATGGCAATATAACTTACTTTATCACTCTAGAGGCAAATTTAAAAACAGTCATCCATCCCCTTTTTTTCGTTTTTCGCCTGTGGGACATTGTTCCCCCCTCGCTTCGGAACCCCACTTGGCCAGAAAATGTGTTTTATTGATATACACCTTTGGTGAAAGTGGCATTGTAAAGCGAGGGGGGGGGGGGCGATGTTGTATAAAACTTTTCCGCTTTCCATTTATTTCTGTGTAAAATAAAAACGCTTATTTTGACCCAAATATCGGTCTCAATTTGCATCAATCATCCCATCTGACAGCAGATTCATATGTGGACCAAGTTACTTGAAATTTCTACCGAAAGAAAATTCTCATATTTTGCATTTCGAAATTTCGACTTGTCAGGGCAGATTTTACGCCTTATCTTAACATGTCCATTACCTTGTAAAATGTTGTATGAATTGCTCCATTCACAATTTTGATATTAAGGTCCAATTCTCTGTTAGGACCAAAACTGTTTGGCCACGCATGATCTCCGATTTTCATGAAATGTCATATATGGGTTGGGCAAAATGTCAGAAATAAAAAAAATCATAAAAATAATGTTGCTTAGTGACTTGGTTGCCATGGTAACCAGGTGATAATATTCAAAAATATGAAAATTATTCAATTTTGAAGCCTTAATGTGTCTCGTGCAAACGGTTTGCAATTTCAATCTTTATAGAATTCTAAAATAGAGGCCATACGATATTTAACCAAATACATTATCTTTTCAGATTTTATCAATACACATGGTTACTATGGTAATAAAAGTTGCTTACTCTGACGAAATTCTTCAAGATGTAAAATTTTATTTTCCGCTTTTCAATTGTTTTGAGGTAATAATTACCGATTTTATCTATTGATTTGAAAGAACTTATACTTCAAGCTTTAATAAATCTCATAAACGTAGCATGATATCCCAACTATCCTGCTGCGTCTTTCGGTATATTTTTGGACATAATTGTAATAATTTTCGCACTCTTTGGCAATATCACATTATTTTGTCTGAGGATCATTAACGAGGATTAAGTACCTCGCACTCACTCAATTACACACGAACGACTGCGTTACTTACTAAATTAATATTATAGACTTAAATAAAAAGATCTCAGAAAAGGGCGTACTGTCGGATTCATCCCAGCAAGCTAGGTTACAACATTTCGATTGAGGATCACTGACGAGGGTTGAGTACCCGAAACGTGCATATCTGGTCCATGCTGCAACTTTATCCGTTTATAAATGATGCTATTGAATTTGAAGACGTTTTACATGGTAACCCATCCAACACCACTTATACATAATCCAGAGCCCTAAGGGACAGGTACGCGCGGCCAGGTTGTCTTTTCCATTACATGCACAGCCCTATCCCTCACGTCATATTTATTATACATAAATATTTAGGTTAAAATACTTACAAGAACATTCAGATACTCTAAAGAAAGCAAAACAAATCAAAGCACACTTAATATCTATAAGAAGTAAAGCAATGCAAACTTTATTGAACAACAAACATGCAAAGCAGCTAACTTGTTATGGACCACCCTAGTCTGAGACTCCTTGGAAATGAGGGACATCTGCATTGTTCCCTGTTTCAATTGTTTATAAAAAAATCAATTTTTAAAAATTGTTTGAAAGATGAAATGATGGTGTGGTAGGGAGTTCCAGACTTAGCTTCATCATAACTAAGTTTTCCATACCTGCTCGTTTCAGGTCTGGGAACCTCTACTGTATTGGTGTGCATTTGTACCTTAAACTATATGAATGTTTTTTTTTTCATTTTAACTAGGTTTTGTATGTACTCAGGACTTAATTTATTAAATATTTCAAATGTTTCAATCGCCATTGTTCGTATCCGTCTTGTTTCTGGAGTTGGTAAATTAGATTTGTATTAACAATTAAAAGGTTTTCATAGTTGTTGCTGTAGTCATAGTAAATGAAGCGGTCGGGAGTGATCTCTCTTGTATTGTTTCAATTTTCTTGCTGCAAAAGTGGTGGGACAAACGACAGTAGCTAACGTTAGACATCAATAAAGAGTTGCAAATTGTCATTTTACGGATTTATTTCGTACGAATGTTTTAATATCCATCTGAGTCAGGTGTGTTTCTTGGACCCCTACGTCATGCTGTCTGTGTATTTGGTCATCTTACAGTGAGGAGGTTATTTTACACCACAATTGTACGTTTTTCGAGACCTCTGGGTAATCGGAAAAGTGGGAGGGTTGCGCGCATGTAATCTGGATAACCACACCATCTGCTACTGACGTGATAGATGGCCGTCCTAAGTCGGCCCCTGTTGCCAATTGGTCTCGTTAGTTTTTGTGTAGTCATTTGTGTTTGATGTTTCTATGTGATTTGACGTTCCTTGACGTTTAGCGTCTAGCTCTTTCTTTGCGTGTCTGCTTTATGTTTTTGCAGTGGATGTTTTGGCGTTTTATTCTTGGTATCATTATATCATATATTCACGAAACCTTACAGTGGACTCCTCGGGTGATGAGCTCGCTAACGCCGGCAGAGCACGGACTGCATTTCTTGTTTTTTAAATGAATTTTCATATCCATCAGTGTGTTTCTTGGGCCCCTGTGTCATGCTGTGGGTTTGTATGTTCATCATACAGTGCGGAGGTTATTTTACACCACAATTGCGCGTTCTTCGAGACCTCTAGGTAATCGGAAAGGTGGGAGGGTTGTGCGCATGTAATCTGGATAATCACACCGTATGCAACTAGTGTTTCATATGGCCGTCCTAAGTCGGCACCGGTTGCCCATTTGTCCCGAATGTTTATGCATGGTGTTTTGTGTTTCATGTTTCTATGGTGGAAGTTGATGTTTCTTGTCCCTGTTGTTTTGCTTATCTTTCTGTGTGTGTCTGCCCTGTGTTTTTGCATTTGTCATTCAGTGCTCAATGTGGTGCTTTATTGTGAGTGATGTATCACACTTATGCCCTTTGCCGTGTGAAGCTTGTAAAAAGGGGTAGGGCCACGAAGCCCGATATTGGCCCTTATTTGGATAAATTTTGAACATTGTACTTCATAGAATTTTTAACTGTTATTTGACGTTTTTCATTACATTACTATGGGTATTACACAACCTGTCTTTTATGGTGATATGATAAACAAAATAAAAAGGATCAAAGGTAGGCAGCATAACCATCGAAAATGCGTCAGAATCATCAAACGCCTTTTATACCGTGGATATGATCCTAATGTCACCAGATGGACACTAGGCTTGGTACTTGACCAATCTACAGTCTTGTACAAGCGCATCCTTGAGACTTGCACTCTGACTGACTGTGACGACGGGACTCCATGACGGGCCCTGTCCAAACCTCTTTAGAGAAGACAGGGCCCCGACCACCTGTCCTCTCTGAATGTCAGTCGGACTCCTCGGGTGATTACATACATGAGCTCGCTACAGCCGGCAGAGCACGGACTGTATTACGCATGCCCTCTTTTTATATCCATTTACATATTCATCTGTGTCTCTGGGGCCTCTGCGTTTCGCGGTCTTGTTTGTGTGATGTCATCTTACAGTGAGGAGGTTGTTTTACACCACAATTGTACGTTCTTCGATACCTTTGGGTAACTGGAGAAGTGAGAGGGTTGTGCGCACGTAATTCAGGATAACCACACCATTTTCTACTTGCGTGACAGATGGCCGTCCAAAGTCGGCACCGGTTACCTATTGGTCTCGTCGATTTATGTGTAGTCTTTTGTGTTTGATGTTTACATGTCGTGTGTCTCTTTTCCGTCTCGTGCTGTACTCGTCTTTTGTGTTTTTGCATCGGATGTTTTGGTGTTTTACTGTTGATGCTGCAACGGGGTCTTGTTGGAGATCTCCTCCCTTCTTTTGACATTTTGAAACGTTCTCTTCTAAATCACGAGTCTACTTTTTGTAAACATTGCTTTTATCAACACCTTTTAGCCCTTTGAAAACATGTCATATTCGGCGAAATTGATGCAAAATATCAATATTTCTATTAAATTAGCAATGGCCGCATTCATTAACTATGATGGAAAATTTATATGTGAAAGATTATCATTATATCCTTTTGTCATAAACGTTTTATCTCAGTTAACGCATGCGGCCACATTGAATTCTACGACAAAAGAGAAAACTCCCAGCAATTTTCGCCATATTTTGTCAATAACGTCAAAATGACGTCACTTCATGACGTCATTACAGATAAATGGCACATTGTTTGGTGATATTATTCTTTTCATGGAAAGCGGTAAACATTCGTGTATTTTCATGAGAGATATCAAGTATTCCTCATGAAATTTATTTTAAGAAAAAAATCAAGGGCCGATTAAGGGGTCTCGGGGCCCTACCCCTTTCCCCCTAGAGGGGTTTGACGGTAAGTAGTTTAAATGCCTTTCCCTGACATGGTCGCCATTGCACTTTCTATATAGACATAACCTCAGACAGTGCATGTTTTGTAGATATTGTTTTCATTTTCGTGCGTGAACATCGACGGCGGTTGCGGTTAGCCAAACAGGGGGTGTTTACTCCTCCCAGGCACCTGGAACAACCTCTAGCTTGCTAGGGGTCCGTCGATGCTGAATGCGGTGCTCTATTGTGAGTGCTGTTGAGATTGTCGTCAGGATCTTCTTTATCTCATTGGTGTTTTGGAGTCTTGATGTGGGTACACCAACCGAGTGTTGTTGGAGATCCCCTCCTTTCTTACAGGAAGCAAGTACTCGAGCTACTCTAGCAAGTTTGTGTTTGTCTTGTCGATCGGCCGCCGAGGGCTCTGATTGGCTGACACATCTTCAACTTTTCCTCAGCTACCCCTTCACAAAATTTCCGAAATCACACGCGGAGCAAGTACTCAAGCTACTCTACCACGTTTTCGTTTTTTATGCTTAACGGTCAACAAATATGGCCTAGGGCAGACACATTTTTTTCTCCTCTTCAACCACTGCACAGAATTTCACGAAACCGTGCATGAACCAAGTACTGAAGGTCCTCTGCAAAGTTTGTGTTCTTCGTGCAGATTGGTCTAGAAATATGGCAGCTGCGGGCTCTGATTGGCTGACAAAAATATAACTTCTCTTTAATCGCTGCACAGAATTTCACAAAACCGTACAGGAAGCAAGTACTCACGTCCGCTACCAAGTTTGCTTTTTTAGAGCTGATCGGTCAACAAATATGGCTGCTGAGGGCACTGATTGGCTTTCACATTTTGACTTCTTCTTTACAACCGCTCTACCGAATTTTATGAAACCCTACATGAAGCAAGTACTGAATTTCCTTATCAATGCAAATGTGGATAATGACCATATCCCCAAAGTTTGTGTTTTTCTTGTCGATCAGTCAACAAATATGGCCACCGAGGGCTCTGATTGGCTGACACATTTTCGACTTCTCCTCTCCAACTGCTACAGAATTTCGCAAAACCTTACAGGAAGCAAAAAAGCAAGGTCCTTTACCAATGATTGAGTGAATGAAATTTAAGTTAAACATAAACACAAAAGCCGAATCCAGATTCGAAAAAAAAAACACAATCGAAAGGCTTGTGAATTTTGGAAAAAAGTACAAAACAGAACTTTCTCATGCAAAAAAAAAAAAAAGAAATGGACCAACAGACGGAGACATATGTGTTTTTTTTATGTTTTATGTAATTTAAGAATTTATTTATTTATTTTTTTTGGATACATCCACGTTTGATGACACAGCTACAAGGAAACACAAACGACAACTTATCTAATGTACTATCTCCAGTGCAAGTGCGGAAGACATTGTAGAATGCATTGTAGGTGGCGTTTTCGAAATGGACCCTACTAATATCATATATATCACATGAATCATGCCACATATCCAGTTTGGTTATGGTTGACCTGTTTTTGAAGGTGGTATGACCCTTAATGACTTACGAAACTCAGTTTTCCGGACGTTTTTCTTAAATGGATAGAGATATTGAAATGGAATTTAATACACAGGTAGGCTTTGAATACTTATAGAGGTTGACATATATTTTGAGTAGTTAAGCCCCTTGATGACATGCAATATAAAGATTTGCTTTTTAATTCTGGTCTTTTGTTCCCTGTTGTTGCAGATATTTAATTTTTTATATTTGGATACATCCAAGTGTTATGCAGATCAAGATTGAATTTTCCTTCGATTTCCTTTTTTACAGGAGTTTGATACACCGGTAGGTCTTGACTAAGAACAGTGCAAATTCAAGTTTGGTGAGGGTTGACCTAGAATTTGAGTAGTTAATGCCCCTTGATGACTTGCAAAATTCAGTCTTTTTTTACAGGCTGCTGCAGATATTTATATACTTTTTGGTTTGTGAATAATACCAAGTTTGATGCTGGTCAAGTTTGAGTTTTCTTTCAGTTTACCTATATTTAGAGGAGCTATGACCCTTGGACTTAGATTTCAGTTTTCTAGGAATTTCTACAGATTAATTACAGATACAAAATTGATTTTTTGTATCTGAGTACGTCTGTGATATAGGTCATGTTCAAGTTTGGTTTTGTTTCACCTATTTTCAGAACAGTTTTGGTCATTGGACTGAGTTCTCTGGACTTAATTTTTCCTGTTAATACCCATATTAAACTTGTTTTGTGTAGGCATCTATTTGTTGGTGTAATCATACATTAGGGTGGATCCAAACTCTTAAGAGATGAATTTTCTTATGCATGATAGTCCAAATTACATAGGGAAAATAGACATAGATAGCCAATTTTGTTTTCATCAAGCCTTAAGATACATTATATTTTAGAAAGGTGCCCTTGCGCATTAGGATTTATGAATATCAAATATTCAGTATATGCGTTTAAACCCTCTATTTGCAGTTGTAATAGACAGAGATTTTCGAATGCGTTGAAGAAACGATAAACCGACGTTGACATTTGCCGCCGGGGACTCCTGCAGAGACACTCACCAAGTGTAACAAATGTTAAACATCTTCAATTGTTAAACGTCTCTAAATTAAATAGCATCATTTAAAACCTGATAAATTTACAGCATGGACAAGACATGCACGTTTCGGGTACTAAACCCTCGTCAGTGATCCTCAGTCTAAACAATGTAATATGGCCAAAAAGTATGAAAATTGTGAAATTTTAGAAATTTCAAGAAATTTTATAACAGAAAATTCCAAATGCCTTAAACAGACAGACGATCAACCAAAGTTGATCGAACTTGGCTACATGTGCCCTCGGGGACTCTTGGTCCACCAGCAGTGACACTCACCAAGTAGTTCAAATGTTAATTTATAAAACGTCTTAAAATTCAATAGCATCATTTAAAACCTGATTCATTTACAGCATGGACCAGGCATGCACGTTTCGGGTACTAAACCCTCATCAATGATCCTCAGCCTTAACAATGTAATATGGCCAAAAAGTATGAAAATTGTGAAAATTTTTATGTCCAAAAATGTACCAAAAGACATAGTAGAATGGGTGGGATATGATGCTACAGGACCCATGTTTTAGATATTTCAAGAAAGTTTGTAACAGAAAATTTCAAATGCAAAGTTGATCGAACTTGGCTACATGTGCTCTCGGGGTCTCTCTCACCAAGTAGTTCAGCCCTTATGTTTAACGTATTCAAATTCGTTAGCATCATTTTAGAACAGATAAATTTACAGCATGGACCAGATATGCACGTTTCGGGTATTAAACCCCCGTCAGTGATCATCAATCAATACAATGAAATATGGCCAAAATCTGTGAAACTTATGTCCTAGACATACCGAAAGACATAGCAAGATGGCTGGGATATCATGCTACAGGACCCAGGTTTAAGAAATTTGAGAAAATGTTGTAAACAGAAATTCTTTGTATTTGGGGGAAAAGTGCGATTTCTTATCAGATAAGAAAAAAAAACCGAAGAAAATTATAGAAATTTAATAACTTTTTCCATGTTGCAGCTAGAACAACAATATTGTTCCGACAAGATCGACAATCACTTTGTCGCAAGCTCAATGAAACAATTGACCTGTACGTAAATTAATGGAAGAAACTATTAAGTTTTAGTGAAAAATCCTTGGAAATAGGAAAAGATGCAATTTCTTTTTATGTCCCCGTAATCGAAAATTCGGGGGCATATATAGGTTTTGGTCTGTCCGTTTGTCTGTCTGTCTGTTTACCTGTCTATTTGTCTGTTTGTCCGCAAAAACTTTAACCTTGATCATAACTTTTGAATGGTTACTGGTAGGGCTTTCATGTTTCAAATACTAGTATGTATTCCTTCTGACAAGACGTGTCCATGGATACCAAACTGTTTGACCTTGTGACCAATACCTTGAAGTTTGACCTACTTTTAAAAACTTTAACCTTGCCATAATATTTGAACGGTAGGACTTTCATGTTTCACATGTGTATATCTTGTGACAATACCTTTCCATGGATACCAAACTTTTTAACCTTGTAACCTTGACCGTGAAGTTTGACTTACTTAACAGACAAAAAAGAAAACGATCCAGAATATACCGCTCTCTCAACGATTTACTTACTATAGCACGCAATAGCGGAAGACATGAGCTGTTACATGCTCTGTCGTCAATACCAGTTATGCACTTGAAATCTATCTTGGATGAAGCAGAGGTTGCATTCTTAAGAAACACTGACTGATTCAGACTTAATATCATTGTCTCATTCGCACAGTATAAACTTTATCCTATTGTGAAAAACACCTCACCTAAAAGACGATTCATAGAAATCCCGTTTATTAACAAAGGTTTTGATCTTCTAAACATCTCTAATATTTTTCGGGATCATCGCGTACAAAGTACCATTCCTCAATATTTTGAAAATTTAGAGCCACCTCTTATTTGTTATAAGTACAAGAAACCTATTCGAAACTTTGTTTTCAACTATAATAAAGTTACAACGGATCCTGACATACTTGAATCGTGTCCTGCTTCTTGAGAATGTGCAACTTCTAAATATCTCTTCAAACCAGCTGGCCATGTAGTTACAGGTGACTTTTCAATTATCCAAGACAGACAGCTCCGTGGTCTTCTTAAAAAAGGACCTAAGTATAGAATCCCATCCAAGATAGATTTTGTCAAATGCCGTGAAGTGCTTATGGAAGCCTTAGATAATTATACAAAAAGATGGTGTAAATCAGAAGGAGTCGAACCGCATGCTCTGAATGACTGGAAAAACCTCATTTTAGATATCACGGATATTCGAATAGATAACTTCCATAAAAACCCTCATCTTTTTCAAAATCCACGTTCCAAATCAGAAAGATATTTCAAATCCAAACTAAGTAAATTACATGAAAAATATGTCTTTGCACCAGCTGATAAAGCAGCCAACAACACCATTATCATTTGAAAACGTTACTACATATCAACTTTGATTTCGGAACTTTCGTCTACTAATACATATATCAAAAGCAATGAAAGTGCATCTAACATTTTAGGCAAACATAACAGTGAACTGTCTTCATTCAATATCTCTATTTCTAAATTGGATCTCCCAACACTATATTGCATACCGAAACTGCACAAGTCTCCTTACAAATTTCGATTTATTGCTAATTCTAGTAACTGCTCAACTACAATTTTGTCTAGAAATCTGACGTCAGCACTTACTGCTATTAAAGAACACATAACTAGATATTGTGAAACGGTTCTAAACAGGAACGATGTAAATTTATTTTGGTCTATTAAGAATTCAGGGGATGTGATTGAAAAAATGAAATCTGAAAATTTCCAAGCCAATACGATTTCTTCATACGACTTCTCTAATATGTACACCACACTTCCTCATGACAAAATTAATGATCGATTATCTAATCTCATTAAATGGTGTTTTGATCGAGAGCGAAAAACTTACATTTGTACATCTGAATCGAAGGGTTTCTTTTCCTCGACAGACTACAAATCATACAAATCATGGACATGTAGTGACCTGTGTAATGCCTTGTCCT
This sequence comes from Pinctada imbricata, assembly GCA_033119305.1. NCBI lineage: Eukaryota > Metazoa > Mollusca > Bivalvia > Pterioida > Pteriidae > Pinctada > Pinctada imbricata. The sequence continues at coordinate 10,784,823 of VSWD01000014.1, read as the reverse complement.
TCCTCTTGGACAATATTTATGTTAGATTTGGTGAGGATATATACAAGCAGGTTGTAGGAATTCCTATGGGTACTAACTGTGCGCAGATTTATTTTTATACACTTATGAAAAAGAATTTATCCAAAATCTTCAAAAGCAAAGAAAATTTGATGAGCTGAAATGTTTCAATAATACTTCTAGGTATCTGGATGATATTCTAACCATTGACAATCCTGCTTTTGAATTATATAAGAATGAAATTTATCCACAAGAATTAACCCGTAACAAGGCAAACCTTTCAAATACAGAAACACCCTTTTTGGACCTAAATATCAAAATTGTAAACGGAAAGATTCATACAAGTGTATATGACAAAAGGGACGATTTTGGATTCAACATAGTAAATTTCCCCTGGCTTGACGGTGATGTTCCAAGATTACCGTCATACGGCATTTACATAAAGCTCATCCGGTACGCTAGAGCATGTACTGATATTTTGGATTTTCACAGTAGAAATTTACAAATTACCAAAAAACTTATAGGTCAAGGTTTCCGCTTTCATAAACTAGTCAAGACTTTCTGGAAATTTTACAAAAATTACAGTCAACTTCTTTTAAAATTCGGATCTATACATGCAACAGAGTACATTACTATGGGTATTACACAACCTGTCTTTTATGGTGATATGGTCAACAAAATAAAAAGGATCAAAGGTAGGCAGCATAACCATCGAAAATGCGTCAGAATCATCAAACGCCTTTTATACCGTGGATATGATCCTAATGTCACCAGACGGACACTAGGCTTGGTACTTGACCAATCTACAGTCTTGTACAAGCGCATCCTTGAGACTTGCACTCTGACTGACTGTGACGACGGGACTCCATGACGGGCCCTGTCCAAACCTCTTTAGAGAAGACAGGGCCCCGACCACCTGTCCTCTCTGAATGTCAGTCGGACTCCTCGGGTGATTACATACATGATCTCGCTACAGCCGGCAGAGCACGGACTGTATTAAGCATGCCCTCTTTTTATATCCATTTAAATATTCATCTGTGTCTCTGGGGCCTCTGCGTTTCGCGGTCTTGTTTCTGTGATGTCATCTTACAGTGAGGAGGTTGTTTTACACCACAATTGTACGTTCTTCGAGACCTCTGGGTAATTGGAGAAGTGAGAGGGTTGTGCGCACGTAATCCAGGATAACCACACCATTCGCTACTTACGTGACAGATGGCCGTCCAAAGTCGGCACCGGTTACCCATTGGTCTCGTCGGTTTATGTGTAGTCTTTTGTGTTTGATGTTTTCATGTCGTGTGTCTCTTTTCCGTCTCGTGCTGTACTCGTCTTTTGTGTTTTTGCATCGGGTGTTTTGGTGTTTTACTATTGATGCTGCAACGGGGTCTTGTTGGAGATCTCCTCCCTTCTTTTTACTTTTAGAAAAAAAATAACCTTGGAGATTCGAGGGCATATCGTTTTTGGTCTGTCCGTTTGTCTGTTTGTCTGCTTCTCTTTCTGTAAGTCTGTTTGTCCGCAAAAGGTTTAACCTTGACAGTAACTTTCGAATAGTAAATGGTAGGGCGACAAGACCTTTCCATGGATATGAAAATCTTTGACTTTGTGATCTTGACGTTGGAGTTAGACTTGTTTATAAAAAACTAACTTTGACTAACTTTTGAATAGTAAATGGTACGGCTTTCATATTTCAAACGTGTATTTCTTGTGACCAGACCTTTTCATGGATACCAAAATGTTTTACCTTGTGGCCTTGACTTTGTCCGACCGACATCCAGAGATTATCGTCAGGATCTTCTTTAACTCATTTGTGTCACACTTATGCCCTTTGCCGTGTGGAGCTCGTAAAAAAGTTCCCCGCCAGGGGTTTGACAGTAAGTGTTTTGAATATATTTCCCTGACCTTGTCGCCATAGCACTTTCTATATAGACATAACGTCAGACAGTGCATGAAGTTTATATATTGTTTTCATTTTCGTGCTTAAACATCGACGGCGGGTGCGGCTAGCCAACAGGCGATGCTTACTCCTCCCGGGCACCTGGTCCCACCTCTAGCTTGCTAGGGGTCCGTCGATGCTTAATTTTGTACTCTATTGTGAGTGCTGTTGAGATTATTGTCAGGATCTTCTTTAACTCATTTGACATTTGACCTTCTTTTCAAAAACTTTTATCTTGGCCATACGTTTTGAACGGTAAGTGATAAGGCTTTCATATTTCACATCTTGATTCCTTGTGATAAGACCTTTCCACACTACAAATTCATTGCATGTCATTAAAATGTCGGGCTAGCAATTCGCTAGCACGAAGAAAACAATGAATGTGATATAAATCGAAAAAGTCCACTTAAAGTGTTTCCATGCTGCAACTAGAACAACAATATTTATAACCAAAGAACGACAATCGCATTGCCTTTACGTGCATGCCTGGTCCATGCTGTAAATTTATCTGCTTTTAAATGATGACGTTTAACTTTAAGAGAAAGAAGGAGATCCCCAACAACACTCGATTGCAGCACCCACAGCAAAACTCCATAACACCCAATGCAATAACACAGAACAGAGAAGCACAGAAAGAAACGTAAAAGGGACAAGGAACACGCCCTTACATCATAGAAACATGAAACACATAAGACCACACATACGAGACGCAACTGGTGTCGACTTGGGACGGCCATCTGCCTCGCGAGTAGCAATCGGTGTGGTTATCCTAGATTACCTGCGCACAACCCTCCACATTTCCGATTACCAAGAGGCATCGAAGAACGTACAACTGTGGTGTAAAACAACCTTTTCACTGTTAGATGACCACACATAAGCAAAACCGCAAAACGGAGGGGCCGACGCAACACAGTTGAATATGTAAATGGATATAAAAAGAGGGCGTATCTAATACAGTCCGTGTTCGTCCGGCTGTAGAGAGCTCATGTATGTTTTCACCCGAGGAGTCCGACCGACATCCAGAGAGAATCTTTGTTTTGGTCCTTTATCAATTTGACATCATATATTTTTGCTCTTTCGGAAACTTGGCATTTTATCGAAAGATGTCATTGAAATCAAAGGAGATTAATGTCTTAGCACCATCACTCCAAAGCTATTTTGAACATAGATTTTATTTGGATATGCTACTGAATTGACCCTACAGGAAATCTGGAGCCGCGCACTCTCTGTAAAGAAATTCTGAAATGTTAATTCTAAAAAAAAAAAAAAAAAAAAAAAAAAAAAAACAGAGGGCGCCAGTAAAATGAATTTGGGCTGCTTATTTAAAGCACATTGGCTGGAAGCATCACTGATGAGAATTTAATATTCGAAACATGTGTCTGGTGTATGAAAATTCGGTTGAAAGTTTCTTCAAGAAAGTATAGAGTTGGAACACTTCCCTTTTATTAGAACAACAATAACGAAAACAAAGAACGATGATTTTTCTTTGACAATAGTAGTACATTCTGGTATTATATCAGGAAGTGTATCACCTGATTCTGTGAAAGAGAAAATGTTTTAGAAAAAATAGTCTGGATTTCAGCAATCCTTATCAGATAGATTATCTAGACTAAGTACTTTGTCGAAGGGGTTTGTTATAACAACATTCTTATGCTATGTTAGAGGAAAGAAAGTCTGTAAAGATTCTGGACTGTGAAGTACGGTATTTGATACATGATTGTTATCAACTCGAGAACTGGACCTTAAAGATCTGCTGAGTAATGCTTAATATCTTCAAATTCAAAAGCATAATTTAAGAACAGATAAATTTGCAGCATGGACCAGACATGCACGTTTCGGGTACTTGACTCTCGTCAGTGATCCTCATTCTAAAAAATGTAATATGGCAAAGAGTGTAAAATTTTTATGCCAAAAATGTGCTAAAAAGACGTAGCAGGATGGATGGGATATGATGCTACAGGACCCACGTTTTAGAAATTTGAAGAAATTTTGATAACAGAAATTTTAGAATGCGTTGACAAAAACGACCGACCAACCGAAGTTGATTAAACTTGGCTACATGTGTCCTCGGGGACTCCTGGACCACCAGCAGTGACACTCACCAAGTGGTACAAATATTAAACGTCTTCAAATTCAATAGCATCATTTAAGAACAGATACATTTGCAGCATGGACCAGACATGTACGTTTCGGGTACTTAACCCTCGTCAGTGATCCTACATCTAAACAATGAAAAATTGACAAAGAGTTAAAAGTTATGTCAAAAAATGTACCAAAAGACGAAACAAGATTGGTAGGATATGATGCTGCAGGACCCACGTTTTAGAAATTTCAAGACATTTTGAAATAGAAATTTTCGAATGCGTTGAAGAAACGATCACCCGAAGTTGATCGAACTTGGCTACGTGTTATCTCGGGGACTCCTGGACCACCAGCAATAACACTCACCAAGTGGTAAAAATGTTAAACGTCTTGAAATTTAATAGCATCATTTAGGAACAGATATATTTGCAGCATGGACCAGCCATGCACGTTTCGAGTACTCGACCCTCGTCAGTGATCCACAATGTAAACAATTTATATATATATAATGTAATATGACCAAAGAGTGTAAAAATTATGTCAAAATGTACCAAAAGACGTAGCAGGAATAACTTGCTTCCATCCCTCCGTCAATGTTTGACTAAAAGATGAAAATAAACCAATTTTGCAACTTCGAAAAAGCTCCAGGTTGAACGCCTATGATAACTCACTCACACTGTACCAACTGGTCATTTAACGGCAGAATTCAATTTGAAATTACAAAACAAGAAGTCTTAGGGTACACTCAACTATTATGTCATTCCACATTCACTTGCTTTCGAAAGGGAACGAGATGAAAAGGAAACGAAATGAAATGAAACGAAACGAAAAACAAAATGAAACGAAATAAAAAGAAACGAAATTTACTGGTTAGTTTTTTTAGGGTGGGTGGGTTGAAATATATCTGTTTTGAAAGTGAGAATAAAAGATCCAGGGGGATTTGATGGTCAGGAGACCTTTTCAATATAAATAATTAAATATGAAAATGAATTAGAGTATTGTCACAACCACGTTAACGCTAACGTGGTGTGATGGACGTACGGGATATAAAGGGTTGTCCGTACGTCCGGTAGAACTCTGTTTAGTTTGGGGAATTAGCTTTATTGGTGTTATGTAGACTCTCTCTCGATGCGCTCTTCACTTAAAAGTGTTCTGCAGCTGGAAGTATCAAGATTACACTTTTATAGGTTTTCAATCTTTATTGTTGTTTCGTTTTTCGGAGAGTGTTTTGAAATATAACAGTTGACAAAATAACGCATACACACCAGTGACGAACGTTACCCTTTTACAATAATTTAGAATTCTGTATACTTCATTAATAAATCAAATATAAACCATTAAATATTACTTTGAAACATGACAATTGCAACTCAATAAAAATACATATGAAATTGGTCACTGGCGGCAATAATAACAATTTTACTTAAATGATAACGAACACATATATAAAATCAAAAGCGAACACACTAGTAAAACAATTATGTACAAATAACAACTTATAATAATATGAAATGAAGAGAAAGTATCTTATTTAGAAAGTTCAAATTTTAAAACAGTAATTATAAAAAGATTTACGTACTTAACTTAAATTGAAATGTAATTGGAATTTATTCTAGGTAAAAATGTAAAATTCAAATAGTCTCATACCTGGAAGTATCAAGATTACACTTTAATAAGTTTTCAATCTTTATTGTTGTTTCGTTTTTCGGAGAGTGACCAATATGGCCGAAGTTTGACCGTCTCCGAAAAACGCCCCACCCTTCCAGATACTGACCAATAACTTTCTTAGAATTTTGACTGACACATTTACCCGAATTTTGAAAAACTAAAATTAACCAATCAAATTTAAGAATTTTGGACAAAGAAGACGAGCCGGACAGGAACCGATAATTGACTTTCACACTTATGTCATGAATTAATTTACTCATCTCGGCGTCCTGTCCGAACTTTCTTCTGATGTCGTGTAATTTGTTTGTTTTCCAATAGCCTTAAGTAAATTTTGAAGTAATTCTTGTTATTTTTAAGACGGAAAAAGTAAAGTCACAAAAAGGAAAGGAATGTTATATTGTTCAGAGATTAACGAAAGATTAAATGCCAAAATATAGAAATGTTCAAAAATGATTTTTACAAATAACTTTTTACATACAAATAATTTTGAAATAAAAATATTAAATTTGATTTCCTGATCGATAATCGAATCTATCGATACCAAACTTGATTAAATGAATTAATTATCATAGACAATAGTTTTTTTACTTTTCAAATGCATCTACTTCATATCATTGGAATAAAAAGCTGTGATTCAATTTAAAAACGTCTGTCCTATGACACATTAAAATTAAAATTTAAATATGCAGTAATGACGACTTTCTACCCAACCTAATTACTTTCGTCCTCGAAAGTTCAAATTTTTACACACTACATACAATATATACAATATAGAGGAGGACGTTTTGGTTGGAAAAAATTTCGAATTAAGACACAAGTTAAATATAACTATAAAAGTGATTGAAAAATTAATTATCTGCTTGTACTAAAATAAAAAGATTCGTAACATATATACACACTATTTCAGAAGTCTTTGGAAATTTCGTACGATAAAATATTCAATCTTTATATTGCATGAAATGTCAATTTAGTTTAAAATGACGTCGACTCATTGATTTGATCAAAATGTGTGCGATTTAGAACTATACGTATTCTATAACATCGAATTGCTTTTTGACTATTGAATATACACTTTGCTTTCGACTCCTATCTGAGTCCGTATGTTTTGAGGTAGCTTTTAATCTGGTCTTAAATGTTGATTTGGCTATGACGAAGTGACAGAGTGACGAACAAACTTGCTTCACAACCACAAGACAAAAACATCAATTGATAATTCATAACACCTGATTAGAATAGTAATGTAAAAAGAACCAGCTTTTATACATTCTAGCACTATATTACGACTGAAATGAAAACGAATTTCAGCCAAAATAAAAAAAAATCGTATCTAGTGTCATGAAATACAGTTGGAATGTCCATACAGCTGTTATACTAAGGGAATTTGAAACAAAATAACGGTTTGCCGTATATTATCTATATTCATCATGTATTACTTTAAAAAGTTTTCGCCGAAATTCAACAAGACATGATCAAAATTTAAGCTTACTCTCTTTTCTCATTATTCGACCTTGTCCCACTCGGGATCAATTCTTTTTACTAACTTGCCCACGCATCCATGGTACATAGCTTAGTAATTTTTTTTTTCAACATAAGTGCTATTCATATCAAGCCAATACATAATATCATATCACTATCTTAAAAGACTTCCTGAAAATGATACATGTTTTATAAGCGTCCAATGTAAGAAACAGTTCTTTTTTTTTGGAATCTTCTTTTCTCGTCTACTGCTAGTCAGTTCTCAACACATTATGTCTCGAAGTCACTATTTCATCTTCTTCTTTTTTTCTGGTCTAATTCCATGGTTTGATAATATGAAATACGTTTATAATTTGAGTCACTTTGATCTTCCTTTTTCTCGTCCAATTCCAATGTTTTAAAGTATAGCCGAAATAAGTCCAAATCACAATTTAAAACGAGTTTCTGTGGTATCCTGTAGTGGTATCCTCTAGACTTCTGAAGTAACTAGGATAAACATACAGCCCCGACCAGTCGAAAGTTTAACGGCGAGCTGACGAAATTTTGAAAGCTAAATTCGAAAGTTTCGTTACCTATTCGTCAGCGATTTTTTGAAAGCTACTGAGATGACGAAATTTTGAAAGCTCTAAAAAGCTTTCGAAAAATCGCTGACGAAAATTTCGTTAACTAATCTTAGTTAACGAAAAATTTGAAAGCTATGAGCTTTCAAGTTTTCGTCATCTCGGAGCTTTCAAAATATTTGAAAGCAATCGCTGACGAAATTTTGAAAGCAATCGCAGACGAAAATTTTGAAAGCAATCGCTGACGAAAATTTTGAAAGCAATCGCTGACGAAAGTTTTGAAAGCTATCGCTGACGAAAATTTTGAAAGCTATCGCTGACGAAAATTCTGAAAGCTTTTTGAACGCTCGGGTGCCATATTGTTTTTGCAATGGCTGCAGCACGCCTCGGGCGAATTCCTCTGCACAGTTTAGAGGATGAAAGAAGCCGTCTCTTTATCGGCGTGGCACTTTAAAAATCACCGATTGTGAAATATTTTTCAAAGCTTCCGACAGTCACAGAGAAGCCAGGGTTTCACTGGATATAAATTCCCCTCATTTAGTCAGAATTTGGCCGGTCAGGTGTAAATTTACTGGTATATATATATACACGTAGATTTAAGATGAAATGGAAGTTGTTCTTATATACACTTAAAGATGGAGTACCTTTACAGGTAATACAAATACAGGTAAATTCAGGTCACTAATTAGTGCAAAGCATACCCTTTTGATGGCCCCATTCACCCCCAATTAACATAATGTCATTTTAACCAAGTAGGTGTATGGGTAACACACCGATCTGGGAAACACGGAATCTTCAAATAAACTTATGAAAATAAACAAGATAAAATATTTAATTTAATCCAGGGATATATATTTTCATAATTTAATCTGAATAAACATCATAATGAATACTATTTCATCAAGCAAATTATGAAGATGATTGCTTTGATTTCGGCCATCTTGGTTTTCTCGACACAAAATAGCTTACGAGAAAAGCTTTCAAAAATATTGAAAGCTAGTTAACGAAATTTTCGTCAGCGATTAGCTTTCAAAAATTTTGAAAGTTATAGTTAACGAAAATTTCGTCAGCTATTAGCTTTCAAAACTTTTGAAAGCTTTAGCTGACGAAATTTCGTTAACTATAGCTTTCAAATTTTTTGAAAGCTAATCGCTGACGAAATTTCGTTAACTATAGCTTTCAAAATATTTGAAAGCTATCGCTGACGAAAATTTTGAAAGCTAGGGAATCGCTGACGAAAATTAGTTAACCAAAAATCGCTGACGAAATTTCGTCATCTAATGAGTATTCAAAATTTTGAAAGCAATCGCTGACGAAATTTTGAAAGCTAAGCTTTCAAAAAGCTTTCAATTCGTTTACGAATTGAAAGCGAATATTAAACTTTCGACTGGTCGGGGCTGTATTTACACAAAATGTTAGTTCGCTATTCTGCTTGTCCATTATTCCTCTCTGCCTACGGGGAACTTTTGCAACCATTTCGCTTGTCCGTAAGTTCATCTGGTAGGGAATTTTTACTCAAAATTAATCTGACCGCAAGAGGCTAGGAATCTTCCTATGAGATGGACTGGCGGCCATCTCCTCTTCTCCACCAATTTATCACGTTGAACGTTGCACACAGTCCGAGCAACGTTGTGTCGGTGCTGCAAGCGCGCCATAATATCGATCTCCCTTGCGCTCACAGCCAAACTTGTGTGTGGCGGGCCGCGGGGTCTGGAATAGGAATCCCCGGGCCGCCTTTGGAGAACGACTTTTTTTCTAGACTTCTGTTTTTTTTTCTGGACGCTGAAGTGAATATTTCATTTTCAAATCCATGTCCCAGAAATAAATATAAAATAAAAGTGCATAATAATTGTAAAATGTGTCAAAGTGATTACAATATACAGTGGCGGATTCAGTCAAGGGGGGGGGGGGGGGGGCAGTGCCCAACGAAGGGGCACTTATGACATGCTTTTGGAAGCATTCAACTGTTGTTTCCTAACAAAAATCTATGAAATTAGTCAGATATAGCACCAAAACACCCCAGAAACCACCGATTTGAATATATTAAATTTTGCAAAATTTTCTCGGGGGTAGATTACAAAGTCGGAAAGGATGCATTAAGTACTGCCATGTCCATCGTCTGTACTTATACGTGAACAACAAGCTACATTGAATCACGTTCATATCTATATAGGACTTTCTTCATCTGAGGGTCTGAATCGGGAATAGCAGTCCTATGCAAGTCATAAAACACATGTACACATATTTCTTTATCAAATCTTCGATATAACCTTCTATAAAATTGACTTTTTTTACTTTTTTAAAATTCGTTCTTTCTTTTTTTGAAAATCATTGAACAATCAAAATTTATTGACAAGATTTGGACCGGCACCTCCTAGACGATGAAGAATTTTGCAAACATTGTTCTTTTTTTAGATATACTAATTATCGTCATTGACACTGACTGAATCCCTTCAAAATTCAGTTCAAATACGCTTCAGATGCCACCAAATTGCTTAATTATTTTCAAAACTTTCTCGGGGGAGGCCCCCGAACCCCCACCAACGGGAGGGGAAACCCCCTTCCATACCCTCCCCTACTCATTCAGAAAATAGTGTGTGTGGCCCCCCCCCCCCCGGCAATTGGGGGCTTGATCCGCCCCTGAGCTACATATTCTTCTTCCTTGCTTCCCTGTGGTATTTGCGCTTTCAAGAACGGAACCATTTTTTCACCTAGATGTAAACTTCATTTCGACACCCCCCCCCCACTTCATTCCCTTTTAATCTTACCCCTTTCCTTTTAAAAGATTTCAAAATAGAATATTCACTGATATTCTAATTCCTTTTCATATTTTTAAAATTATTCATATTGAACCCCCTCTGGATGTTTCATCCTTTTTTTTCAAAAGATATTTCAATCCCCCCCCCCCCCCCCCCCAATAGACAAAAAATAAAAACAACCAGTCATATAAACCGATCATTAATTATTTATTTTAAACAAAATTCTTCAAGTAGAACAAATAAAAATCAAGCACTTCTAAAATCAAAATTTTAAGGATTATTGAATTAAAATTTTAACATAAGAAAGATGTATTTAAAGGTCACCTCTAAAGGTTTTTAAATGCTAAAAAACCTATATTTTCTTTTACTTATTCATACTAGAGAAAAAAATTCAAAAGAATTATATTTTTCCGACTGTCCGTTTTCCTGTAAATCGCCCTGAAAATTCTAATCGTTGAAGCGGCGCGACTGAATTATCTGCCCCTTTGTGTGACGTCATGTGCACCCAAGCGAGTGTTAGAGGCTATCTGAAGGCAGTGAGGGATGAAACTCCCATATCTTGTTTACTTGAAGATAAAAACAAATCGGTACCAGATACGTTTTATTGATTTATCTATTGATTTTTATATTTTATTTATTTATCTATTTTTTTCTTCTTGGGGGGGGGGGGGTTCTTCTAAAACGACTTTACAGCGTATTCGGAATTACCCAAGTATGACTTTTACCTATCATTTAGTGATGGCCTTAGTTAGCCGGGTATAAGTGTCAGTTCATATATAGAGGTTGTATATTCAAATCAGAGTGATCGCGGGCGTGTCATATACAGGCAAGCCTATAGATTGCGTAATATTTGACCCCCGTACAAGGTGTGAACAACAAATTAGACCACGACAGGCATTTGTTGGGAAATAGACAGTAGATGCTTTTACGTTTGGGCAATAATGGAATTTTAGAAAAAACAAATTTACCAATGCCATATAATGCAAAAAAAAAATCTGCATGACTTTAAAATTCGAATGACCGCTAAAATATGCTGGAAGTTATATGATGCCCGCTAGTCTAGTCGTCTTTTTGTTTGAAAAAATCAATTTAGAATAACAAGTTTTTCTTGAGGATCGATCTTTATAGACCATGATGAAATAGTTTGACTATTGTCCATCTCTTATCATGCTTATACACCCAAAAACTATTTTGAACTAAGATATAATCGAATGAAATATACAAAATCAGCAAGACTATGTGCTATGTTTATTTCTCCGCCGACTTTTCCGCAATAAACATGGTAAAAAGCTAATTACATTGTACGAAGCTATTGAATATATTTTTTTTTACTTACGAATCGCCATGCAGAAGAAATACGGCATGAGGTTCAGTGCCAAGATCGACCCTTATCTTCAGGTAAATTGTATCTCTGGTCCAAAATCGGTGAAAATTTTGCATGGATACTCCATATTTTCTTTTCTTATTATTGCACTTTTGGTAAAGCTAATTAATCAGGTTTCAAATATTCAGATCGCACCATTTGCATACATTTTTTGCAAAATTCCCCGAGGGAGGCCCCGGACCGCCTCCCGCACCTCTCCCCCCTCGATGCAACCCCCGCACCCTCTGGATCCGCCACTGAAAACAACGGATTTTTCAATATTTGTATTTACTCGATAATAATTAATCATTCAAATTTTCAGAATATTTAAGCCCGATTGCAAAAAAAAAAAAAAAATTAAAAAAAAAAAACATCTCCTGAAATTACATTTTTCGATAAACAAATGCATAGATATTACAAACATTTATTCCATAGTCTTTTTATTGGCGTAAGTATTTCGTTACATTTGATATTTAGTAATGAAGTTTGCATGTTATATATGTTAAAACAAGATAAATGTGATAGCATCATTAAATTCTATGTCTTTAATTTTTCGCATTTCTTCACATTTTTTTTCCCTCAATTTTGTCTGAAGTGGTTGTTAGTAAACATGATTTAACAAACAACAATAACAACTGGCCTGAAGATACTGTGTAAACTGCATGTTATCAGTAAACGTAGTTGACAGGCGCTGTATAGACGGCATATATATATAATCAATTTTCTGATAAAGTAAACTTAAATATTTCGATACCAAAGACTTGATGTGTATCCAACTGCGTTAATTTCCAGATTGTACAGTAAATAATTTGTCAGAAAACGTTCTAGAAATCGAAGTAATGCGTTTGATCCGCCACTGCTGTTCCACCAGATATACACAATCCACATCCGTGTTGACAACAACGGGGTGCTTTATCCACTATATTCAGTGTATGTGGAGACGAGCCCAGGCAACCGGCCCTACTATGCAGGACAACAATGCAGTAAAGACATCGGTACGACGGACAGCCATACTACCATTTATTCCATTGGACGCAATTGAGGACGTGGACGGAGATGAGGCGGACATCACATACCTTACCAAAGCAGCAGCTCTTGATATCTTTGAACGACGAGTGTTGGTGCTATATATATATTTGAAAAGTGTATTCATATATAAAGACCAGCACATCTTTACAGATTGAACACAAACACATTACATCACACGATCAAATATTCTAGAATCTTAGCTTTCAATACTCATCATATACTTTTACAGGTAAACTACAGGTAAACTATATACTAATTGGTTCATTATCAGTCTACCTGTGCCCCTTAGATAGCCCCTTTGACACCAATTAAGGTGATTATGATATAATTGAAGTCGACGAATCGGGGACACAACCCTCCACTCATCATTACGCTTTTTGCCGACAACTTTTATACCGTTATTTGGCAACGATCGTCAAGCCTTTGATGCACCGACAAACTCGGCCGTAAAGATACAAATTGTTTGTTTCAACATTATTTTTGCATTTCCTTATCATCTTCCTCTACAGCACTTCATTCGAATTCATTTGATACCAAACACGACCATAATACTCCAATAAAACGCATAGAAATAAATCTACACACAATTAATTTTTTGGGCCATCAAAGTTCTTTTTGCTAAAAACTTTTTTGTTTTAAGTCCGATTTAATTAAAATCATTTTCAAAATCGCCGTCTCGGAAAGACCTTTTCAAAAATATATACATTACTTAGGGTCGCTCGAAAAATTCAATCCATAAAATTTCGCCCCGGTAACAAATCTTGAAAGCAGGTGAAGCCACTTTCTATAGGAAACTTCTAACCGCACAGTCGTCAACTTATGATATCAAAACGATTGTTAATGTGATGTACAAAAATAGCGCAAAGCTATTCGATATTTCATGAATTAAAAAAAAAAGAAATATATACTCGCATAAATCGTTCTTTTTAAGCTGTGTATATATACAGTGATTACAGCATAGTATATGCGGGCTTGGGTGTACATTACGTCATCGCCACGGGAGGTAATCCGGGCAGGCTTTTTAGAATTTTAATACGGGACGTATTTTCACCCGCTTTATTTGCTAAACGGGACGCAATTTGGTCAAATGAAAAATTGGAATGTGTTATTCTAGATCTACTTGATCAAGTGAACAAGAAAAAATGAGATGAGTGAGGGCTCTTTGCGGGTCACCTTTAAATTTTTATTTAATCTAAGTTTGATCTCGGTTCCTAAACTATAAACTTAGTTAAAATATTCACATAATCGATAGGTTGCTGGAATAAACCTATCAATTTGAATTTTCAATATACATGGTCATACACGTTGAATTTGTAGACGTGGAAGCTCATTTTCTAAAAATAGAACTGATTCTAATCTTTTCGGTGTATTAAAAACGAGAGATATCGATCGCCAATGAATTGGTATATATTGCTTATATCCATGTGTATTTTTAAAATTTTCCAATATCCCACAAAGTCAAGAGGAAAATAACTTGGACTGTACATCTCACCGCAAAACAAAAAAGACATTTTTACAAGGAAATTGCGGATTGAACCGTTTTCGCTCAACTTCTACTTTTTATTCTAAATTTCCGGGAACATGTCAAAGGTAGGTGTTGTGTTTGAGTGAGGATTTTAATAATCGTCCTTTTAGCAATCTAATAATACATTCTTTAAAACTGAGGAATTAGGGCATTTAAATTGTTTTCAAAAACACTATTGTGCCCATCAATGATGAATTTGAACTATGAAGGAAGAGGTCGGGGGGGGGGGGGGGGGCTCTGTTAGTCCTGTTGGTCTGTATAATTACATTTACGTCAGATGATCCACTACTGGCATATGACTGACGGGTGAGAGAGTGCAGAGTAAAAAAAAAAGATCAGTCCTGGTGGAGCCTAGACTTGTAGGTCTCCAATGCACAGGCAATTGTAGGGGGTGTGAGCTCGCATGAAACAATCGCCTGTGCTCTAAGTCTAACGTCTTTGAATCGTCCAGTTAGTTCCAATCTCTGATTGTATGCACAAAGAAAGAGTTTCTATGAATATCTGATTTAGCCTGCAGAATTACGAAACAGTTGTTGTTTCTGACGATGCCACTAAGTTGGTTGTTTCAAAACTGACGAATGATTTAGCCAGGATACGGCGTTTGTTACATACACTGTATGATACAGTATAGGTTTAAGATATGATTGAGGAGGAATTGCCGGTAAAAACCATCAAGCACTTTGTATAAAAACGCAAAGTGCAGTTCCTCCCTCCGTTCCTGAAGTGTAGGAAGATCCAGTTCTTGGAGCATAATTCGGGTAATGCATCCCGAGCCATAAGATTTATAATCCTTAGATATGTATCTAGCTGCTTGTACTGGATATGCTCTATCTTATCAATACCTGACTGAAGAATCGGGTCCCATATGATAGATCCATATTCAAGGATGGATCGGACTAGAGAAATGTAAGCTGAACGGCGAGCGGCCTTGGAACTTTATGATATTGCAAGTTACGACGGATAAATCGTAATGTAGAGCTGGCTTTCTTACATTTAGAGTTGATATGCATGTTCCATGATACCGTAAATTGGAAGAGATAGTGAGGCCTAGATAAGGGCTGATTGGTACTTCCTTCAACCCTTATCTAGGCCTCACTATCTCTTCCCATTTATCATCATGATCATGGAACACGCATATCAACACTATATCATCTACATGTATATCATATGTAAGAATATACATGTATATAAACATAATAAAAGAAAGACACCTCTGTCATAGATTTCCTATATGATTACTTGTGCCAATCTACTTACAGCTGTAATGAAGGAAGAGATTTTGCAGCAAAATGTTTTCTTTTCTTGATCTTTTGTGCAAATGACTGAAAAAATAATCTTGGAAGATGGAATCTTTAGCATGTTCAGTGCGGAAACTTCTAGCTTTTCAAATCGTGCATGATCTACAACTGTCAAGGTGTCAAATCAGGAAAAATTGGTCAAGACCGTAAGGACTTTTATAGCGAGGAAACTATGTACATTCGTGAAGAAAAATGGCGCAAGATTTTAAAACCAAATGGACAGTGAGAAATTGAAAATTAATTGTTAACTTTAAAACTACATTATTACATGTACACTGTGTAAAAGATCTAGTAGGCCATTTATTGTTGGGTATGGATTGTTCCTTTGAATGCATCCAGAGACGGAGCCATGGCAACTGATGTCTGTAAATTATTCCAAAAGGTGATTGTTCTAGGTAAGAATGAATGCTGGAAAATATTGAATCAGATGTGGTAATGGTAAGGCAAGAAATCTTGTTTTCTGGCCATTGATCATGGCTGTTTCTAGAAGTGAAGACACTTTGTGTAAAATTATTTCATGTTGAATCATATTGTACTCTCAATTTTTGGAACTTTAGGTCACTTTTTGGGAAAATTAGAAGGAAATTGGCATTGGGAAAAGGCAGAAATTTGGCACCAATTTGCTAGTAAAATAATCACTGAAACTTTAACGGTAGTACGGTACGTGTAGCTTGTTTTATTCATCCTTCCCCCTTAAACATGTAAAAGTGCCTGCAATTTGTCTGGAAAATAATTACCGGTAAAAGTTACCTCTGCTACAGTACTGGTAATACTAATATAGGGGTTTTCTTATGTCGCATATATTACATATGTATTCCTTTCAACAAGACCTTTCTGGTAGTATGAAAATGTTTGTTCTAGTGACCTTGACCTTTGAGTTTGACCTCCTTTGGAAAATTTTATCCTTGGCCATATCTTAGTTTTGAAATTAATGGCAAGTGATATTATCATATGGCCTTCATTTTTTACATGATTCACTGAGTACATAAAATCTTTCTATTGAAAAATCAAAATTTTGACATTGTAACCATGGTAACCTTGACTTTGTTATTGAGCCTCGTTTAAGAAAGATACTTTTATTCTGACAAAGCTGTCAATGCGGGGCATGCCTGTTTTATAAACACTTCATATCATCAAGGGTATCTGTACTATTTCTTGGAAACTCAGGAAAATAAATGACTTGCAAAAACACTAAGATAAGTTGTTTAGCTGTCATTACATTCAGACTTGGTGAACTTGCAATCTTCAGTGCTACAACTCTCAGAGTTGTGTTTGTATCGTAAGAAACAATAAAGACATTTTCTGTGTTTAAATACGGAAGTTTATGCATTTTGTGGGAGGAAATACATTTTATGCTCAATTTTTTATGGTTTCAAACTTTGGTCCAGTTTTGTCACACCTGTTCGTCTACAATGTTCTGTAAAAATGTCAGGACTCCGTTGCCCGAAAAGGTCTTTAAATAAGGTCCGCCCGCTTTCTTCTTTACATGACAGTTACATAATTATGCAGTTTATATATTGACTTAAAATTTTCAAATTCTGAACTCATATCAAACTGATAACGCAGTTTGCATGAATTGTAACTTGTACAGTTCATACTGTTTACTATAAATTTTTATCACGGTACACTCTTTTGATACTAGGTAAATATTATGTAATTTACATATATGATACATTAGTACATACATGTAGGATATCTTAAGGTTCAGGAGTTAAAAACGCAACAGACGCTTTGTCACGTGTGTATCCATGGTTTTTTTTTGGGGGGGGGGAGGAGGCTTGGATAGGCGCTTTGGGCTTGGTTCATTCTGATATCAGCCGAAATTCCTACAGTTACGTCCTCGCCGTGCATGTGATTGCAGAGGAATGAAGAGTATATTCTACTGTCCTATGAGTTGTTAAGATTTGTCATAGGACACTACCGCTGTTATGTCCTTCAGCCATTCTACATGTATAACCATTTATAGCTTCAAGATATAGATGCAAAATTGCATGTGGTCATACTTCTCTTGTACGCGATCTTAGAAATCCGGACGGGAATCCAAAAACTAGAAAACAAAAATTAACAAGAAAAAAAAAAAAAACAGAAAAGGAAAGATCCCCTCCCCCAAAGGAATTGGATGTTAGGGATCACCGTGTTATTAATCCTTGACCCCCTATTTTGTTTAAGTTGCAAGCCAGTCTCCCTCCCCACCCAGACTTTCCCTACCTTCTTCGAATCAATGTGCAGTTTCAGCATATTAAACCGAATGTTACAAGCGTGGATCTAGAGGAGAATTAGGCGCTGAAGGGGAGGGGGGCTGTTAGGACCCCCCCCCCCCCCCCCCGAGTTTTCCAAAATTGATGTCTAAGTGAAACATGTTAAACGTACTATACATTTGTGACCCCCTCCCCCAAGAGCAATTCTAGATCCGCCCATGATCTATAGATAAATCCTAAAAATCACAGATTTACTATTCATGAAGGACGAAATCCGTATTCCCCAGTCGATTCTGGACCCGTATATGTGGACGGGCCCTATAGTGACAATCAATACTCTATCAGTAAAACACCGTCTGATAAAGAGTTTTTCCCCATCTCCCGATAAATTCACTGCCTGGTTTGTTATTATATTTTTCCTCTGCACTCCACGATTGCATGCAAGCCCTACTGTCTTGTCGACATTCCTCCGGTCTTTAGTTTTGGTCCCTGAAACATGTGAAAACGGAACTTCGGATCAGGAAGTTAGTTATCTTTAGGAATCATCTCTGAATTCTAAATTCAGAAGAAAATCTATCTACGTTCATTAGAAAATCGATTATCGAAAGTCAAAATCGTACACGTATAATGGAGGATATTGATAGATTTGCATGAGTTATAAGCTTGTGATGAGCGTTTGACTTGTATTGTTCCTTCTAAATATCTACATGTAAATCCCGAGGTGATGAGTACCAAGTCCAAGGTGAGTGCTGCTAGTATATGAATGTGTGATTGTTGTAGTTTTTTATTCAGGTGTAAAACTTAAGGTAAGAGTTTACCTTAATTTTAAAGAAATCTTGAGCATAGAAATTCGAAGTTTAGTGAGAAAACAGTACCGCAACGCTCGCCCACCCCTCCCCTTTCAGGCATAATCATCATTGCGACATCGGTGTGTGGTTGACCCATTAATACTGGAATTCCAATGTCTGGTAAACTTAACTGCTTAGAAGAATTATTGTGAACTTATCTTTTCCAGGTATTGAAGGCCGGGAAATGTCCCACGGACGAGTTGTCTCTCACAAATTGTGTGATACTCAACGAGCCAGAATTCAACGAGAAAGACTGCCCGTATGTAAATTATGAAAATGAAAAATCAGAAAAAAATGGGGGGGGGGGGGGGGGGGGGGGGGTAACCATGTTAAATGGATGCATACTGTAATCACATACGTTCAACGTTGATTTTATTGGGAATAACAATCTGAAACTGTATTTTCTTTGGATGATAAAAAAATACTTGTCATCAGATTATGAATCATTGAAGTTGAAACATGGTGAAAGCATAAAGATGGAATTCAGAAAATTTGTAAATTGAATTTGATTGATGCATTCATTCATCATTTGATTGATCCTATTTATTTGAATGAATGATTGATTGTTTGATTGATTGTTTGATTGATTGTTTGATTGATTGTTTGATCGATTCATTCATTCATTCATTCATTCATTCATTCATTCATTCATTCATTCATTCATTCATTCATTCATTCATTCATTCATTCATTCATTCATTCATTCATTTGGTTTAGGCATGTAGAGGTTCAAAACACACTTCATCCATTCATTCATTCATTTCAGACAGTTGGTAAACAACCCACATTCTGAATGAATAAATGAATGAATGAATTAATGAATGAATGATTAATTGATTAATTCATTCATTCATTTGGTTCAGGCAACTGGAGATTTAAACCACACTCCATTCATTCATTCATTCATTCATTCATTCATTCATTCATTCATTCATTCATTCATTCATTCATTCATTCATTCATTCATTCATTCATTCATTCATTCATTCATTCATTCATTCATTCATTTATTCATTCATTCATTTGGTACAGGCATGTGGAGGTTCAAACCACACTTCCTTCATTCCTTCATTCATTCATTTATTCACATTCATTCATTCATTCATTTGGTTCATTCATTTGGTTCAGGCATGTTGAGGTTCAAACCACACTTCATTCATTCAATCATATTGATTCATTCTCTCATTCACTCTAACATTCATTCCAACATTCCAGCCATTTGGAGACATAGTTAACACCCCCTTCCTTCCTACATGTATCTTCCTTCCTTCCTTCATTTCAGATAAGTGGATAAATAAACCACAATTCAATCATCACGTTCATATACTGTAAAACGAGAATATTTAGCGCTCGATTTATTTTAGCGCTATTAGCGCAAAGGCATGGTTGCGCTAAATTAAGTAGTGCGCTAAAATTTTCAGATGCAACATTAAATTTCAATAAGAAAAAATTCGGCATTTCGACATTTTGTTCAAAGCGCATTACACCGTGTCCACGGCATGGTCTATCCGACAACGCTTGTTGTTTTTATAGCTAATTAGATAATTTGATTAACATGATTAACGCTAGCGCTTGGGTAGATAATGATAGTACACGGGCCGTGATTAACATGTACATTTGTAATGGGTAGATCATGATTGTCTACTATCGTAATAACCAATCATGAAATATAAATAAGAGTCGGACGTGATTTTTCTATACCAAAAAAAAAAAAAAAAAAAAAAAATAATAATAACGAAGTAACTGTTGTATTTAATCGGAACAAATTTTCATTCCAACCAATCAGATTAATAAATTGTAGTCGTACTTAAATGCAGGAATAGACGTTCATATGTATTATTTCTAACGAGAAGACTTCTCTCTCGCTTATATTTAGATAGCGTAACATTTGTGTGAAAACACAGTACTTTATAACACAAGTTACATATACGGTAAAAAAGGAGATCTATAAAGAAAAGTTTGCAAACATTGATACAAGCATACGAATAGGTAATTCAACTGTCCAAGACACGTGCCGGCATGTAGTCAACACCTCTATATGTGTATCGCTGTGAACATGTACATTAGATGCGCAGTCTTTAAAAGGATTTATTTACACAACGTGAATAAAATCGGGATGTTAGCGCCGTTGCCGTAAAACGATTCGTTACGCCAAGTTGAAAAATTGGGACGATATATATTCATCCATTACAGAACAGCGTTATTTCCTTTCATCACTTTGAATAGAATTGATATTATTTCGTATTACCAACGATCGTCCGAACATGAGACGAGAGGGATATTTTTTTGTCTGACGTTACAAAAAAATTACGATTCATAGACGGCAATTTGCTACCGGCGATGTCTGAGAAACAAAGTCCTAAAGTCACTGTGCGCTAATTTTATTGACCAGATGGTGTCAATGCGCTAAATTAAGTTTGCGCCAAAAGGTTTTCATCCCTCATTGCGCTAAAATATGTTTGCGCTAAATATTCTCGTTTTACAGTACAATGCATTCATTCATTCATTCGTTTTCATTCATTTACATTCATTCATTTATTCATCCATCCATCCATCCATTTATTCTCTCATTTCTTTCATTCCAGTCATGTGGAGGTACAGACCACACCCCATCAGAAGTTTGTCTTTTCTGTCAAGACATTTCCACGTACTCCAATTGGAACTGCAGGCTTCAACTTGATGCAGGTAATATAAAATATCATTTTATCAAACTTATATATAAATGTAATCAGGGATTCAGTGGGATGGAAGTTAAGCTTTCTGACTGTATGTTTGTCTCACTCTGACCTCAAAACATAAAGTTTGTATCATTTGTAAATGGTAAGCGTGATAAGGGATTAAGCTTTTATATTTCAACGTATGTATTCTACCTGGTAGCAAGATCTTTCCATTGATACATAGATTTTTGACTTGGTGACTTTGACCTTGGACTAAGTTTCATCTACTATTGAAAAACTTTAACCTTATGCCCTGTTTACACGACGGGTTTAATGCGCATTAAATCGAATTTAATGCGCATTAGATTTTAGCTGCGTTCACACGAGGAATCTAATGCGCATTAGTTTAATTCGCATTAGATTTAATGCGCATTAGATTTTGCCGTGTGAACGCAAAGCGAATCTAATTCGCATTAAATCTTGCGCATGCGTATATGATTTACTAGAATTCTGCAGTACATTTCCATCATAACTGGGCACTTTTAATCACCCTTGGACCTCGAAACATAGAATAAGAGGTAAAAATACTTGATTTCATTCACAATGAACCCTCTAAGTAACTGTACTGCGTCTCTTAACTTACGTAGAGTAACATTATATTATGACGTCATTTTATCTCACAATGACGTCATGCAATGCATGCATAAACCCAACTTACGAAGAGGTAAATTATTATGAGCAAAACAACATACAGGCATGCATTCGACCCTTGTACTATCTAAAGTATATACGGCTCTCAGTGCAAATGTACCAAAATCTAATGCGCATTAGAATGTGTCGTGTGAACGCAATGCGAATCTAATTCGCATTAGAATAAAGCGTATCAAATCTAATGCGAATTAGATTTAATGCGCACTCGTGTGAACAGGGCATTAGCCATAATATTTCATTGGTAAGTGATTTGGCTTTCAATCTTGGAGTTTGATCTACCATTGAAATTTGAATGGTAAGTGATTGGAATCTTATATCATAATTAATTTGAAATTCTTTGTGACCAGGCCTTATTGGGCTAGTGGTTCAGAAACCTTTTCATAAAGATTGCATTAATTTTCTTTTTTTTTCCCCAGAGAAAATGGGCAGTTATATCTACGAACCAGGAGATTGAGGTACGACCTTACAAGTTTAATAGTCGCACAGACTGTATAGGAACCATAACAGTGGAGGTGGACTTTTTACAGAAGAAGAAGTGAGTAGATTTGAACAGCATGTGAATGTACTCATGGTACATGTAGATGCACGAGATGCAAATCTGCTACATTGAGGGATCCCTAAATGCTCAACGTCGCACCTGCTGGTGCATTTCTACATTATGATGTCATAATTAATTGCCAGTCAAAGCATTGTAGTTTGCCTGGCCATTGACAATGATGATATGATATAAAAGTCCACAAGTGTGTGTGATGTTGGACGTTTGGTAATCGAGCTGCTGTGCTCAGCTTTTTAAACATACTGTACACAAACAATATTTTTAAATACTAGCAAAGCGAAGTGAGCAAGCTTTACATGTTTAATGGTAACACATATATACGAAACAAGTGGAAAAATGAACGAAAATAAGGATGAAAAGATACATACTTACCAATTTATTTTTCTTTAAGGAAGATGGGCGCCCCCATTTAGTAAGTTTTTATACGAAAATATTTCTAGATGAATCTCTTTTTTTGTAGCTATATGGTGTAGATTCGGTTTTTACAGTGTGAAATATTAAAGCTACATGTAGGATGAAAAGTAGCTGAAATGGTTGAAAAGTGTTAGCTTATGATGTCTGCAACAGCACACTGAGAATTTTTGAATCCTTAGTTTCGTATCCTATATGAAAAAATTTGAATCCTTAGTTTCATATGC
This sequence comes from Pinctada imbricata, assembly GCA_033119305.1. NCBI lineage: Eukaryota > Metazoa > Mollusca > Bivalvia > Pterioida > Pteriidae > Pinctada > Pinctada imbricata. The sequence continues at coordinate 10,761,528 of VSWD01000014.1, read as the reverse complement.
TATATGCATTTTTTTTTAATCCTTAGTTTCGTATCCGATATAAACACTGCAACGTGTGTCGGCCCATGCAATTTTTGCTGGAATTTTCATGCACCGTCTTCGCTTCGCTTCAAGGGCTTTGCCATGATTCATATTATGTGGGACAGCATATAGAAAAGTAGATGTTCATGATCAGGCCTCTTTATGTAAAAATATATAAAGAAATGTTTTCAATTTTGAATATTTTCAGTGCTAATTCCGATCCACACGATACCGACAGAATGGCTGCTGAATTCTTGATGCAGTTTAACAACAGAGCTTTTACAGAGGGACAAATCATGGCGTTCCAGTTTGCAGATAAGAAATTGTTAGGACTCACCGTTAAGGAAATTGAAGGTAAAATACCGTAGCTAGTATGATTATATATCATATATATTGTATTACATGACTTTTGTATATTTAACATTAAACATTTTGGAACAATGTTAAAACTTTTCTGTTTTCCATTAAATTTTATTTCTGGAAAAATGCTCGTTTTGATGCTTGAATTGGTCCTATTATAAATAATTCATTATAATTCATCAAACATGACAGCAGATTCAGATGGCAAATTAGTTGTCATTTATACCACTAAATCTTCTAAAATTTTGCATTATTGAAATTTTCACTTTTCAGGGCAGATTTTAGGCTTTATCTTAAAAGTTCCTTTAGACCTGTTTGTCTACATTTTTTCATGCCCCTGGTCGTTTGACCAAGGGGGCATGATATAGCAATTGGTTCGTCTGTCTGTCTGTCATTCTGTCCTGCTTTCAATAAAAGGGTATAAAATTTTAAGTAGAGATGATAGGGCTTTCATGTTTTGCATGTGTATGTATCTTGAGAGGATGCATCTTTTGGTACCAATATTTTTTACCGTGTCTTTGACCTTTTAAATTTTTTTAGGGAGAATACTAAGAAATCATAAAAAATTGATTTCTTCATAAAAAGGCCTACACATTTTGTATAGTTCAAATAACAGGTTTATATAAATTTTCTAACGTTTTTGGGATACCTCGGCCGAAGGAAGTGGGGTGCAAACTAATAATTTTAAAACATAGCTATATCTCTTGAACCATAAGTGGTAGGGCTTTTATATTTCATAACTAGATTTAGTTATGACAAGACCATTCATTGTAAACCATGACCTTTGAGAATGTGACCTTAACCTTGAAATTTGACACACTTTTTTCAAACTTTAAACAAGGTTATTTTGAATTATTAGTGGTAGGTCTCAAATATTTCATATGTAGATTACTTATGACAAGACAATTCTTTTCAGACCATGACCTTTGACAATGTGTCCTTGACCTTGAAATTTGACCTACTTTTCGTAAACTTTAGATTTGGTCATAACTTTTGAATTGTAAATGATACAGCCTTTTGATATATTAAATATTACACGTTCCTTTTGGAATAACCTTGAGTCAGACATAAATATCAAAAGTTTAACCATGTGACTTTGACTTATGACATTGACCTTCTGTTTGGATAACAGCTTTTATATTCTCAAAGCTGTCTTTAGGGGCATTTATGTTTCACAAACATAGAGCTTGTTTTACTATAATCATGATAATACCAAAATTATTTGAAACAAAAGAAATTGATGACTGCTTACATGTATCTCAAGTTTTTATCCCTCATCTTCAGTGATTGACTTCTCCAGTATGAAAGGTGATACCGGAAAAACCCAAAGAGTGAGTCTATTTTAATTCTATTTTAAAATTTTAAAATTCTTGATAAATCTCAATTCAGCATAAAGTTGGAATATTTTAAAGAAAGTATCTTCAATTATTATTTATATGATTTCTAAGACTTCAAAAGTAATTTCATACCTTTTGGTATGAGAATTGTAATGCTTTGAACATTGGTATGAAAATTGAAATGCCTTGAACTTCTGGTATGAGAATCATTATGCTGTACTTTATTAGAAGTTATCTTTCTTTAATGAAAATTCTTTTCTGAAAATCACTGAAAACTTGATAATGATAACAAAGTTATTTGGTAATTTCATAAAGAAACTAAAGACTGAAGCATTGTAGAATTATGCTTCACTTTTCCATATCTTTGTGAAATTATTCATCTATGATTTTATCGTGATAATTAATTAAAAGTGTAATGACATTAATAATATGTACATCAAAGTATTTTGTACTCTTTTTTAAAGAATGTTTATGTTTCAAGCAAATTTAGTTCACTTATGATGAAATTTTATTCCTCAGTCAAATTTGGAACTTCCTTAAAGAAGTTACGAGTGTTTATTTTTTTACAGTCAAAGTTAGGTTTGTTGACTCCAAATTCAACAGTGATTTTTGAAAAAGCTGAAAATTCAACCATCAACCTAACAGGAAAATCAAAAAGGTAGAGTTTAGTTTGTTATTTCATTAAGTTACATGAAACTGAAAAAAAGAAGATTTTTTTATAATTTGTCTAAGACTTGTGATACATACATGTATAAAGGAGTTGTAAGAATAAGGGCTTGATTTAGCCCTGAAATAATTCAATTATTTCCCATGTGATGCCCTTCCTTCAAAGATGAAAGTTGGTTAGGAAGGGGGGGGGGGGGCAATGTTGTAAAAATCTTTTCCATTGATTTGTATGGGAAAAATGCTTGTTTTAATCCAAATATCAGACTTATTATCAATGATTCAGTCATAATTTCTATTTATGGAATGATTTTACATAAAATACATTACTATAATTAAGTTACTGATAAGTAGGGCCTAGTCATATTTCATAAACACTTAAGAAATGTAAAGGACAAATATCTTTCACATTTCCTTATTCAATAAATAAGTTTAAGTAATAAAGGATGGATTAGCGCAGTGGTAGCACACTGGCTTCTCACCTCTAAGATCACGGGATTGAATCTTTGTTCGGCAATGGGGTCTTATGTGGGAGGGTATTCCAGTCGCCCACCCAGTCTTAGGAGGTTTTTCCCTGGTCCTCTGGTTTCCTCCTGCTCAAAGATTGCCCCACACCAACATGAGACATTAATATAAGTTTGTAACTTGTTAAATGTTGTAAAAGTTTAATTTTTTAAAATAGATAAGTTTCATTTCTTAACAGGTTTTCTGTATGTAAATTTTAATGATAAGCTTATATAAAAGATTGTGTAATTTATTTGCAGCAAACAAGCATACACGTCTATAATAAATCCAGACTGGGATTTTAACAAGATGGGCATAGGTGGTTTGGACAAAGAATTTTCTGCTATCTTCAGACGTGCATTTGCTTCAAGAGTATTTCCCCCTGACATCGTAGAACAAATAGGTAAGGTAACAATAACGCTACTTTATGTCAGAAATCCTGTTACTGAATGTTTGTATAATTGATTTTAGCAGAATATATTTTATAGATTTATACGCGCTTCTGACAGCAATTATTAGTATTCTACTGGCGAGCCAATTCCAGTCTGTCTGTCAGTCTGTTACACTTTACTTTTTGAACTGTTTTTAACTTGCATTGAGCTGATGTTTGATAAGTATATGTAGGTACATTGTAAATCTCAAGGTGATATTGATCAAGTTTGAGTTTCGTTCTAGTTGAATCATTCTAAGCAGAGTGACGGGCCTTATTATTGTGCCGATAGGGGAATTATTTTATAACCGTTTTACATGTACCTCTTGTTTTTGATATAGATCCAGAAGTCTGTTATAGAAGAGTATCATAGTTTATTGGTAATTTTTTTCATCCTAGGAATGAAGCATGTCAAAGGCATTCTGTTATTTGGGCCTCCTGGAACAGGAAAAACACTCATGGCTAGGTAATAATGTGTTTTACATGTATGTGTGTAATATGTGTTGGAATAAACATAGTACATGATTGTACTGGATTTAACTGTTTCTTTATATTAATATGTGCATGGTCAAACAGCCAGACATGAAAGAACTTGGCATTATTTTAATTGTAAATTCACAATAGAAAACAAATCAAGACTGAGCAATCATACATGTACATGTATATAACGTAACAATGAAAACTTTTGACTATGATTTGAACACATAAAATCTAGGTTTAATAACACACAAACAATACCAGGAAAGTGGACTATTCACAACTATTGTACTTAGATAGTAGTATCAAGTTGATTTACTGTTACATTACATGTTCTTTTCAGGCAAATTGGTAAAATGTTAAATGCTCGAGAGCCAAAGATAGTGAACGGGCCACAAATTCTGGATAAATATGTTGGCGAGTCAGAAGCCAATATACGTAAATTGTTTGCTGAGGCAGAAGAGGAGGAGAAAAGGGTAAGATTTTTGTGTCGCCTGCGAAGCAAAGCGACACTTAGGGATCACTTTGTCCGTTGTCCGTTGTCCGTCCGTCCGTCCGTCCGTCAGTCCGTCTGTCTGTCTGTCACACTTTGGGTGTCACAGCCCATAACTTTTGATTGGTAAGTGATAGGGCTTTGATATTTCACATGTGTATTCCTTGTGACAAGACCTTCTTACACATACCATAATTTTTGACCTAGTGACCTTGACCTACATATTTGACCTACTTTTCAAAAAAATTAAAAATGGATATATCTTTTGATTGGTAAGTGTTAGGACTTTGATATTTCACATGTGCAATCCTTGTGGCAAGACCTTTCTACACATACCATAATTTTTGACCTTGTGACCTTGACCTCGATATTTGACCTACTTTTGAAAAAAAGATAAGATTCACTGTATCTTTTGATTGGTAAGTGATAGGGCTTTGATATTTCACATGTGTATTCCTTGTGACAAGACCTTCCTACACATACCATAATTTTTTACCTATTGACCTTGACCTACATATTTGACCTACTTTTCAAAAAAAATTAAGAACGGATATATCTTTTGATTGGTAAGTGATAGGGCTTTGGTATTTCACATGTGTATTCCTTGTGACAAGACCTTTCTACACATACCATAATTTTTTACCTATTGACCTTGACCTACATATTTGACCTACTTTTCAAAAACATTAAGAACGGATATATCTTTTGATTGGTAAGTGATAGGGCTTTGGTATTTCACATGTGTATTGCTTGTGACAAGACCTTTCTACACAGACCATAATATTTGACCTTGTGACCTTGATCTAGATATTTGATCTACTTTTCAAGAAAAGTAATATTGGCTATATCTTTTGATTGGTAGGTAATAGGGCTTTGATATTTCACATGTATTTTCCTTGTAACAATGTCATTCTACACATACTATAATTTTTTACCTTTTGACCTTGACCTAGCTATTTGACCATTTTAATTGGTAGGTGATAGGTCTTTAATATTTCTTATGATGAGACCTTTTTGTTATCAATTTTTACATACATGTAGTGACCTTGACCTGGATGATGACACTCTTTTCTTTTAATTTGTAATTAAGAGGTCTGATATTTCAAATGAATTTCATTTGACAAGACTTTTCTACTGATACCAATAATTTTGATCGACTTTCTAGAATAATAATCAAACCGCTTCGCAGGCGACACAAGCATTCCTTGGATTGCTATTTTTCTGTATTTTGGATACATTGTACAGAGTTACTTCCCATCAGGAATGGTATCTGTGGTAGCAGTATTGTAACGTAGGGAAACTTCTTCAGAAAAGGCGAATTTAGGGAATAACTAGTTTCCTACGTTATGTTTGCAGACAGTAAAACTTCAATGCTGATTTTACGGTCACAAACTGAGTTTTTCTGGCGACGAGTTAGCGGAGCCAGAAAAAAAGAAGTTTGCACCGTAAAATCAGCATTTAACGTCCACAAACATAACATCAGTATCTAGTTATTCCCATTCTAATGCAATCTATATTTTTGTGAATATAAGGTGAAATGTGACGTTAGCAACGTCAAAGCCTAGTATGTTCTCGTTTTACAGTCGTAACTATGGAGCAAACAACCAATGAAAATCGACGTTATAGCGTCGTACATGTATTGATAATTTGAAACATATTTTCTGTGAATTTTGCACTGGTTTCCATAGAATTAGATGATGTCACAATTTATTTACGTTTGATATAATTGTACCAAATGGGAAGTAGCTTTGTATATCATAGTGATGGAGTAGAGTAGACAATTTTCTGAGTTTGAATATGGAAGTAAAAATTTCCAAGTTTACACTTTTTTAGCTCACTGGGACGAAAAAGTCCGGAGAGCTAATGCCATACCCTCGGCATTGTTGTCATCGTTGTCGTCGTCCGTAGACAAAACTTTAACCTGGGCTAAATAGAGCTTGAGAGTTCCTACATGTACCTAAAAGACTTTTTGCTATCTTGTAATCCATTTTTAATTTCAAAATTTTCGATAATAGTATCTCTGGTGTTGAAATTAGAAATTTGAGAGACATGAAGAAACTTTTTCTTCAAATTATTTCCATGTACTTTTATCATTTAAGTTTTACTCAGAAATAATGCATTTTTAAGTTATTGTGGATTTAAAAAAAAAAGTCAGATATTTGAAAAATGTGTGAGGATGGTATGGCTCATAATACTTGTAACCCTAAATATGTCATGATGTAAAAGATATTGAGAGTGCATGAAGTATAAAAAAAATATATTTGAAGAACTTTCATCATATTTTCAAGTTGCTTCTGTTTATTTCTAGTGTGGACTTCACAGTGGGCTACATATCATAATATTTGATGAAATAGATGCCATATGTAAATCCAGAGGATCAGTGGTAAGTACACGTAGATGATATATAGCCATAATACAGACCACATGTCAGTAGACACTGTCATATTGACTAGATCACTAGCACCCTGTTCTGAAAGTTAGTTCTGAAAAAAAATTCTCTGTCATCTAGTTTTGGAGTTCGAAAATTTTCAATGTACCCAAACTTCCAACATCTCTTTATATCTCGGAGACAATCAGAAAATTGTAAAAACCTTAAATTCCTACAAAATTTTTATTTTAACATGTACATTTTGTATTTGCTATAAATGTAAATTTGAATGTGAAGTCATTTTGCGATACAAAACATTACAAAGAACATATTTCCTAGTGTTGTCATACAAGTATAAAACTTTTAATGACTTCTTTTCAAAAATAAAAATGTTATGAAACTGATACTTATAATCCTTTTTGACTGAATGATATACTGTAATACTTATACTTCAGGCTGGCAATACAGGTGTACACGACACTGTTGTCAACCAACTCCTGGCAAAGATTGATGGAGTGGAACAGCTAAATAACATTCTAGTCATAGGTACAAAATTGCTTCATGAGTTTCTATGTATTCATCCCTTTATGCATTTTCAATGAGAAATACCAGTGTGATAAAACAATAATGATGTTCTATACACTATTCTAACTTAAATGAATTAACCTTTTTCATGTACAATGTAACTGCATGACTAGCATTTTGTGGACTGCACTTACGGACTCTCGTTACGTCAGAGTTAAAAACTTTTTTGTCCTTTAAAATTTAAATTTAAACTTTATTTTACAACGTTTAACAAACAAGTTACACAACTTATTTTAATGTCCTTGACGTCATATTGCAGAAAAAGTACTTATTTTGCCGTCCAAAACAATTTGGCCGCAGTTATGTGAAAAAAGCTAATTATTACTTGCCTCATACTTTGATCAATTCTACTTGCTCTGGAGAATGTACTATTTTAAGATTATCGGCATTTCTCAGCAAATTTGTCCTGTTTTTACAAAAAATTGTCCGTGTTAAAGTAGGTACACATACAATATCTTGAATAATACTCAATACATATGGTTTTCATTTTTGTCCACAGGTATGACCAACAGAAAAGACATGATAGACGAGGCTTTACTCAGACCTGGCAGACTGGAGGTACAGATGGAGATTGGTATGTAACTGAAGAGGGAAAAGGATGGAGAAGGGGGGGGGAGGGGGGCTGTTAGGGGAGGAAAGGGGGGTAAGGAGGGGAAAGTAGGCAAGAAAAGGCAAGGACTGTAAGAGGGGAGAAGAAGGCTTTACTTAGACATGGATTGCCTGAAGGTACAGATTGGGATTGGTATGAAACAGAATAGAGAATAGGAAGAGAGGAGCAAGTCAGGGGGAGGGAGGGTAGGGGCAAGAGGGGAGAAGAAGGCTTACTTAGACTTGGATTGCCTGAAGGTACAGATGGAGATTGGTATGAAACAGAATAGAGAATAGGAAGAGAGGGGCAAGGGTTGGAGGAAAGGGAGTGGCAAGAGGGGAGAAGAAGGCTTTACTTAGACCTGGTCGACTGAAGGTACAGATGGAGATGAAACAGAAAAGAGAAAAGGAACAGAGGGAAGGGGGGGGGGGGCTGTAAGGAGAGGGAGAGAAGGAGAAGGGGTAAGGGGAGTAAGGAGAATGGAAAGACAGGCTTCAGTCAGATGTGGTCATCTGGAGGTACAGAGGGAGATTGGTATGTAATGGAATAGAGAAAAGTGGAGGTGGTAAGCTAGGGGGAAGGAGGGGAGAAGAAGGCTTTACTTAGACCTGGTGGACTGGAATCATATATTTCATCATGCTTATGTACATGTAATTATGTGTACTTGAATCCAAGAAAGGGAAAAAACTTAAAAGGGGAGGAAGGAGGATAGGGAGGGAGGGGAAGGGGCAAGGAAAACTAAATAGGGAGTAAGGCTGAAAGGGGATTGGGGAGAAGAGGCAAGGAATGTACATTGAATTTGGAAGAATGGTTTTGTGGCAAGAAATTTCATAATTCTAAAATCTGTTGAAGTTTTTGCTTATACATATTCACTATCTTCATCGCTATGATGTGTAAAACTTTGTAGAAAAACTTAAAGGAAAGGGTTATGGTAAAAAAAAACTTTCTCTGTTCCATTATAGGATTGCCAGATGAGCATGGGCGTGTCCAGATTCTCAATATACACACAAATGTAATGAGAGAAAACGGCAAACTGGCACCTGATGTTAATCTACAAGAACTAGCGACGCTCTCCAAAAACTTCAGTGGAGCAGAAATAGAGGGGCTTGTACGATCTGCACAATCAATTGCAATGAACAGATTGATCAAAGCAGCTTCTAAAGTCGAGGTGGATCCAGACGCCATAGAGAAACTTTTGATTACACGGAAGGATTTCTTACATGCATTAGAACATGACTGCAAGCCGGTATGTTTTGCTGGATTTTTTAACTGTAAGGTTCTCAATAACTTTTACATAAGGGAGCAGGGATTCGGAGAGAAGTAAAAGGAGAAAATTCTAGATTTTTTTTTAATTTTCAAAATGTATTAGTGATAGAAAGTAGGCGACAGTTTTTCTTAAAGTAGGTGGCGACAAGTTGCTGAATGCAGGCTCATAACGAGAATCCTGGAAGTATATGTACAATTACAGTAGGTTTTGCATGCTTGCTGATGTTTATAATCATAATACATGTACAACTTTATAATACATGTACATAAACATGTATATACACATGTATAGGTATTTTAACTTTCGAACAGTACTCATATTGTTTGTGGAGCAGCATACTGTACCTATGCCATAATCACTAAATACAGGTACAAGTCATGTATGTTTAAAACCAGATATGATTTCTCTCATTTTACTTAGAGAATTTTTGAATGTTATTTTCAATAAATGACAAGTGAAAAATCCTCCATGATTTATTTGAAATTCTAATATGACTTGATTCTTTTTCCCTATTAAGACAACAGACTCGAGTCGGGCTCTATTCTCCAATATAGGCCCTATAGCGATAAGCCACGCCTACCCATTTTCTGAAATCAGATAAACCGGCAGGAACTGGTTTTTACCAAGAATCGATGGTCATCATTAGAATAAAAATAAAAAATGACAAGCCGGGCTCTGTTGTCTCATAATGCCCTTGCGTCCTCAGCCAATAACATTTCTCACCTCGCCGCTGAAGCGGCTCGGTAATAAATGTGATTGGCTGAGGACGCTCGGGCATTATGAGACAATAGAGCCGGGCTTGGCATTTTTTATTTCTTAATTTATACATACATGTGTATTTTGTATTCATTACTAAGTTTCAAATGCTTTAAAAAGACCATTTTTTACTCTAGGCATTTGGAAGTAGCAAAGAGGAATTTGAGAAGTATATTGCTAATGGTATAATAAACTGGGGTGACCCTGTACAAAGAGTACTGGAAGATGGTGACTTGCTTATATCACAGACCAAGAGTAGTGGTACAACTCCATTGGTGACTGTTTTATTGGAAGGTAAGTTTCTAGATGTAGGGAAGAGGGGGGAGGGTGTACTTTTTACTTGAGTGAGGCGGGATTTGCACCTGTACATAGAGTATTAGAAGATGGGGACTTACTTCTCACGGACAAAGAGAAGTGGTACAACTCATGGACCAGTGGTAAGTTCTCAAATGGATGAGAAGGGGTTGAACAAGTATCTTTTACACTGGGGGAAGGGTTTTGGATGGGCGCAAGGACAATAAGTACAGGCAGATGGTGCCTTCCTGATATCATGAAGTATATGCAGGCTTTCTACTGTTCCTACTTTTTCCTACTATTTCCTACTTTTCCTACTTTTTTATTTTGATCCTATTTTTTCCTACTTTTTCTTCAAAACCTCCTACTATTCCTACTTTTTCATCTCAAAAGTTAAAAATTACTTGCTTCACTTGTCATCGACATCTGATTCAAAGTTTCTGAAAATTTTCAGGCTCGCTTCGCTCGCCCATTCTGTATATTTTACATGAAAATTCGATCTGCCTTTATTTCTCTCTGTGATTTCCTCAATGATGAACATTACCAGTCTACAATCATTGCTTACTGTGATTTGTGTGTCATACTTACTGAAAATTGTCACTAAAAGTGATCCAAAATTTCCTACTTTTCCCCTATTAATTCCTACTTTTTCCTATTTTTCTCCTACTTTTTTTCTTTCACTACTCCTACTTTTTTCCTACTTTTTCACCAAGGTAGAGTAGAAAGCCTGTATATGTACATGTACACCATATTGAAGATAGGTACATGTAACAACAAAAGAGTGGAGATTTTTAGAAGGGGGTGATTTCTCAGGTAGCTGATGGGTGGTGATAGAATCAAATTATTGGAGGGTGAGTTGGGAAGGAAGAATCATTATGGGGGAAGGGGGCGATTTTATATTTGGAAACCTGCAAGAGTAGTGCTGATAATTGATGAACATGGTGAATTACTTATCACTCTAAGAATAAACTATATAGACATTATTGATTTCAATTTTAATGGAGAGGCTGAATGCTAGACTAATCTAGTAAATAAAACGACACAGGCAACACTTGGCAAATAACTTAATTTTATAATGCCAGTCAATGTATTAATTCTGATTTTATTTCATTTTGTTGACAGGACCCCCTGGTAGTGGAAAAACATCACTGGCAGCACAAATCGCCAAAAATTCTGATTTTCCATTCATCAAAATCTGTACACCTGAAAATATGATAGGCTTCACAGAGCCAGCCAAGTGTCAGGCCATCAAAAAGGTTAGTGATGAAATCTATGTAATACTATGCAACTATTATCATTTATTCGATCATAATTTCTCCCATTTTCTCCAAGTTGTCCCTATAATTTGTGCAAAAAAACATTGTAACAAAATCTGAATTTGATAGGATTTACAGATTTGGGTAGGGATTTATATTTCGTGAATCTTTGCAGTTTTCAAGGTCAGACATCAAGGTTATGTAGAAAAAAGAAGCCTTATAAAATTTCAGGAAAAAAAAAAACATTATGATAAAAGACTAACACAATTCTTAAACAAATGAATAGAATTATTCCTGAACTGACCAAACGGTACCAGAATTATTGAAAATTAACTCTTTCAAAACTTTGACACGATTCAGAATATTAATCCATGTGAATGTCAAGGTCAGTGGTCAAAGGTCAAACTTGTCAAATGGCTTCATAAAATTCTGTGAGCACTCTAAAAAATGGAAGAATCATGAAATTATCCACAGTTTCTGTTATGGAGGATGAATAAACCCAACTGACTTTCAAATCTTGTACATATTACATTATATTTATTAATATACTAAAGTCTTGTTGTTTCAAGGTTCTCTTCCTCTTTTTTTTTCTCCTTAGAACCTAAATAAGAATGAATGGAAAAGAAATCTTTACTTTATAAATAAAAGTAATATTTCAAAATTACACACAATACTGTCATTGGGAGAAATTTTAGATAAATATATTAAGGTCTTTAAGTCAATTGTACACTTGGTATACATGTACAAACAGTTTTAGTATAATTTTATAATTTTGTAACTAGTGCTATACAAACGTATTAACATCTCTCATTCATATTAAATCTTCGTTTCAGATTTTTGACGATGCATACAAGTCACCACTAAGCTGTGTTATCGTGGATGATATAGAGAGATTACTAGGTGAGAAAATGATGTTTTATAAGAGATGGAAAATACATGTAGTTATGAGAAGTTAAGAAAAAAGAACATTCTTTGCTTTCTTCATGATCAAAGCAAAAATTTAATGCTCAAAGGAAGTATACTGTAAACGATTGTATTATTATTGCAAAAATAAGCCCCACTTGAAAATTACAACTAGCATAAAATACTCCTGATTTCACCAAAATAATTTTTCAACCATTTCCCCCAGCAAAAATAACCATGTTACGGTATTCAGATATTTTGAAGCCTCTTTTTTTCTGACACTTGGAAACTTTTTTAAAGGTATACTTAAGAATTTCTCATTGATTTATCTGACGAAGTCAAGCTGATAGTTAATTTTCATCTTTAATCTTACAGATTATGTTCCCATTGGACCAAGGTTCTCCAATCTTGTTTTACAAGCTTTGCTTGTTCTATTAAAGAAACCCCCTCCACCGGTAAGTACTCAGATAGATATTCAGGTTGAGTCGTAAAAAATAATTCCGTGTCTTAATGTACATGTATAGAGTTATCTCCCACTTTGAATGCTATCCGACGTAAATTCATAATGGCGTAATGAAATTCCTATAGAAGCGTTGTATTTGAAGCATGTTTTCCATTAATTTACGCTTATTTCTGTAGAACTTGATGACGTCACATTGACAAGTCATTTAGTTTATGTCTAATGGCAAGTACATGTAACTCTGTATATCAAAAACACTGAATAATGATTTCAAAGAATTACCAATCAGAATAAGCAATATTCATTTTCATTAAATTTAAAAATGATCAGAAGTTTCAAGACCCTTATTGCATAATTGGTTTTCTTGATGAAAATGTGTTTGATTGCACATACACACATAGATTGAATATTCATGTACCTTCATTTCAAGTATTCTATATGACTTTGTAGGGTCGGAAACTACTGGTCATCGGAACAACAAGCAGAAAGGACGTTTTACAAGAGATGGATATGGCGGCCATTTTTAGTACAATCGTACATGTGTCCAGCATATCTCTTAGTGAACATTTAATGTCAGTTCTTGAAAATGTGGAAGCTTTTGGCAAAAATGAACTAGACACTCTTCGAAAGAAAACTAATGGAAAGAGGTCAGTAACTATAACATTGTCACCTTCCAAGATAGAGAACTCACATACCCTTAAAAATTGTTTCGCTTGATGTGTCTGTTGCAGTCAGTATTTTCTAATTTAAGTAGATGTATGAGAATAGAGAACATACATGTACCTGATTGTGTTAATTAATTTCTTTAAAAAATGTAATGCAGCAGCTTTAGTGTGTAGATATACATGTAACTTACTAGGTAGACATAAAAAAACCTGATTTTTTATTAATTTAGGTCACATTACACATGCACCATTTTTCTCATTCATTTTAATTTAATTTTAGAGTCATCTCTCTTGATATAATGTAGTATTAAATTGCAATTGGAAATCTCCAATGTACAGAGTTAAGGAAATTTTGGGAAACCGGCAGTGGGCTTAATTTTGATTTGATCTTATTTTTCAGATTGTGGATAGGAATTAAAAAGCTGCTTGTTCTGATAGAAATGTCCCGACAGGTAAGTTTGTCATACATTTAGTAAAACTCTTAATTTTTTTTTTTTTATTTTTTTTTACTCAAAATTCATAATTAAAAGTTTGACATCGCATCCGTTGGTGTACTTAACATAATGACCACATAATCAAGTAGCCAATCAAAGCATTGTTAATTGGGTCAATGACATTAATTATGATGTCTATTAGTTCAAGTCTGCCAGCATATGCAATGTCTGACTTTTGGCAGTATCTCAATTTAATGACTTTCTAAGTTAGTAAAATGGAACAAAATTGAAATCTTTTTATGTCAGTGGGTATTTTTTTCATCCAGAAGAATTTTTGCTCTTTCAGTCCTGACTGGCCAAAATTTAAACTTACGGAAAGGGTTCACAAATCATAAGCTTGAAACTGGTATTATAATTTGATAAGGAAAGTACCATGACTGAGCATTGAATATTATTTCAATTGTAGATTGACGACTCTCATCGCATTCCCAAATTCCTGAGTATATTAGAGGAAGAAGGCGGGCTAGAAATGACATAGATTATTGTAAATCTATGTATAAATGTTGTTTTTTACATAATATTTCTACATGTATAATGTAAACTGTTATTTATTTGTTTACTTGAAAGTACAATCTAATTCCAGAAAAGAGTGGGAACAAAATTGAACAGTTTGAGGTGTTTTATTATACTCTGTCCCTATGCTTTATAGTAATTCATGGATAAAAAAGAAATCACTAGAAAACTGACGCTATTAGTGTTTGTTATTTTGCATAATTAAAGTTTTTAATCACTTTAGATTTCACTCTCTAATCATACATGAAAAGTGTAGAAAATGATATTGGCATGTTTGATGCAGATAATTATTCTGTTTCTATGGCAACAGATTTAGACTCCTATTAAATATTATGTTGAGTTGTATTTCAAAGATTATCTTGAATATTGGAATGAATTATAAGATGACCTGATCAAAATACGCATTAAATTTTATTTTATCATTCTAATGATAAGATAACAGGAAAAATCTACAAGAAAATGTAAAACTTGATTATTTTTAAAAGAAAAAAAGATGTTTCGAATTGTGAGGTATGAAGTAAAAATGATATTTAAGAGACATTTATGATCATGGTTGATACTACTTACTTTACATTCCATAACACTCAAATACCTTTGTCCTTACTAGGTCATTGCTGTGAAAATTTAAACAAAATTAAAGGTGTGAAACCATAAAGTGGAAAATACGATTATGAAGAGTTATAGTTCTTGTTTTTGTATGTCAGGTTATTAGTCCCCTACCGGCAACGCCGAAGGAGACTCTTTGTTTTTGCAAATAAGATCTATCATTGAGATTAATATATCTTTTAAATTGCTTTCTTTGCATAAAGTACAGTCATTTTAAAACTTTTGTTCCTGCATGTTACAATAGCGTAAAACTAGAAATTTTTGCGAGTATCAATTTTTCCGTGTCAATTGGGAAAAATAAAGCATGACACATGTACAGTCAGAACGAAATGTAAATGATATACCAATTTATGTTGTAACTTATCAGCACAATTTTTTCGCGAGAATAATTTTTTGTGATTCCAAAACACTCGTAAATATAGCTAAAATTAGTATTCCGCGAAAATTTCTGGTCATATTATACCAATAACATAAACTTTTTATGAAAATTGATATTTTCTAGTGTTCAGCTACAATCTAATTTAAGACTTATTTTTCCATAGAAAATTATTGTATTTTCTGTTTTCAGTCTTACATTTTGTCTATTAAGATGGATATGTGAAAATAAAAGTGCAATAAAATGAATTTGATCCATATACATCTGTCCTCTCTGTGCACTTTATTCTGTCATCTTGATCTACAGAGTTGTTTCCCATTAGTGACTGTGACTGATGTGTATTCAGTTTCTAGAAAATACACTTATTATAATTCAAGGATGACTTCTATTGATTTTGAGGTCCAAAGATCAAGATCAAGGTCATAAGACTTTGATGACTGAAAATGTTTTCCATGTCAATAAAGAGTTTGTAATGCAATTATCATAATGAAACTTACCAGAAATGTTTCCTTTGAGTCGAGGATTACCCATATTTACATGTATTTGGAGGTCTAAAGGTTAAGGCTATGGAATATTGAAAATTGTTTCCTGGTAATAGTGGAATTTGTATAGCAACTATCATTATGAATCTTGCCAGAATAGTTTCCATTGAGTCAAGGATGTGTCCTATTTATGTTGAGGTTCAAAGGTCAGGTTTATAGGACTCTGATGAATCAAAATGGTTTCCAGGTCCTAACAGAATTTATATTGCCCCTTTCATCGTGATACTTGGCTGATATGTTTCTGTTCCCTTATGATATTAAGGTCAAAGGTCAAGTTCATAGAAGTTCGATGACTGGAAAACTTCTGCTTCATATCTTGGTGGTTATTGCTCCTATTATCATGAAACTTGTCATTAATATTCTTCAATGATGTGCCCTATGAATTTTGAGGTCAAAAGTTCAAGTAAGATAACTGATGATTTAAATGGTTTTATATTATTACCGCGTTCTTTGGACCATAGGTTGAAAAAAGTTCAAGTATGTGTGCTTTTGTTAGGGAGCTTTTTATCTGCCTTCAAACAGAGTTGCAAGACGTTATTCACTCTCCAACGAAAGATTTGCAAGTACACATATGCAGATTTCATCTGTACATGTGATGTACAGGTTTGCATACATTGTACATCTCTCAAACGTGCAGGAATGGTAAACCGTGATGAGGCTTAACATCCATTATGGTTTAAGGTTACCTCATGCTCAAGAACACATATCAAGGACTATGTAAGGAAACATACTAGAAGAAACTAGGTTACATGTATGAGCCAAACTGTAGTTGTGTTTATAACAGAACATCTATTTGGATATTGAGTTAAAGAAGATCCTGACGATAATCCCAACACTTACTGTAAATGTTTTAAATGTTTTTCCCTGCCATGGTCGCAATAGCACTTTCTATATAGAAATAACTTCAGACAGTGCATGTTTTGTAGATATTGTTTTCATTTTCGTCCATGAATATCGACGGCGGATGCGGCTAGCCAAACAGGGGATGGTTACTCCTCCCGGGCACCTGGTCCCACCTCTAGCTTGCTAGGTGTCCGTCGATGCTCAATTTGGTGCTCTATTGTGAGTGCTGTTGAGATTATCTTCAGGATCTTCTTTAACTCTATTGTGAGTGCTGTTGAGTTGAGGAGATTGTTGTCAGGGTCTTCATTTGTCTCTTAGTTCAGAGAAATTCTTGTGACATTCAGTTCCAAATGAATATTATGTCCCTTTATGTGGACACAAAAAAATATATTTAATCCATCTTAAAGGGGTAGGGCCACGAGCCCGATATTGGCCTTAATTTTGATAAATTTTGTACATTGTACTTAATAGAATTTTTAACTGTTATTTGATATTTTGAAACGTTCTCTACTGAATCATGAATCTACTTTTTGTAGACATTGCTTTTGTCAACACCTTTTAGCCCTTTGAAAACACCAAAATAAGTCAAATTCGGCGAAATTGATGCAAAAAGTCAATATTTTTATCAAATTAGCAATGGCCGCATGCATTAACTATGATGGAAAATTTATATGTGAAAGATTATCATTATATCCTTTTGTCATAAACGTTTTATCTCAGTTAACGAATGCGGCCACATTGAATTCTACGACAAAAGACAAAATTCCTAGCAATTTTCGCCATATTTTGTCAATAACGTCAAAATGACGTCACTTCATGACGTCATAACAGTTAAATGGCACATTATTTGGTGATATCATTCTTTTCATAAAAAGCGGTAAACATTCGTGTGTTTTCATAAGAGATATCAAGTATTCCTCATGAAATTTGTTTTAAGAGAAAAATCAAGGGCCGATTTAGGGGTCTCGTGGCTCTACCCCTTTGATTTTATTCGAGTTCCATTCTTATTAATAAACACAAGGAAACAGCTGATTCTCATGTAGACAAAAGTATGTTACATATCTCTGGTTTAAAATAGTGGCCTTCAAGTTGAATCACGCCAAATATGTTGCACCAGTCATGATCTTGTGCACCAGACATGAAAATTAGCACCAGACATGATGTTTTGGATAATATAATCCTCATCAGTGGTTGTTCATGCCAAAATGCTTCAATAAAGACGGAGACGTCATCATAATAATCATTGATGAAGTAATCAGTAAATTGTGGGATTTCCAATGTGAGCAAACTGTGGTCCACTTATTGCATACATGTTTTCAATATTTTAATATCTCTCCCGGACATGTGGTTAACTTCGGAATGTTCCAATGAAATTCTAATAATTTTACCTTAGAAACGGAATAACTGATGGGTACTTCGGTGTTTATCTAGACCAATATGAAGCTGAATTTGTTAAACCCTTTCTCTCGGAATGAGGAACTTTGCATTTCAGTTTTTCATACATGTACAACCAGACGGAGATGTATCAATTTACAATAATAGAGATGCAGCAGTACTTTTGCTTCACAATTAGATATCAAGTTATCGTTAGCGGTAGTGGTTTCCCAAATACTTCAATCTATCAGTATATGACAAACAGCACGTCTTCAAAAATAAATTTAAACCAATGTCCCATGCCTGAGTAGAAAATCATTTTTGTTCTCTGTCGATGGTTTGTTAATATCACAATTTCAACGCTATTCCCGAGCATGTTTAAACTTCGCTTATACAAAAAGACGACATCAAAACAATGAACACGCCAAACTACACAAGCCAACGAGACCAACCGAGGCCGACTGAGAACGGCCACCATCTGCCATGTTAGTAGCTAATAGTGTGGTCATACTTCTACTTGTCTTGTTACCAATTAGTTAAAGAAAATCCTGACGACAATCTCAACAGCACTCACAGTAGCGCATTAAGATGAGCATCGACGGACCCCCAGCAAGCTATAAGTGGGACCAGGTGCCCAGGAGGAGTAAGCATCCCCTGTTTGGCTAGCCGCACCCGCCGTCAATGTTCACGCACGAAACTGAAAACAATATCCACAAAACACACACTGTCTGAGGTAATGTCTATATAGAAAGTGAGAAAATGTCAGGGAAAGACATTCAAAACACTTAATGTCAAAGTGTTCTTAAAGAAAGTACAATAGTTGTGTATAAAAATCTCCTCACTGTAGGGTGACAACACAAACAAGACAGCTAAAACCTGGCGGCCAATGTTAGAATTTGAAGTGTTCAAACTCGAGACCCTTTTGGAAAACAGTTCGAACCACATTTAATTTGACATAGCCGAAAATACAGTAATTAAATCACTTGAAACATTTAATCACTGGAAAGCCTTTTATTGCGAAACAATCTAAGTGAAAATAATAGAATAAATGAAGTGGATAACAAATGCAGAAGGACTTACTGCACTCACTCTGACTGACTGTGACGACGGGACTCCATGACGGGCCCTGCCCAAACCTCTTTAGAGAAGACAGGGCCCCGACCACCTGTCCTCTCTGAATGTCAGTCGGACTCCTCGGGTGATAAAATACATGAGCCCGCTACAGCCGGCAGAGCACGGTCTCTATTACTTACGCCCTCTTTCGATATCCATTTACATATTCATCTGGGTTGCTTGGGCCCTTGCGTTTTGCGGTCTTGTTTGTGTGTGGTCATCTGACAGTGAGGAGGTTGTTTTATACCACAATTGTAAGATCTTCGAGACCTCTGAGTAATCGGGAAAGTGAAAGGGTTGTGCGCACGTAATCCAGGATAACCACACTTCTACTATTTCCGTGGCAGATGGCCGTCCTAAGTCGGCATCGGTTGCCCATTGGTCTCGTTGGATTATGTGTAGTCCTTGGTGTTTGATGTTTCTGTGTTGTGCGTTGGCGTTCCTTGTCCCTTATTCGTCTCTTTCAGTGCTGTTCTGCTTTGTGTTTTTGCATTGGGTGTTTTGGGGTTTTGCAGTGGATGCTGCAACCTTGTGTTTTTGGAAATCCCCTCTTTTGTTTTACAACGAAAGAAGTCTGAATTCTGCCGGTTTAAACGAGTTCATGAAGCCCAATCATCTTTCAGGTGACAGGTAATCAGGGTTCTTTTTCTCTGCCATATTTTTTTACAGGGCCTGCCGAGGAGTCCTTTCGTCTCTTTTTCGATTTGCTCTTGTACAAGACTTTTACATTTGTAAGACTTTAAATTGGTCTGGTACGATGCCAAATGTTCTTCCGGTGATAGCAGGATCATTCCCACAGTATCTTAGACGATTGGTGAATCTGACGCATTTTCATTGACTTAATATTAAAGAAGTACCGATCAGTTATTCAGTCTCAAAGTCGAGAAGGCGAGGCAAAATTATTAGATTTTCCATAGGAATGGTTGCGAACCTCGGTATTAATAAAATTCCCAAGTGAGACCAGGTGCCCGGGGAGAGTCAGTGTCTCCTAATTGCATGCAACACCCGCCGCAACAGCTCCATGGAAAGGTTGATGATTGTCTCGATGTTAAACGTCTTCAAATTCAATAGCATCATTTAAGAACAGATGAATTTTCAGCATTAGACATGCACGATGTACACATCATTTCAGATAAGTCTTGTTTGGTGATGATGACAACCATTCAATTACAATCTATTGATGCTCCTTTTTTATTAAAGAAGAGGAGGGATCTCCAACAGGACTCGGTTGCAGCATCCTTAGTAAAACATCAAAACATCCAAATGAGCTAAAGAAGATCCTGACGATAATCTCAAAAGTACTCACAATAGATAACAAAATTAAACATCGACGGACCCCTAGCAAGCTAGAGGTATGACCAGATGCCCGGGAGGAGTAAGCATCCCCTGTTGGCTAGCCGCACCCGCCATCGATGTTTAAGCATGGAAATGAAAATATATAATATTCATGCACTGTCTGACGTAATGTCTATATAGAAAGTGTTATGGCGACAATGTCAGGGCAATATATTCAAAACACTTACTGTCAAACCCCTCGCGGGGGACTTTTTTACGAGCTCCACACGGCAAAGGGCATAAGTGTGACACAAATGAGTTAAAGAAGATCCTGACGACAATCTCAACAGCACTCACAATAGATCACAAAATTAAACATCGACAGACCCCTAGCAACATCAAAACACCAAAGTGAAAACGCAGAGAAGATACACACATCAAGAGATGCAAAAAGAACAGGGACCACCAAATCCGTCATCAAAAGACTACACAAAACCAACGAGACCACTGGGTAATCGTTCTTTACTCTGCCACTTTTGAAGAGATCCTGATGCACATTATCCTCCTTCTTGTCCGGTTACCCATAGTTCGCTCGACGAAAAACATAATACCTTTCTCAAAGGAGTATTTTACTATTTCGCGATACAAGCTCAATGTATGCTCGCTTTGTAGACCTCCGGGAAATAGTTCAAGATTCTGTCAAAACTTGCGAGTGGAAAAAAAAAACTTATCAGCATCGATTGTTCAGAGATATGATAGAATAAATATCAGATTTGTTGAGATGTGCCAGACGAAATGATCTTTCTAAATTGTTAGCGTACGAATAATGCTACAAGGTCGAATCGTACGATCCACAGTTCTTCCCTAGGTGAAATGTTATGCCTTTTTTTCTGAATCTAACTTCAATGTTTTTCATATTTTTATATAAAATCTAAATGAATATCATAGGTTCTAAGGAGCTGTTAAGATAAGGGCCGTATTTAGCCCTGAATCTCGTGACTTATTTCTTGCGCATGGCGAATCGTATACAGAAAAACATGAATCATTATTGAAATATAATGCATTTGCAGAACTTCTACATGATTTACATTATGTCGAGGATCTCTTAAGGTTGTAAAATTAAGGTCGAAAGAGGTAGGGGTGCTCGGATAGAAAATCCGATAATATCGGCAAAAAACGTAAACATTTTTGAACATTTTGTCTAAAATGGATAAATATAAGCTAAAAGACATCAAATATAAAGAAATTAGATTTCGAACGTTCTACCCCCTTTAATCGGTAAATAATGAAATCCGGAACTTAAAATACGGTCTTTTTCTTCATTCAATGGCTACAATGTAAGCCTTTTAGCGCGAAATACACATTGACGGAGAAATGAACATCACTCTAGATCTTGTTTATTCCGTTCCTAATTCTTGTATATTTAATTCAAATATATTGAGTACGCAATGTTTGATGGATTAAAGAGGAAAAATAGTAAAATGTGCAATATTTAATGGTCAAATAGATCGATTTTTAAGAAAAGCACCCCCTTTCCATTTTTAGTTTTTCGTCTCTGGGGTAGTGTTCCCCCGGAGATACAGAACCCCACTTTGCCAAAAAATTTGTATCATGGATACACATTTCCAGTAAAAGTGGCTTTCTGTATATCCGGGGGAACAATGTTCAATAAAACTTTTCCGTTTTCTATTGATTTCTATGAGAAAAAGATAAGTTTTAACCCCAAAATTAGCAATATTATGCAAAACAGATAAAAATAACTTCATATTCTGATGGGATGCCGTATAGGTATACATTTTACCAAAAAAGGTTCTTGAAATTTCAATTTTTAAAATTCCACTTTTCAGGGCTGATTTTACGCCTTATCTGAACAGCTCCTTAGATTAAGTTGATATTTTTATATTATCTCGCACCCCAGTGTCTATCATACGAATCGTGATAAAATTGAATCGACTTAGGACTACCACCCGAAACGTGCATGTCTGGTCCATGTTGCCAATTTATCTGATCTTAAATTATGCTATTTAATTTGAAGACGTTTACATTTATACCACTTGGTGAGTGTCACTGCTGGTGGACCAGGAGTCCCCGAGGGCACATGTAGCCAAGTTCGATCAATTTCGATTGATCGTTTCTTCAACGCATTCTAAAATGTCTGTTAATAACATTTCTTGAAATTTCCAAAACGTAGGTCCGTTCTTCAACGCATTCTAAAATGTCTGTTATCAACATTTCTTGAAATTTCTAAAACGTAGGTCCTGTAGCATCATATCTCACCCATCCTGCTACGTCTTTCGGTACGTTTTTCGACATAGTAACTTTCATGGTTTTTTTTGGCATATTACATTGTTTAGATTTGAGGATCACTGACGAGGGTTAAGTACCCAAAACGTGCATGTCTGGTCCATGTTGCCAATTTATCTGTTCTTAGATTATGCTATTCAATTTGAAGACGTTTACATTTATACCACTTGGTGAGTGCCAATGCTAGTGGACCAGGAGTCCCCGAGGGCACATATAGCCAAGTTCGATCAATTTCGATTGATCGTTTCTTCAGCACATTCTAAAATGTCTGTTATCAACATTTCTTGAAATTTCGAAAACGTAGGTCCTGTAGCACCATATCCTACCCATCCTGCTACGTCTTTCGGTACGTTTTTCGACATAGTAACTTTCATGTTTTTTTTTTTTTGGCATATTACATTGTTTGGATTTGAGGATCACTGACGAGGGTTAAGTACCCAAAACGTGCATGTCTGGTCCATGTTGCCAATTTATCGATCTGTTCTTAAATTATGCTATTCAATTTGAAGACGTTTACATTTATACCACTTGGTGAGTGTCACTGCTGATGGCGAGGACACATGTAGCCAAGTTCGATCAATTTCGATTGATCGTTTCTTCAACGCATTCTAAAATGTCTGTTATCAAAATTTCTTGAAATGTCTAAAACGTAGGTCCTGTAGCATCATATCCCACCCATCCTGCAACGTCTTTCGGTACGTTTTTCGACATAGTAACTGTCATACTTTTTTGGCATATTATATTGTTTAGATTTGAGGATCACTGACGAGGGTTAAGTACCCGAAACGTGCATATCTGGTCCATGTTGCCAATTTATCTGTTCTTAAATTATGCTATTCAATTTGAAGACGTTTATATAACATCCGGGCTTTATCTAGTAAACAGTCTACTCCCACTGTGTGAAATTCATGCGCGCACGCTATGTGATTAGTTCAACCTGTGTTCGTCGTGAAATGAACGTCAAAATTAATTAGGCGTCAACTAACTTGCAATATTAATATTGAAATAATACAACCGAAAAGGTGGTTCAATTTATATTATATGTAGTTTTATAAGGTCTATACATGTATAACACTTTATAGTTTAGAGCAGATCTTAGGAGCACAGCTTTGTATCCTTATTTTCATTTAGTCGCCATGAAAGGCAAGTTGTGAAATACCCAAAGTAGTATACCGATTATAATAAAATTCCCTACGGAGTACACTATTTCATTTTTTCAAATAATAACAAATTATTTTTTGGACGGCTTGTATTCCATTCTCATCAATATTTACAATACATTATTCATTCTACATTAAATATGCGCTCTTATTTAAGTGCTGTTCTTTCAAACCATAGACATGAACATATGAAATAATTGAACGTTACATACACAAAAATATCATAGCAATATTTCCAAAGCGTAAACTTGATCTGAATTGAAAAATCATCATAGTGTTATTTCTTAATTTTGTTCATACTTTGGCCTGTCAATGTGATATG
This sequence comes from Pinctada imbricata, assembly GCA_033119305.1. NCBI lineage: Eukaryota > Metazoa > Mollusca > Bivalvia > Pterioida > Pteriidae > Pinctada > Pinctada imbricata. Next base: position 10,737,178 of record VSWD01000014.1, on the reverse strand, counting down.
TGTGTATCACTTTGTTTGTATTCTAGACCACTCTGTCCATGATTGATTCGTGTATGATATAGTTGAAACTCGATACCTCTCTCTCCTTAAGTTATTTTGTATCATCTTGCTTGTACTCTAGACTACTGTTCTCTTCATGTGTGATTTCTGTATTATCTCCGTCATGCTTTGAACCACACTTTCCAAACATATATGTTATTTTGCATCATTTTCTTCAAACATTTCACTTTTCTCTCCAGATGTTATTTGTGTATCAACATGTTCATACTTTACACTGCTTCCTGCATGTGTTATTTGTGTATCATCTTTTTCATACCTTACACTGCTGTCTGCATGTGACATTTGTGTATCGTCCTTTTCATACTTTACACTGCTTCCTGCATGTGATATTTGTGTATCATCTTTTTCATACTTTACACTGCTTTCTGCATGTGATATTTGTTTATCGTCCTTTTCATACTTAACACTGCTTTCTAAATGTGATATTTGTGTAATACTATCATCTTTTTCGAACTTCAAACCAATTTCTGCATTTGTTATTTGTATATCGTCCTTTTCATACGTTATACTGCTTCCTGCAGGTGATATTTGTGTATCGTCCTTTTCATACTTTGCACTTATTTCTGCATGTGATATTTGTGTATCATCTTTTTCGAACTTCAAACCGCTTTCTGCATGTGATATTTGTGTATCGTCCTTTTCATCCTTTACACCGCTTCCTGCATGTGTTATTTGTGTATCGTCTCTTTCAAACTTTACACTGCTCTCTGCATCTGTTATTTCTGTATTATTTTGTTCATACTTTACACTGCTACGTCCGTATCGCCCATAAGACAATTCCAAAACCTCTATTTTTAGTTCCGAGCTTCCCCTATTAGATTCATATGGAGGGATATCACATAGTATAACCTGTTAAAATAAAAGGTAATTTCTTGCTATATGTAAGAGAAGAAATATGAACATTCAAAAATCAAAAATGCAAAAAGACTCAATCACCAAAGGAATCGTCAATAGCAAACAGATTGAATTCAAAGAAAAAGTTCATTTTTCACTCCTGCAACTATAAAACCATTATAGAGATATGTTAAAATTATCTCCATGCAAAAAAAAAAAAAATCATAAAAAGAACTTGATTTGAGGAAGACTTACATTATGACGTCGCAATCAAATAATAGTGAGAGATTTTGATTTTGGTGATAATGCAATTTGGTGGTTTCACACGTCGAGATTAATTCTGTTCTACTCAATTTTTTTCTAAGCTATAAGAACTGATTTTTAAATGACGGACATAAAACCATTTTAAAGAATAATTGTGCGGTTTCTTTATCCACTTTATTTTCCTGCCACATTTTCTTTTTGGCTCGAAGTCAAAACTTACAGACAGTATCATTTGGAATGCCCTCGTATCCAAAACAATGTTATATTTGAGTTAAGAATAAAGCATAATACTTACATGTCTGACAATCTTTATATCTTGAGATCGATATTTCCATCCATGGACGTCGGTGAAGTCTACCTGTATGTCTGTTCAAAAATAAATTCAATTAACTAGATTGACATTTTTATAGTTTTCATGGACATGTTGCGACGTGTTGCATGCAAACAGGAGACGCTAACTCCCCCGGACACATGGTCTCACTTCAGAATATTTTTTTATTTCATGGTCGGCACTTTTAATGGAAATTGCAAAGCTCTTGCCTTACCTTCTGGACTTTGAGACTAAATAACCTATGGGTATTTCTTCGATGTGTATATTATTTAGATATAAAGATAGACGTCTTTAATATACCTTTCAAGTTCAAAGGAAGGTATTTTGAATATAAACCCATTTTTTAGGAAAAACAATTTGATTTCTTAGAAGTGAAGTTGTTTAAATTTTACATCTAAAGATAGAGACCCTGAACATAAACCATTTTATCTCGTTTATATTATAAATGTCCTTATGTGTATTTTCCATAAATTCAGTTAGAACTTTATACAAGTTCGGGTGGCTTTTTGTAAAAATGGATACTTTCTACCTTTGTTAATCCTTGACTTCAGTCCCTTTGATTTTGATTTTGGACCAGGTAAGGTTACTATCATCATCCTTTCAGATCTTTTGTTGAGACCTTGACAGGTCAATGTACGAGGTATGACTTCCTTTATTATGTATAAATCTCCTGGAATGAAAATTTGAAAGAGTGTTCCATTATGTACATGCGTATACATGCAGGTGCCTTGACAAGTCGACTACCATTATTATGTAAAACTCTTCTGGAATGAAAATTAAAGTGTTCGATTATGTACACGTATGTACATGCTGATGTCTTGTGAGATCACTGTACGAGTTGTGGCTTCCTTTATTATGTATAAATCTTCTGGAATGAAAATTAAAGTGTTCGATTATGTACACGTATACATGCTGATGCCTTGACAAGGTACTGTTCGAGGTATGATTTGCTTGATTACATGTTTGTATAATTCTTTTAGAATTCAAATAAAATTGTTCGATTATGTACACGCATATACATGCTTAAGCTTTGACAGGGTACTGTTTGAGGTATGACTTCCTTTATTATGTATAAATCTTCTGGAATAAAAAATGAAGAACAGACTACATATATGTCTTTTTAAATGAAGTATCAGATGAATTAAAGAAGATCCTGATCAGAGTGATCGATTTTGTATACATCTTTTTGTATGAAAAAATGTAACTAGAGTGTTCGATTTTTCTTTGTCATGCGAATAATTACTAACCTATTTCGCTTATTCAATTCGGTTATTCAATTCAAACTTACTTTAAGACTTTGCTTATAATGAGGTTCAGAATCTGAACAATGATACACGGCCGATCTTTACTACACTTCTTGCTTACATTAAGAATGTAAAACGTCTTCAAATTCAATAGCATCATTTAAGGACAGATAAAATTGCAGTATGGACCAGACATACACGTTTCGGGAACTTAGCCCTCGTTAGTGATCCTCAATCCAAACATTGTAATATTGCCAAAGAGTAAGAAAATGATTATGTCCAAATATTTACCGAAAGACGTAGCAGGATGGGTGAGATATGAAGATCCACGTTTTAGAAATTTCAAGAAATTTTGATATAACAGACATTTTTGAATGCATTAAAGAGACGATCAACCGAATTCAGTTGATCGAACTTGGCTGCATGTGCCCTCGGGGGCTCATGGCCCACCAGCAGTGACACACTTATCGAGTGGCACAAATGTAAAACGTCTTCAAATTCAATAGCATCATTTAAGGACGGATAAATTTGTAGCATGGGCCAGACATGCACATGTCGGGTACTGAACCCTCGTCTGTGATCCTCAATCTAAACTTTATAATATTGCCAAAGAGTGTGAAAATTATTATGTCCAAAATGAACCGAAAGACGTAGCAGGATTGGTGGGATATGCTACATGAACCATGTTTTAGAAATTTCAAGAAACTTTGATAACAGACCTTTTATCAAAATAAATAAATCTTACAGCAAAAAAGAAAGTGACTTCTATGCTCCAATTTCAATTTCTGAGGTTGAGATAGAAATGCATGTTTCTGATAAAGAATCATCACCCGAGGCACTTCTAGATGGCAGGTGGTCGTCCTAAGTCGGCACCGTTGCCCGTTGGTATAGTTGGATTATGTGTTGTCTTTTGTGTTTCATGTTGTGTGGGTTGGACTCGTTAGTTTATTTTTGGTCTTTTGTGTTTCATGTATCTACGGTGTGGGTTGGTCTCGTTTGTTCATTTGTGGTCTTTTGTGTTTCATGTATCTATGGTGTGGGTTGGTCTCGTTTGTTCATTTGTGGTCTTTTGTGTTTCATGTTGTGTGGGTTGGTCTCGTTAGTTTATTTGTGGTCTTTTGTGTTTCATGTTTCTATGGTGTTGGTTGGTCTCGTTGGTTTATTTGTGGTCTTTTGTGTTTCATGTTGTGTGGGTTGGTCTAGTTAGTTTATTTTTGGTCTTTTGTGTTTCATGTATCTACGGTGTGGGTTGGTCTCGTTAGTTTATTTGTGGTCTTTTGTGTTTCATGTATCTATGATGTGGGTTGGTCTCGTTGGTTTATTTGTGGTCTTTTGTGTTTCATGTATCTATGGTGTGGGTTGGTCTCGTTGGTTTATTTGTGGTCTTTTGTGTTTCATGTATCTATGGTGTGGGTTGGTCTCGTTGGTTTATTTGTGGTCTTTTGTGTTTCATGTATCTATGGTGTTGGTTGTCTCGTTGGTTTATTTGTGGTCTTTTGTGTTTCATGTATCTATGGTGTTGGTTGGTCTCGTTGGTTTATTTGTGGTCTTTTGTGTTTCATGTATCTATGGTGTTGGTTGTCTCGTTGGTTTATTTGTGGTCTTTTGTGTTTCAGGTATCTATGGTGTGGGTTGGTCTCGTTGGTTTATTTGTGGTCTTTTGTTTTTCATGTATCTATGGTGTGGGTTGGTCTCGTTGGTTTATTTGTGGTCTTTTGTGTTTCATGTATCTATGGTGTTGGTTGTCTCGTTGGTTTATTTGTGGTCTTTTGTGTTTCATGTATCTATGGTGTTGGTTGGTCTCGTTTGTTTATTTGTGGTCTTTTGTGTTTCATGTATCTATGGTGTTGGTTGGTCTAGTTGGATTATGTGTGGTCTTTTGTGTTTCATGTTATGTGGGTTGGTCTCGCTTGTTTATTTGTGGTCTTTTGTGTTTCATGTATCTATGGTGTAGGTTGGTCTCGTTAGTTTATTTGTGGTCTTTTGTGTTTCATGTATCTATGGTTTGGGTTGGTCTCGTTGGTTTATTTGTGATCTTTTGTGTTTCATGTATCTATGGTGTGGGTTGGTCTAGTTGGATTATGTGTGGTCTTTTGTGTTTCATGTTGTGAGGGTTGGTCTCGTTTGTTTATTTGTGGTCTTTTGTGTTTCATGTATCTATGGTGTGAGATTGTGTTCCTTTCTATGGGTGTCTTTCATTGGGTGTCTTGTAGGTTTGGTGTGGGTGGTAAAAGTTGCAAATATAATTTCGTCCAGACTCCTCGTTTCATTCTTTTGAAATTCTAAACGTCTTCGAATTCAATAGTATCATTTAAGAACATATAAATTTGCGGCATGGACGTTTCGTTAAGAATTTTAAATGCATTTTTCGTCCGACGTGATCTGCTATATTTTTGTTAGGGGTTTATTCGAAGGCTTAATTTAATGAAATATGCAGCCAAATACTAGGTCATTGCAAAGATGTTTACCATCCGTATGTTTGAAATAATTAAGTTTGAAGTGTTTACCACCTGTACATTTTAAATACAAGTAATTTAGTTTGAAAGTGTTTACCTACTGTACATTTAAAATGATTAAGAATGAAGTTCTGCTGAGATACCCGTACGTCATCAGATCTTTTCTTGGTTTTTGCATTTTTAAGTTTCGTGAGAAATTACTTCTAAATAAAACAAACCTGGAGGAAGTTTTCCAAATAACTGTATCAGACAGTTAACTGCACTGTTCACAGGGTAGATTATTATTGCCATCATGCCAATTACCTCAGGTTCCATCACACCCACCAATGTCATGACACATGTTTTAAAAGAGAATGTTCCGATTATGAATGTAAAAATATATAATTGTAGGATAACAAGAAAATCATAATCGGAATAAAACGTATAGCTCACATTCCAGGACAATGAGAGGTAGACATTTAGATGAAAAAGGCAACATAAAACTCCTGTGAGTGCGATATCAATGAATAAGTATTACCTTTACCATTTTATTGGCGTATTCCCAAGAAAATATTATCACACATGTATCATATTGTATGTAAATCAAATTGCATATGAAATGAAATTTCTTCAAGTTACCTTTAATACAAATCAACGTATTCCGAATGCCTAAACCAAATATAATACGAGAGACGATATCACTGGATGATACAGGTCGATCAGCTGTCTTCTGCATTATCAGCATTAGCGATGCAAACAGCAATACTACCGCCAGACAAGAGGCATGGAAGGCAGTAAAAACCATGTTCCATGTGTCATCAGAAAGATTCGCAATCTCTGTTTCATGTAAAGGTATCATCCAGCAAATATGATGAAAAGCTGAAGAGCTGTTGACGACGAATTTATCTATCATAAAACACATGACGGCAAGAGAAACACTTCCTGTCCATATCGTGAGACAGTGAAACAAAGACTTACGCCTCGAAACTGGCCGTTTCGTCATGGTTATAGCCAATTTAGTGTACGTAGCATATACAGAGAGTAGGTTGGATGTAATTATACAGGTCAGTGAAAGAAATCGAACGGTGTCACACGCCAAGCTTTTACTCCATTGAACATGTTCAAAGCCATATATTCCTCTACTTTGAACGTCTTTAGTTGCAATGGCGAACAAACTTAATCCGAAAATGAAGTCAACTATAGATATATTAAGAAGAAAATGTCTGTTTACGCTTGAATAAAGACTAGAGCTGTCCATATAGTGTTTGTGATATATCAGAATGGTACCTAAAATTATTACAACAGTCAAAAGCCAGATAAACGGTGACAGAAAATTAGTCCTGAATAGATATTTGCAAGAGGATATCGGCAGGCTTGGGGCGTGGCAGTTATCAATAAGAACGCTCTGGGGTCGGGCACAGCATACTGTAAATATATCTGCTTTCAACTCAGATAATATAGCTAGGCCATAAAACATATCTTCGTAAGTCACGAAATTATTTCCCTTTAAGTTTAAACTTTCCAGGGACATCATATTACGAAACAGGCCTCGCAAAATATGTCTAATTTTGTTATTTGAAATGTCCAGCACCTTCAGAGATTCCAAGACTTCAAACGTGTCTGTGTTTATATTTTCAATTTCATTGTTGTCTAGATATAATTTTTCTAGTCGAGTTAGGTTATTAAAGCAGTTTTCATGAATAATGATCAATCGATTGTGTCCCAAATCAAGATATCTGAGATTCCAATTTGTTCGAAAAGGCCTGTTTCCTATTGTGCTTATGTTGTTTTTTCTAAAACTCAAATTTCGGAGCTGAAGTTTTCCCGAAAACGTATCAGATGATATGAACGTTAACAAATTTCCTGAAAAATGTATTTCTTTGATATTTTCCAATCCATGTAACGATTTTTTCGACAGGTTTGCGATTAGGTTGTTTGAAAAATCCACAACAAACAGGAAAGTGCTGCAAAGTGAAAGGAACTCGGTAGTTTCAATTTCATTATTGGCTACATCTAATTTGCGTATCCAGCAATAGAAATAATCCCAATCAGGGCTGCCTATATCTGGTGAATTGACATGGATAGTAATGTATTTGGTTTTTTCATCCAAGTACCAGTTTAGAGTTTTTATCCCAGTATCTCTTAGTGAGATTTCATATGTATTACTATATATAATTTGTTTTAAAGGATTTCCATTTAGAATATAAACAGCCTGTGGATCCTCACGTAAAACGCCAGACTCAATGTTATTATACGACACATCTAACAATCTCAGAAAAGGAAATACAGACAGACAAGTAATATCCCACAAACCACAATTAGATACGTTCAGGTAAGTAAGCATCGGCCATTGTCTCATGCAAAGTTCCGATATATTGAAATTATGTCCCGAAAAATCAATACCATATGCTCTAGATGGTATATTAGGTAAAGCACTCGGTTTACATATATATATGTGATTTGAACAGCTACTAAGGCATCCATCAGGACAATGTTTGATAGGACAAGCATTCTCATCATCCCAGTGAGGACATTGTGGTATTCCATCACAAAGCCTATCTTCTCTAAGACATATAGGGTTTACATATACATCATCTTGTTTACACAGATAATCAGCTGGACAATCGTTAGCAGATTTCTCAAAAGGAAATTCGGTCTGGTTGCTCGAACATTGGGCTTTCAGTGCTGAAGGGAATGACTTGGGGATACACTTGCCAGAATTGCATCTCAATTCGTTTGTTGTACATGGTGGAGATTCTACAAAGGAAAATGTAGAAAAAAAATCATTCGTTTTTCTCCTTTTATGTTGCCTGCAGCTAACGGACAATATTGAGGGATAACATTTTCCGGCGTATGTCCATCTGTCTGTCTGCCTGGTAGCTACATTTTCACATTTAATTTAAGTACTATTCCTAGATTTATCAAGAGACTTACAGGGATGGTTAAGTGTATGACAAGACTCGATCATGAATTAGGGTCAACGTAATCTTCAAAATCAAGGTAGTGAGGTAGTGGGTGTTCTTGTTCTGTCTAGTTTTTATATCTATTCTAATATGAAGAAATCTGGAACTATCGATTTTCCGTCATCTTCAGACTACAACTGACTTTCTTGAAATTAGTATAATAGTACAATCAAATATTTAAAGATGCCAGATTTCTGGCTGTCCGAGACTTACAATTGCGCACATGTAGCGAAGTTCGATCAACTTCGGTTGATCCTTTTTTCAACGCATTCGACATTGTCTGTTATCAAAATTCTTGAAATTTCTAAAACTTAGCTCCTGTAGCATCATATACCACCCACCCTGCTACGTCTTTCGTTACATTTTAAGACATACTAAGTCTTACTTTCAAACTTTTTGGTCATATAACATTGTTTAGATCGAGGATCACTGACGTGGGATGTGCATATCTGGTCCATGCTGCAAATTTATCTGTTCTTTAATGATGTAATTGAATTTGAAGACGTTTAACTCCTTGTATTTCCTATAGCTACACACCAACAGTTGCATCAAAATTTGCAATTACAAACGATTCTTGCAGTGTATTGATTTAAGGAATCTCTCACTACATCCACTTCCTTGCGAATGTTCTTCATTGGATTTCAACTACTCTCCTTTGGTGACACGTTATTACAGGTGACCTCAGTATAGTCAAGAAAGACAAGTTGAGAGAAATGTTAAAAAGGGGTCCCAAATACAGAGAAAGTATGTCCTTTACATGGAACCAAAATGTCAAAATTATCATGGAGTCTTGTGAGGAATATGCAAGACGTTGGGCAAAGAAAGAGGATGTACAGCTCGACACCCTTTCCAAATTGATAAAATCCATCAGAGGGTTACTTTTATCTAGAATTAATCGATTAAAATCAAATGTGTGCACCAGATTCAAGTCCATCCTTAAAGACCCTGATGTTATCACAGAGCTTGCCTACCTCCAAGAACATTATGTCATCACACCAGCAGACAAAGCCTCAAATAATTACACATTTACTTGCTAAAAGTACTATTTCGACAGTCTAGTTAAAGAGTTGGGGTTAAAGTCGACACCTGGAAATCCCACTTACACCCCAATAAACCTTTCTGCGTCTGAAATAATAGATAACCACAAATCAGCTCTTGCTTCCTTTGACTTCGACACTAACAATTTAGATTTAGATTTACCATACTTATACTGCATACCTAAAATGCACAAGATTCCGTACAAACAACGTTTCATATTTGGTTCCTCAAAATGTTCTACCAAATCTGTATCGATCGTTTTACCTGAAATCAAAAATGGGCTTCAAAAATATTGTTCGACAGTATATTCTCGCAGTGGTATCAACCAGATGTGAATTTTTAAGAATTCGAAGCAACTTCTAGAACATCTGAAATCCACTCATTCTGGTAGAGTCCATTCGATCAAAGCCTTTGATTTTTCGACACTTTACACTTCAATCCCACATTCTAAATCGAAATAAAGACTAGAAAAAATTATAAGTAATGCATTTACAAGTAAGAACGGCAATCACAAATACAAATTCATTGTTGTATACTATTACAAAACCTACTTTGTAAAAGAAAAGTCCGATTCTGAAAATAAGTACATTGAAACATATATTATTCAGATGTTAAGCTTTCTGATTGACAACATTTTGTGGTGTTTGGAGGAAAGGTCTTCCAGCAAATTGTCGGAATTCCAATTGGGACCAATTGTGCCCCACTCCTTGCCGACATTTTTCTTTACTCGTACGAAGCTGAATTCATTCAATCTTTGGTTTCTGAAAGGAAAAGATACGTACCTTCTGACTTTAACTTCACTTACAGATACATAGACGATGTGTTGTCCATCAATAATCCAAATTCGCGGATTACCTCAGCGATATTTATCCTTCGGAGCTTGAAGTCAAAGAAACTACAGAGACAAATAATTCAGCATCCTATTTGGACAAAATGTTGTCCAACGACACTGATGGTCACATGAACACCTCACTGTATGACAAACGTGACGACTTCAATTTCAGCATTACAAACTTTCCTTTACTGAGTAGCAACATCCCTTCATCGCCTGCTTATGGCGTGTTCATATCTCAGTTGATACGCTATGCCAGAGCAAGTACCAAATATACGGATTTTGTTCTGAGAGCTAGTCGTCTTTCATATAAGCTTCTTAGTCAGGGATATGTTTGTGACCGACTAACATCGTCACTGAGGAAGTTCTACGGTCGATATGGGGAACTCGTCATACACTATGATTTCCTAATATCCAGAATGGTGGATGATATTCTGTCACATACCATTTGAACCATCCAACCAAGATAATTGTACTCTATGTCTTCCGAAATGAAAGTAATCGGATGTGACAGTTCTACCGAATTGAAGCGGCGGGTGTTGCATGCAAGCAGGAGATGCTTACACTTCTCTGGAAGTAGCTTCTTTTTCATATGGTGGAGATTTTTGTTTATTTGCTTTGGTTCCTGTTTTATCCCGATTTTGTATGCCTTCGGTTTCTGATTTTCTGAATTATCGATTTCGCGCTGTATACAGGGATATGGTCATTATCAATATTAGTCATCGAAGGAGGGATTTGAAGCAAGTTCATTAAATAGCAAGTCTTTAAGATTCAGTTCACGATAACAATCGTGTATTAAATACTTCACAGTCAACTTTCTTCCCACAGATTCTTGGCTCTCCCAGACTTACAATTGCGACTAAGATATTATCTTGTAACAGCTTAATTTTGATTAATATTTGAATTTTTTTGTGTACGTTAATTACATGCATTAAGTAATTTATAAACTCAAGATTCACAAAATAATAATTTTGCACAAGCATATATAAGATAAAGTTGAGAAAAGAGACGCAGTCGAAAAACGACAGTATTTAAGACATATTAATAGAATCTATTACGACGATGAGACTGAGACAGGGGAATCTCATCCGAGTGTAAAAGATTTGCAATCCACGAGGAGGCTTGCCCAGTCGTGGATATAGCAAATCTTTTGCACGAGGATGAGATTCCCCTGTCTCAGTCGTAACGTCGTGATTGATTATTTTTCACAGTCACCTTATCTTATCATCACTTTAATGTTTTTAAAGATAGAATCGACACCAAAACATATACACATCTAACGATGGCGTGACGTTACTTTCTATGACGTCATAATAGGAGTCACGTGGAGTGTGAGACAAGGAAATCTCAAACTGCTACGTCTACGTTTTTTTTCTTTTGTCTCACGACGTAAGTGAGTGATAAAAGGTTGTACATAGCATATTTCATAATGATTTTGTCCACTATCGTAAAGCTTAGGGGTATTTCCCTGAATGTATAAAGAATGTATATCTCTGTCCTTGACATGTTCTTTTGCATAAATTGTTGTTCATCATCAGATTTTTGCCCTCATCTAGTCATTATGGTGATCCCCTCTGTTCCAGCCTCGAACATTTGCCATGGAATGAGTAAGAACTCGTGAACAAACAGAACTAGTATATCCATGTGAATATATAGCGTTGAAGGAAACAAGAGCCCAGGGGGCAAAACGCTCACCTGATGCCCATGCACACTCTAATTGACATACTGATATTGAATAATGATAGTGCCAGTGCCAGGATTTGAGCCAAAAAAGATTTTTCCGGATGCAGACAAGTTTGGTTTTTAGACCACCTTTAAATGTACAAGCAAGAAAAAATAGTCACATTTCAAATTTTTACCTTTTTTAATGATTTGAAAAGACAGATAATGTGATCCAAAGTCATATGCGCAGCTAGTATTGTGCAATTATTCAATATCAAAAAAGAGGCCAACGGGGCCACATCGCTCACCTGAGATGCAAACAACAGAATAGTAGTGGGCGATTCGGTGTAAGCCCTGTAAGCCAATCGACAAAAAAAAAAAAAAAAAAAAAATAAAAATTGTAGAGGATAATGAATACTTGCATCCTGTAAGCGTTTGCGAAACACTGTGCAGCAATTGCAGAGGAGAAGTCGAAAATGCCTCAGCCAATCAGAACCCTCGGCGGCCATATTTGTGGACCGATTGGCACGAAAAGCACGAACTTAGAAATCTGACGTCAGCACTCACGGTTGTAAAGGAATACGTGGCCAAATACTATGAAACTGTCATGAACAGGAATGGTGTAAACTTTTTTTGGTTTATTAGAATTCAGGGGATGTGATTGACAAAATAAAACCAAGACATTTGAAGCAAATACGATATCTTCATATGTCTTTTCTATGTACACCACGCTTCCAAATAAATGATCGACTTTCCAAACTCATTAAATGGTGTTTTGATCGAAAGGGGAAAACTTAATATATATTTGTACATCTGAATCAAAATGTTTCTTTTCTGCCACAGATTACAAATCATACAAATCATGGACATGTGGTGACCTGTGTATTGCCTTGTCCTTCCTTTTGGACAACATTTATGTAAGATTTGGAGAGAAACTCTACAAGCAGGTTGTAGGGATTCCTATTACTAACTACGTGTCTCTTGTTGCCGATTTATTCTTTACTCGTATTAAAAGAATTTTATCTAAAATCTTCAAAAGCAAAGATAAAATGATGATGTGAAATGTGTCATTGTACTTTTAGGTACCTGGATGATATTCTTACTATCGACAATCCTGTTTTTGAAAAGTATAAAATGTTATTTATCCACAAAAATTGATTCTAAACAAGGCAAACGCTACAAACACAGAAACACCATTTTTGGACCTAAATATCAAAATTGTTAATGGAGAGATTCATACAAGTATATATGACAAAAAAGATGATTTTGGATTTAACACAGTAAATTTCCCCTGGCTTGACGGTGATGTTCCTAGATTACCGTCACAGATAATCCAGTATGCTAGAGCATGTACTGATGTTTTGGATTTTTATTGTAGAAATTTTACAAATAACCAAGAAATTTTTAGGACAAGGTTTTCGCTTTCACAAACTAGTCAAGACTTTCTGAAAATTTTACATAAATTATTTTGAACTTCTTTTGAAATTCGGACCAATACAGAGTCTATTACTTTGTGTATTTCACAACCTGCATTTTATGGTGACATGATTACAAGATAAGAAGGATCATAACTATCAAAAATGCGTCAGAATCATCAAACGCCTTTCATACCGTGGATATGATCCTAATGTAACTTGGTATAATCTACAGGCTTGTTCCAGCGCATTCTTAAAACTTGCACTCTGACTGACTGTGACGTCGGGACTCCATAAAGGGCCCTGTCCAAACCTCTTTAGAGAAGACAGGGCCCTGACCACCTGTCCTCTCTAAATGCCAGTCGGACTCCTTGGGTAATAACATACATGAGCACGCGGCCGCAGAGCACGGCTTGTATTACCTACGCCCTCTTTTTATATCCATTTTCATATTCATCTGTGTTGCTTGGGCCCCTGCGTTTTGCGGTCTTGTTTGTGTGTGGTCATCTGACAGTAAGGAGGTTGTTTTACACCACAATTGTACCTTCATCGAGACCTCTGGGTAATCGGAAAAGTGGGAGGGTTGTGCGCATGTAATCCAGGATAACCACACCTTCTGCTATTTCTGTGGCAGATGGCCGTCCTGAGTCGGCAGGCACCGGTTGCCCATTGGTCTCGTTGGTTTATGTGTAGTTCTTTGTGATTGATGTTTCTGTGTTGTGCGTAGACGTTCCTTGTCCCTTTTGAGTCTCTTTCTGTGCCTGTCTGCTCTGTGTTTTTGCATTGGGTGTTTTGGGGTCTAGCTGTGGATGCTGCATTTTTTCTCTTACCAAGTTCATCAGGAGACGTACGGAAAAAACACTCTGCCAGTCCATCATTTACAATCGCCAGTGATCGGCACATTCCGTCACAGAACATTTCATCTAGCCTGCAATACTAAAATAGGATTTTAAATTTTGAATCAAAAAAATTTCTATATTCGTATGAAGTTGTATGAATGAGAACCCTTATTCAGAATTTTGATAATCAGAGTTACCTCCCGGTTCGTACATTATCTAACGTCAACTCATTGTGACGTCATAAAATTCTACTGAACCGTTCATGAACTCTGGGTACGACATTGAAATACCATACAAATTTCACAATTGTTTTGCATTGGACACCATCTAAAACGAGAAATAACTCTGTACTCAGCAAAGCATCGATACATGTACTAAGATTAAATCTTCCTACGAGGAAAAGGGAACGAAAAAAATGAAGGAAATCGAACCCCAATCTACACATTTTGTAATCGTTCTCTTTCATACATCTTTATCAAGTGAAAAAGTTTCTGGCAAATACTTGTATTTGCAACGTTATTTTATGTGAAAGATTCATTTGCCTGCGTTACATATATCTTCTTAACTTCATGTACATTATTAGTTATACATGTAGTGTTTTACAGGCGGGATACAGTAATATATTGGGTCGATGAAAAAAGTTGTAATGTGCGAGGCGAAGCCCAGCCCAATACAACTTTTTTCATCCACCCAATATATTTTTGTATCTCCCCTGTAAAACACTGTATAACGAATTTATCCCGCCGATGGTTTTTGGTTTGGGTATGTTATGTCAGCATATTTTAAAGCATCTTAGTGACGTCAAAAGCATAAAGCGCTTTATAAGAAGCAGGATATTAAAATGATATCCTATCAGTAAAATAATACAACATAATATTTGGTTCTTCTCTACCAATCAGATTGCAAGAAATTTGCCAGAGGCGGGATAAATATATATATGTACATATATCATACATTGTTGTTTTTTTGCACTTGAAAATGCAACGTCTGAACATTACAAATGTTATGGAATGTCTAAGATAACATAGAATTTAAAGTGTAATTCATAAATCATAAATCATAAAGCCCCCCAAAGCTGGTAATAATTGTCATAGAAAATTCAACTGACTTCGTTAAGCATATATTTACCCGATGAGTATTTTCTCCAATGACTTAACGTGCAATGAATATGCTACCGAAAATTGTCTTGACTTAGTTATTTAATTAGCTCCTCCCCATCAGGTCAACAAGATGCAACTTATACTTGATTTGTATCACTCTGATAATATATTCATATAGCAAATATCATTTTCGTATTTAGAACAACAGCCAAGATAAGTCTAGAAAATTGAAACTTTCATGAAATTTGTCAAAAAAAGGGAAGAAATGTCCTGAAAAATTAAAGCTTCATGAAATTTGCTGAGTCAAAGAGCCATAACTCTTGTAAAGATAGGTCAATCAAAACTAAACAAGAACTTGACCTGTGTCGCTTTAAGATGTGTTTAATCAATTTGAAGACGTTTTACATTTATACCACTTGGTGAGTGTCACTGCTGGTGGACCAGGAGTCCCCGAGGGTACATGTAGCCAAGTTCGATCAATTTCGGTTGATCGTTTCTTCAACGCGCTCTATAATTTCTGTTATGATTTTTTTTTTTGAAATTTCTAAAACGTGGGTCCTGTAGCATCATATCCCACCCATCCTGCTAAGTTTTTCGGTTAACCTTTTTGACATAGTAACTTTCATATATTTTGGCATATTACATTGTTTTCCCCATACCAAAATGTAATCAATTATCTAAAATAAGAGAGAAGAATTGTTCGGAAAAATTCATGAAAGCTACATGTAAGTCTAAGGGCTCTCTTGTTAGAAAAAGTCAATCGAAATCAAACTCGAACATGATCTGAATCACACTAAGGTATCTTCACATACCAAAAATTGATTCAATAAATGTAACAACAGAAAAAAAGTCCGGAAAACTGAAATGTGACAGATAGACAGTCAGACGGGGTGGAAACTCTTAAGTCCCCTCCGGTGACCCATTAGGTGACAAATACAATCGATGCCTAAAATAGCAACGGAGGGATGTTGCTCAGATGTAACATGTAACCTCCTTATATTTCGTTGAAATTTTGAATGAAAGAACAAGTTTCCGAAATAGCAAAATAATATATATATATTATGTCAAATTGATAAATGGCCAACAGAAAGTTTCTTTCGGGAAAACGTAGCACAAGGATGTTCATAGAAAAGGAAACGAAAACTTACATCTGCAGGTATGCCGTCTTCATCGTCTTTGGATATCGAGGAAATCTCGATTTCTATTTCATGCCTTCCCATACCGTGTGTCCAGAAAATCAGATTTGTCTTTAAGTAGAAAGTTAGTTATATACATCCAATTAAATTGAACACAAAGCAGACAAGCACAGATAGAGACACACAAGGGACAAGGAACGTCAACGCACAACACAGAAACATCAAACACAAAGGACTACACATAAACCAACGAGACCAATGGGCAACCGGTGCCGACTTAGGACGGCCACCTGCCACGGAAATAGCAGAAGGTGTGGTTATCCTGGATTACCTGCGCACAACCCTCCCACTTTTCCGATGACCCAGAGGTCTCGAAGAACGCACAATTGTGGTTACAAAATCCCGATAGCGTCAATCATTCACTCAGAGTTAGGGTTGTGGCTTTTGTTAGACTTTAGGTAGAAAAAAGATACTTCTTTCTTCTTGGAGTACTTCACATGATCACTTTACATACCTCTTAAATGCATGAAATTTCAAAACTCATATTATATCTTTATTTTTCGGAAAAAATGCTAATAGGTGATGTTTGAAACTAAAGGTGATTTCTGAAAAAAGAAAATAACAGTTCTAAGGAGGGACGGCTGTCTCAAAATTACAATATTGCTGATTGCATTTTTTTTAATAACTAGAAGGTCTACAGTTTTATAATTTTTTCTGTATGCATAAAGCTATGGCGTTGCTTAATTCTAAAGCAGTAAAACCAATAGTACATGTATCATAATTAGTTAATTTCTATAAATAGCACTGTGTAACAATAATTTAACTAAAAATCGATGTTTTTGCCCCCCCCCCCCCTTTTGACTCAAATATGGAATATTGAAATATCTCTTTTTTAAAGCCCCTGTCACACTGTCGCGAGTTTACGATACGAGTTGCAGCTCACCACAACTCGTCGAGTGTCGCTTGGAAATCTCACAAATGCCTTCAAATGTCGAAGAAATGTCGCCAGATACACGTATCAGCATGATGCGGCGAGAATTTTCAACAGTTTATTATTGTCGTCAGCGTTTTCATGTCGTGCACATGTCGAGGAGATATCGAAAAGATGTCGAATATTAGCCCCTTTCACACTGCCGGCCATGACTTTGGGCTACGAGTTGTGGCGAGTTAAAATTCATAACTCGTCATGTGTCGCGTGGAACTCGTACTGTAACAAATGTCTTCACGTGTCAAAGAAACGTCGCTTCATGTCGCCAATACTCGGCATGAAGCGGCATTTCTTTGACACGTGAAGACATTTGTTACAGTACGAGTTCCTCGCGACACATGACGAGTTATGAACCTCTGGTTGCCATGGTAACGAGGTCAATCCATTTATAGCACTTTTGAGACCATGGAATAAGCCAGCTATGGATACTGCGTAACCATGGATACCACTGTAACAGCTTGTTCATTTTTACATAATGTGTTCTTCCTTACTTCCATTCTTACTTAGTTCACTTAGTTATGTGATATATATTACAGGAAGCGTATTGTATAGATCCAAAATCACTTAAAATGAAGCAAAAAAATAGAGGTGAAAATAAGGGCCAATTTGGTATGTTTTTGACCATTTTCAATCTTGAATATTACAAAATAAACTAACAGGAAACCAGTGATTTTCGTCAAAGGAAATAATATATATTTATTGAAAACTAAAATAAACGAAAAATTTGAGTAGGCTATTTAAGAGTTTTACCTAGATTCTGTCGTCAAAAACCGTACGGCTGCTATGGCAACATACGACATTTTTGCTTGTTTCATATTATCTTTGAAATTGATGTTATATCTCTTTAGAGTTACGTATGATTGTCAATATGTATACATGGATAGATATGAATTAATCCTTTGAAAAAATAACGATTATAATGTTCAAGGTCATGGACTTTGCGTTCAAGGTCATTTCTACTTTGTGTTCAAGGTAATCCACTTTGAGACTCAAATAATGCATAAAATATTGAAATTTTCATTTTTTTGTCATCAATTTTGATTAAAGTTTATTTGAATATTCTCATAGTTCATATCTATTATGAAAGTTCATGTATATAAGAAAGAAAAATCTTAAAATTTACTGAATTGTAATAATTTAACAGGAATTTTTTTTCTGTCAAAAAAAAAAAAAAAACAAGAAAATATGGATTTCGTTCCTTTTTTATCAATAATACTCAGCAAGAATTTAGAAATTCAAAGATGTGAATAAAACTTTCTCAATAGTACTTGGAATTAGTGTTATATTAATCATTCTATGGCATATGACTGTTAGGTACGATATCTCAAGGTTTCAAACATATTGGCACCTTCATTTTATGAAAAATCAGGATTTTTCGTCAAATCTTGTGACTTAAAGTTGAATGACCCTGAAAATGCAATGGGTGGCCTTGAAATATTTTCTAGGTCATTGTTATATAAAAACGTCTCTGATAGATGATGAACTTCTGATTCAATGTTAAACATCTTCAAATTCAATAGCATCATTTAAGAACTGATTAATTTGATGCATGGACCAGACATGCGCGTTTCGGGTACTTAACCCTCGTCAGTGATCCTCAATCTAAACAATGTAATGTGGCCAAAGAGTGTAAAATTATCAAACGTGGATAGCTTGATATAGATTCTGTTTAAATTCATCGTATCGATTTCAGCTGTTTGTTGCCAAAGCCACTAAATTTGATGTTCCTTTACATATAAAAGGACAAATTAGCCCTATCAAATTTTTATAGTAATGTGTAGTTCAAAGATGATACTAATTGGATAACTCGAATTTGGACTTCAAAAACTCAAAAACTGGTACTTTTATGAAAATTTCAACCTTGTTTAACAGTAAAAACATGCAAAGAAGGTCTTTTGATACCCAGTTTTGGCCCACTTTTTAATCTTGTATACAAAAGACATCCGATATTAATGTAAAAAGCTTTACAAATATGTATAATAATAAATATCGAAGGAAAATAATGAAAGTGATTTCAGGTGAAAAAGTACCTGTTTCCATGGTAATGAGGCCTGCAAATATGCCTCGTCCTATAATTTTACCGATCTTGAAATTCTTTGGTTCTTACAGAGAATTGCTGTTAAAGCCCCTATCGCCAGAACCCGGCATGAGGTGGCATGAATTTTTTGAAAACAGTTTAAAATTGTCGTAAGAGTTTACTTGCCGTGCACATGTCGAGGAGATATCGAAAAGATTAGTAGTTCAACATTGTCTTGCGAGTTTTCATCTCGTGTGAATGTCGGGAAATGGGGATTTATAACACAGACTCGTAGAGGTATCGTGTTTATGTCTCCACTTCTCGTCGCTTCTCGCCATAAATCAAACTCGTGCGAGAAGCGCCGAGTTTATATACGAGTTTGCACGACATGAGTACGATGTCTGCACGACATCCTGCGAGTTTTAGCGACCCCTTCTCGACATCTTCACGACATTATACGAGTTCTGCTCGACAATTCCTCAACATTTTCTGGAGTTCTGCCGCGATGAGTACTTTTAAAGACAGTCTTCCAATACAACATGCATAAACGTTTTCATTTTCATAGTAAAGAATTGAAAGAGAACAAAAATAAAAAGAGGCCCAAGTGGTCTGATACTTTCAAGACGTGCAAATGCTTAATACACACACTCACTCCAGAAAAAAGCAATTAATCATAATCAGTTTGTTCATGTACCCTCTTACACCATTTGTCCTAACATATGAAAAAAAACCCGAGAAATCAGTCCCCTATCATCAAGCTGTGGAGTGCCGTTGAGATTATCATCAAGATTTTCTTGAACTTAGTTGTGTCACACTTATGCCCTTTGCCGTGTAGAGCTCGAATAAAAAATTCCCCGCGAGGGGTTTGACAGTAAGTGTTTTGAATTTCTTTCCCTGACATTGTTGTTATAGCACTTTCTATATAGACCTAACGTCAGACAGTTTATTAATTTTATAGTTGTTTTCATTTTCGTGCCTAAGCATCGACGTTCGGTGCGGCTAGCTAACAGGGGATGGTTACTCCTCCGGGGCACCTGGTTCCACCTCTAGCTTGCTAGGGGTCCGTCGATGCTTGATTTTGTGCTCTATTGTGAGTGTTATTGAGATTATCGTCAGGAATTTCTTTAAATCATTGTTATATGACATTGATCACCTACTACATGTACGTTCTTGAATTTAAAAAAAAGACTGAAACGTGGAATTAAATGTTATAAAAATATATATGTTTTAAAGCTGGCAAGATTCAAAAATAGATCATTAAAGATACTTAAAAATTTTATATTCATATTCTTGTTTTATTGAAAAAGATTATGGAAAAGAGCAAATTTGACAACAACTGCCCTCCTCCCTTCCCGAGGCAGAATAGTTTATGCTAAACGGTACGTATTTTAATGTTCACCCTAAAATCAAAAATGATGACAATATTACAAAAAAGGAAAGAATACGACCTCAATTTTAGCAGGTACATATTAAAAGTCAAAAGAGTCCATGTTCGGCTCTTGGATGTAACATTCTTGAATATGCACCTTTCTTGAACACTCAGATTCGTTACCTGCGTTTACTAATGAATCTTTTCTGCAGCAGATATTGCACTGTTCAGAATCTGTCTTTGAAAGAAATTATGATAGTCAAGAAATCAAGAATTTCCGCCGAAAATATATCGCGTCATGTACATAATTTTACAAGTATGTTGTACAGACCAATTCATTCAAATTGTAAAGCTGCCGTGAGGAAGAACACGGAGAGTCAAACATATTAAAAAACATCTTGCCGATGGACAGAGCGCTACAATAATAATGATATCAATCATTGCCAACAAGATTTCAGATCAGGTAAGCTAAAAAAGACTCTAATACTAATTTATACCTAATTATAATGTGCTGATATAACTCGTACACTTCTTGTACATGTACTCGGCTCGTCATGAATCGTACTTAACTCGTGCTTAGCTTAACTCGTAGGTATGTCGTCACATCTCGATTAAACTCGTCCGAAACTAATACTATACTTCGTATTTTCTCGTGCTGAAGTCTTCGTTTGTCGAGAAGATGTGTATAAATCGTAGATATGTTGCTTAAACTCGCCAGTGTTCGCCGAGAGTGTTGTACTGTTCTCAAAGAGATCTCGAGTAAATGTCGAGCTCATGTCAAAAACAAATATCACAAAAAAATCCAGACCAGCTCGTGGAAATTTCGTCGAGTGATAAGTCACCGGTACTCGTACAAACATCGTAGATCAAATTCACCACCATGTGACAGGTGTTTAAAGAGTAATATAAATATAATATATATATTCTGATGTTTGAGTCTCTGATAAAAAAACTAATTCGAAAATTAACAAATTTTACCTCATCTATGCGATTTTTAATTAGAATTATAACGTTTCCTCCCATATACCCTTTCAGCAATAACAATTTCAAGAAGTAGTCTTTCTTCTGAATTTATGTAACGAATTGAAGTCATGTCATATATCGTTTATGTTGGTTTCAAATATTATGTGAATTGATTTTTGTGGATCCGCAAAAAGCATCACAGATGAGAATTTAATATTCGAAACACTTGTCTGGTGCATGGAAATTGGTTTGGAATTTTATTCAAGAAGGTTTAGTGTTGGAACCTTTCGAAATTGTTAAAAATAGAGTTATCTCCCTGCAGTCACAACCATAACCATAACCTTAAGCGAAAACATGACATGATAAATTGAGCTTGCAGTATAAATGAACAAGATGTTTATTGTAACATAAGTATTTTTTCTTTTAAAATGTTTAGCATATTCGAAAAATCCATTTAATGAAAATAAAAGAATTTCAATTTTAATTTTAAAATACTAAACTTGCTAAATATACAATCCTAACTCTTAATGATATCAAAATCATTTAAAAGATTTTACTTTTTTCTATCATCATTTGTTCATTTCTATTGGCTAAAAGGGCATCAAGTGATATTCTGTTTAAACTCGTAGAAATCAAATTATCTATGCATATTAACAAAACGTTGAAGGACTTTTTCATATTGCATGGCTGTTTCAGTTGAATAACGTTCGCCTTACAAAGCACTGAAACTAGAAAAATAATAAAGAATTATGGCAGTTTGTTTCGGTCTGATGGCTAGAATTAAAGACCTTATATTATAGAATCATATCAAAACAATCGTAAGAGATGTACAGAAACATTAATGACAACACATAAAAGGAAGGAGACCAATGTGCAGCCGTCGCCGACTTTGGATGGTCGCCTGCTTTTAGCAAATGGTGTGGTTATCCGGATAACGTGCGCACAACCCTCCTTAAGTAAATTAACCCTAAGGTCAGAATTGCTGGCAACGTTTTGCCTGGATACCCTCTTTTTTCTCTTCAAAATGTTGTTCAGATTATCAAAATACTGTGGTTTTGTGAAAAAAAAACTTTATAGTTACATTTTCTCACATCTAAAAAGGAATTTTTCTTACTTTTCTATAGGGTCCAATGTTTAAGTTCAGTCAGCTAAGTTCTCCGTACAATCATGAAACCATGAATTATATTTTGTTTGTATACATGTATCAGGTTTAACATAAGCTTTGAAAAGATGGAAATCAAAATATTGTAAAATACGTTATTCAGGAAATATGAGCATCTGAGATGACAAATATGAATAATGACCATATCCCTATATACAGCACAAAATCGATAATTCAGAAAATCATAACCGAAGGCATACAAAATCAGGATAAAACAGGAACCAACGCAAACAAACAAAAACCTCCATCACATGAAAAGAAGCGAACTCACGAAATGGGAGTGAGACCAGGTGTCCAGGAAGAGTCAGCATCTCCTGTTTGCATGCAACACACGTCGCTTCAACTCAGTAGAATGGTCACATCCGGTTACTTCCATTTTGGAAGATATAAAGTATAATTTTTGGTTGGACGGTACAAATGGTCTATAACAGAATATAATCCACCATTCTGGAGAATGGGACATCATAGTGTTGACCTGAGGGATGCTCTACCATACGACATATGCTTAGTTTTGTTTTGTTTTGTTTTGTTTTTTTACTTTTTCTGAATGTCCCATTTATCAGTTTCATTTATGAAAACATCCTACATGTAAAAGGATTTTGATTTGGTTCATTTCAAAATTTTTCAATTAATGAGATTGCAATGACGCAAAGGGAACAATTTTCGTTTGGCAATGAATAAGTGCATTAATTCTGTTCATTTAGGTAAACATTATTAAAGGACATTGTATAAATCAAACCTTTCCCATAAATGAAATTGCAATGGCGCAATGGGAGCAGTCTTCGTTCTGCCAATATAGGAGCGCATTGAGTCTTTTGCCAAGAAAATATCCACCGTATCCCATTGACCAAAAAGAACTGTTGGCCCTTTTAGTCGTAAGTTCCACTGTATATCCAATAGTATATGTATCATCAGAAATCGGACTTGAAAGTATTGTTTCACTTGTGCCTTCTGCCGAGATATGAATGATTCCAGTCTGATCTGAAACAAAGATCTGAAGCAATTTTTTTAAAAGTCAGTTAAATACGGAAATTTTCTCATGGGGATAATTTTCGCGTATTTCATGAATGAAGAGTATTCGCGAAAAATATTTCCCTCGCGAAAAGTATCTTGCTGTATTCTTACAAACGCAAAGACGTTTATATTACGGAGTGTTCCCCAAAGCGTAACGTCTTGATCTTATTATCGCGAAATTTTCCCCAGCGAAAATATCCACGATTTAAGTATGTAAAGAAAGAACTGCCTATAGTACATATAAGTATGTTTATGAAATCATTGATCATTGATGCTATGTTATTATGTCAGTCATCTGAAATAAACACAATATTTAAGGAAAGGTGAAAGTTAAAAGGAATACTGAATATTATGACTTCTGACATGCAGTTCAACGCACCATGTTCATAATTAATTCGTTACATATAAATTGTCCAATCAAACATGTAAATTTATCTGCTCTAAAATGATGCTAATGAATTTGAAGACGTTAAAGAATGATGGGAAATGAAATGTTGTTGTAGAGAAATAGCAATAATGGGTTCCAAAGGATTTTGTAAGGAAAGATTTGTTCTTTTTTAGATAGGCCATATTGAATATGTGATACTGTACACCTTTAGGTGTGTAGCTCCTTGTGGTTCCTCCATTTTAGTTTGAAAATTATCTCATTTACAATGTGCACAATTTCAATTGTTGAAAACACTTCAAAGTTTTGTTCATTCTTTAAAAGATTATCTTGAAGCAAAGAGATCGATATTTTCGAATCGAATTTTTCCTCATTTTTAACTTACCTTCGGTAATCCATTGCTTGATTGTTGCGTTTGAGGAACTTTTCCAGCCACAAAATGATGCGTCAAAATCACATTCTACTCTGTCATCAAATAGCTTTGTATCTGTTGGTATAAATATCCATGCATCGAATTATGTCTTGAATGTAAGATATACAATGTATATCATGAGTGATGTCAAGAGTTTAATAGACAACATTTTCATGAATGGTGTCGAACAAGCTTTCTGTCTACTTCTATAAGTAAGGAGGGGATCTCCAAAAAACACTCGATTGCAGTATCCAAAGCAAAACCCAAAAACACACAATGCAAATTACAGAGCAGACATGCACAGAAAGATACGCAAAAGGTAAAAGGATACCAAATCACAAAGAAACTTAAAACATAAATGACTACATATAAACCAACGAGACCAATGGGCAATCGGTGACGACCATCTGCCACTAAACATTGAAAGGCGTCTTTTGAAGACGTCCTATCCGACGTTGAAGATCTCCTCCTTACCGTTTTAGAATAGGCCAGCACATACCATTCTCAACGAATTTTCCTGACGTCCAAATAGAGGGACAATGTCTAAAGCAAGATTTTACATTGAAACCTCTGCGCAGATTAAGGGAGATGTTAAAAGAGCAGTATGGGAATAAATGAATGCTTTATTTACATCTTTATGCTAAAAAACTTTACGATTCACAGTCAGAGGGGGTGTTTCCTAGATTATTGTTTGATTCGTACTAAAAATATATAAACTTGTATGGACACATGTGAGGGGTACGCCTGATAGTTGGCAAAAAGAGGAGGACGTGGAATTGGACACACTCTTCGAATGGATGAAGTCCATCTGAGAATTACTTAATGTTAACGACAGACACGATGTAATTTTTCATGACCCTGTTGTTTCCAAATACCTTTCTGACCTCCATGAAAAATATACCATTGTTCCTGCCGACAAAGCGTTTGCAAGTCATACTATTAGAAATGCCTAAGAGAAGATCTGGGGCTACATTCAGCAACTTATCTATATCTGAAATACTTGACAACCACAAATCTGTTCTTGAGCCCTTCGTTATTTATGCTGATGACTCTGATATTGAATAACCTTATACATGTATCTACTGGATTCCCAAAATGCACAAAAATCCGTGCAAA
Organism: Pinctada imbricata; assembly: GCA_033119305.1. Classification (NCBI taxonomy): domain Eukaryota; kingdom Metazoa; phylum Mollusca; class Bivalvia; order Pterioida; family Pteriidae; genus Pinctada; species Pinctada imbricata. The sequence goes on along the minus strand of VSWD01000014.1, from coordinate 10,711,599 downwards.
CACTGGTTTATTGCCCGTTCGTACTGGTGTTCAACAAAACCTTTATCCAATTGCTTACGAAGATATTAACTCACATCAAGCAAGGTCATAAAGCATACCACGAGACAACATATTCCACTTCCAAAGACTTTAAGCTGGTAAACTGATTGAAATTGATTACTTTTAAATTTTCAAAAGTTCCTTAGAATTCTTTAGGATCTACACCTGACTGATTCCATTTCTGGAATATGTTGTCTCGCAGTATGTTTGAAGACTACATGAAATCTATCCTCATGATCTAGAAATCAAGGAAACAACCGGGAGCGACTGATCTGCTTCGTACTTGGACATACTTCTATCTTTCGACGCAAACGGCCTTTTTAACACTTCACGGTATGACAAGCATACTGATTTTAGCTTCCACATAACTAACTTCCCTTTTATGAGTAGCAACATTCCGTCTTCTTCTGTTTATTGCTTTTTTGTTTCTCATCTGATACGGTACACCAGGACATGCTCCAAATATGAAGATTCCATTGTCAAAGCAAGACGGCTAACAAGTAAGCTACTTCTTCAGGGTTATATATCACGATGGCTGATCATCATTAAAGAAATTCTTCGGTCGGTAAAGGGATGTAATAAAAACATAACCTTTTCAGAATGATCAGTGACATTATGGATTGTGATTGAATGGTTGTCATCATTACCAAATAAGAAATATTTACCTGATATGGACATCAATATGTACATCAAGACAATCAACGAATTTGACAAGTTTCTAAGGAGCTGTTGCAGCGGGTTTAACATACAATCAGGAGACGCTGACTCTCCCCGGGAACCTGCTCTCACTTCGGAAATTTATTCATTCCGAGTTTCGCAGCCGTTCCTATGGAAAATCCAATGATTTCGCCTTGCCATCTTGACTTTGACACTGAATAACTGATCGGTACTTCTTTTATGTTTATGTAGATATCCTGAACGTTTTGATTATTGGTTGATAACACGTCACCTATATATCTTTAGGTAAAATTGTACTGAGAGGCGATATGCTTTTGTCCAGACGGGAGCGATGTTTAGATGAAGTCAGCTTCGTATGAATATAAAAATAAGACAGACTCTGCTAGTAATGAGGCGCGAATTTGACAAGTTTTCATGGAGCTATTGCGTCGGGTGTTGCATGCAATCAGGTGACGCTGACTCTCCCCGGGCAATTCGTCTCACTTCGGAATGTTTTCGTTCTGAGGTTCGCAACCGTTACCATGGAAACTCTAATGATTTTCCCTTGCATTCTTGACTTTGAGACTGAGTAGCTGAGTCTGATAGGTACTTCTTTGATGATGATTTTAGCAATATTTTCTGTTTCATTAAGTATATAATTACGTTGATATAATAAAAAAAACCCCATTAAAATCAGTCAATATACTTAAAGAGAGAGGTTGTTCTCTAAAACATTTAGTGAAAGAAGGAAAGCAAACTTACTACAAAAAGGCACATGACAGAATTGATAGATATTTGATGAGTTGACAAGACACTGTATTCCATATCCCTTACGGCCACTGCATGGTCTGAAACACTTTCTTCCGTCAATAGTGTAATCTAAAATCTTTCCGTCGAATTTTTGTTCCCCGTAGATGTCATGTCTATGTAAACACTCCATTCGAGCATTCATCTGGCGACCTAAGAGAAAGAAACTTTTCTAACGGGTGTTGACAAAAAACTTTACCTGCCATATTGGATTTGACGTGAAGCATTCTTGAAAATCTGCCATTCTGCAGAATTAAAACTCCAATTTGAACCATTTTAGTTCTAAGTTTTCTGAACCTCAACATCTTCATTTTCCAATCTTTCTAAGCAAAAAAACTGCATCAATATTCTTGATTGTAGTACACCGACCTGCGCAGCTACAGCTCTGCAGAATTCATGATTAATATAAAAACCTACCTTAAACGTTAATATGTTCTTATGTCTACAAACATTTGTCGTCCAATTTTGATCAAACGTTCTCAAAATGTCAGCTTTATTCATTTTACACACGTGGGGCTATTGGCCATTTCAACATGGAATGTTGCACATTTGTACATGTAATTTGTAACCAATAATTCACAAGATACTCCCACTTTTCTAAGATATATCATGTAAATCATTAAAAAATGAAATGACTAAAACGTGTTAGTGAAACACGAATGACCCCGTCGGCATCTTTGTCAGTATAAAATGTAAAATGATCAAATTCCAAGGTCAAGCTCACAAGATCAAACATTTTGGTATCCATGGAAACGTCTTGTTACAAAAAATACACATGTGAAATATCAAAGCCCTATCACTAACCATGAAACAGTTATGGCCAAGCTTTAAGTTTTTCAAAAGTAGGTCAAACTCCAAGGTTAAGGTCACAAGGTAAACCTTTTTGGTATCCATGGGAAGGTCTTGTCACAGAGAATACAAATGTGAAATAACAAATTCCTATCCCTTACCATTCAAAAGTTATATCTAAGGTTAAAGATTTTGCGGACAAACAGACAGACAAACAAACAGAGAGACAGACAAACGGATAGCATCAATACTAGATGTTAAACACTGATATTCCATTAAACATGCAGTGATGCTTTCTTTTGTTTAAAGCAAAAACTGTTTAAAAGATTCGAATTAGCAATCTTAAAATACATTCATATGATATAGTTTATTTTATCTAAATGATATCAAGGGGATCACCTCTTACAAGACTTAACAGCAGCGGAAACAACAAAAGAAACAAAATTGTTACAATAGATGAATATCGAACAAACAACCTTGAACGACATCAATGAAAGAAAAATGAAAGTCAACATCAATGAGTTAAAGAAGATCCTGACGATAATCTCAACAGCACCCACAATAGAGCACCAAATTGAGCATCGAAGGACCCCAGCAAGCTAGAGGTGGGATCAGGTGCCCAGGAGGAGTAAGCATCCCCTGTTGACTAGCCGCAGCCGCTGTCGATGTTCATGCACGAAAATAAAACAATATATAAAACACATGCATTGCGCTGTCCGAGGTTTTATCTATATAGAAAGTGCTATGGCGACCATGTCAGGGAAAATATTCAAAACTCTTACTGTCAAACCCCTCGCGGGGAACTTTTTTACGAGCTCCACACGGCAAAGGGCATAAGTGTGACACAAATGAGTTAAAGAAGATCCAGACGATAATCTCAACAGCACCCACAATAGAGCACCAAATTGAGCATCAACTTGTTGATAGCGACGGTCCCATGCAATGAAGACAATTTTGCTCTAAAAGAAGGTAGGGATCTCCAACATGACTCGGTTACAGCATCGGCAGTAAAATAGTGGAAGAACCAGATGGGAAACTACAGCTTATACATGCACAAAGAGAGACACAAAAAGGACAAGTAGACCGAACACCAAAGACGACATCAAAACACTAAACACAAAAGACAACACATAAATCAACTAGACGAATGGCGAACAGACTTATAAAAATGTTATTTATTTACAAGAATTGACTTTAAACAAGGCAAAGGTCACAAACACAGAAACACCGTTTTTGGACTAAAATATCGAAAATTTTTGATGGAGAGATTCATACAAGTGTTTATGAAAACGAATTGATTTTGTATTCAACATAGTTAATTTTCCCTGGCTTGACGGTGGTGTTCCTAGATAACCGTCATACGGTATCTACATTTCACAGCTCATCCGGTATGCTAGAGCATGTACTGATGTTTTTTGATTTTCATAGTAGAAATTTACAGATTACGGAGAAACTTTTAGGTCATGGTTTTCGCTTTCACAAAGCAGTGAAGACTTTCTGGAAAATTCACAAAAATTATTGTCGATTTTTTTGTTGAAATTCTGACCCATATTAGGAACAGATTAAATTACTTTTGGTTTTGTACAACCTCAATTTTATGGTGACATAAAAGAAAGGAGGGGATCTACAACAACACTAGGTTGCAGCACCCACAGCAAATCCGAAAACACCCATGCAAAAAACACAGAACAGATACCCACAGAAAGAGACGCAAAAGGGACAAGGAACACCAACTCACAACATAGAAACATAAAAGACTACACATAAACGAACGAGACCAATGGGCAACCGGTGCCGACTTAGGACGGCCATCTGCCACGTAAATAGCAGACGGTGTGGTTATCCTGGATTACGTGCGTACAACATTCCAAATAACAAGGCTCAAAAATAGACAGCATAACCATCGAACATGCGTCAGAATAATCAAATGCCTTTTATACCGTGGATATGATCCTAATGTCACTAGACGGACACTAGGCTTGGTACTTGATCCTTCTACCGTCTTGTACAAGCTCATTCTTAAGACTTTCTCTCTTACTGAATGTGACGACGGAACTCCATGACGGGCCCTCGTTGGTTTATGTGTAGTCATTTATGATTGATCGATGTTTCTATGTGATTTGACATTCCTTGTCCCATTTTCGTCTCTTTCTGTTTGTGTCTGCTTTGTGTTTTTGCTATGGGTGTTTTTGGATTTTGCTGTTGGTGTTGCAACCGAGTGTTGTTGGAGATCCCCTGCTTTCTTTTAGAACAATTATCTGCCAAGTAAATAACAAATTGTATATGAGTCCGGATTAAACAAAAAATAATACGCATTAAGTGACGAGAATTGATTGAGCACACTTACCTTTCCAGATGTTCTGTGCCCCTACAAACCAAGAGCCAATCATGGAAATTTAAATTAAAATCAAATCCTTTGTTTAAATATTTTATATCATCCTGAAATTTCATTGATCTAAGTAAAAAGGCTAACTGAATTGGGATCAAACTGACAAATTGCCATATTTCATATATTCATTTACTTTAATAAATCAAATTGTATATTATTGATAAACTTATTTTATTCATTAAACATAAGTCTCTTCATGATTATAACGGAGCAAAACCATGATAAGATTGAAATGCTTTCTCAAAAATGTTTCCTCTTTCGCAGATTCCTTCATGAGGCGGTTGTTTTACACCACAATTGTACGTTCTTCGAAACCTCTAGGTAATTGGAGAAGTGAGAGGGTTGTGCGCACGTAATTCAGGATAACCACACCATTTCCTACTTGCGTTGCAAATGGCCGTCCAAAGTCGGCACCGGTTGCCCATTGGACTCGTCGGCTTACGTGTAGTCTTTTGTGTTTGATGTTTATATGTCGTATGTCACTTTTCCGTCTCATAGTATGCTCGTCGTTTGTGTTTTGCTGTTGGCGCTTCAACAGGGTCTTGTTGGAGATCCCATCCCTTCTTTCATAGAAAGAGAAAACAGGAACGGCTGAATTTTAAATCAAAATTTATACTTGAGAAAATATAAGTAGCTGTTCATTTCAATATGTGGTTGCATAATGCCATGAGACATGACGTCTATGGAGAGTAACATGCCGTCTTTGGAGGGAGACCTAAACTTTTGTTGCCGGCCCACGTGACCTCTCTATGCTAATAAGATTTCTTTTCTTCGTCATATCAGTCATGTGAGGTATAATGATAATCTTTAAACCAAATATAGTCATTTCATAAATAAAATGCTCAATATGTAGAAACATGTCCTTTCTATTTGACAACATTTATGTTTGACTTGGCAAAAGGAAATTAAAGCTCTGTATAGTAGATGGCGCCAGGAAAATTCACTTTGGCTTTATTTCAACTGTTTGGCATGAAGTACTACTGACGAGGATTAAAATATCCGAAAAACGTGTCTAGTACAACAAAATAAGTACTATAGATCATATATTTCAATATTGACAATTTCAACGACTAGGCTGATATCGCTGCTGGTGGACTGTAAGTCTCCGAGGATATCGCTCACCTAGTTGTAGTGTTTACGCACTGCATTGAAATATATTATAAATTTCCTGTCATCAAATATGCCATAACTTTTTAAAACTAATGGGTATCGGCATAATTTTTTCGGTCATGTTTAGAATTAAGCTCCTTGTGCCTACACTCCAACGATTTTAGGCCCTTTTTACACTTAAATACGCTTCAGAAGAAATCCTACACAAAAGTTGGAGCCGCTCAATTTGGCAAGAGGGAATTAAAGCTCTGTATTGTAGATGGCGCCAGGAAAATTCACTTTGACTTTATTTAGACTGTTTGGCATGAAGTACTACTAAGAGGATTAAAATATCCGAAACGCACTTAGATCTTTCTATGCTCCTTGTAACTGTGCATGAATTATGCAAATGAGCTTAGAACCTAAACATTGTCTACGTCACGGTGTCGAAGCGGTCATGTTCTAAGAATGACCAATGGGAGATGAGCAAACATAAAAGCGAGGGAAAAACTTCGAGCTATACCTGCGCGACCCAGATATCTCACGTAAGCTCTAAATTTAGAATCGATCGATACCAAACACGTGTACCTTGGACTAATGTTTTGATTTTTAATGATTTTATGAAAATTTGAAGTGGCGGAAAACTTCTAATGGCGGAATAGGGGGTAGTGATCTTTTATCGTGTTTTCTGAGGAGATATGAATTTTTATGGGCATGTTATGAATTTTTATTGATCGAACTGTCGAATGGCACCGGTGTCTTGTAGAGTCCATCTTAATAACTCGGAGTCTAATCCATGGAATTTAAGTTGAAACGTTAACAATTGGAACATCCGGTCTCTCAAACGGTACGTATTTTTGTTTTATCTTTTGAATATTTCGATTTTCTGCACACCGAATTACCAGAATAAACTGTTTTTGTCCAAATAATGGACTTCCAGTTGATCTAAATGCTTCATCAGCCGTTTCAACTACAGCGCAAAAAAAAGGGGGGGGGGGTAATTACAGTACTGCAGTATACGGCTAGTTGAAAAATAAAATCATATATATCTTATCTTGATTTTATCTCGCACCATTTTACCGGCAAGAAAATATTTGTTCTTGATTTTGATCACAATTTAAGTAGATAAATAGAATCATTTCGCCGAATTACGTAGTTTCTTAAATACATGTATTCCATTTCAACAACAACACCGCACTCCCCCCCCCTTTTCACACCAGATTCTTAAATCATGACTATGACAAGTTATATTTGCTTATGTACACTTGATGAAAGTTACCTTACTACCAATATTTACTCTGTGTATACTTGTCGATGGTCTGACGATTTTATTGCTTTTTTATTACTATTTAATGGCATGGACACAGCATGCAGCATAGCCTTGGTCAGCTGTAATTTTCTTTTCTAAAGGCTTTAATCCTTTATAAAATGCGGGAACACAATACCCAGTACATCATGTATTATGTTTTACAAATTCGCAGTCATAAATGTCGATTTCAATACTTCAGGGGTAAAACAGATTTGAAATTAATGTATTCATAAACCACGTGATACATGTTTATGTTTACATTCAGTGTTTACGTTTTGGACTTAGCGCAAACTCAGAACGGGCTAATCAGGGTACTTCCGGAAATGCTTAGTTTGTTAAAGAAAAGATCATCGTGAAACGCGTGTCTAGTACAACAAAATTAGTACTATAGAACATATATTTCAATATTGACAATTGGTAAGGATCTTCACAAGCACGTTGAAAGGATTATACGCCTCATGTTGCAGATTTATTTTCATACACTTATGAAAAAAATTAAACATCTTCAAAAGCATTAACAACTTTTTGATTTGAAATTCTTCAATGACAATTGATACATGTACCTAGATGATATTCTGATTATTGACAATCCTGTTTTTGAAACATAGAAGAATGCAATTTATTCAAAATAATTGAAACTCAACAAGGCAAATGTTATAAACACAGAATCAACATTTTGGACCGGAATATTAAAATTGTAAAGATTCATACAAGTGCGTATGACAAAAAAATTTTATTCAACATAGACAATTTCCATAGGATTGACGGTAAAGTTCCTAGACTACTCATACGGCATTTACATATCACAGCTCATTCGGTTTGCTAGAGCATGTACTAATGTTTTCGATTTTCATAGTTGAAATTTACAAATTATCATGAAATCTTAAGGTCAAGGTTCCTGCATTCATAACCTAGGTAAGGCTCTTTGAAAATTTTAATCGGACTCCTCGGGTGATAAAATGCATGAGTTCGTCCTGTTTTCATATTTATTTAAATATTCTTCTGTGTTGATTGGGCCTCTGCGTGTTTTTGTCTTATTAGTGTGGTCATCTAACAGTGAGGAGGGTATTTTATACTATTTTATACTAAAATTGTGCGTTTTTGAGACATTAACCGAAAAAGTGGGAGTGTTGTTCGCACGTATACCGGATTATCTAACCGTTTGCTAATTGCGTAGCATATGACCATCTTAAGCCGGCACCGATTGCCCATTGGTCTCGTTGGCTTATCTGTAGTCTATTGTGTTTGATGTTTCTATATCGTAAGTCTCTTTCGCGTCTCTTGCTGTGCTTGTCTACGCTGTTTTCGCATCAGATGTTTGATGCTTTGCTGTGGGTACTGCAACAAAGTCTGATCGGGTATTCCCTCCTTTCATTCAGACTTTAACTTTTATATTGTAGTAAAGGCTGCATTTTTTAGCTTTTAGATAAAGCATGAGGAGTAAAATATGTTCCATAGTTTGTTAACATTAAGATAGGAAGAAACACAATTAATTTTGCATCAACAATATTAAATGAAATGTACAAACAACTGAACGATAGTTTTATTTAAGACTTCCTCGTGTTCAATAGATCGTAATTATCACTTTTCAGTTTCTAGTTTCAATTCGTAGAACATGTACCACCGCAAATAACGATTTCAGTGCATCATATGAATAATTCAACAACAAATAATCCATTTACCGACGAAGCCCGATCCCGAAAAATAAGAAACCAAACTAAACACAGGAGGAGCTGAGTTCTAACATGACTTAAATTATCGCAATAGAGGCAGTGAAGGGAAGAGTTACTCCTCCCAGGGAGTTACATGTACATGGATGTTTTCTTTAAGTTCTGGGCGATTAAGGAAGTGATTATGAAATATTTCTCTCTCTTTTCTTACTGCTTCTATAATATGTGTAAAATTGTCGAACACTTCTTTACCTTATCTTCGGGTGGATGCTTTTCATTTGCACTAGGTTGTCTATTTCTAACCACCATATATGAATAATTTAACAAAACCCTTTACGTATACATTTGTATGTTGGTCAATTCGGAAATAATTACTGTGATTCCTCACTCTGTGTTGACAAAATACATATCACTTAACCATGTTAACCATAAATAGACATAAAACCTATTCATTAGGAAAAGAAAAGATACGTGATGTCTTACAACAATAGTCTTCATCACTTCCGTCCTCACAGTCCACTTTATGGTCACAGAAATTATCCATCCATGTACAGGTACCATCTCTACACATGAATTCATCTTGTCGACACGAACCTACAAAGTAAAAAGATAATATTTTGTCATATGTATGCCCATCTGTTCCTGGTAAGTTATATTCGGTCTTTTCGTGCCCTTAGGTACCTTACATAAAGTAGCTGTGACGCCATCAAACTCTTTGGGAACAAGCATAAAATTTAGCGAAAACATGCTTCAAATAAGACGTTAGACTAGTATATAATATGATTACGTAATTATGCGTTTACTTTCATTTCGTCAATCGTAGTTATTAGAAATTACGTCAGACAGAGGGGTGACTAGAGTTCAACTGAGTCAAATCAGAACAGCTATGAAAGGTGAAACTCGTGTTGCTGTGTGCACAAGGCATATCGCATTAACCATGTGCGATTTTGATTTGGTAGAATTTACTATGATAGTAAAATTAATCATTTAGATGAGATCTTCATTATCTCCCTCCGTGAAAATTTAAACAACAAAGAGGAACGAAGTGCCCTGAGCATGACAAAGTATGACAGGATCACAATTGAACATCCACTTGATGTTGAAGTGTTAAACGTCTTCAAATTCAATAGCATCATTTTTAAACAGGTTAATTTGCAGCATGCACCAGACATGCACATTTCGGGTACTCAACCCTCGTCAGTGATCCTCAATCTAAACAATGTAATATGACCAAAGAGGTGAAAATTATTGTCAAAAAATGTACCAAAAGACGTAGCATGATGGATGGGATATGATGCTACAGGACCCATGTTTTAGCAACTTCAAGGATACAATACAATTTTTATTTATTTTTGTTCTATGATTAAAACGGTAATGATTAAACGGGATCGCAATAGGAGCGAATCCCCTCTTCCTACCTGATTAAGCATCAAACTGTGATCATAAACATAAATCATTTACTTACAGTAATCGGGAAAAAGTTGATGATTTGTTTTAAAATGATATTTTCATAAGTGATACAACAAACCGGCATGCTATATATATATATATTTATTACAATACTCACAACATCATTAACATATAGTTTTGAAATAGTGCTAACACCCCATAGTCCTAGTTTTCCTTATATCATAGGACTAGCCCCCCTCCAATTAGAAGAAAGCAAGACTTAGTTTTTTTAGTTCAAAGTCATCTATTTCATATATGTACAAATGTACATATAACCATATTTTCCGACTCGCAGTAATCCTCTATGTCGAGAATTCTGAATACAACGCACGGTGTATTTGGCGTTTGTTTGGAAACAAACACCTGTATGATGTTATATTTAAATGCCTCGATCGTTATAAGGTAACACCAAAGCCGGACGTTGTGTACGTATACGGTCCTAAGCGGGATGTAACTATTTATTCCAAAAAGTCGGGATAGTTTTCTCCAAGCCTAAGTAGTGGATTTTTCTGCTGCCCCCTTTTTGTTGTCTAATGTGTGTGTGCTCTGCAGTGATCAATGTAACACAGCCTACCTGGAATCGCCTCCTTATCCTTCTTCATTTTAGCTATACCTCCTTACACAAATGTCGTTCCCTTTTCATGTTGGACGGTCTCTCACTTAAAGTAATTCTGACGGAATTAAAATGTGAAATTCAAGAAAAACTTTTAGAATAGCCATTCTCTGTAAGGACCAAATTCGAGTGGCACGGCATTTCATGGATTTTTATGATTTTCGGTATAATGGGTAAATATTAAGTACTGACGATGAAAATAACATTTTTCGGCCAATGTGACCTCTGGTTGCCATTGTAACGAGGTCATTCTATTTATAGCACTTTTGAGACCAAGAAATAAGCCAGCTTCGGATACTTTGTGGCCATGGGAACAATTGTAACAGTATGTTCGTTTTTACATAATTTATTCTTTCTTACTTCAATTCATACTTAGTACACTTAGTTATGTGATATATTTTACAGGAAGGTTCATGTATTAATCCAATTAGTTAAAATGAAGCGAAAAACAGAGGTAAAAATAAGGGCCAATTCAGTATGTTTTTTACCATTTTCAATCTTAAAGATCACAAAATGCATCAATAGAGGACCATTAGTTTTCATCAAAGGAAATATATGTTTATTGACAAATGAAATGAACAAAAAATTTGAGTAGGTATATTAAGAACTTTACCTTATGAATTCTGTCGTTTAAACCGTTGCAATAGCATTATTACACCTTTTTGTTTGTTTCATATTATATTCAAAATTGATCTTATTCCTCTTTAGAGTTGCGTAAGATTATCAAAATGTATGAATGGATAGATATAAATGATCTCTTTCACACAAAAACAAATAAGATGTTCAAGGTCATTTCTACTTGGAGACTCAAAAGTTGCAAAAATTGTTGAACTTTTCAATGCTTTGTTAACAATTTTAATGATTTTTTTTATCTGAATATTTTCATAGGTCATATGATGAAAGCTGATGAATATAAGAAAGAAAAAAATTTGTTGAACTGCAGCAATTTAGTAGGAAAATGTCTTTCTGTCAAAAAAGAAAAACAAACAAGAAAATACAGATTTCGTTCCTTTTTTATCAAAATACTCACCAAGAATTAAGGTTTTCGTGATGTGAAGGAACTTTATCAATACTTCTAAAAGATTAGTGTAAAAAGTGTAAAATTAATCATTTTATGGCATATTACTCAAAGTTTCTAAAATATTGGCATCTTCATTTTATAAAAAAAATATGGGTCCTTTGGTCATATCTGGTCACGTTAAGTTTAATAACCTTGGAAATGCAGTGGGTGGCATAGCAATATTTTCAAGGTCATCATTATATTAAAACGTATCTGATAGATGTATACATGAACTTCTGTTCCAATATCATGCATGGATAGTTTGATAAGGATTGTGTTTAAATTCATCTTTCTGCCGATTGTTGCCCTAACAACTACGTTTGATGCTGCTTTGCATATAAAAGGACAAATTAGCCCATGGCAATCAAATTTTTATATTAATGTAAAACTAGAATTTGATCTTCAAAAACTGGTGCTTTTATGTTTTCAACCTTGTAAAACAGTAAAAACATACAAGTGCCCCAAACAGAGCCTTTTGATACCCTATTTTGGCCAAAGTTTTCATCTTGTATACAAACGGCATCAAAGATGAATGTAAAAGAAGGAAGGGATCTTCAACCAGGCCCTGTTACAGCACCAACAGCAAAATACCAAAACACCCGATGCTTAACACAAAGACGAGCACATGAAGAGACAAAAAAGAGACATACCACATATAAACATCAAACACAAAAAACTACACATAAACCAACGAGACCGATGGGCAACCGGTGCCGACTTTGGACGACCATTATCCAGAACTACTTGCGCACAACCCTCTCATTTATCCGATTACACAGAGGTCTCGAAGAACGTACAATTATGGTGTAAAACAACCTCCTCACTGTCAGATGACCACACACAAAAAACGCAAAACGCAAGGACCCAAGCAACAGAGATGAATATGTAAATGGATATAAAAGAGGGTGTGCGTAACACCGTCTGTGCTCTGCCGGCTGCAGCGAGCTCATGTATGTTATCACCCTAGGAGTCCGACTGACATTCAGTCAGGACAAGTGGTCGGGACCCCGTCTTCTCTAATAAGGTTTGGACAGGGCCTGTCCCGTCACCACAGTCAGTCAGAGTACAAGTCTTAACAGGAATTCTCTCTAAGAACCAAAGAATTTCAAAACATTTTGGCACGGCATGTCATAGATTTTAAAGATTTTTTGTATGGAAGTGCAATATGAAGTACTAGTATGTAAATTAAGCCCAGTTTATTTTTTCAAAACGGTTGTCGTTGCCATGGTAACCGTGTCTGAAGTTTCAAAAATCAGAAAAATTCGTAGATCGAGGCATATTTGTAGGCTTCGTTAACGGGTACATTTTTTTTTTAAATTACTTTGATTATTTTCTTTCAATCCTTTTTATTATACATATTTGTAAAGCTTTTCACATTAATCTCGGATGCCTTTTGTATTCAAGATGAAAAATTGGGCCAATTCAGGGTATCAAAAGGCTCTCTTTTGGGAAATGAAGGCTCTTTTTTGCATGTTTTTACTGTTTTACAAGGTTAAAAATTTCACAAAGGCACCCGTTTTTGAAGTCTACAATTTAGCTATTCAATGGGTATCATCGTTGAACTATGCATGAATATAAACATTTGATTGGGTAAATTTGTCCTTTTAAATGCAGAAACAGCTTCAAACTTGGTTGCTATGGCAACAATAGGCTAAAAGGTTTCAATATGATGAATTTAAACACAATCTTTATCAAAATATCCACGTATGATATTGGAACGATCTTGCAAAATCTAACAGAGACGTTTGAATATAAACATGACATTGAAAATATTTCAAGGTCACCCACTACATTTCCAAGGTCATTAAACTCTAAGTGGCCAAATTTGATGAAAAATCCTGATTTTTTATAAAATGAAGGCGCCAATATTTATATACCATGAGACATTGAACTTAACAGACACATGCAATAAAATGATAAATCTAACACTAATTCCTAGAATCATTGATAAAGTTTCTTCACATCTTTGAATTTCTAACTTCTTGGTGAGTATTTTGATAAAAAAATCTGTATTTTCTTGTTTTTTGGACAGAGAAAAACATTTAAAAAGATATTTCTTTCTTATATTCATGAGCTCGAGCTTTCATCATAAATATGACCTATAAAAATATTCTAATAAAATTTCATTAAAATTGATGACAAAAAAATTGAAAAAATCCAACACTTTTTGCAATATTTGAGTTTCAAATTCAAAGTAGAAATGACATTGAACTTCACTTCAATGACCTTGAACATTTTAATTTTTATTAGGTGAAAGGATTAAGTAATATCTATCCTTATATACATTTTGTCAATCCTACGTATCTCTAAAGAGGAATAAAATCAATTTCAAGAATAATATGAAACAAGCAAAAAGGTCTAATGTTGCCATAGCAACCGTTTTTGACGACATAATTTAGGTAAAACCCCTAGATAGCCCACTCCAATTTTCTGTTCATTTTATTTGTCAATAAACAGATATTTCCTTCGGTGAAAATCAGTTGTCTCCTGTTGGTGCATTTGACTGAAAATGGCCAAAATCATACTAAATTTGCCCTTATTTTCACCTTTATTTTCCCCTTAGTTTTAACTGATTTTGGACTGATACAATAAGCCTCCTGTAATATATATCACATAACTAAGTGTAATTAATAAGAATGGAAGTACGGAAGAACAAATTATGTAAAAATGAAAAAGCTATTACAGTGGTATCCATGGCAACGAAGTATCCGAAGCTTGCTTATTTCATAATCTCAAAAGTACTATAAATAAATTGACCACGTTACCGTGGCAACTAGAGGTCACATTGGTCGATAAGTATTATTTTCATCGTCAGCATATAATATATACCCATTTTAATGAAAATAATCAAAATCCATGACATGCCGTGCCGCTCGATGTTTGTCCTCACAGAGAATGGCTATTAAGAATGCGCTGGTACAAGACTGTTGATTGGTCAAGTAACAAACCACTAGTGTCCGTTTTGTGACATTTGGATCATATCCACGGTATAAAAGGCTGATGATTTTTTATGGTTATGCTGTCTATCTTTCATCCTTATAATTTTCTTTATCATATCACCATAAAAGGCAGGTTGTGTTATACCCAAATGCTTATATAGATTCGAATTTTAAAGAAATGGACTCAAATTTTTTTGTAAAATTTCCAGAAAGTCTTAAATAGCTTATGAAAGCAGAAACCTTGACCTAAAAGTTTCTTGGTAGTTTGTAAATTTGTGAAAATCCAAAATATCAGTACATGCTCTAACGTACCGGATGAGCTGTAATATGTTAATGCCGTATGACGGTAGTCTAGGAACATCACCGTCAAGCCAGGGGAAATTTACTGTGCCGAATCAAAAATCGTCTCTTTTGCCATATACTCTTGTATGAATCTTTGCGTTTACAATTTTGATATTTTGGTCCAAAAATAGTGTTTCTGTGTTTGTAACGTTTGCCTTATTTAAAAGTTTTAATTCTTGTGGATAAATTTGATTCTTATATAATTCAAAAGCAGAATTGTCAATAGTTAGGATATCATCCAGCAGCCAATTTCACGAAAATTCGTAAGTATTTTCTTACGTAAACGTACTTTCGTATTTCTTACGAAAATACTTATGACAATTTCACGAAAGCGTTCGTAACTCTCTAAGAAAATTCTTTAAATTATTTTCGTAATATTTTTCGTAAGTATTCTAATGCATAGCAACGGAAGCTTCCTGTGCTTATGCGCATGCGCGATTTCTGGACCTTTCAAATCTTTATTTTAAACATGTTTAATTTCCAATAAATTCGGTTGCGTATCTACTTTGTATGCATGCATTATCATCTGCAATTAATTTTCCTTTTCAATCTCTCGAAAAAGTACATTTGAATTTCATTTAAAAATTAATTCTTGTAAGTTATTGATGTGTGTCGACCATTTAGCATTGATTAAAAATGAGACCTACATGTACATATGTGATTGACTGGTTTCAAACAAGACATAAAAAGTCATTCTCTCTAAATATTTTGACTAGCTATCATTATCAACAAGTAAACCGACGCCATTTTGTTTTTTTATGATGTACTTAAGAATTTTCGTAGAATAACTTACAAAATTCGTAAGTATTTGAAGGGTTCTTAATGACTTGCGACAACCCCGATGCAGTCGCAAAGTTACGAACAATTACAATCGTGTCTCTATACTTACGAACTTTGGTGAAATCGAGTTTAGGAAAATTTTTATACTTACGTATAGAATCGTTCGTAAGAATTTTCGTGAAATTGGCTGCAGATACCTAGAAGTACTATTGAAACATTTCATCAAATTTTCTTCGCCTTTGAAGATTTTGGATACATTTTTTTCATATGTGTATAAAAATTAATCTGCAACTTAAGGCGTCTGAGGAAGTTTGGTGTACATATTAGAGAAGTCGTATGAAGAAAACGTATTAGCTTGGACATTTCAAGATTTCATTTTGTTAATGACATCCCCTGAATTCTTAATAGACCAAAATAAATTTACATCGTTCCTGTTTAGAGCTGTCTCACACTATCAAGTTACGTGCTATTTAATAGCCGTAAGTAATGACGTCAGATTTCTAGAAAAAAAATGTAGTTTAGCAGTTGCTAGAATAAGCAATAAATCGAAATTTTTAAGGAGACTTATGCAGTTTTGGTATGCAATATAGTGTTGAAAAGATCCATTTTCCAAGCTCACTGTTATGCTCGCGCAAAATGTTAGATACACTTTCATTGATTTTGATTTAAGTATATTAGTAGACGAAATTTCCGAAACTAATGTTGATATGTAGTATTTTTTTTTAATAATTATGGTGTTGTTGGCTGATATATCAGCTGGTGCAAAGAACGTATTTTTCATGTAAATTACTTTATTTGGATTTGAAATATCTTTTAGATTTGGAACTTAGATTTTGAAAAAGATGAAGGTTTTTATGGAAGTTATCTATTCGAATATCCGTTATATCTACAATGAGGCTGCTTCTGATTAACACCATCTTTCGTATAATTATCTAAAGCTTGCGTAGGCACCTCACGACATTTGATTGATCTTGGATCGGATTCTATACTTAGGTCCTTTTTTAGGATGACCATGCAGCTTCTTGTCTTCGGTAATTGAAAAGCAACCTGTAAAAATATGGCCAGTTAGTTTGTTAAGATATTTGGAAGTTACACATTCTCAAGAAGCAGGATTTGATTCAAGTATGTCAGGATCCGATGTAACTTTATTGTAGTTAAAAATAAATTTTCTAAACTGAGGGACATTAGAATTTTGTTTATATTTACTGCATCTCTGGTATAAAAATCAATTATATTTCACATCCAATGAGTGTAAAATATGAACGACTTTTTTCTCACATATGACAATTTGAAAAAGCCTAAAATATCTGTATGGAGTTCGTATTTAAAAAAATGAAAACTGTAAGAACATGTTTAGTCAAGTTATAAATCTGTTGTCTCTGAAAAATACTTATAAGACTTTGATTATAAAAAAGGTTATTAGATATTTTTAACGATTAAAAAATCCAACAAACAAGATAGGTGATCCTCTCAGGTTGGTGAACATCTACCAAATCAAAAAGAGCGAATTGATGTGTCATCCAAGATGACTTGGGCTTTGTTTACAGAGGAGAATAGAATATTTGCTTTAATTCAATGATTGACAGTAACACTATGTACTCGCAATCATATTTCAATATCACGTTAAAGAATATGGTTGTTGGGTAATCACTTCGTAGTTATATTTTCCATGGTATCGTGATTTAGGTCGAGTTTCCTCCGTCATCACACACTTGTTCACAGTGCTATGCATAGATCTATATATCATGATACATATTTATTTAGAAATTGTTCAAACCGACAAGTCAATAACTTAGCAATTCTATATGTACAGCACTTGCTGTGTGTTGCATAATACATGTAATATAAATGCATCTATGCATGTATCAAACACAAATTATGACATTTATTCTATTATATATGCACAGGGGTGCAGTATATTCACAAACAGACTTAGTAGCCAAGTTCGATCAATTTCGGTTGTTCGTTTCGTCAAACGCATTTGACAATTTCTGTTTACAAAACTTTCTCAAATTTCGAAAACTTGGGTCCTGTAGCATCATATACCAGCCATCTTGCTACGTGTTTCGGTATATTTAGGACATAATTTTCACAGATTTTGGCCATATTACACTGTTTAGATTGAGGATCACTGTCGAGGATTAAATACACGAAACGTGCATGTCTGGTCCATGCTGAAAATTTATCTGCTCTTAAATGATGCTATTGATTTTGAGGACGTTTAACATTAGATTGGAGATCACTGACGAGGGTTAATACACGAAACGTGATGTCTTGTCTAGCTGCAAATTTCTCTGCACTGAAATTATGCTATTGAATCGAAGACGTTAAACATTTGTACTACTTGAAGAATGTCACTGTGGGTGGACCAAGAGTCCTCGATGGCACATGTAGCCAAGTTCGATCAATTTCGGTTGGTCGTTTCTTCAAACGCATTTGAAAATATCTGTTTACAAAACTTTCTCAAATTTCTAAGAGTCCTTTAGCATCATATCCAAGCCATCTTGCTACGTCTGTCGGTATATTTAGAACATAATTTTCACAGATTTTGGCCATATTACATTGTTTAGATTGAGTATCACTGACGAGGGTTAAATGCCCGAAACGTTTATGTCTGGTCCATGCTGTAAATTTATCTGCTCTAAAATGATGCTATTGAATTTGAAGACGTTAAACTATTTTCAAACTATTTTCCCCTTTCCATATTTCAAAAGTTTTCCTCGGCACAAACCCTTCTACAACGAAGTGCTCAGAGGAAAGGGTTTGTGACTGAGCCATGACAATTCACCTTTTCCTAGTTTTGTTCGTTTTACTAATTATCAAACCTAATTTGCATGGTAAAAGGTTGCTGCAGGTATGTCACATACTTGTAACTAGTCTGCATGAAACAAACTCAACAGTCTACAGTCTATAAAGAAAATTTTGAGTGTAATATAAGGTGGGAGCTGCAATGTGTGCTCTGAGCTTGCGGTAAATATACGACAAAAGCCCTTAACAAAAGATAGCTTTCATGATTGATAATACATGTATAAAAAGTTACACAATATCAAATTACAAAAACTTGAAAGACATGTCATTCGCATTAGAGTCGTACATCTATATGAGAGTGATCATGAAAGAGATATGAAAATATTTATATGCATTGTACCTATAATTTTGAGTCTCATGATGTGTTAAAAAAGTTAATGTCCCATTGATAAATAGGTTAAAAAAAGTTGATGTCCCATTGATATTAGTTAAGAAAAAACGTCATGTCTCATACCTTTTTGCACCGGTCCCACCACGGTGATCAATGTTGACCAGTCAAATAGAACCATCCAAAACATCGAACTGAACAAATTAACCGGACTCCAATACGTCTTTCTTTTCTACACGGCTTCAGTGACTAGTGTTGCTAGCAAACAGAAGATATTTACTCTCCCCGTGCACCTGAACTCATTTCAAATGGGGATTCTATTTTGCTTCCTTGCAGAATGTTGAGTGGATTGTATTATTTTGATATTCATAGACGTTTTTTGAAAATGAAATACTTTGTAGGTGGCACAGTTGCGTTTCTATTGATCTACCTCCCTTCTGATAAGTCTGAAATTTTGCATTATTTATAATACACTGCTCAAAACAATTAACGGAGCAGAAACTATGCTTTTATTATTAAAATATTTGAAAATGAGTATTTTATTGAATTAATAAAAATGCATTTAGACATATTTAACAAACATATCGCTATAGCATTTAAGGTAAGGGTGGCGACTTTTAATAGAAATGAGGTAGAAGAAAGATGGATGTGTCCATGTGTAGAGGAACACCTCCTCGAACTATTCAGACCAAAAAAATCAAAATTTGCCCGTCTCGTTTTTTTTTGGTTATAAATGTCCATTTTTGGCCTATTTTAACATTTTCGTCATTTTAGAGAATACCACATCATCACTTTACATACCTGTGCAATGCATAAAAATTGAAAAAGTCATACATACCCTTGTTTTTCTGGATTCTTATGACTTGTTTATAAATTAAATCCTATTTTAAAAAGTTCTGATAAAAAACAGTTCTAAGGAGTGTATTTTCCTATAAATACGATTTTGCTGGTTGCCATGGCAACAACTTGTTATTTTTATTAATAGCTAGAAGATGGCCAGGTACACAATTTTTTTCTATGTATAGAGCTATGGTATTGCTTTATCTTAAAGCAGTCAAACCAATGTGTACCCGAATTCGTTTTTGAGCAAAATGACTGTTTCTATAAATAGCACAAATATTTGTGCAAAAAATCAACATTTCGACCCAAAAACATAGAGATTTACTCGAAGTTCAAATTTCTAATTATCTCATTTTTAAAGAGAATAATGAATAGGATATATTCTGATGTTTTAATCTTTGGAAGCAGAACTCATGCGAAAATGACAATTTTATTCCTATTTTCGGCGATTTTTCATTGAAAAATAGGCATTTTCCCCCGAAATACCCATTTAGCAATGAAAATTTCAAGGAGTATTATTTATTTCTGAAATAATGCAACAAACTGGCTTATACCATTTATCGTCCATGTTGGTTTCAAATATTACGTGATATAAAAACTGAGTTATCTCCATGTAGTCGCTACCCTAACCTTAACTGGATTCCTTGAATTACCAGAGGAACAAGATGGTGCAAATGATACTACCCCTCAAAAAACAAGACAAACTGAAATGGTTGAAACTTAATATGCATTTTCAAAAATGTTAATTTTCGACAATGGCATTTTCCTTCTAAAAGCTATTGATAAACGCAATATTTACATAGATAGATGACAAATATGGATAATGACCATATCCCTGTAAACAGAACAAAATCGATAAATCAGGAAATCAGAAACCGAAAGCATACAAAATCAAGATAAAACAGGAACCAAAGCAAACAAACAAAAACCTCCACCATATAAAATCGATAATTTAGAAAATCAGAAACCGAAGGCATACAAAATCAGGATAAGACAGGAACCAAAGTAAACAAACAAAAACCTCCACCATATGAAAAGAAGCGAACTTTCAATATGGGAGGGTTGCATGCAACACCCGCCGCTTCAATTCTGTAGAACTGTCACATCCGGTTACTTCCAGTTCGGAAGACAGAGTACAATCTTGGATGGTTCAAATGGTCTATGACAGAATATCATCCACCATTCTGGAGAGTGGGACATCATATTGTATGACGAGTTCCCCATATCGACCATAGAACTTCCTCAGCGACGATTTTAGTCGGTCACAAACATATCCCTGACTGATAAGCTTATCTGAAAGACGCCTAGATCTCAGAACAAAATCCGTATATTTGGTACTTGCTCTGGCATAGATGTAAACGTCTTCAAATTGAATAGCATCATTTAAGAACAGATAAATTGGCAACGTGGACCAGACATGCACGTTTCGGGTACTTAACCCTCATCAGTGATCCTAAATCTAAACAATGTAATATGCCAAAAAAGTATGAAATTTACTATGTCGAAAAAGTGTACCGACAGACGCAGCAGGATGGATAGGATATGATGCTACAGGACCCACTTTTTAGAAATTTCAAGAAATTCTGATAACAGAAATTTAGAAAGCGTTGAAGAAACGACTAACCGAATTGATCGAACTTGGCTACATGTGCCCTCGGGGACTCCTGGTCCACAAGCAGTGACACTCACCAAGTGGTATAAATGTAAACGTCTTCAAATTGAATAGCAGCATTTAAGAACAGATAAACTGGCAACGTGGACCAGACATGCACGTTTCGGGTACTTAACCCTCATCAGTGATCCTAAATATAAACAATGTAATATGCCAAAAAAACATGAAAGTTACTATGTCGAAAAAGTGTACCGAAAGACGTAGCAGGATGGATGGGATATGATGCTACGGCCCACTTTTTAGAAATTTCAAGAAATTTTGATACCAGAAATTTAGAATGCGTTGAAGAAACGATCAACCGAAATTGATCGAACTTGGCTACATAGATTCTCGATTCAGTAGAGAACGTTTTAAAATGTCAAATCAAAGTTAAAAGTTCTATAATGTACTATGTTCAAAACTACAGGGCCAATATCGGGTTTTGTGGCCCTACCCCTTTATCTGTTCTGAAATGTAGCTATTGAAATTGAAAACGTTTAAGAGAGAAAATCACTGACCATCGAGCATTGCATGGAAACTTTACAATTTTGATTTTCCCTTTTTTCACTTTTTTTGTAATCATTTTGATGTTCCATGACCATTTATGGCAATAAAAATGTTTTTAAACTTTTTAAAAGAATATTTGCCTGTGTTTTAGTCATTACCATGGAAACCTGCCGGTGAGACCAAAATATTCTATAAATTTGTAAGATTTTCAACGTATTTTTTCATGTTTCCTACTGCTCATTTAAATTCAATATAGTATCAAAGATATCTCATGTGTAGTGTTAAAGAAAAATTGCATAACATGAATTAGATTGAAGTGACTCCGTTGCTATGGTATCCTGAAGTAGGCCTATTTTTTGAATTTGAAAAAATTGAAATTATGTCTCTAAAACATAATTTAATATTTCAAATCTGCAACAGTCAGGACATATAATACAGATCGCATATGATTAACCAATCATAGTTTTATTATAATCATGAAAAAAATCGGGAAGCCTTTTTCAGGAAACTCTGAAAAAATTGTTTAAAAAGGCCATTTTTTCTGTTAAATTCAAAAATTATTATTTTCAATATCAAATAATTTTAAATAACTTTTCTTATTTAGAAATGAACTTTCCCTCTTATTTTGTATAAATAGACTCAGGGAGACATATTTATATGAAATATGGGAAAATCCTCTATAGCAACTGATTTTATTCCATAGCAACCATTTTCAATAATTAAATTTTATTATTTAAGACAATTTTTACTTGTTATGTATATGATTATTTGTTTGGCTCATATGAGGATATTTTCTTACGTTGCAAACATTTCATCTTTTATCCAAAATTTCACAGAAATTGTCCATTTACCTAGCAACGAGAAATACACCTTAGTTACCATACCTTTCAGCTCTGTAGATACATAATACCGGTTTGATTTAATTACATCATTAGTAAGGTACGTAAGGCTAATACGATTTTGTCACTGTTTGAAATTAGCATATGACATCACATAGAGATTTACACATGTAGTTTTTCAAATTTATATTTGATGTATCCCTGCAAACAGGATATCAGATTTTAAGAAGGCTATCTTTAACTTGATCATCTGTAACAGATTAGCAGAGGTTAATAAACTTTAATTCACGAATAACTAACATTTTTTATTATTGAGTACTGGATACTAGAACCTCAAAGGTATATCTTTAATGAAAGTCAGCACATAACTGCTGAGTGAGTTCCGTTACCAAAAAGAACAGGTACGTTTCTTATTGATATAAGGATAAAAAAGATATTAAAGACTAATAAAAGAGAAAGAACATCGGAAATATTAAATTAATCAATACATTTGTGAAATATCATATGTAAGAAAACATAAACGTTTCTATGGACGCACGTTACACGATAATGATTAACTCATGTTTCATTCATCTTTAAAGTTGAAATTTATTTTAGATTTTTATGCCATCAATTGAAATAAAAAGTTATTGGTTATATCTACTCACTTGATAACATATTTTCCATTTTATGAAAAAGTAGAAAAATAGTTATCACATGATACATGCTTGGATTCGTATCTCAACGCCTATTCAGACAGTCTCTTCGGGAAAAAAATCCTTTTTATATCGCACTGATAGCTCTTCACTACGTCACGGCATGATGTCTCAATTATCTTATTGTTGTCTTTTGGGCTATCCTGCAGCAATGCATACCTTAAAGCTCCGACTCTTGTAATTCCATCTGCCACAACAAAGTTTTCTTTTCATTTAAAACAAAATAGACAAACTCTTTCACCCTTAAAAATAAGTAGTAGATAATTAGTATCCCGAAGTTACAGTGATCCCAGTAAAAACATAAAATCACGAGATTATTGTCTTTAGAACTACCGTTTAGGTCATTAGAAAGAGATGAAAAAGTTGTTGACAGGTAATGGGAAAACAGGCATATGCCTCATTTATCTAAAAGAAAACCATAAAATATGCAAAAGGTAAAAGAGAAAGTTGAATAATAAAAAGAAGTTTTAAAGTCCCAATTTGAATATTTTACTTAAACCTAATTTAATATTCATGAAAAGGGAATTGCTCACTATGTGTTATAATTGCAAAAATAAATTACGTCATTAATCTAAATAATATGGTGCTTCATGCGCCGATCTACGAGGTGAGTAATGCTTAATAAACATGGCCCTATTGAATTTGCTAAAATGACATATATTAATACTGACCATATCCCTAAAATCGCTAATTCAGAAAAGCATAAACTGAAGGCATAAAAAATCTGATTCAGGATAAAATAGGAACCAAAGCAAATAAACAAAAACCTCCTCTTTATAAAAAAGCTAAATTCCGATATGTGAGTGAGACCAGGTGCCAAGGAAGAGTCAGCATCATCTGCTTGCATGCAACACCCGTCGCGTCAATTTGGTAGAATTGTCACAGCCGATTACTTCAATTTCGGAGGTATAATTTTTGGTTGGACGGTACAAATGGTCTATGACAGAATATCATTCATTATTCTGGAGAGTGGTACATCATAGTGTATGACAAGTTCCCCATATCGACCGTAGAACTTCCTCAGTGACGATGTTAGTCGGTCAGAAACGTATCCCATACGGAGAAGCCTATCTGGAAGACGCCTAGCTCTCAGAATAAAATCTGTAAAAATCTGTATATTTGGTACTTGTTCTGGCATAGCGTATCCACTTACCTCATATGCAAGTATTCAATAATAAGGTATGATAAAGAGTTGCAATAACAGCAATGGTACATAAGAGAAAAAGAATGAAAAACAAGCTAAGCAGAGAAAAAGAAAAATTATCAAAGCATCACATTAAAGGAAGGAAGGGATTTTTTTTAATCTAATCTGGTTGCTATACCCACAGCAATACACCGTATGTGAAAACACATAGTAGACAATCAAAACTAAAGACCCAACAAAATACCCCATCACTACCCCACAAATATATTCTGACTGCACGGAACAATGATTTTCTTATCACCTTTATTAAGACCCACCTGTCACACTTAACATCTTTCCATCTCTACTGAAAAAATCTATAGTTTATTCCGAAAGCGAATCTACCATATGGAATTGTTTTTCCGTCGAGTTCGCTTGTCAGACATAAAAACATACAAATTCTATCAGTTCAGCATAAACCAGAAATTAATGTGAAATAAATGTATTGCCACTAGAGTATTCAATACACATTTACAACATGTCCCGTAAGAGATTTTTTTTTTATAATTTCTGATTCAAATGAGCTTTTCGATACCAGTTGAATACATGATACAAATAATTGTTTATCAAATATGTAAAAAAGCGATATTAATTTTTAATATAATTGTCGACTATATATTGTATTTTGTGAATCCAAATTATACGAATTTATAATGATTTTGATCAGTAAAAGTGTTGCATTGTAATGGAATACTACAGAATATTGATTTTCTTTACATTCTCATTAAGTTCTAAAGCTTAAAATGTATTGAAAAGAACTATGATATAATTTCTATAAAGGGAGTCCTGTAGCATTATATCCCACCCATCCTACTACGTCTTTCGGTATACTTTTTCGACATAGTAACTTACTCCTCCCGGGCACCTGGCCCCACCTCTGGCTTGCTAGGGGTCCGTCGATGTTTAATTTTGCGCTCTATTGTGAGTGCTGTTGAGATTATCGTCAGGATCTTCTTTAACTAATTTCATACTTTTTGGCATATTACATTGTTTAGATGTAGGATCACTGATGAGGGTTAAATACCCGAAACGTGCATGTCTGGTCTACGTTGCCAATTTATATGTTCTAAAATGATGCTATTCAATTTGAAGACGGTTATTTTTATACCTCTTGGTGAGTGTCACTGCTGGTGGACCAGGGGTCCCCGAGGGCACATGTAGCCAAGTTCGATCAATTTCGGTTGATCGTTTCTTCAACGCATTCTAAATTTCTGGTATCAAACTTTCTTGAAATTTCTACAAAGGGGGCCCTCTAGCATCATATCCCACCCATCCTCCTACGTCTTTCGGTATTCTTTTTCGGCATAGTAACTTTCATACTTTTTGGCATATTACATTGTCTAGATTTAGGATCACTGATGAGGATTAAATACCCGAAACGTGCATGTCTGGTCCACGTTGCCAATTTATCTGTTCTTAAATGATGCTATTCAATCTGAAGACGTTTACAGATACCTATTTTTATTTGATGAAGTGATTGCTTTACTTGACAATTGGTCTCGTTGACTTGCTTTACCTACAACTTGTCCAATATCGCGTTTGGTAGCTTCGGGTTTTTATGGTATTACGTTTTGTGTTGCCTGAGGATCTTGGAGATCTTTAACTTTCTTTTTTCACAATATAGTCTTCTTTCTGTCTCTCTCTGTGGTCCTACGTAGATACTATACTTGCTTTAGATATGTAACATGATTCATGTCAAACCCTTCGGGGAGGGGCCCAGCCTATGATAAAAAGTTATACATAAAAAACAGGGAAAATCTGCTGCGTTTTGTGCAAAATCCAGTATGAGGGATAAGGAACCTCCCATGACCTCTTAACCCCTCTCCCTCTAGATCCGCGCTTGTTTATTCGAAATATTGAATATATAAATAGTTAAAAGTAAGGTACATTGATAATTTCTTCCATATTAGACAGCTCGCTTTATCCATAGTCATGTTATAATTGACGTTTTATGATAAGATTGTATGATGTCCTTGATATATTGAAATGGGGGTTTTACAAGAGGAGGCATTATCATGTTACAGTATATTATTTTCCATGTATCTAGATAACTTTGAAGTGAAAAATAATTGTAATGTTTTTACATACAGGAGTTGTCTCTCTTTCTCCTTTTATATGCCGACGATATTGTTTTATTGGCCAAGTCCGACGTCGACCTACAGAATATACTAGAAAGATATTATTCAGATGTAAAACTTCCTGATCGACAACATTTTTGTGGTGCTTGAAGGAAAAGTCTTCCAGCAAATTGTCGGAACTCCAATGGGGACCAATTGTGCCCCACTCCTTGCCGACATTTTTCTTTACTCGTACGAAGCTGATTTCACTCAATCTTTGTTCTCTGAAGGGAATATATACTTAGCATCTGACTTCAACGTCACTTACAAAATCATAGACGATGTGTTGTCTACCAATAATTTTTCACTTAAATACGCTTCTGAATAAACCTTTCACAAAATTTGAAGCCGCTCATTTTGGCAAGAGGAAATTGATAGTATGTATAGAAGATGACGTTGAAAATTCACTTTGGCTTTACTTAAGCTGTTTGACATAAAGTACTACTGACGAGGATTCAATAAGGAATTGAATGTTTAATTTTGCCATTTCATTGGAATATGAAATGTCAGTTGTCATATCACAAACTGTGTAAATCCGCGTAGTGTTGCGAAGCGGTTCTACACAAAATTTGTCATACAATAACTGACATTTCATATTTCAATAAAATGGCAAAAATAAACATTCAATTCTTATAATTACCAAACATAAATATTCTAAATTCATACAAATTTTAATGAAAACTAATGTTTCACTACGTAGCGTAAGATAATATTTGACTTATAGGAACTAATTCCCTTACAACAAAAATGTTAAAGCGTAAATAAATAACCCAGCATTTATTCTTAAATAGACATTTTCCACCTATACGGGTTTTAGGACAGCACTTCTTGTACATGTAGATTTGTATATGTGAAGAGAAACCACTCTATTAAGATCTACACGTACTGGAATATCAGCTGTAAATTTCTTTAGATTGAATCAGAATGAAGTCGGAATGAATAGTTCGGTAAGTCACTTATCTCGCTGAAACTTTTGCTTGTATTTTCATGTCTGGTGCATGTAAATTGATTTGGAATTTTCTTCAAGAAGATAGAGAGTTGGAACTCTTCGACATTATTCAAATTTATGCATCCGATATTCATGTGTATTAAATTCATTTTGGTGTTAACAAATAAAGGGATTTGCATTTCTAGTAGACTAATCATAATTATAATATCTACCGAAACACGTAAAACTAGACGACTTGGCAAGTTGTATATTTAACTGCTTTACACTTGTTGCAGTTTTCTAATCATGCAACCGTGTTTACAATCTAACTTGTTGTGAAAACATATCATTTGGTAATTAGAAGTACATTATATCCGACGTTGTGTGCGTATTCAGTTTTTATTGATTTATCATTTGCCTGTCGTAAGAACTATTAAAACTTTAAACTTGGAACCTTCAGCCTTTTCATTCCCCCTCCTCTTTGCTCCCGACGTATTTAAGTTTTCCGAGATACTGATTTTATGTTTTCCTTTCTACACCATATTTTGTCAATAGTATTTTTATCCGTCGGTACGTAATTTCGTCAAGGGAGGCACTGACGAAAATTGGTACCTGACGAATAAAAACCAATTTACAGTATGTACCGAAAAACGTAGCAGGATGGGTGGGATATGATGCTAGAAAACCCACGTGTGAGAAATTTCATGAAATTTTGTTAACAGAAATTTTCGAATGCGTTGAAGAGACAGACGATCAACCGACTATTGACAAAATATAGTGTAGAAAGGAAAACATTAAATCAGTATCTCGGTAAACTTAAATAACATCGGGAGCAAAGAGGAGCGGGAATTGAAAAACTGAAGGTTCCAAGTTTTAAGTTTTAATAGTTCTTACGACAGGCAAATGATAAATCAATAAAAACTGAATACGCACACAACGTCGGATATAATGTACTTCTAATTACCAAATGATATGTTTTCACAACAAGCTAGATAGTAAACATGTACTATCTAATTGTTTGTTTTACCAACAATTGTTAAACAAACAATGACAGGAAACACATACGGTTCATCTGAATCTAAAGTTGGCATTTTAACTGACGAATTTACATTTTATGGACCCTTTGATGACGAATTTACGTATTGACGAAATGGTCATTTTGAACGAATTGACGAAAATTGGTACTGACGAAAATAAAGCAATTTACAGTACTAAATTTCACACTTTTTGGTCATATTGCATTGTTTTGATTGGGGATCCCTGACGAGGGTTAATTACTCGACACGTGTATGTCTGGTCCATGCTGAAATTGTATCTGCTCTTAAATGGCGCTATTGAATTTGAAAACGTTTGAACTTGGCTACATGTGCCCTCGGGGACTCCTGGTCCACCAGCAGTGACACTCACCAAGTGGTTCAAATGTTAAACGTCCTCAAATTCAATAGCATCATTTGAGAACAGATACAATTTCAGCATTGACTAGACATGCGCGTTTCGGGTAATTAACCCTCGTCAGTGATCCTCAATCTGAACAATATAATATGACCAAAGAGTGTGAAATTTAGAATGTCTGGAAATGTGCCGAAAGACGTAGCAGGATGGGTGAGATATGATGCTACAGGACCCACGTTTTAGAATTTTCATGACATTTTGTTAACAGAAATTTTCGAATGCGTTGAAGAGACAGACGATCAACCGAAGTTGATCGAACTTGGCGACATGTGCCCTCGGGGACTCCTGGTCCGCCAGCAGTGACACGCATCAAGTGGTTCAGATGTTAAACGTCTGCAAATTCAATAGCATCATTTAAAAACAGATACAATTTCAGATATAATTATAGTCTCCTCACTGTAAGATGACAACACAAACAAGACAGTTAAGACCGAAACCTAAGTTAGCAAATTGGATTGTTCAAACTCGATGCCTTCTTTGACAACATTTTAAACCAAATTTTAGGCGACTGAGCTGGAAAGAATGTTATTGATATAACTGCACAAAACTGACGATATTGAAGTCTTCCAACCAGATTCCTTATTGAACAAGTAACAAGAAATGAAAATGTGTATCCTGCTACGTCTTTCGGTACATTTTTGGGCATAACGATCAAACTCTTGGCTATGTTACATTGTTTAGATTGAGGATCACTGGCGAGCGTTCAGTAACGAAAATGTGCATGTCTGGTCGATGCTGCATTTCTATCTGTTCTCGAATGATGCTATTGATGTGAAGACGTTTAACATTGGTATCAAAAGTATAAGTGCTTACAAAAACAGTCCGAACTCTGCAAGTTAGAGCGAGCACTGCATACAATCATCCGAGAAGTCGTCGTCACTCAGATTCCGTTTCTAACGAAGGTTCTGGTACAAGCGTGTTAATTGGTCAAGTATCATACCGAATGTCATCCTGGTGACAACAGGATCAAATCTGCGGAATATAATGTGATTGATGATTCGGATGCATTTGATGAAAATAATGTCTACCTTCGATATTCCTTTTTCCCCTGGTACGATAGTGATGATCCTAGATTACTGTCATACGATATCTACATTTCACAACACATACGGTATGCTAGTCTAAGAGCATGTACTGATGTTTTGGATTTTCATAATAGAAATGTAAAAATTACGAAGAAACTTTTAAGTCACAGTTTTCGCTTTCATAAACTAGTAAACAATTTCTTGAAATTTTACAAAATTGACAATTCAAGGCTCATCGCATTCGTGAAAGGTCATTTTAATTTGAGATTTACTCGGTATAGACAGTTTAAAACGTCCTATGGTTTTGACATTTCAGAAAATAGGTTTTGATATTTGAACTGGTCATATGTAGTTTTTAATAAAAGACCGGTGTTTCTTGAAAGATACGCAAGCGCAAATAAGTCATACTAAACGATATTTAATTCAAGTAGAAGAAGATCGAATCATTCTCATCATTAACATTTTTAACGTGATGCGACTTTGTTTACCATAGTTACACGATTAAAACAGAGAAAAGAGTAATTTAAACACAAAAAATTGTTTTGAAACATATATGTATGGGACACATAAATATCTACAAATTAAATTAAGAGTATATTTGATTATCTATATTATGCTCCATTTAATCGATGTACGAAACGTATGCACACCGTTCTAGTAATCATGACGTAAACATATCCCTGCATGCGTAGTTCTGCTGAAAAGTTATCTCTTATCGTCTTTTTCATCCTTTACATCGCGTCTTGCATGTGTGATTTGTGTATCATCTCTTTCAAACTTTACACCGCGTCCTGCGTTTGTCATTGTATATTGTCCTTTTTATATTTTACACTGCTTCCTGCATGTGTTATTTGTATATAATCTCTTTCATACTTTAAACCGCGTCCTGCATGTGTTATTTGTGTATCACCTCTTTCATACAATACACTGCTTTCTGAATGTGTTATTCTTGTATCATCCTTTTCATATATTATACTGCTTCCTGCATGTGTTATTTGTGTATCGTCCTTTTCATCCTTAACACCGAGTCCTGCATTTTTCATTTGTGTATCATCTCTTTCATACTTTACACCGCTTCTTGTATGTGTTATTTGTATATCGTCTCTTTCATACTTTACACTGCTCTCTGAATCTGTTATTTCTGTGTTAGTTTGTTCATACTTTACACTGCTGCGTCCGTATCTCCCATTAAACAATTCCAAAACCTCTATTTTTAGTTCCGAGCTGCCTCTTTTAGATTCATATGGAGGGATATCACATAGTATAACCTGTTCAGATAAAAGGTAATTTCTAAGTATATGTAAGAGCAGAAATATGAATATTTGAATTTGAAAAACGCAAAAAGACTCAATCACTATAGGAATGATCAACAGAAAACAGATTGAATGCAAAGAAAATTTTCGCTCCTGCAACAATAAAACCATTATAGAGAGATCCATACTAGGTAAAAATGAAGACAAAAAACCTTTTGAATCGAGGAATACTTTAACATTATGACGTCGCAATTAAATAATATGTCAAAGATTTTGATTTTAGTGATAATGTTATTTATTGGTTATACACGTCGAAGTTAATTTTGTTCCATTTTTCTCAGCTATTGAAACTAAACATAAAACCATTTTCAGAATAATTGTGCTCTTTTTATCCACTTTATTTTCCTGTCACATTTTCTTTCGGTTCGAAGTAAAAGCTAACAGACAACATTAATTGGAATGCCCTCGTATTCGAAACAATTAATATTATATTAAAGCTGACAATAAAGCATAATACCTACATGTCTGACAACCTTTATATTTTCAGATCGATATTTCCATCCATGGACGTCGGTGAAGTCTACCTGCATGTCTGTTTAAAAAAATAATTCGATCACCTAGATTGACATTTTTATTTGAACATCCCTTGTTTATTATTAATTTGACAAGTTTTCATGGACCTGTTGCGACGGCTGTTGCATGCAAAAGGAGACGCTGACACTACCCTAGCACCAGATCTCACTTAAGAATATTGTTTATTTCGGGGTTTGCAACTGTTCCAATAGAAATTGTAATGATTTTGCCTTACCTTCTCGACTTTGAGACTAAATAACCTATGGGTATTTTTTCGATGTGTATATTATTAAGATATAAAGATAGACGTCTATTATACATCTTTCAAGTTCAAAGAAAGGTGTTTTGAATATAAACCAAAATTTTCGCTAAAAACAATTCGTTAAAGTGAAGTTGTCTCTGAAACAATTTTCAAAATGAATCACTGTTCATGGTCTTTATGTTAAGATGTACAATTGAGACTCTCAATTGTACATCTTAACATAGAGACCATGAACAAATGTCATTTCATCTCGTTCATATAATAGATGTCCTCATGTGTATTTTCCATAAATTCAGTTAGTACTTTATACAAGTTCGGGTGGCTTTTTGTAAAAATGGATACTTTCTACCTTTGTTAATCCTTGACTTCAGTCCTTTTGATTTTGATTTTGGACCAGGTAAGGTTACTATCATCATCCTTTCAGATCTTTTGTTGAGACCTTGACAGGTCAATGTACGAGGTATGACTTCCTTTATTATGTATAAATCTCCTGGAATGAGAATTTTAAAAGTTTTCCATTATGCACATGTGTAGACATGCTGATGGCTTGACAAGTCGACTTCCATTATTATGTAAAAATCTTCTGGAATGAAAATTAAAGTGTTCGATTATGTACACGTATGTACATGCTGATGTCTTGTGAGATCACTGTGCGAGGTGTGACTTCTTTATTATGTATAAATCTTCTGGACTGAAAATTAAAGTGTTCGATTATGTACAATTATACATGCTGTAGCCTTGACAAGGTACTGTTCGATGTATTATTTGCTTGATTACAGGTATGTATAATTCTTTTAGAATTAAAATCAAATTGTTCGATTATGTACACGTATATACATGCTGAAGTATTGACAGGGTACTGTTTGAGGTATGACTTCCTTTATTATGTATAAATCTTCTGGAATAAAAAATGAAGAACAGACTACATATATGTCTTTTTAAATGAAGTATCAGATGAATTAAAGAAGATCCTGATCAGAGTGATCGATTTTGTATACATCTTTTTGTATGAAAAAATGTAACTAGAGTGTTCGATTATTCTTTGTCATGCGAATATTTATTAACCTATTTCGCTTATTCAATTCGGTTATTCAATTCAAACTTACTTTAAGCATCTTACACTAGACTTTGCTTATTATGATGTTCAGAATCTGAATTATAATACACTGCACTTCTTACTTACATTAAGAATGTAAAACGTCTTCAAATTCAATAGCATCATTCAAGGACAGATAAATTTGCAGTATGGACCAGACATGCACGTTTCGGGAACTTAGCCCTCGTCAGTGATCCTCAATCCAAACATTGTAATATTGCCAAAGAGTAAGAAAATGATTATGTCCAAAAATTTACCGAAAGACGTAGCAGGATGGGTGAGATATGAAGATCCACGTTTTAGAAATTTCAAGAAATTTTGATATAAAAGACATTTTTGAATGCATTAAATGAGTTAAAGAAGATCCTGACGATAATCTCAACAGCACTCACAATAGAGCACAAAATTAAACATCGACGGACCCCTAGCAAGCTAGAGGTGGGACCAGGTGCCCGGGAGGAGTAAGCATCCCCTGTTGGCTAGCCGCACCCGCCGTCGATGTTTATGAAGCATGGAAATGAAAATATATAAAATTCATGCACTGTCTGACGTTATGTCTATATAGAAAGTGCTATGGCGATAATGTCAGGGAAGTATATTCAAAACACTTACTGTCAAACCCCAAAGAGACGATCAACCGAATTCAGTTGATCGAACTTGGCTGCATGTGCCCTCGGGGGCTCATGGCCCACCAGCAGTGACACACTTCTCGAGTGGTACAAATGTAAAACGTCTTCAAATTCAATAGCATCATTTAAGGACGGATAAATTTGTAGCATGGACCAGACATGCACATGTCGGGTACTGAACCCTCGTCTGTGATCCTGAATCTAAACTTTATAATATTGCCAAAGAGTGTGAAAATTATTATGTCCAAAATGAACCGAAAGACGTAGCAGGATTGGTGGGATATGCTACATGAACCATGTTTTAGAAATTTCAAGAAACTTTGATAACAGACCTTTTATCAAAATAAATAAATCTTACAGCAAAAAAGAAAGTGACTTCTATGCTCCAATTTCAATTTCTGAGGTTGAGATAGAAATGCATGTTTCTGATAAAGAATCATCACCCGAGGTACTTCTAGATGGCAGATGGTCGTCCTAAGTCGGCACCGTTGCCCGTTGGTATAGTTGGATTATGTGTTGTCTTTTGTGTTTCATGTTGTGTGGGTTGGACTCGTTAGTTTATTTTTGGTCTTTTGTGTTTCATGTATCTACGGTGTGGGTTGGTCTCGTTTGTTCATTTGTGGTCTTTTGTGTTTCATGTTGTGTGGGTTGGTCTCGTTAGTTTATTTGTGGTCTTTTGTGTTTCATGTTTCTATGGTGTTGGTTGGTCTCGTTGGTTTATTTGTGGTCTTTTGTGTTTCATGTTATGTGGGTTGGTCTCGCTTGTTTATTTTTGGTCTTTTGTGTTTCATGTATCTACGGTGTGGGTTGGTCTCGTTAGTTTATTTGTGGTCTTTTGTGTTTCATGTATCTATGGTGTGGGTTGGTCTCGTTGGTTTATTTGTGGTCTTTTGTGTTTCATGTATCTATGGTGTGGGTTGGTCTAGTTGGATTATGTGTGGTCTTTTGTGTTTCATGTTGTGAGGGTTGGTCTCGTTGGTTTATTTGTGGTCTTTTGTGTTTCATGTATCTATGGTGTGAGATTGTGTTCCTTTCTATGGGTGTCTTTCATTGGGTGTCTTGTAGGTTTGGTGTGGGTGGTAAA
This sequence comes from Pinctada imbricata, assembly GCA_033119305.1. Taxonomy (NCBI): domain Eukaryota; kingdom Metazoa; phylum Mollusca; class Bivalvia; order Pterioida; family Pteriidae; genus Pinctada; species Pinctada imbricata. The sequence continues at coordinate 10,676,397 of VSWD01000014.1, read as the reverse complement.
AGTTGCAAATATAATTTCGTCCAGACTCCTCGTTTCATTCTTTTGAAATTCTAAACGTCTTCGAATTCAATAGTATCATTTAAGAACATATAAATTTGCGGCATGGACGTTTCGTTAAGAATTATAAATGCATTTTTCGTCCGACGTGATCTGCTATATTTTTGTTAGGGGTTTATTCGAAGGCTTAATTTAATGAAATATGCAGCCAAATACTAGGTCATTGCAAAGATGTTTACCATCCGTATGTTTGAAATAATTAAGTTTGAAGTGTTTACCACCTGTACATTTTAATACAAGTAATTAAGTTTGAAAGTGTTTACCTACTGTACATTTAAAATGATTAAGAATGAAGTTCTGCTGAGATACCCGTACGTCATCAGATCTTTTCTTGGTTTTTGCATTTTTAAGTTTCGTGAGAAATTACTTCTAAATAAAACAAACCTGGAGGAAGTTTTCCAAATAACTGTATCAGACAGTTAACTGCACTGTTCACAGGGTAGATTATTATTGCTATCATGCCAATTACCTCAGGTACCATCACACCCACCAAAGTCATGACACATGTTTTAAAAAGAGAATGTTCCGATTATGAATGTAAAAATATATAATTATAGGATAACAAGAAAATCATAAACGGAATCAAACGTATAGCTCACATTCCAGGACAATGAGACGTAGACATTTAGATGAAAAAGGCAACATAAAACTCCTGTGAGTGCGACATCAATGAATAAGTATTACCTTTACCATTTTATTGGCGTATTCCCAAGAAAATATTATCACACATGTATCATATTGTATGTAAATCAAATTGCATATGAAATGAAATTTCTTCAAGTTACCTTTAATACAAATCAACGCATTCCGAATGCCTAAACCAAATATAATACGAGAGACGATATCGCTGGATGATACAGGTCGATCAGCTGTCTTCTGCATTATCAGCATTAGCGATGCAAACAGCAATACTACCGCCAGACAAGAGGCATGGAAGGCAGTAAAAACCATGTTCCATGTGTCATCAGAAAGATTCGCAATCTCTGTTTCATGTAAAGGTATCATCCAGCAAATATGATGAAAAGCCGAAGAGCTGTTGACGACGAATTTATCTAACATAAAACACATGACGGCGAGAGAAACACTTCCTGTCCATATCGTGAGGCAGTGAAACAAAGACTTACGCCTCGAAACTGGCGGTTTCGTCATGGTTATAGCCAATTTAGTGTACGTAGCATATACAGAGAGTAGGTTGGATGTAATTATACAGGTTAGTGAAAGAAATCGAACGGTGTCACACGCCAAGCTTTTCCTCCATTGAACATGTTCAAAGCCATATATTCCTCTACTTTGAACGTCTTTAGTTGCAATGGCGAACAAACTTAATCCGAAAATGAAGTCAACTATAGATATATTAAGAAGAAAATGTCTGTTTACGCTTGAATAAAGACTAGAGCTGTCCATATAGTGTTTGTGATATATCAGAATGGTACCTAAAATTATTACAACAGCCAAAAGCCAGATAAACGGTGACAGAAAATTAGTCCTGAATAGATATTTGCAAGAGGATATCGGCAGTCTTGGGGCGTGGCAGTTATCAATAAGAACGCTCTGGGGTCGGGCACAGCATACTGTAAATATATCTGCTTTCAACTCAGATAATATAGCTAGGCCATAAAACATATCTTCGTAGGTCACGAAATTATTTCCCTTTAAGTTTAAACTTTCCAGGGACATCATATTACGAAACAGGCCTCGCAAAATATGTCTAATTTTGTTATTTGAAATGTCCAGCACCTTCAAAGATTCCAAGACTTCAAACGTGTCTGTGTTTATATTTTCAATTTCATTGTTGTCTAGATATAATTTTTCTAGTCGAGTTAGGTTAAAAAAGCAGTTTTCATGAATAATGATCAATCGATTGTGTCCCAAATCAAGATATCTGAGATTCCAATTTGTTCGAAAAGGCCTGTTTCCTATTGTGCTTATGTTGTTTTTTCTCAAACTCAAATTTCGGAGCTGAAGTTTTCCCGAAAACGTATCAGATGATATGAACGTTAACAAATTTCCTGAAAAATGCATTTCTTTGATATTTTCCAATCCATGTAACGATTTTTTCGACAGGTTTGCGATTAGGTTGTTTGAAAAATCCACAACAAACAGGTAAGTGCTGCAAAGTGAAAGGAACTCGGTAGTTTCGATTTCATTATTGGCCACATCTAATTTGCGTATCCAGCAATAGAAATGACCCCAATCAGGGCTGCCTATATCTGGTGAATTGACATGTATAGTAATGTATTTGGTTTTTTCATCCACGTACCAGTTAAGAGTTTTTATCCCAGTATCTCTTAGTGAGATTTCATATGTATTACTATATGTAATTTGTTTTAAAGGATTTCCATTTAGAATATAAACAGCCTGTGGATCCTCACGTAAAACGCCAGAATCAATGTTATTATACGACACATCTAACAATCTCAGAAAAGGAAATACAGACAGACAAGTAATATCCCACAAACCACAATTAGATACGTTCAGGTAAGTAAGCATCGGCCATTGTCTCATGCAAAGTTCCGATATATTGAAATTATGTCCCGAAAAATCAATACCATATGCTCTAGCTGGTATATTAGGTAAAGCACTCGGTTTACATATATATATGTGATTTGAACAGCTACTAAGGCATCCATCAGGACAATGTTTGATAGGACAAGCATTCTCATCATCCCAGTGAGGACATTGTGGTATTCCATCACAAAGCTGATCTTCTCTGACACATATAGGGTTTACATATACATCATCTTGTTTACACAGATAATCGGATGGACAATCGTTCTCAGATTTCTCAAAAGGAAATTCGGTCTGGTTGCTCAAACATTGGGCTTTCAGTGCTGAAGGGAATGACTTGGGGATACACTTGCCAGAATTGCATCTCAATTCGTTTGTTGTACATGGTGGAGATTCTACAAAGGAAAATGTAGAAAAAAAAATCATTCGTTTTTCTCCTTTATGTTGCTTGCAGCTAACGGACAATATTGAGGGATAACATTTTCCGGCGTATGTCCATCTGTCTGTCTGCCTGGTAGCTACATTTTCACATTTAATTAAAGTACTATTCCTAGATTTATCAAGAGACTTACAGGGATTGTTAAGTGTATGACGAGACTCGATCATGAATTAGGGTCAACGTAATCTTCAAAATCAAGGGAGTGAGGTATTGGGTGTTCTTGTTCTGTCTAGTTTTTATACCTATTCTAATATGAAGGGTTCTGGAACTGTCGATTTTCCGTTATCTTGAGACTACAACTTAATTTCTTGAAATTAATATGATAGTATTATCAAATATTTAAAGATGCAAGATTCCTGGCTGTCCGAGACTTACAATTGCGCACATGTAGCGAAGTTCGATCAACTTCGGTTGATCGTTTTTTCAACGCATTCGAATTTGTCTGTTATCAAAATTTCTTGAAATTTCTAAAACGTGGGTCATGTAGCATCATATACCACCTACCCTGCTACGTCTTTCGGTACATTTTAAGACATACTAACTTTTACACTCTCTGGTCATATTACATTGTTTAGATCGAGAATCACTGACGAGGGTTAAGTACCGGAAATGTGCATATCTGGTCCATGCTGCAAATTTATCTGACTTTAATGATGTTATTGAATTTGAAGACGTTTAACTCCTTGTATTTCCTATAGCTACACACCAACAGTTTCATCTAAAATTTACAATTACAAACGATTCTTGCAGTGTATTGATTTAAGTAATCCCTCACTACATCCACTTCCTTGCGAAAGTTCTTCATCGGATTTCAACTACTCTACTTGTGAACACGTTATTACTGGTGGCTTCAGTATAGTCAAGAACGACAAGTTGAGAGAAATGTTAAAAAAGGGTCCCAAATACAGAGAAAGTATGCCCTTTACATGGAACCAAAATGTCAAAATTATCATGGTATCTTGTGGGGAATATGCAAGACGATGGGCAGAGAAAGAGGATGTGAAGCTCGACACCCTTACCGAATGGATAAAATTCATAAGATGGTTACTTTTATCTAGAATTAACCGATTAAGATCAAATGTGAACACCAGATTTGAGTCTATCCTTAAAGACCCTGATGTTATCACAGGGCTTGCCTACCTCTAAGAACATTATGTCATCACACCAGCAGACAAAGCCTCAAATAATTACACATTTACTTGCAAAAAATACTATTTCGACAGTCTAGTTAAAGAGTTTGGTTTAAATTCGACACCTGGAAATCCCACTTACACCCCAATAAACCTTTCTGCCTCTGAAATAATAGATAACCACAAATCAGCTCTTGCTTCCTTTGGCTTCGACACTTACAATTTAGATTTAGATTTACCATACTTATACTGCATCCCTGAAATGCATAAGAATCCGTACAAACAACGTTTCATCGCTGGTTCTTCAAAATGTTCTACCACATTTGTATCGATCTTACTCACCAAAGTTTTATCTGAAATCAAATCTTGGCTTCAAAAATATTGTTCGACAGTATATTCTCGCAGTGGTATCAACCAGATGTGAATTTCAAAGAATTCGAAGCAACTTTTAGAACAACTGAAATCCACTCATTTTAGAAGAGTGAATTCGATCAAAGCCTTTGATTTTTCGACACTTTACACTACAATCCCACATGCTTAATTGAAACAAAGACTCGCAAAAATTATAATTATTGCTTTACAAGTAAGAACGGCAACGGTGATCCTCAGTCTAAACATTGTAAAATGGCCAAAAAGTTATATATATATATACTTTAAATTACAATTTATTCTCACGACTTTAACACGGAGCAGTATTTAAGATTATAGAATTAACCCATTTGGAAGCTAGAAAGACAACTCGTGCAACTCGCTCTGACAATATCTATCTTGAGCGTCGCTCAGGTGAGCTAAACTTCACAAAATTTCCGATTCAAGAGTACAAAAAAAATCAAAGAAAAAAAAAAAGCTTTCTCAATAAACATTTAGAATAACAGATTCAAAGTTTCCTTATGCACTTGTAAATAAGGGATATTATAAAAAAACGTATTTTTTAAAGGAATACATAATATAGTTTACAATTGCTTATTGGCAATTTTCTATATTTTCTCTCACCAAGTTCATCAGGAGAAGTACGGAAAAAACACTCTGCCAGTCCATCGTTTACAATCGCCAGTGATCGGCACATTCCGTCACAGAACATTTCATCTAGCCTGCAATACTTTAATAGGATTTTAAATTTTAAAACAAAAATTTACTAAATTTGTATGAAGTTGTATGAAAGAGAACCCTTATTCAGAATTTTGATATTCAGAGTTACCTCCCGGTTCGAACAGTATCTAACGTAAACTCATTGTGACGTCAAAAATTCTACTGATTCTTTCTTGATTTCTGGGCACGAAGATGTAATACCATACAAATTTCACAATTGTCTTGCATGAGATACCGTCTCAAACGCGAAATAACTCTGTACTCAGCAAATCATCGATACATGTACTAACTAAAGATTAATGAAAGAAATCGAACCCCCATCTACACATTTTTTTTCGTTCTCTTTCATACATTTTTATCAATTGAAAACGTTTCGTAATTTCAGGCAAATACATGTATTGCAACGTTATTATATGTGAAGGATTTATTTGCCAGCATTACATATGTCTTCTTAAACTCATGTATATTATTAGTTATACAGTGTTTTACAGGCGGGATACAGAAATATATTGGGTCGATGAAAAAAGTTGTAATGGGCGAGGCGAAGCCGAGCCCAATACAACTTTTTTTCATTAACCCAATATATTTTTGTATCTCCCCCGTAAAACACTGTATAACGAATTTATCCCGCCGATGGTTTTTGGTTTGGGTATGTTATGTCAGCATATTTTAAAGCACCTCGGTGACGTCAAAAGCATAAAGCGCTTTAGAAGAAGCAGGATATTAAAATAATATCCTATCAGTAAAATAATACAACATAATATTTGGTTCTTCTCGACCAATAAGATTGCAAGAAATTTGCCAGAGGCGGGATAAAGATATATATGTACATACTGTATATCATACATTGTTTTTTTTTTTGCACTTGAAAATGCAAATGGACTGAACATTACAAATGTTATGGAATGTCTCCGATAACACAATATTTAAAGTGTAATTCATTTGGTGCTCTATTGTGAGTGCTGTTGAGATTATCGTCAGGATCTTCTTTAACTCATAAATCATGAATCATAAAGCCCCCCAAAAGCTGTTGAAAATTGTCATAGAAAATTCAACTGACTGTGTTAAGCATATTTTACCCGATGAGTATTTTCTCCAATGACTTAACGTGCAATGAATATGCTACCGAAAATTGTCTCGACTTAGTCATTCAATAAGCTCCTCCCAAGCAGGTCAACAAAACCTTAATTTAACTTAATTTGTATCACGCTAATGATATATTCACATAGCAAATATCAGTTCCATATTTAGAACAACAGCCAAGATAAGTCTGGAAAATTGAAACTTTCATGAAATTTGTCCAAAAAAAAAGGGAAGAAATGTCCTGAAAAATTAAAACTTCATGAAATTTGCAGAGTCAAAGGGTCATAACTCTTGTAAAGATAGGTCAATCAAAACTAAACAAGAAATTGACCTGTGTCACTTTAAGATGTGTTTAATCAATTTGACGACGTTTTACATTTATACAACTGTGTGAGTGTCACTGCTGGTGGACCAAGAGTCCCTAAGGGCACATGTAGCCAAGTTCGATTCTTCACCGCACTACAAAATTTCTGTTATCAAAATTTCTTGAAATTTCTAAAATGTGGGTCCTGTAGCATCATATCCCACCCATCCTGCTAAGTTTTTTCGGTACGCCTTTTTGACATAGTAACTTTCATATATTTTGGGATATTATATTGTTTAGATATGAGGATCACTGACGAGGGTTAATTACCCGAAACGTGCATGTCTGATCCATGCTGCCAATTTATCTGTTCTTAAATGATGCTAATCAATTTGAAGACGTTTAACATTTATACCACTCGTTGAGTGTCACTGTTGGTTGACCAGGAGTCCCCGAGGGCACATGTAGCCAAGTTCGATCAATTTCGGTTGATCGTTTCTTCAACGCACTCTAAAATTTCTGTTGTCAAAATTTCTTGAAATTTCTAAAACGTGGGTTTTGTAGCATCATATCCCGCCCATCCTGCTTAGTTTTTCGGTACGCCTATTTGACATAGTAACTTTCATATATATTGACATATTTAATTGTTTTCCCATACCAAAATGTAATCAATTATCTAAAATAACAGAGAAGAATTGTTCGGAAAACCTAGAAATTCATAAAAGCTAAGTCTAAGGGCTCTCTTGTTAGAAAAGGTCAATCAACATCAAACTCGAACTTGATCTGAATCACACTAAGGTATATTCACATACCAAAAATTGATTCAATAAATGTAACAACGAAAAAAAAAGTCCGGAAAACTAAAATGTGACAGACAGACAGTCAGACGGGGTGGAAACTATTAAGTCCCCTCCGGCGACCCATTAGGTGACAAATAAAATCGATGCCTAAAATAGCAACGGAGGGATGTTGCTCAGATGTTACATGTAACCTCCTTATATTTCGTTGAAATTTTGAATGAAAGAACAAGTTTCCGAAATAGCAAAATAATATATATATATATATATATATATATATATATATTATGTCAAATTGATAAATGGCCAAAAGAGAGTTTCTTTCGGCAAAACGTAGCACAAGGATGTTCAAAGAAAAGGAAAAAAAACTTACATCTGCAGGTATGCCGTCTTCATCGTCTTTGGATATCGAGGAAATCTCGATTTCTATTTCATGCCTTCCCATACCGTGTGTCCAGAAAATCAGATTTGTCTTTAAGTAGAAAGTTAGTTATATACATCCAATTAAATTGTTTTAGAGGTAATTAGTGAATGTTTTTTTCAATTGTAAGAAAAAAAGTTGTGATTTATGACTTTCTAGTATCTGTGAGAAGTACATGTTACTGAACGTTGTTTTACGATGGGCGAATAAAAAATAACAAACAAATGATAATTGCAAACAAAGGAGGGGATCTCCAACAACACCAGGTTGCAGCATCCACAGCAAAACCCCAAAACACTCAATGCAAAAACACAAAGCAGACAAGCACAGAAAGAGACGCACAAGGGACAAGGAACGTCAACGCACAACACAGAAACATCAAACACATAGGACTACACATAAACCAACGAGACCAATGGGCAACCGGCTTAGGACGGCCATCTGCCACGGAAATAGCAGAAGGTGTGGTTATCCTGGATAACGTGCGCACAACCCTCCCACTTTTCCGATTACCCAGAGGTCTCGAAGAACGTACAATTGTGGTTACAAAATCCCGATAGCGCCAATCATTCACTAAGAGTAAGGGTTGTGGCTTTTGTTAGACTTTAGGTAGAAAAAAGATGGATATGTCCACATGTAGAGGGGCATCTCGTCGAATATTTTAGACAGAAAATCTCAGTTTGCCCGTCCCATTTCTTTTAGCTACAAACGTCCATTTTTGGCCTATTTTAATACTTCTTTCTTCTTGGAGTACTTCACATGAACACTTTACATACCTCTTAAATGCATGAACTTTCAAAACTCATATTATATCTATATTTTTCGGAATGCTAATAGGTGATGTATGAAACTAAAGGTGATTTCTGAAAAAAGAAAATTAACAGTTCTAAGGAGGGACGGCTGTCTCAAAATTACAATATTGCTGATTGCATTTTTTTATTAATAACTAGAAGGTCTACAGTTTTATATTTTTTTCTGTATGCATAAAGCTATGGCGTTGCTTAATTCTAAAGCAGTAAAACCAATAGTACGTGTATCATAATTAGTTAATTTCTATAAATAGCACTGTGTAACAATAATCTAACTAAAAATCGATTTTTTTGCCCCCCCCCCCCTCCGTAGAGTTTGACTCACATATGGAATATTGAAATATCTCTTTTTTAAAGCCCCTGTCACACTGTCGCGAGTTTACGATACGAGTTGCAACTCACCACAACTCGTCATGTGTCGCGTGGAAATCTCCCAAATGCCTTCAAATGTCGAAGAAATGTCGCCAGATACACGTATCAGCATGATGCGGCGAGAATTTTCAACAGTTTATAATTGTCGTCAGCGTTTTCATGTCGTGCACATGTCGAGGAGATATCGAAAAGATGTCGAATATTAGCCCCTTTCACACTGCCGGCCATGACTTTGGGCTACGAGTTGTGGCGAGTTAAAATTCATAACTCGTCATGTGTCGCGAGGAACTCGTACTGTAACAAATGTCTTCACGTGTCAAAGAAATGTCGCTTCATGTCGCCAATACTCGGCATGAAGCGGCGAGAATTTCAATAACCATTCTCTGTAAGGACCAAAATAGTTTCGCACGGCATGTCATGGATTTTGACGATTTTTGTTATAATGGGTATATATTAAGTGCTGACGATAAAAATACCATTTTTTCGGCCAATGAGACCTCTGGTTGCCATGGTAACGAGGTCAATCCATTTATAGCATTTATAGCCAGCTATGGATACTGCGTAACCATGGATACCACTGTAACATCTTGTTCATTTTTACATAATGTGTTCTTCCTTACTTCCATTCGTACTTAGTTCACTTAATTATGTGATATATATTACAGGAAGCGTATTGTATAGATCCAAAATCACTTAAAATGAAGCAAAAAATAGAGGTGAAATAAGGGCCAATTTAGTATGTTTTTGACCATTTTCAATCTTGAATATTACAAAATGAACCAACAGGAAACCAGTGATTTTCGTCAAAGGAAAAAATATCTATTTATTGAAAAATAAAATAAACGAAAAATTTGAGTAGGCTATTTAAGAGTTTTACCTAAATTCTGTCGTCAAAAACCGTACGGTTGCTATGGCAACATACGACATTTTTGCTTGTTTCATATTATCTTTGAAATTAATGTAATATTTCTCTTTAGAGTTACGTATGATTGTCAATATGTATACATGGATAGATATGAATTTATCCTTTGAAATAATAACGATTATAATGTTCAAGGTCATGGACTTTGTGTTCAAGGTCATTTCTACTTTGTGTTCAAGGTAATTCTACTTTGAGACTCAAATAATGCATAAAATATTGAAATTTCCTTTTTTTGTTATCAATTTTGATGAAAGTTTATTTGAATATTCTCATAGTTCATATCTATTATGAAAGTTAATGTATATAAGAAAGAAAAATCTTAGAATTTACTGAATTGTAATAATTTGATAGGAATTTTTTCCTGTCAAAAAACAAGAAAATATGGATTTCGTTCCTTTTTTTATCAATAATACTCAGCGAGAATTTAGAAATTCAAAGATGTGTATAAATCTTTCTCAATAGTACTTGGAATTAGTGTTATATTAATCATTCTATGACATATGACTGTTAGGTGCGATATCTCAAGGTTTCTAACATATTGGCACCTTCATTTTATGAAAAATCAGGATTTTTCGTCAAATCTTATGACTTAAAGTTAAATGACCCTGAAAATGCAATGGATGACCTTGAAATATTTTCTAGGTCATTGTTATATAAAAACGTCTCTGATAGACGTATGTACTTCTGTTCCAATGTTAAACATCTTCAAATTCAATAGCATCATTTAAGAACAGATTTAATTTGATGCATGGACCAGACATGCACGGTTCGGGTACTTATTCCTCGTCAGTGATCCTCAATCTAAACAATGTTATGTGGCCAAAGAGTGTAAAATTATCAAACGTGGATAGCTTGATATAAATTTTGTTTAAATTCATCGTATCGATTTCAGCTGTTTGTTGCCATAGCCACTAAATTTGATGTTCCTTTACGTATAAAAGGACAAATTAGCCCAATCAAATTTTTATAGTAATGTGTAGTTCAATGATGATACTAATTGGATAACTCGAATTTGGACTTCAAAAACTGGTACTTTTATGAAAATTTCAACCTTGTTAAACAGTAAAAACATGCAAAAAAGGTCTTTAAGTGCCCTAAACAGAGCCTTTTGATACCCAGTTTTGGCCCTCTTTTTAATCTTGTATACAAAAGGCATCCGATCTAAATGTAAAAATCTATGCAAATATGTATAATAATAAAGATCGAAGGAAAATAATGAAAGTGATTTAAGATGAAAAAGTACATATTTCCATGGTAATGAGGCCTACAAATATGCCTTGTCCTATAAATTTTCCCGAACTTGAAATTCTTTGGTTCTTACAGAGAATTGCTGTTAAAGCCCCTATCGCCAGAACCCGGCATGAGGCGGCATGAATTTTAAAAAAACAGTTTAAAATTGTCGTAAGAGTTTACTTGTCGTGCACATGTCGAGGAGATATCGAAAAGATTAATAGTTTAACATTGTCGTGCGAGTTTTCATCTCGAGTGAATGTCAGGATATGGGGATTTATAACCCAGACTCGTAGAGGTATCGTGTTTGTGTCTCCACTTCTCGTCGCTTCTCGCCATAAATCAAACTCGAGCTAGAAGCGCCGAGTTTATATACGAGTTTGCACGACATGAGTATGATGTCTGCACGACATCCTGCGAGTTTTAGCGATCCCTTCTCGACATCTTCACGACATTATACGAGTTCTGCTCGACAATTACTCAACATTTTCTCGAGTTCTGCGGAGTTCTGTTCTTAAAGCTAGTCTTCCAATGCAGCATGCATACATGTTTTCATTTTCATAGTGAGGAATTGAAAGAGAACAACAATAAAGGAGGCCCAAGTGGTCTGATATTTTCAAGACACTCACTCCAGAAAAATGCAATTAATCATAATCAGTTTATCTATGTACCCTCTTACACCATTTGTCTTAATAAATAAAAAACCCGAGGAATCAGTCCCCTATCATCAAGCTGTTGAGATTATAGTCAAGATTTTCTTTAATTCAGTTGTGTCACATTTATGCCCTTTGCCGTGTGGAGCTCATTAAAAAGTTCCCCGCGAGGGGTTTGGCAGTAAGTGTTTTGAATTTCTTTCTCTGACATTGTCGTTATAGCATTTTCTATATAGACCTAGCGTCAGACAGTGCATGAATTTTATAATTGTTTTAATTTTCGTGCTTAAGTATCGACGTCGGGTGCGGCTAGCCAACAAGGGATGCTTACTCTTTCCGGGCACCTGGTTCCACCGCTAGCTTGCTTAGGGTCCGTCGATGCTTGATTTTGTGCTCTATTGTGAGTGTTATTGAGATTATCGTCAGGATTTTTTTTAACTCATTGGTATATAACATTGGTATATGACATTGCTACACACCAACAGTTGCATCTAAAATTTACAATTACAAACGATTCCTGCAGAGTATTGATTTAAGTTATCCCTCACTACATCCACTTCCCTGCGAATGTTCTTCATCGGATTTCAACTACTCTCCTTGTGGACACGTTATTACTGGTGACCTTAGTATAGTCAAGAACGACAAGTTGAGAGCATTGTTAATAAAGGGTCCAAAATACAGAGAAAGTATTTCCTTTTCATGGAACCAAAATGTCAAAATTATCATGGACTCTTGTGAGGAATATGCAAGACGTTGGGCAAAGAAAGAGGATGTACAGCTCGACACCCTTTCCGAATGGATAAAATCAATCAGAGGGTTACTTTTTTCTAGAATTAACCGATTAAAATCAACTGTGAACACCAGATTCGTGTCTATATTTAAAGACCCTGATGTTATCAAAGAGCTTACCTACCTCCAAGAACATTATGTCATCACACCAGCGGACAAAGCCTCAAATAATTACACATTTACTTGCATAAAGTAATATTTCGACAGTCTAGTTAAAGAGTTGGATTTAAATTCGACACCTGGAAATCCCACTTACATCCCAACAAACCTTGCTGCCTCTGAAATAATAGATAACCACAAATCAGCTCTTGCTTCCTTTGGCTTCGACACTACCAATTTAGATTTAGATTTACCATACTTATACTGCATACCTAAAATGCATAAGAATCCGTACAAACAACGTTTCATCGCTGGTTCCTCAAAATGTTCTACCAAATCTGTATCGATCTTACTTACCAAAGTTTTATCTGAAATCAAATCTGGGCTTCAAAAATATTGTTCGACAGTATATTCTCGCAGTGGTATCAACCAGATGTGGATTTTAAAGAATTCGAAGGAACTTTTAGAACATCGGAAATCCACTCATTTTAGTAGAGTCCATTCGATCAAAGCCTTTGATTTTTCGACACTTTACACTACAATTCCACATTCTAAATTGAAAGAAAGACTCGCAAAAGTTATAAGTAATGCGTTAACTAGTAAGAACGGTAGTTATCGCAAATACAAATTTATTGTTGTAAACTATGACAAAACCTACTTTGTAAAAGAAAAGTCCGAATCTGAAAATAAGTACACTGAAACAGACATTATTCAGATGTTAAACTTTCTGATCGACAACATTTTTGTGGTGTTTGGAGGAAAGGTCTTCCAGCAAATTGTCGGAATTCCAATGGGGACCAATTGTGCCCCACTCCTTGCCGACATTTTCCTTTACTCGTACGAAGCTGAATTCATTCAATCTTTGGTCTCTGAAGGGAAAAGATACTTAGCTTCTGACTTCAACTTCACTTACAGATACATAGACGATATGTTGTCCATCAATAATCCAAAATTCGCGGATTACCTGAGCAGTATCTATCCTTCGGAGCTTGAAGTCAAAGAAACTACAGAGACAAATAATTCAGCATCCTATTTGGACATAATGTTGTCCTACGACACTGATGGTCACATGAACACCTCACTCTATGACAAACGTGACAACTTCAATTTCAGCATTACAAACTTTCCTTTTCTGAGTAGCAACATCCCTTCATCGCCTGCTTATGGCGTGTTCATACCCTTAGTTGATACGCTATGCCAGAGCAAGTACCAAATATACGGATTTTGTTCTGAGAGCTAGGCGTCTTTCAGATAAGCTTCTCAGTCAGGGATATGTTTGTGACCGACTAACATCGTCACTGAGGAAGTTCTACGGTCGATATGGGGAACTCGTCATACACTATGATGTCCCACTTTCCAGAATGGTAAATGATATTCTGTTATAGACCATTTGAACCATCCAACCAAAGATTGTACTCTATATCTTCCAAAATGGAAGTAACCGGATGTGACGGTTCTACCGAATTGAAGCGACGGGTGTTGCATGCAAGCAGGAGATGCTTACTCTTCCTGGGCACCTGGTCTCACTCTCATATCGGGAGTTCGCTTCTTTTCATATGGTGGAGGTTTTTGTTTGTTTGCTTTGGTTCCTGTTTTATCCTGATTTTGTATGCCTTCGGTTTCTGATTTTCTGGGTTGTCGATTTTGTACTGTAAACAGGGATATGGTCATTATCCATATTTGTCATTGATCACCTACTACATGTACGTTCTTGAATTAAAAAAAAAGACTGAAACGAGAAATCAAATATTATCAAAAAATAAATATTTTTTTCAGCTGGCAAGATTAAAAAATATCATTAAAGATATTTGAATATTTTCACTTCATATTCTGGTTTTATTGAAAAAGATTATGGAAAAGAACAAATTTGACAACAACTGCCCCCCCCCCCTTCCCTAGGCAGAACAATTTATGCTATACGGTACGTATTTTTATTTCCACCCAAAATGATGACAGTAATATAAAAAGGAAAGAAAACGACCTCAGTTTTAGCAGGTACATATTCAAAGTCAAAATAGTCCATGTTCGTCTCTTGAATGTAACGTTCTTGAATATGCACCTTTCTTGAACACTCGGATTCGTTACCTGCGTTTACTAATGAATCTTTTCTGCAGCAGATATTGCACCGTTCAGAATCTGTCTTTGAAAGAAATTATGATAGTCAAGAAATCGAGAATTTCCGCCGAAAGTATATCGTGTTATGTACATAATTTTACAAGTATGTTGTACAGACCAATTCATTCAAATTGTAAAGCTGCCGTAAGGAAGAACACGAAGAGTCAAAACATCTTGCCGATGGACAGAACGCTAGAATAATAATGATATCAATCACTGCCAAAAAGATTTAAGATCAGGTACGTTAAAAAGACTTTTATACTAATTTATACCTAATCATAATGTGCTGATATAACTCGTACACTTCTTGTACTCGGCTCGTCATGAATCTACTTAACTCGTGCTTAACTCGTAGGCATGTTGTCACATCTCGATTAAACTCGTCCGAAACTAATACTATATTTCGTATGTTCTCGTGATGAAGTCTTCGTTTGTCGAGAAGATGTGTACAAATCGTAGATATGTTGCTTAAACTCGCGAGTGTTCGCCGAGAGTGTTGTACTGTTCTCAAAGAGATCTCGAGTAAATGTCGAGCTCATGTCAAAAACAAATATCACAAAAAACTCCAGACCAGCTCGTGGAAATTTCGTCGAGTGATAAGTCACCGGTACTCGTACAACCTTCGTAGATCAAATTCACCACCATGTGACAGGTGTTTAAAGAGTAATATAAATATTATATATATTCTGATGTTTGAGTTTCTGATAAAAAAAAACTCATTCGAAAATCAACAAACTTGACCTTATCTCTGCGATTTTTAATTAGAATTATGACGTTTCCACCCAAATACCCTTTCAGCATTAACAATTTCAAAAAGTAGTCTTTTTTTCTGAATTTATATAACGAATTGAAACCATGTCATTTATCGTTTATGTTGGTTTCAAATATTATGTGAATTGATTTTTTGTGGATCCGCAAAAAGCATCACAGATGAGAATTAAATATTCGAAACACTTGTCTGGTGCATGGAAATTGGTTTGGAATTTTATTCAAGAAGGTATAGTGTTGGAACCCTTTGAAATTGTTAATAATAGAGTTATCTCCCTGCAGTCACAACCATAACCTAAGCGAAAACATAACATGATAAATTGAGCTTGCAGTATAAATGAACAAGATGTTTATTGTAACAGAAGTATTTTTTCTTTTAAAATGTTTAGCATATTCGAAAAATCCATTTAATGAAATAAAAGAATTTCAATTTTAATTTCAAAATACTAAACTTGCTAGATATACAATCCTAACTCATAATGATATCAAAATCATTTAAAAGATTTTACTTTTTTCTATCATCATTCGTTCATTTCTATTGGCTAAAAGGGCATCAAGTGATATTCTGTTTAAACTGGTAGAAATCAAATCATCTATGCATATTAACAAAACGTTGAAGGACTTTTTCATATTGCATGGCTGTTTCAGTTGGATAACGTTACCCTTACAAAGCACTGAAACTAGAAAAATAATAAAGAATTATGGCAGTTTGTTTCGGTCTGATGCCTAGAATTAAAGACCTCATATTATAGAATCATATCAAAGCAATCGTAAGAGACGTACAGAAATATTAATGACAACACATAAAAGGAAGGAGACCAATGTACAGCCGTCGCCCGCCGACTTTGGATGGCCATCTGCTTTTAGCAAATGGTGAGATTATCCGGATAACGTGCGCACAACCCTCCTTAAGTAAATTATCCCTCAGGTCAGAATTGCTGGTAACGTTTTGCCTGGATACCCTATTTTTTCTCTTCAAAATGTTGTTCAGATTATCAAACTACTGTGGTTTTGTGAAAAAACTGTGTAGTTACATTTTATCACATCTAAAAAGGAATTTTTCTTACTTTTCTATAGGGTCCAATGTTAAAGTTCAGTCAGCTAAGTTCTCCGTACAATCATAAAACCATGAATTATATTTTGTATGTATACATGTATCAGGTTTAACATAAGCTTTGAATAGATCGAAATCAAAATATTGTAAAATACGTTATTCAGGAAATATGAGCATCTGAGATGACAAATATGGATAATGACCATATCCCTATATACAGCACTAAATCGATAATTCAGAAAATCATAAACCAAAGGCATACAAAATCAGAATAAAACAGGAACCAACGCAAACAAACAAAAACCTCCATCACATGAAAAGAAGCGAACTCACGAAATGGGAGTGAGACCAGGAGTCCAGGAAGAGTCAGCATCTCCTGTTTGCATGCAACACACGTCGCTTCAACTCGGATGAAAAGAAGCGAACTCAAGAAATGGGAGTGAGACCAGGAGTCCAGGAAGAGTCAGCATCTCCTGTTTGCATGCAACACACGTCGCTTCAACTCGGATGAATGGTCACATCCGGTTACTTCCATTTTGGAAGATATAAAGTATAATTTTTGGTTGGACGGTACAAATGGTCTATAACAGAATATAATCCACCATTCTGGAGAATGGGACATCATAGTGTTGACCTGAGGGATGCTCTACCATACGACATATGCTTAGTTTTGTTTTGTTTTTGTTTTATTTTTTTTTACTTTTTCTGAATGTCCCCTTCATCAGTTTCATTAATGTAAACATCCTACATCTAAAAGGATTTTGATTGGTTGATTTCAAAATTTTTCAATTAATGAGATTGCAATGACGCAAAGGGAACAATTTTCAATTGGCAATGAATGAGTGCATTAATTCTGTTCATTTAGGTAAACATTATTAAAGGACATTGTATAAATCAAACCTTTCCGATAAATGAAATTGCAATGGCGCAATGGGAGCAGTCTTCGTTCTGCCAATATAGGAGTGCATTGAGTCTTTTGCCAAGAAAATATCCACCGTATCCCATTGACCAAAAAGAACTGTTGGCCCTTTTAGTCGTAAGTTCCACTGTATATCCAATAGTATCTGTATCATCAGAAATCGGACTTGAAAGTATTGTTTCACTTGTGCCTTCTGCCGAGATATGAATGATTCCAGTCTGATCTGAAACAAAGAAGCAATTTTTTTTAAAGTCAGTTAAATACGGAAATTTTCTCATGGGGATAATTTTCGCGTATTTCATGAATGAAGAGTATTCGCGAAAAATATTTCCCTCGCGAAAATTATCTTGCTGTATTCTTACAAACGCAAAGTCGTTTATATTACGGAGTGTTCCCCAAAGCGTAACGTCTTGATCTTATTATCGCGAAATTTTCCCAGCGAAAATATCCACGATTAAAGTATGTAAAGAAAGAACTGCCTATAGTAAGTATGTTTATGAAATCATTGATCATTGATGCTATGTTATTATGTCAGTCATCTGAAATAAACACAATATGTAAGGAGAGGTGAAAGTTTTAAGGAATACTGAATATTATGTAATAAATAACAATGAACACTCTCTATCCACAAATTTTCGGCCACTCGGCCTTTATCAAGTGGAAAAGCACGAATACAAAAGAATTCTACGTAATATCCATATCTGCTGGTAAACAAAGCCAATTGCTTTGTTTACCAGCAGATATGGATATTACGTAGAATTCTTTTGTATTCGTGCTTTTCCACTTGATAAAGGCCGAGTGGCCGAAAATTTGTGGATAGAGAGTGTTCATTGTTATTTATTACATTAAACTTCCCTACGGAGGACACTATTTCATTCTCTGAATATTATGACTTCTGAGATGCAGTTCAACGCACCATGTTCATAATTAATTCGTTACATATAAATTGTCCTATCAAACATGTAAATTTATCTGCTCTAAAATGATGCTAATGAATTTGAATACGTTAAACAATGATGGGAAATGAAATGTTGTTGTAGAGAAATAGCAATAAGGGGTTCCAAAGGATTTTGTAAGGAAAGATTTGTTCTTTTTTAGATAGGCCATATTGAATATGTGATACTGTACACCTTTAGGTGTGTAGCTCCTTGTGGTTCCTACATTTATGTTTGAAAATTATCTCATTTACAATGTGCACATTTTCAATTGTTGAAAACACTTTTTGTTCATTCTTTAAAAGATTATCTTGAAGCAAAGAGATCGATATTTTCGAATCGAATTTTTCCTCATTTTTTACTTACATTCGGAAATCCATTGCTTGATTGTTGCATTTGAGGAACTTTTCCAGCCACAAAATGATGCGTCAAAATCACATTCTACTCTGTCATCAAATAGCTTTGTATCTGTTGGTATAAATATCCATGCATCGAATTATGTCTTGAATGTAAGATACATGTCATGAGTGATGTCACGAGTTTAATCGACACCATTTTCA
The DNA here is from genome assembly GCA_033119305.1 of Pinctada imbricata. Taxonomy (NCBI): domain Eukaryota; kingdom Metazoa; phylum Mollusca; class Bivalvia; order Pterioida; family Pteriidae; genus Pinctada; species Pinctada imbricata. The sequence goes on along the minus strand of VSWD01000014.1, from coordinate 10,657,344 downwards.
TGAATGCTGTCGAACAAACTTTCTGTCTACTTCTAAAAGTAAGGAGGGAATCTCCAAAAACACTCGATTGCAGTATCCAAAGCAAAACCCAAAAACACACAATGCAAAACACAGAGCAGACATGCACAGAAAGATACGCAAAAGGTAAAAGGATATCAAATCACAAAGAAACTTAAATCATAAATGACTACATATAAACCAACGAGACCAATGGGCAATCGGTGACGACCATCTGCCACTTAACATTGAAAGGCGTCTTTTGAAGACGTCCTATCCGACGTTGATGATCTCCTCCTTACCGTTTTAGAATAGGCCAGCACATACCATTCTCAACGAATTTTCCTGACGTCCAAATAGAGGGACAATGTCTAAAGCAAGATTTTACATTGAAACCCCTGCGCAGATCAAGGGAGATGTTAAAAGAGCAGTATGGGAATAAATGAATGCTTTATTTACACCTTTATGCTAAAAAACTTTACGATTCACAGTCAGAGGGGGTGTTTCCTAGATTATTGTTTGGTTCGTACTAAAATATATTAAATCTAATGGACACATGTGAGGGGTACGCCTGATGGTTGGCAAAAAGAGGAGAACATGGAATTGGGCACACTCTTCGAATGGATGAAGACCATTTGAGAATTACTTAAAGTTAACGACAGACACGAGATAATTTTTCATGACCCTGTTGTTGCCAAATACCTTTCTGACCTCCATGAAAAATATGCCATTGTCCCTGCCGACAAAGCGTTTGCAAGTCATTCTATTTGAAATTCCTAAGAGAAGATCTGGGGCTACATTCAGCAACTTATCTATATCTGAAATACTTGACAACCACAAATCTGTTCTTGAGCCCTTCGTTATTCATACTGATGACTCTGATATTGAATAACCTTATACATGTATCTACTGGATTCCCAAAATGCACAAAAATCCTTACAAACACCGGTTTATTGCCGGTTCGGACAGGTGTTCAACAAAACCTTTATCCAATTGCATACGAAAATATCAACTCACATCAAGCAAGGTCATAAAACATACCACGAGACAACATATTCCAATTTCAAAGACTTTATGCTGGTAATATAATTTAAATTGATGACTTTTAAATTTTCAAAAGTTCCTTAGAATTCTTAAGGATATACACGTGACTGATTCCATTTCTGGAATATCTTGTCTCGTACTATGCTTGAAGACTACATGAAATCTATCCTCATGATCTAGAAATCAAGGAAACAACAGGGAGCGACATATCTGCTTCATACTTGGATATACTTCTATCTTTCTACGCAAACGGCCTTTTGAACACTTCACTGCATGACAAGCATAATGATTTTAGCTTCCACATAAGTAACCTCCCTTTTATGAGTAGCAACATTGCATCTCCTCCTGTTTATTGCTTTTTTTGTTTATCAGCTGATACGGTACGCCAGGACATGTTCCAAATATGAAGATTTCATTGTTAGAGACAGACGGCTACAAGTAAGCTACTTGTTCATGGTTATATTACACGATGGCTGATCATCATTGAGGAAATTCTTCGGTCGGTCAAGGATGTAATAACATCATCCCCTTTTCAGAATGATCAGTGACATTATGGATTGCGATTGAATGGTTGTCATCATTACCAAATAAGAAATATTTACCTGATATGTACATCAATATGAACATCAAGACAATAAACGAATTGACAAGTTTCTAAGGAGCTAAGACGGGGTTTGCATGCAATCAGGAGACGCTGACTCTCCCCGGGAACCTGCTCTCACATCGGAATGAATAAAATTCCGAGGTTCGCAGCCGTTCCTATGGAAAATCTTATAATTTTGCCTTGCCTTCTTGACTTTCAGACTGAATAACGTTTATGAAGAAATCCTTTAAGTTTTGATTATTGATTGATAAAATGTCAGCGATATATCTGGAGGTAAAATTGTACTGAGAGGTGATATGCTTTCGTCCAGAAGACAGCGATGTTTGGATGAAGTCAGATTTGTATGAATATAACAATAAGTCAGACTCTGCAAGTAAAGGGGTGCGAATTTGTCAAGTTTTCATGGAGCTATTGCGACGGGTGTTGCATGCAATCAGGAGACGCTGACTCTCCCCTGGCAATTCGTCTCACTTCGGAATGTTTTTCATTCCGAGGTTCGCAACCGTTCCCATGGAAATTCTAATGATTTTTCCTTGCATTCTTGACTTTGAGACTGAGTAGCTGAGTCTTATAGGTACTTCTTTGATGATGAATGTAGCAAGATATCTCTTTTATTAAATATATAATTACATTGATATAATTAAAAAAAAACATTAAAATCAGTCAAAAACTAAAGGAAAAAGATTGTTCTCTAAAACACAATGGTTCACTTAGTGAAAGAAGGAAAGCAAACTTACTACAAAAAGGCACATGACAGAATTGATAGATATTTGATGAGTTGACAGGACACTGTATTCCGTATCCCTTACGGCCACTGCATGGTCTGGAACACTTTCTTCTGTCAATAGTGTAATCTAAAATCTTCCCGTCGAATTTTTGTTCGCCGTATATGTCATGTCTATGTAAACACTCCATTCGAGCATTCATCTGGCGACCTAAGAGAAAATTTACAGGCCATATTGGATTTGACGTGAAGCATTCTTGAAAATCTGCCATTCTGCAGAATTAAGACTCTAATTTTAACCATTTTAGTTTCAAGTTTTCTTAACCTCACATCTTCATTTTCCAATCTTTCTGAGTAAAACACTGCATCAATATTTTTCACAACGACCATTTGAACTTAGTACACAGATCTGCGCAGCTACAGCTCTGCAGAATTCATGATTAATATTAAAACCTACCTTACACGTTAATATGATCTTATGTCTACAAACATTTGTTGTCCAATTTTGATCAAACGTACTCAAAATGCCAGCTTTTTTCATTTTTACACGTGGGGCTAGTTGCCCTTTCAGCATGAAATGTTGCACATTTGTAATTTGTTACAAGATACTCCCACGTTTAGATATATCATGTAAATCATTAATAAATGAAATGAATAAAACATGTGTTAGTGAACACGAATGCCCCCGTCGGCATCTTTGTCAGTAAAAGATGTAAAATGATCCAATTCCAAGATCAAGGTCACAAGATCAAATCTTTGGTACGCAGCACATTTAAGGCCTTCCATAGAAATGACGTAGAAGTTTTTTCCGCCAAATAACGTAACGTCATATGACGTCATGGACCCCGTGTCGTCAGGTTAGGTAGCAACTCATTTATTAGCTTTCGTTATCATTGATACCTTTATTTACTAGATAAAATTGCATTTATACAAAAAACAAAACATATTACTTCATCACTGACACATCGCCGGGTCAATATACTTTTGAGAAAACCCCTAATCTATATCTGCACTCTGTGACCCCGTACACCGAAGAATGCGATCTGCGTTACTTAGAAGCTTGAGGTGACGAACAGGTGCCAATCAACAGTTTACAGAGCGGGTAAAACGAATAAAAAGGCAGATTTTGGTAAGTATAAGCGATATCAAACTTCAATAACTTGTGCTGTATGAAGGAAATATCTTAGAATTAGTACAATTACATCATGAAATCAATTTATTCATAGAAATAAAAGGAAATTCCTTAGATTACCAAGAGACATGTGTGAAATGTATGTGTAAATGACAGAATTTCAACGCGTTTTACTTAAGTTGCACTGTTACTGCAAAGCTGAGTAGTAGCTAAACTTTATGTAAATAGTTTAGACACTTGTAGATTATGATATCAGTTCGTACGAAAGTTGAATGATGAGGAAAAAAGGGTGAATGTAATACTTATGTGCCCATGCCCATGTATATGTTGTTTTCATAACATGTACCTATAAAAATGTTTACATCTGAGCACACTTGTAGTTGTACAGTAAGTTATACTTGCAGTAGTATGTGCACCGAAATATCGAAATATTCAAATACCAATTATTATTTTTTTTCCTTCAGAATGTTAACTTAGAATGGATTTCACACCAGCTGCTGCATGAAAAGAAATATTGTCACACACTGTGAAAGTTTCAGAAACACATGTATCATAGCCACACTGTGACACAGTACTGTTCATTTTGGATATTTTTGCAGGTACAGAATTTTTAAATTTATGTCTAGAGTAACATTTGTTTTGCCTGTTTAGGAATATTATAATGATTTAAAAAAGAAGTCAAATAAAATAAATATATTTACTATCTATAGTGAATAATCTAAAACTATAGCCATACCAGGCTTATTTAGCTATTCATGAAATAATAACATATCACTGCGAATTCTTTGTAATTTATGTCGCTAGGTCATACATGTATATTACATAACTATTAAACTTGTAAAATTATGAATTTTGAGTCCAAGCTGTACCATACACTTTGGTTTTTAAAAGCTAGATTTATATAGTCAATATTTTTTTTTCTATTTCAGATCCTTGCCTTGAAGAGTGAATGCTTGAATAATAACTTTGAACAACCACACACATTACAGATGAAGAAATGTTACTTTGAATATATAATAAAGAAAATTAATATCTCCTAAAATTGATCTGTACTAGACTTCATGCTCAAATCTCCAAGAGCGGGGAGGGGGGGGGGGGGGGTTAAAATTGCTTTTGTTTTGATAGTTTGTCTGCCTGAAGCATTTAGCCGAGCATGAGAGGGCTTTCAAGGTCAACATGTACACAAATCTCTATGTGCATGGCAAGAGCAGATACGAAGATTTGAAATTTAAGCTTGACTTTGCTTTCAAAAGATACATGTAGCTACTGACACCTGCATGGTATGTAACAAAGACACTTAAATAAATTATTGTAGTACTTGCAGAACATCTCGTACAAGGTGGCTGTTAAGGAAAGGTCCCATAATACCAGTTATTAAAATGTCGGTCACTCTTAATATGGTGTTAGGAAAAAAAATGACAAATAATCTCAAGCTCCTGGCAAGAGTTATTCACGCACCATTAATTTGTTCCAGCTTTACAATTATTTTATTTGATATCTTCAATGCAGAAAAAAATAAGATTGGGTCATCGGTCAAATAAAAGATTTGAAATACTGAGAATATTCAACAAATTTGCTTAATGCTTACATCAAATTTGTCATAGGACAGTCGTTTATCTAAATTTTGGTGGATCACTTTGTCTGTCGTCCCTCCCCCCCCCCATCATGTTGTCACGAAAATATCGGGAGTAATGAAACAAGGTAGGATTGCTGCTCGACCATTCCGAGGCACATTTATTGATCATATACATACAAATGTTTGTTACGACAAGGATCCGATATCATAATAAAGAAGTAACCTTTCAAATATTTTGAAGGGCGAAGGGAAACATGATTGCTGCATAAAATCCGGCTATAGATTTGACCCCAAAACATCTCTGAATTTTGCATCTGCTGTAAATAATAATCCTGTCTGGACGACTATCAAATAAATTCATGATCTGAAAATGCAAACGAAAGGAGAGAAAAAAACCCACCCAAAACAAAGCCGTTATACATACACTGAAAAGTCCTCTAGCCCGATCCACCCCCTTTCCCGGCCCCATAAATCAAGGACCGCTCTTTAAATTTCTGTCAAACACACTACCATGTATTTCGTCGATCTCATAAAGAATTTATAAGTACAAATTCACTTTCGGGGGACATGGAATTCAAATAAAACATATGAAGTCTAATTAAATAAAATCGAGCAGAAGATTCCCAATGTCAGTGCAGCGTGGGCGATGAATAGAAACTCGAGGTAACGCTTTACTTTCAATTTTCATCAACTTTTGCATGCAATTGCAAGTAATTATAAGTGCTTTTCAATGTCAATGTCAGCTACGCTTTTACATGGGTGGTGTTTTTATTTATTTATTTTTGTTATAGAAAATATACACTGAAAGTGTTTTGTTTTTTTTTTAAAGAAAAGAAACAGTCTTCTGACACATTGAAATTAAATTTTAAATCAGAATGAAAGTATACCTAAATTTTAATATTAATATGACAACGGAAATCATCCACGGAATTTGCCGATTCCTCTATTTCCAATCTTGATCAAATTCAGTTTTTTTTTCTGCTGGGAAACAAACATCAGGTTTATTATTTTTTTTACCCTTATTTTTTTCCCGATGTCTAGAAAAAATAATATTGGATCTAGAATTACCTGTTGTCCAGAGACCATAGGACTATAAGGTCTCCTTTCTTAAAATAAGAAACCAGAGAATCCATAACATAAAGACATTTTTGTATAAACAGTGAAGAATTTATGTATGTTATCGATCCCATTGCGGTCAAAGGCGTCATAAGTCAAACAAGGTTTTTTTTCTGTCACGGTAATGATTATTAAAGGGACGTGTAATGTATGTAAGTTAATATTACGAATTAATATAATCAATCCATGCAATTCTAATGCATGTCCGATATTATACAGCATCATTTTAATCTCAATGCATGTATATTGGGTTCATATGGGTTAGTACGGTAGCCGGCAAGACCGACACCCCGGCGTGGCGCCCTCCTCCCCCCCCCTTTTTTCCGCAATTCACCCCTCAATATACAAAATGTGAAATGAAACTTTTTAACAGAATTGAATAAATATTGCTTGATATTTTTTTCATAAGTTGAAATGAAAATTTTATTCAAATTATCATTTATTTAAAAAATTAAAACGGAATTTACAGAGAGCGCGATTACGTCCCTTGAATAAATCTGATTCCACAGAACGTTTATTTGGTAAACGAACGAACAACCGATTAGCACCTGTCAGAAAAACTGCAACGGCGCAAGATGTTACCGTACATAAATTAAAGTGAAATTTGGCACACATTTTAGGTGATAGGTGTTCTTCAATAATTCAACTGGGGGAAACGTTTACATTCTATATTTTCTTTTAAATTTTCTGCCATTCGTGCCAGTGTCGATAATATTTAATGAAATGGGTATATTTTTCTCGATTTTTCAAGTAGTCGTTCTTTATCAAAGATTTCCCCAGCAAGAAGTAGGTAAATGAAACCCCCCTTTGTAGTATGGTATCAATATTTTCTTTGAATGATAAGGTTTCACCTAACGCCATCTGTTTTTGTATGACCAATGTTGATCTACGAAAATATACGTGTCACGTGACAACCCGACGTTCGGGGAGCATATATCAGTAATTAACAGATAAATTATGATATAGCATCTATACTGATACATAAACTATTTCATTCCATCTTATTTGGACAATTTGATAATTCCTTGAAAATAGCTATCAAAACTGACATCAAATTTTGTCAATGACGTCATGGAAGGCCTTAAATGTGCTGCGTATCCATGGAAAGGTCTTGTCACAAAAAATACACATGTGATATATTAAAGCCCTATTACTAACCATTAAAAAGTTATGGCCAAGGTTAAATATTTTCAAAAGTAGGTCAAACTCCAAGGTCAAGGTCACAAGGTCAAACTTTTTGGTATCCATGGAAAGGTCTTGTCACAAGGAATACACATGTGAAATATCAAATCCCTATCCCTTACCATTCAAAAGTTATGTCTAAGCTTAAAGTTTTTGCGGACAAACAAACAAACAGACAGACAAACGGATAGCATTAATACTAGACGTTTAACACTGATATTCCATTAAACATGCAGTATTGCTATCTTTGGATTTAAGCAAAAACTTTTATTTGAAAGATTCGAATTAGCAATTTTAAAATACATCCATATGATATAGTTCAATTTATCTAAATGATATCGAGGGAATAATCTCCAACAAGACTTAACAACAACGGAAACTCAAAAAGAAACAAAATGTTACAAAAGATGAATATCGAACAAACAACCTTAAACAACATCAATGAAAGAAAAATGAAAGTCAACATCACGTTGTTGATAGCGACGGTCCCATGCTCTGAAAGAAAGTAGGAATCTCCAACATGACTCGGTTACAGAACCGGCAGCAAAATAGTGAAAGAACCAAATGAGACTCCTGGGGTGATAATATACATGAGCTAACTACAGCAGGAAGAGCATGGACTGTATTAAGAATGCCCTCTTTTTATATCCATTTACTAATTCATTTGTGTTTCTTGGGCCCCTGCTTTTCGGGTGTTGCTTGTGTGTGGTCATCTAACAGTGAGGAGGTTCTTTTGCAACACAATTGTACGTTCTTCGAGACCTCTGGGATATCGGAACAGTGGGAGGGTTGTGCAAACGTAATCCAAATAACCACAGTGTCTGCTACGGTCGATTGCCGTCCTAGGTCGGCACCGATTGCCCATTGGTTTCGTTGGTTTATGTGTAGTCATTTATATTTGATGTGTCTATTTGATTTGACGTTCATTGTACCATTTGCGTCTCTTTATGTTTGTGTCTGCTTTATGTTTTTGGGAAGAGTCAGGTAAAACGGAGGGATTTCTGTATTTCAATTTTGTGTAGGGTACATGCGAGCCTGTAAATAATTATGTTTCTGATGTTCTGATTGGACAATAATTACAAAATTGGTATTTTTAGAATAGAAACATTTCTTGCTTTTTATTAATACAGAGAAAATTCCTGAAAACCCATTCATTGATATCTAAAAGCTGTAGAAATTATGCAATTTTAGTGGCTAAAATAACTCCCCCATTTAGTGCAGATTTTAGGGTGACCTTGAATTACACTTCCTGTCTTCTGGTTCTAATGATAAAACTTTTTTATTCTGACATATTTTTGACTTGCTAGGCTAAGCATTGACGGTTAATTTCATGTATAGATTGTAAGCATTGAAGTTGTATATGTCAAATGCGACAGATTTCGTTAACATTGCGGCCTATGGGAAAATGGACGAAAATGAATTACTGGACTCTCCCCTTTTGCGGTGGGTGTTTTGGATTTTTGCTGTTGATGTTGCAACCTAGTCTTGTTGGAGATCCCTGCTTTATTTTAGAACAATTATCTGCCCAGTAAATAACATATTGTATATGAGTCCGGATTAAACAAAAAATAATAAGAGTTAAGTGACGAGAAACGATTGAGAACGCTTACCTTTCCAGATGTTCTGTGCCCCTACAAACAACGAGCCAATTATGGAAATTAAAATCGAAATCAAATCCTTTGTTGAAATAATTTATCCTGAAATATCATTTATCTAGTAAAAAGGCTAAATCACTTGGGATCAAACTGACAAATTTCCATATTTCATATATTCATTTACATTAATAAATTGAATTGTATATTATTGATAAACGTAATCATTTTATCTATTAAATATAAGTCTTTTCACGATTATAACGGAGCAAAACCATGATAAAATTGAAATGCTTTCTCAAAAATGTTTCCTCTTTCACATTTTTTTCATAGAAAGAGAAAACAGGAACGGCTGATTTTTAAATCAAAATTAATACGTGAGAAAATATAAGTAGCTGAACGAGAAGATAATTGTTTATTTCAATATGTGTTTACGTGATGCCATGTTACATGATGTCTATGGAGGATAAAATGACGTCTTTGGGCCTAAACATTTTTTGCCCGACAACATCATCTCTCTAGACCAATAAGATTTCTTTATTCGTCATATCAATCATATGAGGTATACTGATAATCTTTAAACCAAATATAGTCATTCCATAAATTTGACAACATTTATATGGTAAGGATCTTCACAAGCATGTTGAAAGGATTTCTATGGATACTAGCTATACGCCTCATGTTGCAGATTTATTTTGTTACACTTATGAAAAAAAAAAATCAACATCTTCAAAAGCATAAACAACTTTATGATTTGAAATGCTTCAATGACAATTAACACCTGGAGGATATTCTGATTTTTGACATTAAGAATGCAATTTATTCAAAATAATTGAAACTCAACGAGGCAAATGTTACAAACACAGAAACAACATTTTGGACCTAACTATTAAAATTGTGAAAGGAAAGGTTCATACAAGTGTGCATGTGGGTGCTGCAACCTGGTGTTGTTGGAGATCCCCTCCTTTGTTTGACAAAAGAGATAATTTTGGATTCAACATAGAACTTTTCCCTAGGATTGACGGTAAAGTTCCTAGACTAGTCTTACGGCATTTACATATTACAGCTCATACTGTTTTCTAGAGCATGTACAAATGTTTTCGATTTTCATAGTTAAAAGTTACAAATTACCAAGAAATCTTAAGGTCAAGGTGTTTGCTTTCATAAATTAGTTGAGGCTTTTTTTTATTTTACAAAAAATATCGAAATTCTCTGTAGATAAGACAGGGTCCCGACAACCTGTCATCTCCGAATGTCGATCGAACTCTTCGGGTTTTAAAATGCATGAGCTCGGATTGTATTTCATACGCCCCTTTTTATATTTTTTACATATTCATCTGTGCTGATTGCAATGACTGGGCTTCTGTATTTTGCTGTCTTGTTATAACGGTCATCTAACAGTGAGAAGGCATATCTTTATACTACAATTGTGCGTTTTGGAGACATTAACCGAAAAAGTGTGTTGTTCGCACGTATACCGGATAATCGAACCGTTTGCTAATTGCGTAGCATATGACCATCTTAAGCCGGCACCGATTGTCCATTTGTCTCGTTGGCTTATCTGTAGTCTATTGTGTTTAATGTTTCTATATCGTGAGTCTCTTTTGCGTCTCTTGCTGTGCTTGTCTTCAGTGTTTTCGCATCAGATGTTTTGATGCTTTGCTGTGGGTACTGCAACAAAGTCTGATCAGATAGTCCCTCCTTTCATTCAGATTTTTACTTTTATATTGTAGTAAAGGCTGCATTTCGTAGCTTTTAGATATGGCATTAGGAGTAAAATATGTTCAATAGTTTGTAAACATTAAGATAGGAAAAACATAATTAATTTTGCATCAACATTATTTAATGAAATGTACAAACAACTGAATCGATAGTATTGTAGAAGACTCCCTCGTGTTCAATAGATCGTAATTATGACTTTTCGGTTTCAAATACCATTTCGTAAAACATGTACCAACGCAAATAACGATTTCAGTGCATCATATGAATAATTCAACAACAAATAATCCATTTACCGACGAAGCTCGATCCCGAAAAATAAGAAACCAAACTATTAAACACAGGAGGAGCTGATTTCTAACATGACTTAAATTAACGCAATAGAGGCAGTTAAGGGAAGAGTTACGCCTCCAAGGGTGATACATGTACATGGATGTTTTCGTTAAGGTCTGGGGGATTAAGGAAGTGATTATGAAATATTTCTCCCTCTTTTCTTACTGCTTCTATAATATGTGTAAAATTGTTGAACACTTCTTTACCTTATCTTCGGGTGGATGCTTTTCATTTGCACTAAGTTGTCTATTTCTAACCACTATATATGACTAATTTAACAAAACCCTTTACGTATACATTTGTATGTTGGTCAATTCGGAAATAATTACTGTGATTCCTCACTCTGTTAAACGTCTTCAAATTCAATAGCATCATTTAAGACCTGATAAATTAACAGCATGGACCAGACATGCACGTTTCGAGTACTAAACCCTCGTCAGTGATCCTAAGTCTAAACAATGTAATATGGCCAAAAAGTATGAAAATTATTACGTCCAAAAAATTGTACCAAAAGACGTAGCAGAATGGGTGGGACAAAATACACATCACTTAACCATGTTAACCATAAATAGACATAAAACCTATTCATTAGGAAAAGAATAGATATGCGATGTCTTACAACAATAGTCTTCATCACTTCCGTCCTCACAGTCCACTTTATGGTCACAGAAATTATCCATCCATGTACAGGTACCATCTCTACACATGAATTCATCTTGTCGACACGAGCCTATAAAGTAAAAAAGATAATATTTTGTCATATGTATGCCCATCTATTCCTGATAAGTTATATTCGGTCTTTTCGTGTCCTTCGTTACCTTACATAAAGTAGCAGTGACACCATCAAACTCTTTGGGAACAAGCATGAAATTTAGCGAAAATATACTTCAAATAAGACGTTCGTATAGATTATGATTACTTCATTATGCGTTTACTTCAGGTACATCCCGTCCGCTTTTATTGTTTCATTTCTTCAATCGTGCTATTAGAAATTACGTCAGACAGAGGGGTGAACATCTATGAAAGGTAAAACTCGTGACGCTGTGTGCACATGGCATATCGCATTAACCATGTACGATTTTGATTTCGTAGAATTTACTTATGATAGTATCATTGAGATGAGATCTTCATTATCTCCCTCCGTGAAAATTTAAACAACAAAGAGGAAGGAAGTGCCCTGAACATGACAAAGTATGACAGGATCACAGTTGAACATTCACTTGATGTTGAAGTTAATACAATTTTTATTTATCTTTGATCTATGATTAAAACGGTAATGATCAAACGGGATCGCAAGAGGAGCGAATCCCCCTTTCTACCTGATTATGCATCAAACTGTGATCATACACATAAATCATTTACTTACAGTAATCGGAAAAGTTGATGATTTGTTTTAAAATGATATTTTCGTAAGTAATACGACAAACCGGCATGCTATATATATATTTATTACAATACTCACAACATCACCAACATATAGTCTTGAAATAGTGCGAACATCCCCTAGTCCTAGTTTACCTTATATCATAAGACTAACCCCCTCCCCTTAGAAGAAAGCAAGTTTTTCTTTAGTTCAATGTCATCTATTTTATATATGTACATTTTTTGTATATGTAACCATATATGTTAAGTTTTTTTTCAAATTCGTACAGTGCTTATTTTCCGACTCGCAGTAACCCTCAATGTCGAGAAACATTCTGAATACAACTCACGGTGTAATTTGGCGTTTGTTTGAAAACACAAACCTGCATGGTGTTATATTTAAATGCCTCGATCGTTATAAGGTAACACCAAAGCCGGACGGTGTGTACGTATACGGCCCCAAGTGGGATGTAACTCTTTATACCAAAAAGTCGGAATAGTTTTCTCCAAGCCTAAGTAGTGGATTTTTCTGCTGCCCCCTTTTTGTTGTCTAATGTGTTCTGCAGTGATCAATGTAACGGAGCCTACCTGGAATCGCCTCTTATCCTTATTCATTTTTAGCTATACCTCCTTACTCCAATTTCGTTCCCTTCTCTTAAAGTAATTTTGACTTAATTGAATTGTGAAATTCAAGGAAAACTTTTGAAATAGCCATTCTCCGTAAGGACCAATTTATTTTATTTATAGCACTTTTGAGACCATAAAATAAGCCAGCTTCGGATACTCTGTGGCCAGTGAAACCATTGTTACAGTATGTTCGTTTTTACATAATCTATTCTTTCTTACTTCCATTCTTACTTAGTACACTTAGTTATGTGATAAATATTACAGGAATCCAAAATCAGTTGAAACGAAGCGAAAAATAGACGTGAAAATAAGGGCCAATTCAGTATGTTTTTGACCATTTTCAATCTTAAATTGCACAAAATGCACCGATAGGAGACCATTAGTTTTCATCAAAGAAAATATACGTTTATTTACAAATAAAATGTACAAAAATTGGAGTGGGTAAATTAAGAGTTTTATCTAAATTATGCCGTTAAAACCGTTGCCATGCCATTATTACACCATTTTGATTGTTTCATCTTATATTGGAAATTGATTTTATTTAGAGTTGCGTAAAATTGTCAAAATGTATGCATGGATAGACATAAATTATCTCTTTCACACAACAACAATTAAAATGTCCAAGGTCATTTCTACTTTGAGACTCAAATGTATTTGACGCTCCTTAGACCATTATCATTCCTTTCCTTAAATGTTGATGACAGACAGAAAAATCACGAGAGAAACAGAATTTTCCAGCTATTTTTCTTTTCAAAACTACAATCCCATCGTAACAGTTTTGGTGTCGAGCATCATGTGTTAAACCTCATTTTGGATATTACCGATATTCGAATAGATAACTACCACAAAAATCCTCATCTTTTTGAAAATCCAATTTCTAAATCTGAAAGATATTTCAAATCCAAGTTACGTAATTTACATGAAAAATATGTCTTGGTGCCTGCAGACAAAACAGCCAACAACACCATAATTATTTGAAAACGCTACTGCATATCAACTTTAGTTTCGGAACTTTCCTCTACTAATAATTATCTCGAAGGCAACGAAAGTGTTCCCAACATTTTGATCAAACATAACATGGAAATTTCTTCTTTTAACAGCCCTATTTCTAAATTGGATCTCGCTACAATATACTGTATACCTAAACTTCACAAGTCTCCTTACAAGTTTCGATACATTGCTAATCCTAGCAACTGCTCAACAACAATTTTGTCTAGAAATCTGACGTCAGCACTCACGGCTATAAAGGAGCACGTGGCAAAATACTGTGAAACTGTCATGAACAGGAATATTATGGCGTAAACTTCTTTTGGTCTATCAAAAATTCAGGGGATGTAATTGACAAAATGAAATCAAGAAATTTTGAAGCAAATACGATATCTTCATACGACTTTTCTAATATGTACACCACGCTTCCTCACGACAAAATAAATGCTCGACTGTCCAAACTCATTAAATGGTGTTTCGAGAGGGGAAAACTTATATTTATACTTCTGAATCGAAGGGTTTCTTTTCCGCCACATATTACAAATCATACAAATCACGGACATGTGGTGGTGACCTGTGTATTGCCTTGTTCTTCCTTTTGGACAATATTTATGCAAGATTTAGTGAGAAACTCTACAAGCAGGTTGTAGGGATTCCAATGGGTACTAATTGTGCGCCTCTTGTTGCAGATTTATTTTTATACACGTATGAAAAGGAAGTTATCCAAAATCTTCAAAAGCAAAGAAAAAATGATGATGTGAAATGTTTCATTGGTATTTCTAGGTACCTGGATGATATTCTTACTATCGACAATCCTGTTTTTGAAAAGTATGAAAATATTATTTATCCACAAGAATTGATTCTAAACAAGGCAAATGTTTCAAACACAGAAACACCATTTGTGGACCTGAAAGTCAAAATTGTTAATGGAGAGATCCATACAAGTGTGTATGACAAAAGAGATGACTTTGGAATTTAACATAGTAAATTTCCCCTGGTTTGACGGTGTTGTTCCTACATTACCGTCCTATGGTATCTATATTTCACAGCTCATCCGGTATGCTGGAGCATGTACTGATGTTTTGGATTTTCATAGCAGAAATTTACAAATTACCAAGAAACTTTTAGGACAAGGTATTCGCTTTCACAAACTAGTAAATACTTTCTGGAAATTTTACAAAAATTATTGTCAACGTCTTCTGAAATTCGGACCAATACAGGCATTATAGCATATTACTTTGGGTATTTTACAACCTGCATTTTATGGTGACATTATTAACAAGATAAGAAGGATCAAAGATAGACAACATCACTATCGAAAATGCGTCAGAATCATCAAACGCCTTTTATACCGTGGATATATATGATCCTAACGTCACCAGACGGACACTAGGCTTGGTACATTGTAATTGAGCAATCTACAGTCTTGTACAAGCGCATTCTGAAAACTTGCACTCTGACTGACTGTGACGACGGGACTCCATGACGTTCCCTGTCCAAACCTCTTTAGAGAAGACAGGGCCCCAACCATCTGTCCTCTCTGGATGTCAGTCGGACTTCTCGGGTGAGAACATACATGAGCTTGCGGCGGCAGAGCACGGATTGTATAACGTACGCCCTCTTTTTATATCCATTTACATATTCATCTGTGTTGCTTGGACCCCTGCGTTTTATGGTCTTGTTTGTATGTGGTCATCTGACAGTGAGGAAGTTGTTTTACACCACAATTGTACGTTCTTCGAGACCTCTGGGTAATCGGAAAAGTGGGATGGTTGTGCGCACGTAATCCAGGATAACCACACCTTCTGCTATTACCGTGGCAGACGGCCGTCCTAAGTCGGCACCGGTTGCCCATTGGTCTCGTTTGGTTTTATGTGTAGTCCTTTGTGTTTAATGTTTCTGTGTTGTGCGTTGACGTTCCTTGTCCTTTATGTGTCTCTTTCTGTGCTTGTCTGCTTTGTGTTTTTGCATTGAGTGTTTTGGGGTTTTGCTGTGGATGCTGCAACCTGGTGTTGTTGGAGATCCTCTCCTTTGTTATAAAAGTTCCCAATGGCTGACGACTGTCAACGTGCAAAAAAACATTTGAATAAAATGGACCGAAGATCACTATTTCAAACAATTTCTTTGAGACAATCGTTCTTCACCTATGAATTATTGAAACTTTTCTAGTGATGAGTTTTCATCCAGATGAAGAATTTAACTTCAACTGCAGAACGCGTCATTGAACAGCTACGTCATATCACATGATGATGTAATGAACCCCAGAAGACGAACAAATATTGTTGACATATTTGTGGCTTTGAAGTACGTATACATTATTTCTATTTCGCTTGGAAGTAGTTCGCCTGCAGACATGGCAGTTGCAAGTACAACATGAAGCAATTTGTGTTGGCATTTATTCGGACTTTCGGACAGCATTTCTTGTTCATGTAGATCTATATATGTAAAGAAAAACCACATTATTAAGAGCTACAGGTATTTGAATATCAGCTGTACATTATTTCTTGAAATCGGAATGAATAGTTCGGTAAGACACTGATCGTGCTGAAAGTGAAACTTTTGCTTGTATTTTGAAATATATGTATCCGATATCCACGTGTATTAAATTTATTTTGGCGTTAACAAATAAAGCATTTGCATGTCTAGTAGACCAATCTTTATATCTACCGAAAAACGTAAAACTTAACGACTTGGCAAGTTGAATATTAAACTGCCGTTCACTTGTTGTAGTTTTCAAATCGTGCGCGTAGCAACCGATGTAATGGCTGTAAATATTCACAGTAGTGGACTGTAATGTTTATGAGTCGACACATAAATGTGTTTCGAGTTTCAATCGATACCTTAATACCATTTGTATTGTTTCTTTCATGTGTTAAACAGTTTTCGAATATTTGGCGATGCTGTGAAAGTAGTTCCGGTCAATTTTGACATTTTATCACCTCATAACGGAAGTCACAATAATGCGATCGACCAATCAAAATGCGTAGATTCAGATTAACGAAAACATTTGGTGATGATATTGTTTTGATTGGTATCACTGACGAGGTTTCAGTACCCGAAACTTGCATGTATGTTCCATGCTGCAAAGGGGTAGGGCCACTAGACCCCTAAATCTGACCTCGATTTTCCTCTTGAAATAAATTTCATGAGAAACTCATGAAAATACAGAAATGTTTACAACTTTTAATGAAAAGAAAAATATCACCAAACAAATAGCCATTTAATTGTGATGACGTCATTTTGACGTTATTGACAAAATAATACCAAAATTGAAGGGAAATTTGTCTTTTTTTTAAAGAATTCAATGTGATCGCATGCGTTAACTGAGATGAAACGTTAATGATAAAAGGATATAATGAACATCTTTCAAATAGAATTATTTCATCTTAGCTTATGGATGCGGCCATTACTACTTTGATAGAAATATGTAGTTTTTTTGCATCAAATTCGCGAAATATGACCTATTTTGATGTTTTCAAAGGGCTAAAAGCTATTGATAAACGCAATATTTACATAGATAGATGACAATAAGGATAATGACCATATCCCTGTTTACAGCACAAAATCGATAATTCAGAAAATCAGAAACCGAAGGCATACAAAATCAGGATGAAACAGGAACCAAAGTAAACAAACACAAACCTCCACTATATGAAAAGAAGCGAACTCCCAATAGGGGAGTGAGACCAGGTGCCCAGTAAGAGTCAGCATCTCCTGCTTGCATGCAACAACCGCCGCTTCAGTTCGGAAGAACTGTCACATCCGGTTACTATAGGGCCAATATCGGGCTTTGTTGCCCTACCCCTTTATCTGTTCTGAAATGTTGCTTTTGAAATTGAAAACGTTTAATTAACATTTGATTGAATTACATCATTTGTTAGGTACTACAGGCTAAAGCGATTTTGTTAGTGTTTGAAATTAAAATATGGCATCACATAGAGATTTGCACATGTAGTTTTTCAAATTTATATTTGATGTATCCCTGCAAACAGGATATAAGATTGACAGAGGTTGATAAACTTTAATTCATGAATAACTAACATATGGGGAACTCGTCATACACTATGATGTCCCACTCTCCAGAATGGTGGATGATATTCTGTCATAGACCATTTGAACCATCCAACCAAAGATTGTACTCTATGTCCTCCGAAATGGAAGTAACCGGATGTGACAGTTCAACCGAATTGAAGCGGTGGGTGTTGCATGCAAGCAGGAGATGCTTACTCTTCCTGGACACCTGGTCTCAATCCCATATCGGGGGTTCGCTTCTTTTCATGTGGAGGAGATTTTGTTTGTTTGCTTTCGTTCCTGTTTTATCCTGATTTTGTATGCCTTCGGTTTCTGATTTTCTTAATTGTCGATTTTGTGCTGTATACAGGGATATGGTCATTATTTGACTTGCACGTTTCGGGTACTAAACCCTCGTCAGTGATCCTCAGTCTTAACAATGTCAAATGGCCAAAAAGTATTAATTATTCTTATTTCCGAAAATGTACCAAAATACGTAGCAGAATCGGTGGGATATGATGCTACAGGACTTACGTTTTAAAAATTTCAAGACATTTTGTAACAGAAAGTTTCAAATGCGTTAAAGAGACAGACGATCAACCGAAGCTGATCGAACTTAGCAACATGTGCCCTCGGGGACTCTTGGTCCACCAGCAGTGACACTCACCAAGTAGTTCATATATTAAACGTCTTCAAATTCAAAAGGTATACCTTTTGATGCTGAAGCATCACTGATGAGAATTTAATATTCGAAACACGTGTCTGGTGCATGTAAATTGGTTTGGAATTTTCTTCAAGAAGGTAGAGAGTTGGAACCGTTCGACATCTTTACTGAAAGTCAGCACATAACTGCTCAGTGAGTTCCGTTATTAAAAAGAACAAGGTACGTTTCTTATTGGTATCAGAATAAAAAAAATATTGAAGACTAATAAAGAGAAAAAATATCGGAAATACTAATCTATACATTTGTGAAATATCATTTGTAAGAAAACATAAACGTTTCGATGGACGCACGATACACGATAATGATTAACTCATAATTCATTTATCTTTAAAGCTGAACATTTTTAGATTTTTATGCTATCAATTGAAAAACAAAAACAAAAAGCTATTTGTTTTATCTACTCACCTGATAACATATTTTCCATTTTGTGAAAAAGTAGAAAAATAGTTATCACATGATACATGCTTGGATTCGTATCCCAACGCCTATTCAGACGGTCTCTTCGGAAAAAATCCTTTTTATATCGCGCTAATAACTATTCACTAAGTCACAGCATGATGTATCAATTATCTTATTGTTGTCTTTTGGGCTGTCCTGCAGCAATGCAGACCTTAAAGCTCCGACTCTTGTAATTCCATCTACCAAAACAAAGTTTTCTATTCATTTAAAACAAAATAGACAAACTCTTTCACCCTTAAAATAAGTAGTTGATAATTAGTATCCCGAAGTTACAGTGATCCCAGTAAAAACATAAAATCACGAGATTATTGTCTTTTGAACTACCGTTTAGGTTATTAGAAAGAGATGAAAAAGTTGTTGACAGGTAATGGGAAAACAGGCATATGCCTCATTTATCTAAAACAAAACCATAAAATATGCAAAAGGTAAAAGAGAAAGTTGAATAATAAAAAGAAGTTTTAAAGTCCCAATTTGAATATTTTACTTAAACCTAATTTAATATTCATGAAAAGGGAATTGCTCACTATATGTTATAATTGCAAAAATAAATTACGTCATTAATCTAAATAATATGGTGCTTCATGCGCCGATCTACGAGGTGAGTAATGCTTTATAAACATGGCCCTATTGAATTTGCTAAAATGACATATATTAACACTGACCATATCCCTAAAATCGCTAATTCAGAAAAGCATAAACTGAAGGCATAAAAAATCAGGATAAAATAGGAACCAAAGCAAATAAACAAAAACCTCCTCTTTATAAAAAAGCGCAATTCCGATATGGGAGTGAGACCAGGTGCCCAGGAAGAGTCAGCATCATCTGCTTGCATGCAACACCCGTCGCGTCAATTTGGTAGAATTGTCACAGCCGATTACTTCCATTTCGGAGGTATAATTTTTGGTTGGACGGTACAAATGGTCTATGACAGAATATCATTCATCATTCTGGAGAGTGGTACATCATAGTGTATGACAAGCTCACCATATCGACCGTAGAACTTCCTCAGTGACGATGTTAGTCGGTCAGAAACGTATCCCATACGGAGAAGCCTATCTGGAAGACGCCTAGCCCTCAGAATAAAATCTGTAAAAATCTGTATATTTGGTACTTGTTCTGGCATAGCGTATCCACTTACCTCATATGGAAGTATTCAATAATAAGGTATGATAAAGAGTTGCAATAACAGCAATGGTACATAAGAGAAAAAGAATGAAAAACAAGCTAAGCAGAGAAAAAGAAAAATTATCAAAGCATCACATTAAAGGAAGGAAGGGATTTTTTTATCTAATCTGGTTGCTATACCCACAGCAAAACACCGTATGTGAAAACACATAGTAGACAATCAAAACTAAAGACCCAACAAAATACCCCATCACTACCCCACCAATATATTCTGACTGCACAGAACAATGATTTTCTTATCACCTTTATTAAGACCCACCTGTCACACTTAACATCTTTCCATCTCTATTGAAAAAATCTATAGTTTATTCCGAAAGCGAATCTACCATATGGAATTGTTTTTCCGTCGAGTTCGCTTGTCAGACATAAAAACATACAAATTCTATCAGTTCAGCATAAACCAGAAATTAATGTGAAATAAATGTATTGTCACTAGAGTATTCAATACACATTTACAACATGTCCCGGAAGAGAATTTTTTTATAATTTCTGATTCAAATGAGCTTTTCGATATCAGTTGAATACATGATACAAATAATTGTTTATCAAATATGTAAAAAAGCAATATTAATTTTTAATATAATTGTCGACTATATATTGTATTTTGTGAATCCAAATTATACGAATTTATAATGATTTTGATCAGTAAAAGTGTTGCATTGTAATGGAATACTACAGAATATTGATTTTCTTTACATTCCCATTAAGTTCTAAAGCTTAAAATGTATTGAAAAGAACTATGATATTAATTTCTATAAAGGGAGTCCTGTAGCATCATATCCCACCCATCCTGCTACCTCTTTCGGTATACTTTTTCGACATAGTAACTTACTCCTCCCGGGCACCTGGTCCCACCTCTGGCTTGCTAGGGGTCCGTCGATGTTTAATTTTGCGCTCTATTGTGAGTGCTGTTGAGATTATCGTCAGGATCTTCTTTAACTAATTTCATACTTTTTGGCATATTACATTGTTTAGATGTAGGATCACTGATGAGGGTTAAATACCCGAAACGTGCATGTCTGGTCTACGTTGCCAATTTATATGTTCTTAAATGATGCTATTCAATTTGAAGACGGTTATTTTTATACCTCTTGGTGAGTGTCACTGCTGGTGGACCAAGAGTCCCCGAGGGCACATGTAGCCAAGTTCGATCAATTTCGGTTGATCGTTTCTTCAACGCATTCTAAATTTCTGGTATCAAACTTTCTTAAAATTTCTACAAAGGGGGCCCTGTAGCATCATATCCCACCCATCCTGCTACGTCTTTCGGTATACTTTTTCGGCATAGTAACTTTCATACTTTTTGGCATATTGCATTGTTTAGATTTAGGATCACTGATGAGGATTAAATACCCGAAACGTGCATGTCTGGTCCACGTTGCCAATTTATCTGTTCTTAAATGATGCTATTCAATCTGAAGACGTTTACAGATACCTATTTTTATCTGATGAAGTGATTGCTTTACTTGACAATTGGTCTCGTTGACTTGCTTTACCTACAACTTGTCCAATATCGCGTTTGGTAGCTTCGGGTTTTTATGGTATTACGTTTTGTGTTGCCTGAGGATCTTGGAGATCTTTAACTTTCTTTTTTCACAATATAGTCTTCTTTCTGTCTCTCTCTGTGGTCCTAAGTAGATACTATACTTGCTTTAGATATGTAACATGATTCATGTCAAACCCTTCGGGGAAGAGGCCCAGCCTATGATAAAAAGTTACACATAAAAAACAGGGAAAATCTGCTGCGTTTTGTGCAAAATCCAGTATGAGGGATAAGGAACCCCCCATGACCTCTTAACCCCTCTCCTTCTAGATCCGCGCTTGTTTATTCGAAATATTGAATATGTAAATAGTTAAAAGTAAGGAACATTAATATTTCCTCCATATTAGACAGCTCGCTTTATCCATAGTCATGGTATAATTGACGTTTTATGATAAGATTGTATGATGTCCTTGATATATTGAAATTGGAGTTTTACAAGGGGAGGCATTATCATGTTACAGTATATTATTTTCCATGTATCTAGATAACTTTGATGTGAAAAATAATTGTAATGTTTTTACATACAGGAGTTGTCTCTCTTCCTCCTTTTATATGGCGACGATATTGTTTTATTGGCCAAGTCCGACGTCGAACTACAGAATATACTAGAAAGATATTATTCAGATGTAAAACTTCCTGATCGACAACATTTTTGTGGTGCTTGAAGGAAAAGTCTTCCAGCAAATTGTCGGAACTCCAATGGGGACCAATTGTGCCCCACTCCTTGCCGACATTTTTCTTTACTCGTACGAAGCTGATTTCATTCAATCTTTGTTCTCTGAAGGGAATATATACTTAGCATCTGACTTCAACTTCACTTACAAAAATATAGACGATGTGTTGTCTACCAATAATTTTTCACTTAAATACGCTTCTGAATAAACCTTTCACAAAATTTGAAGCCGCTCATTTTGGCAAGAGGAAATTGATAGTATGTATAGAAGATGACGTTGAAAATTCTTTGGCTTTACTTAAGCTGTTTGACATAAAGTACTACTGACGAGGATTCAATAAGGAATTGAATGTTTAATTTTGCCATTTCATTGGAATATGAAATGTCAGTTGTCATATCACAAACTGTGTAAATCCGCGTAGTGTTGCGAAGCGGTTCTACACAAAATTTGTCATACAATAACTGACATTTCATATTTCAATAAAATGGCAAAAATAAACATTCAATTCTTATAATTACCAAACATAAATATTCTAAATTCATACAAATTTTAATGAAAACTAATGTTTCACTACGTAGCGTAAGATAATATTTGACTTATAGGAACTAATTCCCTTACAACAAAAATGTTAAAGCGTAAATAAATAACCCAGCATTTATTCTTAAATAGACATTTTCCACCTATACGGGTTTTAGGACAGCACTTCTTGTACATGTAGATTTGTATATGTGAAGAGAAACCACTCTATTAAGATCTACACGTACTGGAATATCAGCTGTAAATTTCTTTAGATTGAATCAGAATGAAGTCGGAATGAATAGTTCGGTAAGTCACTTATCTCGCTGAAACTTTTGCTTGTATTTTCATGTCTGGTGCATGTAAATTGATTTGGAATTTTCTTCAAGAAGATAGAGAGTTGGAACTCTTCGACATTATTCAAATTTATGCATCCGATATTCATGTGTATTAAATTCATTTTGGTGTTAACAAATAATGGGATTTGCATTTCTAGTAGACTAATCATAATTATAATATCTACCGAAACACGTAAAACTAGACGACTTGGCAAGTTGTATATTTAACTGCTTTACACTTGTTGCAGTTTTCTAATCATGCAACCGTGTTTACAATCTAGCTTGTTGTGAAAACATATCATTTGGTAATTAGAAGTACATTATATCCGACGTTGTGTGCGTATTCAGTTTTTATTGATTTATCATTTGCCTGTCGTAAGAACTATTAAAACTTTAAACTTGGAACCTTCAGCCTTTTCATTCCCCCTCCTCTTTGCTCCCGACGTATTTAAGTTTTCCGAGATACTGATTTTATGTTTTCCTTTCTACACCATATTTTGTCAATAGTATTTTTATCCGTCGGTACGTAATTTCGTCAAGGGAGGCACTGACGAAAATGACGAAAATTGGTACCTGACGAATAAAAACCAATTTACAGTACGTACCGAAAAACGTAGCAGGATGGGTGGGATATGATGCTAGAAAACCCACGTGTGAGAAATTTCATGAAATTTTGTTAACAGAAATTTTCGAATGCGTTGAAGAGACAGACGATCAACCGACTATTGACAAAATATAGTGTAGAAAGGAAAACATTAAATCAGTATCTCGGTAAACTTAAATAACATCGGGAGCAAAGAGGAGGGGGAATTGAAAAACTGAAGGTTCCAAGTTTTAAGTTTTAATAGTTCTTACGACAGGCAAATGATAAATCAATAAAAACTGAATACGCACACAACGTCGGATATAATGTACTTCTAATTACCAAATGATATGTTTTCACAACAAGCTAGATAGTAAACATGTACTATCTAATTGTTTGTTTTACCAACAATTGTTAAACAAACAATGACAGGAAACACATACGGTTCATCTGAATCTAAAGTTGGCATTTTAACTGACGAATTTACATTTTATGGACCCTTTGATGACGAATTTACGTATTGACGAAATGGTCATTTTGAACGAATTGACGAAAATTGGTACTGACGAAAATAAAGCAATTTACAGTACTAAATTTCACACTTTTTGGTCATATTGCATTGTTTTGATTGGGGATCCCTGACGAGGGTTAATTACTCGACACGTGTATGTCTGGTCCATGCTGAAATTGTATCTGCTCTTAAATGGCGCTATTGAATTTGAAAACGTTTGAACTTGGCTACATGTGCCCTCGGGGACTCCTGGTCCACCAGCAGTGACACTCACCAAGTGGTTCAAATGTTAAACGTCCTCAAATTCAATAGCATCATTTGAGAACAGATACAATTTCAGCATTGACTAGACATGCGCGTTTCGGGTAATTAACCCTCGTCAGTGATCCTCAATCTGAACAATATAATATGACCAAAGAGTGTGAAATTTAGAATGTCTGGAAATGTGCCGAAAGACGTAGCAGGATGGGTGAGATATGATGCTACAGGACCCACGTTTTAGAATTTTCATGACATTTTGTTAACAGAAATTTTCGAATGCGTTGAAGAGACAGACGATCAACCGAAGTTGATCGAACTTGGCGACATGTGCCCTCGGGGACTCCTGGTCCGCCAGCAGTGACACGCATCAAGTGGTTCAGATGTTAAACGTCTGCAAATTCAATAGCATCATTTAAAAACAGATACAATTTCAGATATAATTATAGTCTCCTCACTGTAAGATGACAACACAAACAAGACAGTTAAGACCGAAACCTAAGTTAGCAAATTGGATTGTTCAAACTCGATGCCTTCTTTGACAACATTTTAAACCAAATTTTAGGCGACTGAGCTGGAAAGAATGTTATTGATATAACTGCACAAAACTGACGATATTGAAGTCTTCCAACCAGATTCCTTATTGAACAAGTAACAAGAAATGAAAATGTGTATCCTGCTACGTCTTTCGGTACATTTTTGGGCATAACGATCAAACTCTTGGCTATGTTACATTGTTTAGATTGAGGATCACTGGCGAGCGTTCAGTAACGAAAATGTGCATGTCTGGTCGATGCTGCATTTCTATCTGTTCTCGAATGATGCTATTGATGTGAAGACGTTTAACATTGGTATCAAAAGTATAAGTGCTTACAAAAACAGTCCGAACTCTGCAGGTTAGAGCGAGCACTGCATACAATCATCCGAGAAGTCGTCGTCACTCAGATTCCGTTTCTAACGAAGGTTCTGGTACAAGCGTGTTAATTGGTCAAGTATCATACCGAATGTCATCCTGGTGACAACAGGATCAAATCTGCGGAATATAATGTGATTGATGATTCGGATGCATTTGATGAAAATAATGTCTACCTTCGATATTCCTTTTTCCCCTGGTACGATAGTGATGATCCTAGATTACTGTCATACGATATCTACATTTCACAACACATACGGTATGCTAGTCTAAGAGCATGTACTGATGTTTTGGATTTTCATAATAGAAATGTAAAAATTACGAAGAAACTTTTAAGTCACAGTTTTCGCTTTCATAAACTAGTAAACAATTTCTTGAAATTTTACAAAATTGACAATTCAAGGCTCATCGCATTCGTGAAAGGTCATTTTAATTTGAGATTTACTCGGTATAGACAGTTTAAAACGTCCTACGGTTTTGACATTTCAGAAAATAGGTTTTGATATTTGAACTGGTCATATGTAGTTTTTAATAAAAGACCGGTGTTTCTTGAAAGATACGCAAGCGCAAATAAGTCATACTAAACGATATTTAATTCAAGTAGAAGAAGATCGAATCATTCTCATCATTAACATTTTTAACGTGATGCGACTTTGTTTACCATAGTTACACGATTAAAACAGAGAAAAGAGTAATTTAAACACAAAAAATTGTTTTGAAACATATATGTATGGGACACATAAATATCTACAAATTAAATTAAGAGTATATTTGATAATCTATATTATGCTCCATTTAATCGATGTACGAAACGTATGCACACCGTTCTAGTAATCATGACGTAAACATATCCCTGCATGCGTAGTTCTGCTGAAAAGTTATCTCTTATCGTCTTTTTCATCCTTTACATCGCGTCTTGCATGTGTGATTTGTGTATCATCTCTTTCAAACTTTACACCGCGTCCTGCGTTTGTCATTGTATATTGTCCTTTTTATATTTTACACTGCTTCCTGCATGTGTTATTTGTATATAATCTCTTTCATACTTTAAACCGCGTCCTGCATGTGTTATTTGTGTATCACCTCTTTCATACAATACACTGCTTTCTGAATGTGTTATTCTTGTATCATCCTTTTCATATATTATACTGCTTTCTGCATGTGTTATTTGTGTATCGTCCTTTTCATCCTTAACACCGAGTCCTGCATTTTTCATTTGTGTATCATCTCTTTCATACTTTACACCGCTTCTTGTATGTGTTATTTGTATATCGTCTCTTTCATACTTTACACTGCTCTCTGAATCTGTTATTTCTGTGTTAGTTTGTTCATACTTTACACTGCTGCGTCCGTATCTCCCATTAAACAATTCCAAAACCTCTATTTTTAGTTCCGAGCTGCCTCTTTTAGATTCATATGGAGGGATATCACATAGTATAACCTGTTAAGATAAAAGGTAATTTCTAAGTATATGTAAGAGCAGAAATATGAATATTTGAATTTGAAAAACGCAAAAAGACTCAATCACTATAGGAATGATAAACAGAAAACAGATTGAATGCAAAGAAAATTTTCGCTCCTGCAACAATAAAACCATTATAGAGAGATCCATACTAGGTAAAAATGAAGACAAAAAACCTTTTGAATCGAGGAATACTTTAACATTATGACGTCGCAATTAAATAATATGTCAAAGATTTTGATTTTAGTGATAATGTTATTTATTGGTTATACACGTCGAAGTTAATTTTGTTCCATTTTTCTCAGCTATTGAAACTAAACATAAAACCATTTTCAGAATAATTGTGCTCTTTTTATCCACTTTATTCTCCTGTCACATTTTCTTTCGGTTCGAAGTAAAAGCTAACAGACAACATTAATTGGAATGCCCTCGTATTCGAAACAATTAATATTATATTAAAGCTGACAATAAAGCATAATACCTACATGTCTGACAACCTTTATATTTTCAGATCGATATTTCCATCCATGGACGTCGGTGAAGTCTACCTGCATGTCTGTTTAAAAAAATAATTCGATCACCTAGATTGACATTTTTATTTGAACATCCCTTGTTTATTATTAATTTGACAAGTTTTCATGGACCTGTTGCGACGGGTGTTGCATGCAAAAGGAGACGCTGACACTACCCTAGCACCAGATCTCACTTAAGAATATTGTTTATTTCGGGGTTTGCAACTGTTCCAATAGAAATTGTAATGATTTTGCCTTACCTTCTCGACTTTGAGACTAAATAACCTATGGGTATTTTTTCGATGTGTATATTATTAAGATATAAAGATAGACGTCTATTATACATCTTTCAAGTTCAAAGAAAGGTGTTTTGAATATAAACCAAAATTTTCGCTAAAAACAATTCGTTAAAGTGAAGTTGTCTCTGAAACAATTTTCAAAATTAATCACTGTTCATGGTCTTTATGTTAAGATGTACAATTGAGACTCTCAATTGTACATCTTAACATAGAGACCATGAACAAATGTCATTTCATCTCGTTCATATAATAGATGTCCTCATGTGTATTTTCCATAAATTCAGTTAGTACTTTATACAAGTTCGGGTGGCTTTTTGTAAAAATGGATACTTTCTACCTTTGTTAATCCTTGACTTCAGTCCTTTTGATTTTGATTTTGGACCAGGTAAGGTTACTATCATCATCCTTTCAGATCTTTTGTTGAGACCTTGACAGGTCAATGTACGAGGTATGACTTCCTTTATTATGTAAAATCTCCTGGAATGAGAATTTTAAAAGTTTTCCATTATGCACATGTGTAGACATGCTGATGGCTTGACAAGTCGACTTCCATTATTATGTAAAAATCTTCTGGAATGAAAATTAAAGTGTTCGATTATGTACACGTATGTACATGCTGATGTCTTGTGAGATCACTGTGCGAGGTGTGACTTCTTTATTATGTATAAATCTTCTGGACTGAAAATTAAAGTGTTCGATTATGTACAATTATACATGCTGTAGCCTTGACAAGGTACTGTTCGATGTATTATTTGCTTGACTACAGGTATGTATAATTCTTTTAGAATTAAAATCAAATTGTTCGATTATGTACATGTATATACATGCTGAAGTATAGACAGGGTACTGTTTGAGGTATGACTTCCTTTATTATGTATAAATCTTCTGGAATAAAAAGTGAAGAACAGACTACATATATGTCTTTTTAAATGAAGTATCAGATGAATTAAAGAAGATCCTGATCAGAGTGATCGATTTTGTATACATATTTTTGTATGACAAAATGTGACTAGAGTGTTCGACTATTCTTTGTCATGCGAATATTTATTAACCTATTTCGCTTATTCAATTCGGTTATTCAATTCAAACTTACTTTAAGCATCTTACACTAGACTTTGCTTATTATGATGTTCAGAATCTGAATTATGATACACGGCCGATCTTTACTGCACTTCTTACTTACATTAAGAATGTAAAACGTCTTCAAATTCAATAGCATCATTTAAGAACAGATAAATATGCAGTATGGACCAGACATGCACGTTTCGGGAACTTAGCCCTCGTCAGTGATCCTCAATCCAAACATTGTAATATTGCCAAAGAGTAAGAAAATTATTATGTCCAAAAATTTACCGAAAGACGTAGCAGGATGGGTGAGATATGATGCTACAAGATCAACGTTTTAGAAATTTCAAGAAATTTTGATAACAGACATTTTTGAATGCGTTAAAGAGACAATCAACCGAATTCAGTTGATCGAACTTCAAGTTGGCTACATGTGCCCTCGGAGACTCATGGTCCACCAGCAGTGGCACTCATCGAGTGGCATAAATGTAAAACGTCTTCAAATTCAATAGCATAATTTAAGGACAGATACATTTGAAGCATGGACCAGACATGAACATGTCGGGTACTTAACCCTCGTCAGTGATCCTCAATCTAAACTTTATAATATTGCCAAAGAGTGTGAAAATTATTATGTCCAAAATGTACCGAAAGACGTAGCAGGATGGGTGGGATATGCTACATGACCCACGTTTTAGAAATTTCAAGAAATTTCGATAACAGACGTTTTCGAATGCGTTAAATCTTATAGCAAAAAAGAAAGTATTCTGACCCTTCTATCAGATAGCAGCCTTCTATGCTCCAATTTCAACTTCTGAGGTTTAGATAGAAATGCATGTTTCTGATAAAGAATCATCATCCGAGGTACTTCTAGATGGCAGACGGTCGTCCTAAGTCGGCACCGTTGCCCGTTGGACTAGTTGGATTATGTGTGGTCTTTTGTGTTTCATGTTGTGTGGGTTGGTCTCGTTGGTTTATTTGTGGTCTTTTGTGTTTTATGTATCTATGGTGTGAGATTGTGTTCCTTGTCCCTTTTGCGTCTCTTTCTATGGGTGTCTTGTAGATTTGGTGTGGGTGGTGAGACCAAGTGTTTCGAAGTTGCAAAATATAATTTCGTCAAGACTCCTCGTTCCATTCTTTTGGAATTCTAAACGTCTTCAAATTCAATAGCATCAATTAAGAACATATAAATTTGCAGCATGGACCAGACATGCACGTTTCGTTAAAAATTATAAATACATTTTTCGTCAGACGTGATCTGCTTGCTTTGGTTCCTTTTTTGTCCTGATTTTGTATGCCTTCGTATTCTGATTTTCTGAATTATCGATTTTGTTCTGTATACAGGGATATGGTCATTATCCATATTTGCCACTGCTATAATTTTGTTAGGGGTTTATTCGAATGCTTAATTTAATGAAATATACAGCCAAATACTAGGTCATTGCAAGGGTGTTTACCATCCGTATACTGTACATTTAAAATAATTCAGAATGACGTTCTGCTGAGATACCCATGAGTCATCAGACCTTTTCTCGGTTTTTCTTTTTTAAGTTTCACGAGAAATCAAATTTAAATAAAACAAACCTGGAGGAAGTTTTCCAAATAACTGTAACATACAGTTAGCTGCACTGTCCACAGGGTAGATAATTATTGCCATCATATTAATTACCTCAGGTACCATCACACCCGCCAATGTCATGACACATGTTTAAAAAAGAGAATGTTCCGATAATGTATGTAAAAATGTATTACAGGATAACAAGAGAATCATGATCGGAACCAAACCTTTGGCTCACATTCCGGGACATTAACAGGTCGCAATTTAGATGAATAAGGCAACATTAAACTCATTAAAGTGTGACATCAATGAATAAGTATTACCCTTAACAATTAATTGGCGTATTCCCAAGAAAATATTATCATACATGACATATGAAATGAAATTTCGTCAAGTTACCTTTAATACAAATCAACGCATTCCGAAGGCCTAAACCAAATATAATACGAGAGACAATAACATTGGATGATACAGGTCGATCAGATATCTTCTGCATTATCAGCATTAGCGATGCAAACAGCAATACTACCGCCAGACAAGAGGCATGGAAGGCAGTAAAAACCATGTTCCATGTGTCACCAGAAAGATTCGCAATCTCTGTTTCATGTAGAGGTATCATCCAGCATATATGATTGAAAGCTGAAGTGCTGATGACGACGACGTATCTATTAAACGTAAAACACATGGCGGTGAGAGAGATACTTCCTGTCCATATCATGAGCCAGTGAAGCAAAGACTTACGCCTCGAAACTTGCCGTTCCGTCATGGTTATAGCCATTTTAGTGTACATAGCATATACAGAGAGTAGGTTTGATGCAATTATACACGTTAGTGAAAGAAATCGAACGGTGTCACACGCCAGACTTTTTCTCCATTGAACATGTCCAAAGCCATATATTCCTCTGGTTTGAACGTCTTTAGTTGCAATGGCGAACAAACACAACCCGAAAATGAAGTCAACTATAGATATATTAAGAAGAAAATGTCTGTTTATGCTTGAATAAAGACTAGAGCTGTCCATATAATGTTTGTGATATATCAGAATGGTATCTAAAATTATCACAACAGTCAAAAGCCAGATAAACGGTGACAGAAAATTAGTCCTGAATAGATATTTGCAAGAGGATATCGGCAGTCTTGGGGCGTGGCAGTTATCAATATGAACGCTCTGGGGTCGGGCACAACATACCGTAAATGTATCTGCTTTCAACTCATATAATACAGCTAGGCCATAAAACATATCTTCGTAAGTCGCGAAATTATTTCCCTTTAAGTTTAAACTTTCCAGGGACATCATATTACGAAATAGACCTCGCAAAAGAAGTCTAATTTTGTTATTTGAAATGTCCAGTACCTTCAAAGATTCCAAGTCTACTAACGAGTCTATGTTTATATTGACAATTTCATTGTTGTCTAGATATAATTTTTCTAGTCGCGTTAGGTTAAGAAAGCAGGTTTCATGAATAATGGTCAATCTATTTTGTCCCAAATCAAGATTTTTGAGATTCCAATTTGTTTGAAAAGGCCTGACTCCAATAGAGCTTATGTTGTTATTCCTAAAACTCAAATTTCGGAGCTGAAGTTTTCCCGAAAATGTGTCAGATGATATGGACGTCAACAAATTTCCTGAAAAATGTAGTTCTTTAATATTTTCCATCCCATGTAATGATTTTTTCGACAGGTTTGTGATGCGGTTGTTTGTCAAATCCACAACAAATGGAAAGTAGCTACAAACCGAAAGAAACTCTGTAGTTTCGATTTCATTATTGGCCAGATCTAGTTTGCGTATCCAACAATAGAAATAGAACCAATCAGGGCTTCCTATTTCAGGTGAATCTACATGTATGGTAATTAAACCGGTGTTTCCATCCATGTACCAATTAAGAGTGTTTATTCCAGTACCTCTTAGTGAGATTTCATATGTATTACTATATGTAATTTGTTTTAAAGGATTTCCATTAAGAATATAAACAGCCTGTGGATCCTGACGTAAAATTCCCCATTCAATGTTATTATAAGACGCATCCAGCAACCTCAATAAAGGAAATAAAGACAGACAAGCAATATCCGATAAACCACAATTTGATACATTCAGGTAAGTTAGAAACGGCCACTGTTTCATACAAAGTTCCGATATATTGAAATTATGTCCCGAAAAATCAATACCATATGTTCTAGATGGTGTATTAGGTAAAGCACTTGGTTCACATACATATATGCGATTTGAACAGCTACGACAACCATCAGGACAATATTTGATAGGACAACCATTCTCATCATCCCAGTGAGGGCAATGTGGTTTTCCATCACAAAGCTGATCTTTTCTTAGACATATAGGTTTTGCATATACATCTTCTTGTTTACACAGATAATCAGCTGGACAACCGTTAGCAGATTTCTCAAAAGGAAATTCGGTCTGGTTGCTCAAACATTGGTCTTTCAGTGCTGAAGGGAATGACTTGGGGATGCACTTGCCAGAATTGCATCTGAATCCGTTCGTTTCACATAAAGGAAACTCTGCAAAAAGAATCGTATCTTTGAAACATTAAATACTTTATACATACAGATAATTTGAAGTTCTTCTTTTTATGTTTGTATGTGTTCTGTATGTGCGTCTATATGTGCGTTTGTCTGTGCGTCTGTCTATGCGTCTGTCTATGCGTCTGTATGTGCATCTTTTATGTGCGTCCAAAGTCGGCACCGGTTACCCATTGGTCTCGTCGGTTTATGTGTAGTCTTTTGTGTTTGATGTTTAAATGTCGTGTGTCTCTTTTCCGTCTCGTGTTGTACTCGTCTTTTGTGTTTTTGCATCGGGTGTTTTGGTGTTTTACTGTTGATGCTGCAACGGGGTCTTGTTGGAGATCTCCTCCCTTCTATTTATGTGCGTCTGTATGTGTGTCTGACTGTACCTCTGTCTGTGCATCTGTTTGTGCGTCTGTCTATGTACATAATTAATTACTATTAGGTGATTGATAAATATTAAACTTTCATAAAGCTTGCAGGTATACTTGAGTGTATATTCAACGAAAAACAAATTTTTTGGACAAAATGTATTTTCATTTTCAGTTAGAGATTAACAGGGAATACAAAAAAGAAGTGTATAAGTATTATTGATTAACACCTTTGTAGAATTAAAACCTTTCAGGAGAGGGATCCAGTAATGTTGAGATATCTTTTGCCCAATTCTTTTTCATGTTTATGATGAATAAAATATTCTTTAACTATGTTTAAATTGAACTTATTAATAATCAATTATTTTTCGCTATTTACTTGTAAACAAGGGATATAATAGATTGATGTATGTTAAGTAATTAAGATGTACCACAATTTCTTATCGCCTTTTGGTAAATTTCTAGATTTTTATCTTACCAAATTCATCAGGAGAGGTAGGGTAAAAACACTCGCTCAGTCCATCGTTGACGATAGCCAGTGGTCGGCAAATGCCGTCACAAAACAATTCATCTAGACTGCAATACTTAAATGTGATTTTGAAATATGAAAAAATGTTCAGTACATCAATGAAAACTCATCTATATTTCCTATAATCAGAATTACTTTTAAATTAGGACAGTATCTGGTGTTTATTTATTGTAACGTCATCAAATTCTACGAAAACAGTTTCTGGGACATGACGGTAGGAAATCGACATTAAATATTGCCATGCCAATTTCATTATGGTTTTGAGTCAAATATCGTCTCAATTGGGAAATAAAATTTTCCGTATTTCGAAGAAAAAACTAACCTAAAATAGAGCCACTCATCTAATTCCGTTTTCGTCCCTGATACGTTCTTCGAGACCTCTAGGTAATCGGATACTGGGAGGGTTGTGCGCACGTAATTAAGGATAACCACACCATTTTTTACCTGCGTAGCAGATGACCGTCCTAAGTCGGCACCGGTTGCCCATTGGTATCGTTGGTTTATGTGTAGTCTTTTGTGTTTATTGCTTCTATTTCGTGTGTCTCTTACGTCTCTTGCTGTACTCGTCTTCTCTGTGTTTTCGTTTCGGGCATTTTGATGTGGTACTGCAACCGGGTCTGGTTGGAGATACCCTCCCTTCTTTTATACCTTTATAAAGTAAAATCGTTCCGTACTATCCAGTGAGCATTTGTGCTTTCATACTGAAAGGATGACTTTGACAAGGTTACGTCTTTCACGTATATTATCATTTTTGGCACCTGGAAAGCGCAAATGGACTGGAAAATACAAACTTTATGAATTCTTCTCCGGCTTTACTATACATGCTATACCGTCATAATCTAAGTGTACTTCATCAATTTTAAATCATTAAGAAAAGAGAATGATCTCCAGCATGACCACCCTGCATTCACCCAGCGAAACAAACCGACAAGAAAGTGACACATAAATGACATCAGACAAACTCCAAATCGCAAAAAAAAGACACAGGAATATTTACTAGAACATCATATAAAACAATCGTAACAGACGTACAGATGACAAATATGGATAATGACCATATCCCTGTATACAGCACAAAATCGATAATTCAGAAAATCAGAACCCGAAGGCATACAAAATCAGGATAAAACAGGAACCAAAGCAAACAAAATAAAAACCTCCACCACATGAAAAGTTGACATCGTTGTCGTTGGCAAACTATTGAAGTGTTTGCAAAAACTATGAACTTTTCATTTACGATATGGATTGATTTATAAGACATTGTCCTCTGCAACGGCTCATCAGTTTTGTAAAGTTAAATTAACAAAATGAGAAAAATACAAATAAATAACTATGTAAGGAATCACAACACCATACGGTTCGATCCTACGCGATGTCTTTGCTACGAATTAAATTTAAAGAGGAAATGACAAACATGAAAAATAATATCTAATACCGGTAAGATTCCTTTCGTTACAGCAATGGAAAGAAACTTAAATGTTGTAAAACAAAAGGACAAAACGTTGGTGCACTTGTTTCTTTCACATTTATATTATTATAGAACGGTATGATATTCTATTTACGTAGCCAATATCCTGTTGCATATCTTAAGCGTGTACACTAGAAAGTCCGAATGTTTAACGTCTTCAAATTCATTAGCATCATTTTAGAGCAGATAAATTTACAGCATGGACCAGACATGCACGTTTCGTTTAATAAACCCTCGTCAGTGATCCTCAATATAAACAATATAATCTAACCAAAATCTTTGAAAATTATGTCCCAAATATACCAAAAGACGTAGCAAAATGGCTGGGATATGATGCTACAGGACCCAGGTTTTAGAACTTTGAGAAAATTTTGTAAACAGAAATTTTCAAATGCGCTTGAAGAAACGACCAACCGAAATTGATCGAACTTGGCTATATGTGCCCTCGAGGACTCTCGGTCCAAGAGCAGTGACACTCACCAAGTGGTACAAATATTTAACGTCTTCAAATTCATTAGCATCATTTAAGAGCAGATCAATTTACAGCATGGACCAGACATGCACGTTTCGGGTAATGCATCATCATTTCAAATGATATTATTTGACAATGTTTAAAAGTGGCGACTAAATGGTTTAACTACATTGATTTCAGCGGATAAAAGTCAAACATGGATCCAAAGATCGAATCCAAAACTCACAATCACTAGGCATATTTATTCTTGAAAAAGACTAAACAAAACAAAGATGAAAAACCAACCAACCAACAAACAAACCCTTCAAAATAGACACAACGACATTTCTATAATATTTTGCACCAGAAACCTTATAGAAAAGGAAGATAGAAACTTACACCCGCAGGTATACCGTCTTCATCGTCTTTGGAAATTAACGAAACCTCCACTTCTACTTCATACCTTCCAATTCCGTGGGTCCAGAAAATAAGATTGGTCTGAAAGTAGAAATTTCGTTAATACATCTGATTAAATTGGTCTTAAAGTAGAAGGATCGTTAATACATCTGACATCAGTTGCAAGAAAAATTCTTTATGCTTTTATTGTTTCTTTTGATGTTAGAAGGAACAGGATTTTAATTAGATTGGCGTATAACAGAAAACTGATCTCATGGCAAGAAGTTCATATAAAGGAGAATATATTTAAAAGATTTTGACTTGGTATATATCAAACCCTTCCAATAAATGAGATTGCAATGGCACAATGGTTACAGTCCTCGTTCTGCCAGTATAGGAGAGGATTGATTCTTTCGCCAAGAAAATACCCACTATATCCCATCGACCAAAAACAATCGTTGGCCCTTTTGGTTGTAAGTTCCATTGTATATCCAATAGTATATATATCATCAGAAATTGGACTGGAAATTATTGTTTCACTTGTGTCTTCTGCCGAAATATGAATGATTCCAGACTCATCTGAAACGAAGAAGGAATAGTTTTTTAGAGTCATTTACTGTAAACATGGAACGGATAAGGTCCAGTTGTCCCTAATTTTCGTGAATAGAAAATTAATGAAAATTACGATTTCTATCTATATTATTTTATTAGAATATGTGTGAATACATTAGGTTCATATTTCAATTAATTGTTAAGTCACGTGCGTAAGATATGACGTCACGTTATGACGTAATGTCCTCTGAATATAGGAAAACGAATGTATACTTAGTATACCGTATGCAAGGAAAAATTCTTTGAAATTAACATGGGCGCAAACCATCAACCAAAATAAATTTTACATAGATGGACAGATACATTGCATAGATAACTTTTAGTGTAGGAATTATTTTGGTTGACGTTTCGCGCCCTATTTCATTTCGATAATTTGCACCGAATTTTGACTTTTTTTTACATTTGTCATCATTGTACGAATTTTTTGTATTTTGTGGCCGTACATTTTAGTGCAGTGCTTTACAATCAAAATGTTTATGTGGTATTTCAATCAACTATACATTTAACGTTATTGATATTGAATATAATCGAAGTCTGAACCATTATCAAAACAGGGCCAATTTTTCAGTTTACCGAACCTTCTCCTTTTAGAGTGGGGATAATTTCACGTATTTCACGAATGAAGAGTATTCGCTTAAATGTTCCCCTCGCGAAAATAACCTTGATATATTCTTACAAAGGCAATGATGTTTATACATGAAGTTTTCCCTAAAGCGTAACATCTTGATCGTATTGTCGAGATATTTACCCCAAGAAAAAATAACCACGATTTCAGTATGTAAAGAAAGAACTGCCTTATTATGTTGAAAACGCTATATTATTCTTACATCCATATGAAACAGACATAATAGATGACCGTCATACAGTATTTACATTTCGCAGCTCATCCGGCATGCTAGAGCATGAACTGATGTTTTGGATTGTCACTGCAGAAACTTACAAATTACCAAGAAACTTTTAGGTCAAGGTTTTCGCTTTCACAAACTAGTAAAGACTTTCTGGAGAGTTTGCAAAAATTATTGTCAACTTCTTGAAATTCGGACACATACAAGCAATCGGGTATACTACTTTGGGTATTTGGATGTTAGAATCAGCAAATGCCCATTATACGATGGATAAAATCCTTCTTTCACCAAACGGACACTTGGCAAGGTACCAATCTACAGCCTTGTACCAGCGCATTTTTAAGAATTGCACTCTGACTGACTGTAACGACAGGACTCCGTGACCGGCCCTGTCCAAACCTTTTATTGAAAACAGGGCCCCAACAACCTGTTCTCTCTAAATGTCAGTCAGACTCCTCGGGTGATAACATGCATGAGCTTGCTACAGCCGACAGAGCACAGACTGTTTTTCGTATGCCTTCTGTTCTGTTTTTTATATCCATTTATATATCCCTATGAGTCTGTGTTTCTTGGGCTCCTGCGTAATTCGGTCAGTTTGTATGTTCTTCGTTAAGCGAGAAGGTCGGTCATTATACACCAAAATTGTACGTTCTTTGAGAAATATGAGTACATAGAAAAGTGACAGGGTTGTACGGACGTAATCCAGGTTGCCACATCGTCTGCTTCTTGCGTTGCAGATGACCGCCCTCAGACTGCACCGGTTGCCCATTGGTCTCGTTGGTTTATCTGTGGCCTTTTGTGTTTCATGTTTCGTTGGTGTGAGTTGGTGTTCCTTTCCTTTTTGCGTCTCTTTCTGTGCGTGTCTGTTCTGTTTTTCACATTAGGTGCTTTCGGGTTTTGCTGTGGGTGCTGATAGATAACCCTCCTTTCTTTTGTATTTAAGGTTACTTAAAAATACCTAATATTATTGCTTTAGAGGTATAGTTCAATGTAGCTTGTTTATTATCATTTTCATAATTATAATTTCATGATTATAATTATTCATAACGTTTCGTTAAAATATATAAATTCTCCTATCAGTACATTTTGATAAATATTATTAGTTCGCATCAAGCAAAGTCTTCAAACATACTGTGAGACAACTTATTCCAGAAATGGAATCAATTAGATGTGGATCCTAAAACATTCTAAGGACCTTTTGGAAAATTTAAAGCTACCAATTTCAGTCATATTACAAGCATAAAGTCTTTCGACTTCTCAACGTTCTACACTGCAATCCAACACCAAAAACTCAACAACAAAAAAGACTTGCCAATATTATTCACAACACCTTTCTTTCAAAAAAGGTTATAGGAGATACAAATACCTCGTCATAGGACGGGAGGATACTTATTTCGTGAAGGAACACTCTGATTCAAACAAAACGTATACCGAAGACGATGTCATCCGGATGCTTGAGTTTTTGATTGACAACATTTCTGTGGTGTTTGGAGGAACCGTATTCCAGCAGATTGTCGGAATCCCCATGGGTACCAATTGCGCCCCCACTGCTTGCGGACTTATCTTTATATTTCGTATTTTATACGAAGCTGACGTCATCCAGACCTTGCTCTCGACTGGGCGAAAGCACCTCTCATCTCAATTCAGTTTACTTTCAGATACATAGATGACGTGTTGTCCATCAATAATTCGAACTTTAAGAACCATCTACATGAAATCTATCCTCATGAATTAGAGATCAAGAATACAACAGAGAGCGACAGATCGTACTTGGATATACTTCTATCTTTCGATGCAAACGGCCATTTGAACACCACACTGTATAACAAGCGTAACGATTTCAGCTTCCACATAACTAACTTTCCTTTCATGAGTAGCAACATTCTGTCTTCTCCTTGCTGTGG
The DNA here is from genome assembly GCA_033119305.1 of Pinctada imbricata. Lineage (NCBI taxonomy): Eukaryota > Metazoa > Mollusca > Bivalvia > Pterioida > Pteriidae > Pinctada > Pinctada imbricata. The sequence continues at coordinate 10,617,642 of VSWD01000014.1, read as the reverse complement.
TGTTTTTGTTTCTCAGCTGTAACGGTATTGCAGGGCATGTTCCAATATGAAGATTTCACCATTAGAGCCAGATGGTTTGCAAGCAGGAAAGCTACTTGTTCAGGGTTATATCACACAACGGCTGTGTAGCTCTTTGAGGTCCCTCTATCAATGTTTGAAAGCTATCTCATTTTCGATATGAATGAACAATAGCAACAGTTGCAAACACGTTTTGTTCATTAACTAAAAGATGAATTCGAGGCAATAAGGTCCATAGTTTCAAATCGAACACTTCCTCATGTTTAACTTACCTTCGGAAATCCAGTTTTTGATCGTTGCGTTGGAGGTAACCTTCCAGCCGCAGAATGATGCTCCAAAATTACATTCTATCCTGTCATCGAATCCTTTTGTATCTATTGGCATAAAATATTCATGCATTTAGGTCAGGGTGGCGACTTTTCGCACTTCGAACATTGAAGAAAAAGTGGCGTAGCTGTCGTCCGCGTATAAACTCATAAGCGGAATCATCTATATTTTGATTATTTTGCTCAATGGAATGATATATTGGACTAACTGTACAACTGGCGCGCTTTTTTCAGCAATCAACTTGTGAAATTTAAGTGCGAAGTTCGAAGTGCGAAGTGCAATGTTCGTCACGGTGAAAAAAGTCTAATAGAAATGAGGAAGAAGAAAAATTTATATGTCTACATGTAGAGGAATATCTTCTAGATCTATTCAGACCAAAAATTAAAATTTGCCCGTCTCTTTTTTTGGCTATTAACATTCATTTTTGGCCTATTCTAACATTTTTGTAATTTTAGAGAATACCACATCATAACTTTACATACCTCTGCAATGCATGAAATTTCAAAAAGTCAATACAGGTATATACCCTTTTTTCTGGAATCATAAACCTTTTGAAAAATTCTGATAAAATAAACAGTTCTAAGGAGTGTACTTTCTTATAAATACGACAACAACTCATTATTCTTATTTATAGCTAGAAGGTCGCCAGGAACACAATTTGTTTTCTATGTATAGAGCTATGGTATTGCTTTATCCTAAAGCAGTCAAATCAATATGTACCTGAATTCGTTTTTGAGCAAAACGATTGTTTCTATAAATAGCACAATAATTTGTGCAAAAAATCAATATTTTGACCCCAAAGCATAGAGATTTACCCCAAGTTCGAATTTCTAATTCTCTCGTTTTAAAAGAGTATAATGAATAGTATATTTTCTTATGTTTAAATCATTAGAGTCAGAACTCATGCGAATATGATATTTTTTTTTCCTATTTTCGGTGATTTTTCATTGAAAAATATGCATTTTGTCCCAAAAATACCCATTCAGCAATGACGATTTCAAGGAGTATTTATTTTTTTCTGAAATAATGCAACAAGCTGAGCTCATACCATTTATCGTCCATGTCGGTTTCAAATATTGCATGATATGAAAATAGAGTTATCTATCTGTAGTCGCAACCCTAACCTGAAATTTAGTCTTGAAATAACAAAAGCAAAATGCAGTCCTGATTGCTGTTAAAACTTTGAGGGACATATTTTTTTCATGTCGCATATTTTTTCTCCTATTAAACTCAAAATTGGACAACGTCCTCTGAGGACGTATCCTTCATCGTTTCATTTTTCAACAGGCCAACATATACCATTCTCCATGTTATTGACGTACAGATAGAGGGAGGTCAAATTGTATGCGAAACTTTTTACATTTAAGTCTCTTCGAATATTTAGAATAGAGATGTTACAAGAACAGTATGTAAATAAGAATGATATATATTAAGCGATTTTATAAATAGCAGCTAAAAATATATGTGTTGTGTTTCCTACATTACTGTTTGCTTCATTTTAAAAGAAATTAACTTCGTAGTTTCAATTCATTGAGTGTATATTCACCATTATGATATAAGTTTTATATAAAATAATGTTTTTATAACAGTAAAAAGAGACGGAAAAGGGTGTTCTCTAAAAAGACAAAGTTTCCCTCATGGTTAGAAAAAATGTATACTCACTACAAAAAGGCACATGACAGAATTGATAGATATTAGATGAGTTGACAGGGCACTGTATTCCATATCCCTTACGACCACTGCATGGTCTGAAACACTTTGTTCCGTCAATAGTGTGATCAAAAATCTTCCCGTCGAATCCTTGTACGCCGTATATGTCATGTCTATGTAAACATTCCATGCGAGCATTCATCTGGCGACCTAAGTAAAAGAATCGTTTTTATGGTACAACAAGAGTCCCCTATTGCTCAACGGGTAAAATGAGTTCCAAAAGTAAATCTGATTGAAACTATGTTATATATCTGATACATATAATGTATCCGACAAAGAACTTTCTGATATCGTCGTTTGTTTCTGAATTATTGTAATAATGAAGTACTGATAAAAATAGATTCTTCAAAAACAGTTTCTGATAAAACATAAATTCAAAAAAGTCATATTACTGTATTTGGCATCTGTGTAAAGAATTAGAAATAACAAGTAAAAAATATGACAGTTTGTCAGCAAAACATGTCGCTTAACAGAGCTACAAATAGAGTAAAGCCAGTTTATGACCTCAATATCAGAATCAGTGTTCATATCTCAGTTGATACGCCATGCCAGAGCAAGTACCAAATGTACGGATTTTGTTCTGAGAACTAGACATTTTTCAGATAAGCTTCTCAGTCAGGAATATGTTTGTGACCGACTAACATCGTCAGTGAGGAAGTTCCATGGTCGATATGGGGAACTCGTCATACAGTATGATGTCCCACATATGAACCATCCAACCAAAGATTGTACTCTATGTCTTCCGAAATGGCAGTAACCGAATGTGACAGTTCTAGCGAATTGAAGCTGTGGGTGTTGCATGCAAGCAGAGATGCTTACTCTTCCTTGGCACCTGGTCTCACTCCCATATCGAGAGTTCGCTCTTTTCATACGGTGGATGTTTTTGTTTGTTTGCTTTGGTTCCTGTTTCATCCTGATTTTTTTATGCCTTTGGTTTCTGATTTTCTGAATTATAGATTTTGTGCTGTATACAGGGATGTGGTCATTATCCATATTGGTCATCATTGTAAGTGGAGAAATTCAAAGGAAATGATTTTGGTGTGATGCGAAAATGGTTGCAATATGTTGACTTTAAAAGTAGGGTGCGTTTAAAAATGTGTTGTTAAATTGTGATATCCCATACAGAACAAGAAGAAATAAAGATGAATTTACCAACAGGTGAACGCAGTAGCTGATTTTTCCATTTATTTTATTGGACTGACAGACATCAAACATTACCAAGTTTGGCGATATTTCCATTTTGGCATCAAAATATAAAACATGGCAACACTTACGAGCAAAATACCGAAACAATCAAATGAGAAACTACAGCTTGATCCTTATTTTCCAAAAACATAGTTACTTCCCGTTTGGGATGGTAATTGACGGTACAAAAAATGTATCTGACATAGACTGATTGCGACGTCATCAAATTCTATTGAAACGATCCTAAAACTCTGGGCAGTGACGGAATAAAATCGGCTTTATCATACCATTTCCATGACGTCTTTTAGTTTTACGTCAGACACCGTCTCAAATGGGAGATTAATATAATCTATCCACAGATGTGATCAGAGACAAGGAAATCCATCGCGAGTGTCAAGGTTTTGTTTGTACCACGACGAGGATTGGCGAGTCGTGGACAAAAGCAAATCCTGAAACACGAGGGTTGGATTTCCGTATCCCTGGTGACATTTGGGGATTGATTATTTTTTCTTTCATGGGCTTCAGAGCTAAAATAATAAGTATTTATGAATTCTTTTTCAAATTTTAACCGGCTAACGCAGCAATTATGTATGACGTCACGATGACATTAAGCATTTCCGGCATGAGCTTATCTCACCGAGTAGGGTTAGACAACATTTTTCCTGACGCCTACTTTCGCGGACAAATCAGTCTCAAGTGAGAGAAAACCCTGGAGAGGGCTTATGTAATGTTGTTATAACTTTTGCCCAATCCTATTTCATGTTATTATGAAATAAAATATGTTTAAACTAAAAACGCAATTCAGACAGAAGAGACACAGAAGGGAAACGTAGATTAAACACTAAAGACTCTAAACTCAAATGACAACACATATACCAACGAGACTGATGGCGAAAATACTAAGAACAATTATCTACCATGGAAATAACAAATTGATTATTATCCGGAATAGAAAAAAAAAACAACCCATACGAGAAATGATTGAAATTTCTTACCTGTCCAGAAGTTCTGTGCCCCTACAATTATTATAGAGAACTCATTATAGATAACTGATCTTTCAAGGCCTTTTTTACATATCTTAAATCAAAAGCATTGATCTATGAAAGGCTTAATCAAATTCAGAACAAACTGACATACATTGTATTTTCATATTCAATATAGTCATAAAGCCTTTTTATATTTTTAATATAGTCATTCACAATAATTTCAAACATTGTACTTTATATTATCAATAAAGTCATATCATTTTATTTATCTCATGAATTATCTTGTAATGTTTATTTCCGCGATTACAACATAGAAAATATGAAATTTAAAACATTTTTTTCAAAGTTGGACCTTTTGAGAATACATTTCCTCTTTCACATTCTTTTTTTTCATAGGATTAGAATGAACAGAAACTATTTATTTTGATCTAAGCATGTTAATTTAATATCTCAATTTAAAAATGAAACATGTTGAGAAAGGAGTACAGTATGTCCTGTAATTTGCCACTTCGGCCTTTTTTTACATGTAATAAATAACAATGAACACTCTATATCCACAAATTTTCGGCCACTCGGCCTTTATCAAGTGGAAAACACGAATACAAAAGAATTCTACGTAATATTCATAATTGCTGGTAAACAAAGAAATGGCTTTGTTTACCAGCAGTTATGGATATTACGTAGAATTCTTTTGTATATTTTGTGCTTTTCCGCTTGATAAAGTCCGAGTGGCCTAAATTTTGTGGATATAGAGAGTTCATTGTTATTTATTATATTAAACTTCCCTACGGAGGACACTACTTCATTTTTTTCTAAGTCCTTCAGATATTCATAAGTTTCTAGTTTACTTTAAGTAAAATGTAGGATGAACCAAATGAGTAAAGATTGATTTTATTTCACAGCCCTATACGGTATACTTTAAGGTTTCAACCGTCGAAAATAAATGAAATCATGGAAACTATCAATAAACGAAAGAAATTTCAATACAAACTTTTTGACATTTGGTAGCGCGCTAGTCCTCGCTCACTATCATTTGGATTGATTGATATCTGATCGACCATTCAATTTGCATAATTTTTTTCTTCGGCTAGACCTGGCGTGCGCTCGACGTTTAAAGATTTAATGGTAAAAAACGATGAGTTTCCATTGTTTTCCGTTATTGAAGACAAATGACGTCGGAATATGACGTAATATATCGCATACGTGACGTTGGTTATGACGTAGTATTTCCTCACATACTAACCATCGTAATACTTTATGATATATTATCCATTCAAAAAAGCATTTCTACCTAAATTATAGGGCTGATTTGAGGGTTAAGCGCAAATGGTCCTTTACTTCCATATTGTAGTAGAAGATGAATTTATATAAATCAACATAATTCTTATATGCATATGTTGGTCAGTTCGGAAATAACGACCATGATTCTTCATTCTGTTTTGGCTTGAATCATTTCATTTTACCATATATAGACTTAGAACGTATTAAACAGAAAAAGAAAAGATATAGATATTTGCGATGCCTTACAGCAGTAGTCTTCGTCACTTCCGTCCTCACAGTCCACTTTGTGGTCACAGAAATTATCCATCCATGTACAGGTACCATCTTTACACATGAATTCATCTTGTCGGCATGAGCCTATAAAGTAGAATAATATGATATATATGCACAACCAATGTAATTCCCTGAGATGTTACTATTGAAAGGAACGTGCTGCAATTCGTGTATTAACACTCGTGACGTCACAATGCATAAGATCTAAAGAAACATGCCGCGACGGTTGTTCTAACCTGCAAACTGAACCCGCGGTGAGATGAATTTTGACGTCACTCTTTTACCTAGAAAAGGCTATTTAAGAAAACAAGAATGAAATAGCCTGTTGGGGCCATATCTCTTGAACCGTTCAAGGGATCACTTTTATATTTTGATACGTTGTTGCTTTTGACCAAAAGGTTTCACATCACTTTGACCCAAGATCATGTGATCAAGGTCAAGGTCACTTATTACATATTTAATGTTGGGGGACATTCGTTTTTTTTTTCCAAAAACAATTTTAAATTTCACATGTGTATTCTTTGTAACAAGACCTTCCCATTGGTACCAAACAATTTTGATTTCTTGACCATGACCTTAAAGTTTGACCTACTTTTTAGCTCTACTAGTCAAAGACCAGTCGAGCTTATGCGATACCATGTTGTCCAGCGTACGTCCGTTCGTGTGTCTGTCTGTAAACAATTTTTGTGAACGCAACTCCTCTGAAACCATAAATGATGGAAACCTAATTCTCTCTGCATTTAGTTTGGTCTATGGTGTAGTTGTGCACCTGATATTTTGTTTGAGCCCCTAGCCCCCAGGGTCTTAGAAAAATGATGTGGTCATTTGGTGTGTGAGTTTTCCATACTGAGAATAACACATCTATAGATTTTTAAGGTCAAGGTGTCATTGTGTAATAATAGGAAAAACTAGTGGACACTCTAGAGGTCACAGGTTACTTCTGATCTTCACCAAACTTTACATGTTAGTTTTCCATGATGAGAAAATTACACCTATCGAATTTCAAGGTCAGAAGTAAACGCCACAATGGATGATCATATTAAAAGCTTGTTGATACTCTGGAGGTCTCAGTTTACTTCCAATCTGCTATTGATTTTCAAAATCAAAGTTATACATAAACAGGAAAACCAACACTGATTAGATAGAATAAACATGTGAGGTTTTTTGCCATATGCTTTGTGTTGCTCGTGTTTTTATTCAGACTTTCATCTGCAACTTCTACAAATAATTGAATGTATATCACAGTGGAGCATCATAGTGATGATTTACAAATTAACTTCAATTCTATAGTAGTTGACCTACTTTTACAAAAGTTGTTACTCTTTGAAAAAAGATTTTCTCTGTATTTGAATGACACTTGCTGTGCAGTTTCAAACTGATAGTTATACAGATGTACGATGTGGTTGATGTTTACCTACAATAGTCCTAATACAGGAGTCACTAACCTTTGTTCATTGTAATAGGCCATTATTATACACAATATACCTTTAAAGTAACACTGACACTTCATAATTATTCACCTGTCTCTTATATATTTTAGGATGTTTAATCTAAAGTGCAAGCTTTCCACATTTTAAAAGTTCATAATTTTAGCATCTTACAATCCAGTGCATTATTTGATACACTTAAAAGGAAGGCTCTTCATCTGCTGCAAGTACTTCCTTTGCTATCAAATGACAAATATGGATAATGACCATATCCATGACCTAAAACTTATAAAGTGCATCAATCTTGTTTGATATCCTAAAAGTGAATATGGCTCTCAGGTGAACGATGCGGCCCTAATGGGCCTCTTGTTATATTTTATCGTTATCAACAACATCTTACTTCAATCCGTTTGTATTCATGAATGCATGTAGTGTGACTAGTGTAAATGTAAGTGTTGATTTTCTCCTGAAGAAGAAGACCTTAATCTTCTAAAATTTCAGTTCTCATTTGATCGTAGTGTCGTAAGTCTCTTGTACAATTTTTGTGCTGTTTATATCCTCTTTTCTGACAGTGACATGCATAAGGCCTGGGGCTGATCCGACAATTTCTGAATACTTAACGTTGTTGCTTAACTCTTTCTTGTGCTTTTTATTTTTATCTTTATAAACAACATTGTATTCCAATTATATGATCCGTTAGTAATATCGGATGCAAGGAGTATGACTAAGAGCATGTTTATAAAAAGAAAATTGGGATTTTTATTTGTTTTATTTCAGCTTAGTGTGTTTTGTTGTACTGTACCTTTGTTTTCTAATATTTACCTATGACTTTAATTGCATTGTAACATTTTCCTTTATCTTAACTAAAGGCTTTGCTTGTCTTTCAAAAAAGAAGATGTCGAGCACCGAACATTTGAGTGAACTTCAAAATTTATTTTAGTGTCGTGAGTATCTCGAAACGTTTTTCGTGCTGTTTATACCTTCCTTCACTGAGTGTAGTATCGGGAGTTCGCTTCTTTTCATGTGGTGGAGGTTTTTGTTTGTTTGCTTTGGTTTCTGTTTTATCCTGATTTCGTATGCCTTCGGTTTCTGATTTCTGAATTATCGATTTTGTGCTGTATACAGGGATATGGTCAGTTGTTGTTTATCTTATCCTTTTTCTTTATCTATATTCTATCTTGAAAAATGAAAGTGTAATCGTTGGATCCGCTAGTATCTAAGATGAAAAGAATATTACTTATAACATGTTTATTCAAGCTTTAAATTTTTTGTTTGTTTAATTCGAATGCCTTGTGTTTTGTTCTACTTTACCGTGTTTCTTACTTTTTCCTTATGCCTTAATTGTAAATTTACTAAAATGTAAGTTTTGATTATCAGCCAACGAAGAAACCGTCGAATTTCGAAAATATGAGTTCTAAACTTATTTTAGTGTCATGAGACTTTCCAGCCATGTTTGTGCTGTTAATATCTTCTTTTCAATGAGTGACATGCATTAGCCCTTCGGTCGATCTTACACACCATGCAGGTTCCCCTCAATCTTTTCCTCATAAGCAGTCCAAATTAATTTCACTGTTAAGAAACAAGGCCGATTTAATGGTTCGTGGCCGTACCCCTTTATTTTAGTGTCTTGAGTCTCTCGCACCATTTGGTGCTGTTTATATCGTCTTTTCTGCGAGTGACATGATTTAACCCTTGTGCCTATCCGACACTTTCTGAATAATTAACGTTCTTGTTTATCTCTGTTTTGTGCTTTTTATATTTTATCTTATAAAGAACAGTTCTGGATAAAAAATCTTAACACTGCAGCGCCCTATGGGTGCAACGATAACATCAGCACTATAGGAAACTTAACAAGAAAGGAGGGGATCTCCAACAACACCTAGTTGCAGCATCAACAGCAACCTCCCAAAACACCCACTGTAAAACACAAAAATGACACGCACAGAAAGAGACGCAGTAGTACAATGAACGTCAAATCACAGAAAAACATAGAACACAAATGACTACACATAAACCAACGAGACCAATGGGCAAACGGTGCCGACTTAGGACGGCCATCTGCCTCGTGAGTAGCAGACGGTGTGGTTATCCTGGATTACGTGCGCACAACCCTCCCACTATTCCGATTACCCAGAGGTCTCGAAGAACGTACAATTGTGGTGTAAAACAACCTCCTCACTGTCAGATGACCACACACAAAGAAGACCGCAAAACGCAGGGGCCCAAGCAACACAGATGAATATGTAAATTGATATAAAAAGAGGGCATGCGTAATACAAGTCCGGGTTGTCAATCGGTAAATGTGACGAGCTTATTCAACAGATCACAAAGAAGACCTCGAAGTCATGACATTCGAAAATATAATAGGCCTAAGATACATAGTTTCTCCTTCGACGACTTGGTTCCATTTTTGAATGAGCCTCTAGGCCTGCATTATATTCGTACCAAATTATACTCTGTTTCTTTACGGAAGTTACACGAAATCTACGATTATACGAAGGACCTCGCATATACCGATACACGTTCCCCAGAATACAGACTACAAGGAGTCATCTTGGACATTTCTACTTTTCGTTTATTTCAAGCAGTTAGATCAGATAATTCAGAGGAGAAAACAAACCGCCCTTTCATTAAAGTAAGATTTGCAAACAAAGGTATTGATAACTTGAATCTTGGTCAAATTTTGAATCACAAAACTGTCACAGAAAAAAATCCCACCATATTTCAAAAGAAAAGAAACTCCTTGTATTTCCTATAGCTACACACCAACAGTTGCATCTAAAATTTACAATTACAAACGATTCCTGCAGTGTGTTGATTTAAGTAATCCCTCACTACATCCACTTCCCTGCGAATGTTCTTCATCGGATTTCAACTACTCTCCTTGTGGACACGTTATTACTGGTGACCTTAGTATAGTCAAGAACGACAAGTTGAGAGAATTGTAAAAAAAGTGTCCCAAAAAAAGAGAAAGTATGTCCTTTACATGGAACCAAAATGTCAAAATTATCATGGACTCTTGTGAGGAATATGCAAGACGATGGGCAAAGAAAGAGGATGTACAGCTCGACACCCTTTCCGAATGGAAAAAATCAATCAGAGGGTTACTTTTATCTAGAATTAACCGATTAAAATCAACTGTGAACACCAGATTCGTGTCTTTATTTAAAGACCCTGATGTTATCACAGAACTTACCTATCTCCAGGAACATTATGTCATCACACCAGCAGACAAAGCCTCAAATAATTACACATTTACTTGCAAAAAGTACTATTTCGACAGTCTAGTTAAAGAGTTGGGTTTAAATTCGACACCTGGATATCCCACTTACACCCCAACAAACCTTTCTGCCTCTGAAATAATAGATAACCACAAATCAGCTCTTGCTTCCTTTGGCTTCGACACTACCAATTTAGATTTAGATTTACCATACTTATACTACATACCTAAAATGCATAAGAATCCGTACAAACAACGTTTCATCGCTGGTTCCTCAAAATGTTCTACCAAATCTGTATCGATCTTACTCACCAAAGTTTTATCTGAAATCAAATCTGGGCTACAAAAATATTGTTCGACAGTATATTCTCGCAGTGGTATCAACCAGATGTGGATTTTAAAGAATTCAAAGGAACTTTTAGAACATCTGAAATCCACTCATTTTAGTAGAGTCCATTCGATCAAAGCCTTTGATTTTTCGACACTTTACACTACAATTCCACATTCTAAATTGAAAGAAAAACTCGCAAAAATTATAAGTAATGCGTTTACAAGTAAGAATGGTAATCGCAAATACAAATTTATTGTTGTTAACTATGACAAAACCTACTTTGTAAAAGAAAAGTCAGATTCTGAAAATAAGTACACTGAAACAGACATTATTCAGATGTTAAACTTTCTGATCGACAACATTTTTGTGGTGTTTGGAGGAAAGGTCTTCCAGCAAATTGTCGGAATTCCAATGGGGACCAATTGTGCCCCACTCCTTGCCGACATTTTCCTTTACTCGTACGAAGCTGAATTCATTCAATCTTTGGTCTCTGAAGGAAAAAGATACTTAGCTTCTGACTTCAACTTCACTTACAGATACATAGACGATGTGTTGTCCATCAATAATCCAAAATTCGCGGATTACCTCAGCAGTATCTATCCTTCGGAGCTTGAAGTCAAAGAAACTACAGAGACAAATAATTCAGCATCCTATTTGGACATAATGTTGTCCTACGACACTGATGGTCACATGAACACCTCACTCTATGACAAACGTGACGACTTCAATTTCGGCATTACGAACTTTCCTTTTCTGAGTAGCAACATCCCTTCATCGCCTGCTTATGGCGTGTTCATATCTCAGTTGATACGCTATGCCAGAGCAAGTACCAAATATACGGATTTTGTTCTGAGAGCTAGGAGTCTTTCAGATAAGCTTCTCAGTCAGGGATATGTTTGTGACCGAGTAACATCGTCACTGAGGAAGTTCTACGGTCGATATTGGGAACTTGTCATACACTATGATGTCCCACTATCCAGAATGGTGGATGATATTCTGTCATAGACCATTTGAACCATCCAACCAAAGATTGTACTCTATATCTTCCAAAATGGAAGTAACCGGATGTGACAGTTCTACCGAATTGAAGCGACGGGTGTTGCATGCAAGCAGGAGATGCTTACTCTTCCTGGGCACCTGGTCTCACTCTCATATCGGGAGTTCGCTTCTTTTTATATGGTGGAGGTTTTTGTTTTTGTTTGCTTTGGTTCCTGTTTTATCCTGATTTTGTATGCCTTCGGTTTCCCCTTTTCTGAATTATCGATTTTGTACTGTAGACAGGGATATGGTCATTATACATATTTGTCATTGTATTCAACTTAATGTATCCTGAAGTATTCGTGAATGCAAGAAGTATGACTGACAACATGTTTATTTAAGCTTTTGGTTTTATATTCGCTGTGTGTTTCGTTCTATTTTACCTTGGTCTTAACACTGTCGGTATTTAATATGTGACATCACCAAGATATTTACAAGTGTAGTTTTTCAAGTTTATATCTAATGTGTCCCTACAAACAAGATATAAAATTATTAAGAATACTATTTTTAACTTGATCCTCTGTAACAGATTGTCAGAGGTAAATAAACTTTTCTCTGCAAGAGAGGAAGACTGGACTTTTTCCTCATTTCACAAGAGCTTCTATCTACGGTGAAAAGTAGTGATATTTTACATGGATATAGAATTGATCACTCTATGATTGATGTTGAATTTAAATTTGGAAATCAAGAGAAAGGTTAAGGGTTTTGGATGTTTAATAACTCCCTCCTTAGAGATAAAGAAAACGTTGAATCGGTTAAAAAGAGATAAGTAGAACTGTCTCACAATATGCTACCAATGTAGACTCATCCTCAGGTACTAACATGGACAGTAATAACATAAGTTTCGAAATCGATGACAAACTGTTTTTAGACACCCTTATGATGAATATTCGAGGGATCAGTATCTCTTATTCTACTCAACTAAAAAACTAAGAAATAAACGCGAACAAGAACTTGAAAACGAAATAAACTACCTAGAAAAATTAAACAATCTAGATGCCAGCTCGCAGGAACAACTCACAAAATTAAAAACCGAACATGAAGGATACAGAAAAAAAAATGAAAGGAGTAATTGTCAGGACGAGAGTCCGATGGATTGAAGAAGGTGAGAAACCTTCAAAATATTTCTGTAGTTTAGAAAGAAGAAATTATATCAACAAAACGGTCAACAAAATTATAGATGAAAGTAACAAGGTAATAACAGAACAATGTGAAATTCTTAATGCGATAAAGACATTTTATAATACTCTGTACTCATCAAGAGATGAAGTCCTTGCAAACATTGACTTAAATCAGCTTTTATCTTCGAATGATATACCTAAACTAAATAACAATCAGTTGAACAATTTGAATTTAGAGATAACTTTGGCAGAAGCAGGAAAGATATTGAAAGAAATGAAAAATAACAAAACACCAGGACCAGATGGATTTACTACAGAATTCTATAAATTCTTTATGAAAGATTTATGTGCTTTCTTACTACGATCTTGGAAATCAGCATTTGAAACAAATGAACTATCTCAAACTCAGAGACAAGGTATTATAACGATTTTACCAAACCTCGCGAGTTTTTAAAGAATTGGCGCCCAATATCATTACTTAACGTCTCATACAAAATTTTATCAGGGATACTAGCAGCCAGATTGAAATTAGTACTTCCTTTTTTAATTCACTCAGACCAGAAAGGTTTTATGTCAGGTGGATTTATAGGAGGCAACACTAGGACAATTTACGACGTACGTCAATTTACAAAAGAAAAGAAAACTCAAGGACTATTACTTCTTGTAGACTTCGAAAAGGCTTTCGACTCCATATCATGGACGTTTATGTTTAAATGCTTATCTTTCTTCGGCTTTAGTGACTCCTTCATAAACTGGATAAAACTTCTTTACAAAGACACAAACCTATGTGTGATACAAAATAGTATTTTCTCGGAATTCTTCAAAATTGTAAGGGGTTGTAGACAAGGAGACCCAATATCGCCATATCTGTTTAATCTATGTGTTAAAATTTTAGGATTTTTGATAAGAGAAAACAAATCTATAAAAGGAATTGTGATCGGAAACAAAGAACATCGACTGCTACAGTACGCAGATGATACCTGTTTATTTCTTGATGGAAGTGAAACAAGCTTAAAGAGTGCACTTGATCTGCTTTTTCAGTTTGCAAAATTTTCAGGACTAAAGCCTAACATTGAAAAAACACAGGTAATTTGGATAGGAAAATATATAGGCAGTAAGAAACGACTATGCACGGAATTTCAATTGTCGTGGAACGAGTCCTCTTTTATCGCTTTAGGAATAATCTTTTCAGCCGATATACACAACATTGAAAATGTTAATTTCATCAAAAAATTAAGTGAAGTAAAAAATGAAATCACACAGTGGTCAAAAAGGCACTTGACAACTTTAGGAAAAATCACGGTCGTAAAGTCGTTACTCCTACCTAAATTCACACACTTAATATTCTCTATTCCAACGCCTTATGAATCTTTTCTCAAAGAAATAAATGATACGTTTTTCATATTCATATGGAACAATAAAAGAGATAAAGTTAGTAGAAACCAGATGATAAAGGACTATAGCGAAGGTGGATGCAGGATGATTGATATTCATTCATATATCAAAGCAATAAAATTAACTTTGTACAGACGTCTTATCAAAGGTGAATGCGACTGGGAATCTCTATTTTCAACGATATGTCAATGTGATGTGGAAAAACTTGTCAAATTTGGTGATGAATACCCAAAAATATGTGCTAAGAGGACGTCTAATCCATTTTGGATAGAAATGCTCACCATATTATATGAATTTATCAAAATTGTAGTAAATAAGAATCCCTACTCATTCAATAAAAACTTATTATTTAGCTCATACTTGCTTATTGAAAAAAAACCTTTACATCACAAAATTTTCGTCGACAAAAATATTCTCTTTGTTTTTGACTTGTTAGATCAAGACGGGAACATATTGACCTTTGATAATTTCAAAACAAAATTTAACATAGATATTTCCTTTATTCATTACATAGGCATTCGCAATTCACTATACAAAACATGGCCAACCCTAAAAGATGGGGCTATAAAATACACTTTACCCTGCATACCGACTTACATAAAGGTATTGTATCAAGATAAGAAAGGTTCTCGTTCCATATATGACATGTTCATAGATAGTATAAAATATTTTACAAATTAGCAACAGAAATGGGAAGGAGAATTAAATACTTCCGACATTAATTGGAAAAAAATTTAAATATATTCACCGGAACCGGAAATAAATATTTCCAATGGTTCCAGTATAGAATTACTCACAGAACTCTGGGAACAAACAAAATTTTACATGCTATGAAAATAAAATCTACACCTTTATGTTCTTTCTGTAACCAAGATAATGAATCTATAGTACACTTATTATATGAATGTAGACACATAAAAGAGATGCTTGAAAAATTAATCGATTGGCTTAACGCTAATGCTAAATTAATAAATGACAATATTGTACTAAATAAGGCAGAATATATTTTAGGATCTCACGACCAATATGCACTCAATATGATTTACCTTTTCACAAAAGCATATGTTTATGAATTCAAACTTAAATATGAAATTCCAAACTTTGACTCTTTTAAGTTTAAAATTCTATCCGAAATAAAAGGTTTGAAGCATATTCATGAAAAAAATGACACATTAGAAATATTCCGAAATGGGACAAGTATGAATTTCGTATGTTGCTATCTATTAAATTATGATGGTTGACACTCGAAAAATAACTGATGAGAATATTATATATCTGTGCAACACCAATGTATTGTTTGTTACCCAAAAACGATTGTGCTTAGAATATCAATATCATATTTAATGGTCTTCAAACGTGTAATGATATGTACCCTTACAAAGATGTAATGTCACAATATTTTCGTGGATGACTACTATATATAAGATGAATTGTGAAATGTTATGTTATTATTACTTTATCTATATCATTATCCTATATTGGAATGGCAACATTAACTATAGATCTATATTATGAGAATGCTAAATAGATAAATGACTTGATCAGAAATCTTTTACAGTGTGGCCAACATGTTCAGTCAGTGATAACTGGATCGCTATACTTGAACAGAATGGTCACACTGTGAAGATCACTTTCAATTTATCTTTTATTGAAAAAGGAGAAATGCAAGAAATGCTGATGTTGCCATACCAGTAATGCCATTATTTAACTGCACCATGTAAATATTTTGTAAATGCTGAAACGTTTACCTGAGAATCTCTAAATTTAAGCTGAAGAAGTAATCTTTTAAAATAGAAACGCTATAAGCTTTTGGGAAGCTGTAGAGGGGGATGTTTCAATATGTTTAAAATAAAAACCAAATGTAGGAAATCCTCTTAACCAGACTTCCTACTGGTGGACGTTTCAGCATAAAAACAAAATGTACATACTTTAATCAATAAATGGTGGAGTTGGATGGCTGTAGGGGAGGAAGGAGGCCATAACCCCCCCCCCCCCAAAAAAAAACCAAAAAAAAGTTTTCTTCATGAGCAAATTACATTTTTAAATTACTAGATCCTCAAAAGTCTACCTGTTATGGAGGTCAGTTCAATAAATTGTTCTAATAAGAATAAGCTTTCTTGAAAATTCTTGAAATTCCTAAAACATGGGTCCTGTGGCATCATATCCCATCCATGTTGGTACATCTTTCGGTACATTTTTGGACATCAAAATTTCACACATTTTAGCCATATTACATTATTTAGAATGAGGATCACTGGCGAGGGTTAACATGGTTAACGTGCATGTCTGGTCCATGCTGTAAATTTATCTTGTCTTAAATGATGCTACAGTCAATAAATATTGCTCAGTCCCAACGTTTCGGCCGAAGCCTTCTTCAGGGTGGAGTCCTTTTCGCTGGATTACATCGTATTCGTTTTCAAATTCATCAAAGCAGTCTTGTAAAGAGTTCACTTCAAATTGCGCTTTGTTTATCGGTATCCATAATGACGTCATAGTACGCGCATATGGCGCTAAAATATTGTTCTTGATTTAACGTCATTAAATGCGTAAAATAACTGCATGCCTTACTATGAATTCACCAATATTATGTATAAACATCATATTAAAAACAAAAAACAAAAAAAAAAAAAAAAAAAAAAAAAACGCACACATAATTATCATATATAAAACTGCTTGAGTACGAAAAATTGCTGTATTTGTCCTCTGGAATTTTCTTAATAGTCCGGCCAGAGAACTCCCAATTGTGATTTTTTATTTAACCCCAATGGCATCCCTGTATTTAATTTGTCAATCCAAAATATTTCTTTTGTTTTTCTATAGTAACGCGAGTTTTCTAAACATCTCTCGAGAATAGCAATTTTAATGTCCTTAATACTGTGATCGTTCTGATTGAAATGGTTTGGTACGCTCTTGTTTCTTCCATGAGTTACGTCTGCCAAATGTTCCTTGAGTCGCTCCCCTATAGATCTTTCCGTTTCCCCGACATATACAAATTGGTCGCATTTATCGCATCTTATCCCATACACGGCATTCCACGTTTTGCACATATGATATTGGTTTAATTTAACGGTTGTGTTGTTGGTTTTCAATGACGAACTACGCATGATAAGCGGGCAGATTTTGCACTTTGGAGAGCACGTGACTTCCGGTTTTCCCTTTTCCTTGAAAATTTTATTATGTTTCCCGTGAACAAGTACATCTCCAAGATTGCGTCCTCTACGAAAAGCCAAAATTGGTGGTGATTTAAATATTTTTTGTAATTTTTCCGATTTATGTAGAATATTCATATGTTTGTGTGTTATGTTCCTTACATCTGGTAGTTGCTTTGCATATGTAAGAACCAGCGGAACTCTGTCGATTTCATTTTCTCTATGACGGTAGCCAAGGAGATCTGATCTCTTTAATTTGTCCACTTTACTGAGTTCTCTTTCTAAGAATTTCGAACTATATCCTCTTTTTCTGAGATTGTGTTTCAGCTCACGTCTGTGTTTTAAATAACCCGTTTCTTCGCTGCATATCCGTTTTATCCTTAGACCTAGACCGTACGGTATAGACCGTTTAGTGCTATTTGGGTGGTCTGATCTGCATTGTACGTATATATGCTTGTCTGTTGGTTTTGTGTAGAGATCGGTAATAATTTTTCCATGATGTAATTTAACGACTGTATCAAGGAACTCGATTTGCTCACGACTGTACCTTATCTCTACTTTAATATTCGGGTGTATACTGTTTGCATACTTGTAGAATTCATCCAATTTTTCCTGTCCGTGCGTCCATATACCGAAGCCATCGTCAATATATCTTTTATATATGTATGGTTGGAGCTGAAATTTTGCGAGTTCCTCATCCCAGCTGCGCATGTACGTACATGCGTAGTTACGACCAAGACGCGATCCAATAGCTACACCTTCTATCTGATGATAGCTCTCGTTGTTAAAAGCAAACACATTATTCTCTAGTACTGATTTGATCATTTCCATTACAGCATCCGTATGTATATCCTTCCTACTTCTTTTTTCTAACGCAACTTTGCACGCTGCTAGACCTTCGGTCTTTGGTATTGATGGGTATAGTTTGACAATGTCAAAGCAGAAAAGGATTGGATTTTCGGGGAAACTGTCATCCTTCTTAAGAGCTTCTAATTGTATTAGAAAATCCGTTGTGTCTTTGATATAGCTCGGCGAACTCGTGACATAATCATTGAGCTCGCGCTCTGCAAGATGGGCCATCCTTTCTGTTGGTGTTCCTATGCCATTGACGATTGTTCGGAGTGGCCTCTCTTTTTTATGAAGTTTTGGATTTCCTTTTAGTCTACCTTGTTTGTGATACTTTGGAACTAAATACTTCCTCATTTTTGATCCGATGATGCCTTGTTTGACCATGTCATCTACTTTCTTCTTTATATTTTTTTCAGATTTTGCGTATTCATTTTTTCCGACTTTTTCATACGAGTTACTTTCATTCATTTCCTTTTCTAAACTTTCTATGTATTTCTCTGTATCCATTACGACTATTCCAGAGCCTTTATCCGCAGGCCTTATGATGATGTCATCAGCGGACAGTAAATCTTGGAGAGCCTGTTCCTCCTCACGGGTTAAATTCATATCGATTCTGTCCTGTATTCCATCCATCACGTCTTTTTTAACAGCCTCAATGTAGGCATCTAACCATCTATCCCGACCCGGATTTGGTGTAAAATGACTTTTCTTCTTTTCAGTAAGCCATTCCTCTGTTGTTTGTTTTGTACGGTCTCCATGTTCAATTTCCAAGTTTTCCTCGAAGTAGAATTCGCGCAGTCGCATACGTCTTTCCCATTCCGCTAAATCGCTTTGCACTTTCCATTTATTTATTTTACGTGTTGTTGGAATAAATGAAAAACCTTTACTTAGTAGGTCCATTTCTGCCTTACTCAGAACTCTTGATGATAGATTTGTCACGATTTGGATAGTTTTATTTTCGCTTTTCGGTAATGATTTGTGCAACCTTGTATTATCATTCAGTTGAACTTCAAATACTTTATCCTCACTTACTGTTTCAGTTGTGATACTTTCTGAATTAATATATTGGTTCAAATTTCTATCGTTTGAATGTTCTATCCCATCATTAGAGTTTCTTCCCTCCTCTCTTGTACTTTGTGTCATGTCGAACCAGTCGAAAGTACTTTGTTTTGTTGTTTTCTTACAATTATATTCAACACTAGTGTCAGATCGATGAGGTCCGCATTTTATGTTGTTGGATGGAAATCTTGTCATATCTCTAGTCTCATTTGGTGTAAGAAAATCGAAATGGTTATTCTTTAAAAGGACATGAACCGACTTCTCTCTACTCACTCCCACAATAGATTCAAATTTCTGAATATTTGACCCCTCATGAACGTATAGGAGTATTCCGTACGTACCTGTCGCACCATAGACTTCCGCTTCCGTTGCCCACGATGCTAAGTTTCCGTCTGTGTTCCGTTGGTTATTGATATGTGCATAGAAATCGCCGTCTACATATTCCTTGTATATTTCAGAATTTGAACACATATGCGAAATGATTTCATTGCGTATTTCTACATGTTTGTCTTCGTGGCCATATTTCCATATCGATAAACATCTATAAAAACAGTTTCCGTCTCCGCGAACTTTAATCTTTTCAAAACCCCAGTTGTCCGTATTCTTTCCACGTTTTATTAGGTCACTTAATTTCCGTTGTTTCCTTTTTGAGAGGTCACTTTTAATTTTCTCGACCTCTGAAATCGAATATCCTCGAAAAATTTCATTCCCTTCAACTAGTGACAGGCGATGCCTAATCTCAACCAGTTTCCTTTGATTGGACTGTACAGCTAACTCAACGAATTTCAGTGATGCGTCTTTTTTCACCTTTTCGCATTTTTCTTTAATGTCATAGTCTCCGATGCTATTCAGCTGCCATTTTAAACAGAATCCTTTCGGAATATATGATTTTTCTAAACATGCTTCTAAGAATTCAACATTTGATGAAAATTTGAGAAATTTCAGTTCATACCTCCGTAAATCATCAAGATCCAGCAAATCGTCGTCCATTGTTCTAGGAGCACTAAATAACATTCTGTCTTTTTATTCCAAAATTAGGGAAACAATTTACATTACAGTCAATAAATATTGCTCAGTCCCAACGTTTCGGCCGAAGCCTTCTTCAGGGTGGAGTCCTTTTCGCTGGATTACATCGTATTCGTTTTCAAATTCATCAAAGCAGTCTTGTAAAGAGTTCACTTCAAATTGCGCTTTGTTTATCGGTATCCATAATGACGTCATAGTACGCGCATATGGCGCTAAAATATTGTTCTTGATTTAACGTCATTAAATGCGTAAAATAACTGCATGCCTTACTATGAATTCACCAATATTATGTATAAACATCATATTAAAAACAAAAAACAAAAAAAAAAAAAAAAAAAAAAAACGCACACATAATTATCATATATAAAAAACTGCTTGAGTACGAAAAATTGCTGTATTTGTCCTCTGGAATTTTCTTAATAGTCCGGCCAGAGAACTCCCAATTGTGATTTTTTATTTAACCCCAATGGCATCCCTGTATTTAATTTGTCAATCCAAAATATTTCTTTTGTTTTTCTATAGTAACGCGAGTTTTCTAAACATCTCTCGAGAATAGCAATTTTAATGTCCTTAATACTGTGATCGTTCTGATTGAAATGGTTTGGTACGCTCTTGTTTCTTCCATGAGTTACGTCTGCCAAATGTTCCTTGAGTCGCTCCCCTATAGATCTTTCCGTTTCCCCGACATATACAAATTGGTCGCATTTATCGCATCTTATCCCATACACGGCATTCCACGTTTTGCACATATGATATTGGTTTAATTTAACGGTTGTGTTGTTGGTTTTCAATGACGAACTACGCATGATAAGCGGGCAGATTTTGCACTTTGGAGAGCACGTGACTTCCGGTTTTCCCTTTTCCTTGAAAATTTTATTATGTTTCCCGTGAACAAGTACATCTCCAAGATTGCGTCCTCTACGAAAAGCCAAAATTGGTGGTGATTTAAATATTTTTTGTAATTTTTCCGATTTATGTAGAATATTCATATGTTTGTGTGTTATGTTCCTTACATCTGGTAGTTGCTTTGCATATGTAAGAACCAGCGGAACTCTGTCGATTTCATTTTCTCTATGACGGTAGCCAAGGATATCTGATCTCTTTAATTTGTCCACTTTACTGAGTTCTCTTTCTAAGAATTTCGAACTATATCCTCTTTTTCTGAGATTGTGTTTCAGCTCACGTCTGTGTTTTAAATAACCCGTTTCTTCGCTGCATATCCGTTTTATCCTTAGACCTAGACCGTACGGTATAGACCGTTTAGTGCTATTTGGGTGGTCTGATCTGCATTGTACGTATATATGCTTGTCTGTTGGTTTTGTGTAGAGATCGGTAATAATTTTTCCATGATGTAATTTAACGACTGTATCAAGGAACTCGATTTGCTCACGACTGTACCTTATCTCTACTTTAATATTCGGGTGTATACTGTTTGCATACTTGTAGAATTCATCCAATTTTTCCTGTCCGTGCGTCCATATACCGAAGCCATCGTCAATATATCTTTTATATACGTATGGTTGGAGCTGAAATTTTGCGAGTTCCTCATCCCAGCTGCGCATGTACGTACATGCGTAGTTACGACCAAGACGCGATCCAATAGCTACACCTTCTATCTGATGATAGCTCTCGTTGTTAAAAGCAAACACATTATTCTCTAGTACTGATTTGATCATTTCCATTACAGCATCCGTATGTATATCCTTCCTACTTCTTTTTTCTAACGCAACTTTGCACGCTGCTAGACCTTCGGTCTTTGGTATTGATGGGTATAGTTTGACAATGTCAAAGCAGAAAAGGATTGGATTTTCGGGGAAACTGTCATCCTTCTTAAGAGCTTCTAATTGTATTAGAAAATCCGTTGTGTCTTTGATATAGCTCGGCGAACTCGTGACATAATCATTGAGCTCGCGCTCTGCAAGATGGGCCATCCTTTCTGTTGGTGTTCCTATGCCATTGACGATTGTTCGGAGTGGCCTCTCTTTTTTATTTTTGGAACAGGCTCTCCAAGATTTACTGTCCGCTGATGACATCATCATAAGGCCTGCGGATAAAGGCTCTGGAATAGTCGTAATGGATACAGAGAAATACATAGAAAGTTTAGAAAAGGAAATGAATGAAAGTAACTCGTATGAAAAAGTCGGAAAAAATGAATACGCAAAATCTGAAAAAAATATAAAGAAGAAAGTAGATGACATGGTCAAACAAGGCATCATCGGATCAAAAATGAGGAAGTATTTAGTTCCAAAGTATCACAAACAAGGTAGACTAAAAGGAAATCCAAAACTTCATAAAAAAGAGAGGCCACTCCGAACAATCGTCAATGGCATAGGAACACCAACAGAAAGGATGGCCCATCTTGCAGAGCGCGAGCTCAATGATTATGTCACGAGTTCGCCGAGCTATATCAAAGACACAACGGATTTTCTAATACAATTAGAAGCTCTTAAGAAGGATGACAGTTTCCCCGAAAATCCAATCCTTTTCTGCTTTGACATTGTCAAACTATACCCATCAATACCAAAGACCGAAGGTCTAGCAGCGTGCAAAGTTGCGTTAGAAAAAAGAAGTAGGAAGGATATACATACGGATGCTGTAATGGAAATGATCAAATCAGTACTAGAGAATAATGTGTTTGCTTTTAACAACGAGAGCTATCATCAGATAGAAGGTGTAGCTATTGGATCGCGTCTTGGTCGTAACTACGCATGTACGTACATGCGCAGCTGGGATGAGGAACTCGCAAAATTTCAGCTCCAACCATACATATATAAAAGATATATTGACGATGGCTTCGGTATATGGACGCACGGACAGGAAAAATTGGATGAATTCTACAAGTATGCAAACAGTATACACCCGAATATTAAAGTAGAGATAAGGTACAGTCGTGAGCAAATCGAGTTCCTTGATACAGTCGTTAAATTACATCATGGAAAAATTATTACCGATCTCTACACAAAACCAACAGACAAGCATATATACGTACAATGCAGATCAGACCACCCAAATAGCACTAAACGGTCTATACCGTACGGTCTAGGTCTAAGGATAAAACGGATATGCAGCGAAGAAACGGGTTATTTAAAACACAGACGTGAGCTGAAACACAATCTCAGAAAAAGAGGATATAGTTCGAAATTCTTAGAAAGAGAACTCAGTAAAGTGGACAAATTAAAGAGATCAGATCTCCTTGGCTACCGTCATAGAGAAAATGAAATCGACAGAGTTCCGCTGGTTCTTACATATGCAAAGCAACTACCAGATGTAAGGAACATAACACACAAACATATGAATATTCTACATAAATCGGAAAAATTACAAAAAATATTTAAATCACCACCAATTTTGGCTTTTCGTAGAGGACGCAATCTTGGAGATGTACTTGTTCACGGGAAACATAATAAAATTTTCAAGGAAAAGGGAAAACCGGAAGTCACGTGCTCTCCAAAGTGCAAAATCTGCCCGCTTATCATGCGTAGTTCGTCATTGAAAACCAACAACACAACCGTTAAATTAAACCAATATCATATGTGCAAAACGTGGAATGCCGTGTATGGGATAAGATGCGATAAATGCGACCAATTTGTATATGTCGGGGAAACGGAAAGATCTATAGGGGAGCGACTCAAGGAACATTTGGCAGACGTAACTCATGGAAGAAACAAGAGCGTACCAAACCATTTCAATCAGAAGGATCACAGTATTAAGGACATTAAAATTGCTATTCTCGAGAGATGTTTAGAAAACTCGCGTTACTATAGAAAAACAAAAGAAATATTTTGGATTGACAAATTAAATACAGGGATGCCATTGGGGTTAAATAAAAAATCACAATTGGGAGTTCTCTGGCCGGACTATTAAGAAAATTCCAGAGGACAAATACAGCAATTTTTCGTACTCAAGCAGTTTTATATATGATAATTATGTGTGCGTTTTTTTTTTTTTTTTTTTTTTTTTTTGTTTTTTGTTTTTAATATGATGTTTATACATAATATTGGTGAATTCATAGTAAGGCATGCAGTTATTTTACGCATTTAATGACGTTAAATCAAGAACAATATTTTAGCGCCATATGCGCGTACTATGACGTCATTATGGATACCGATAAACAAAGCGCAATTTGAAGTGAACTCTTTACAAGACTGCTTTGATGAATTTGAAAACGAATACGATGTAATCCAGCGAAAAGGACTCCACCCTGAAGAAGGCTTCGGCCGAAACGTTGGGACTGAGCAATATTTATTGACTGTAATGTAAATTGTTTCCCTAATTTTGGAATAAAAAGACAGAATGTTATTTAGTGCTCCTAGAACAATGGACGACGATTTGCTGGATCTTGATGATTTACGGAGGTATGAACTGAAATTTCTCAAATTTTCATCAAATGTTGAATTCTTAGAAGCATGTTTAGAAAAATCATATATTCCGAAAGGATTCTGTTTAAAATGGCAGCTGAATAGCATCGGAGACTATGACATTAAAGAAAAATGCGAAAAGGTGAAAAAAGACGCATCACTGAAATTCGTTGAGTTAGCTGTACAGTCCAATCAAAGGAAACTGGTTGAGATTAGGCATCGCCTGTCACTAGTTGAAGGGAATGAAATTTTTCGAGGATATTCGATTTCAGAGGTCGAGAAAATTAAAAGTGACCTCTCAAAAAGGAAACAACGGAAATTAAGTGACCTAATAAAACGTGGAAAGAATACGGACAACTGGGGTTTTGAAAAGATTAAAGTTCGCGGAGACGGAAACTGTTTTTATAGATGTTTATCGATATGGAAATATGGCCACGAAGACAAACATGTAGAAATACGCAATGAAATCATTTCGCATATGTGTTCAAATTCTGAAATATACAAGGAATATGTAGACGGCGATTTCTATGCACATATCAATAACCAACGGAACACAGACGGAAACTTAGCATCGTGGGCAACGGAAGCGGAAGTCTATGGTGCGACAGGTACGTACGGAATACTCCTATACGTTCATGAGGGGTCAAATATTCAGAAATTTGAATCTATTGTGGGAGTGAGTAGAGAGAAGTCGGTTCATGTCCTTTTAAAGAATAACCATTTCGATTTTCTTACACCAAATGAGACTAGAGATATGACAAGATTTCCATCCAACAACATAAAATGCGGACCTCATCGATCTGACACTAGTGTTGAATATAATTGTAAGAAAACAACAAAACAAAGTACTTTCGACTGGTTCGACATGACACAAAGTACAAGAGAGGAGGGAAGAAACTCTAATGATGGGATAGAACATTCAAACGATAGAAATTTGAACCAATATATTAATTCAGAAAGTATCACAACTGAAACAGTAAGTGAGGATAAAGTATTTGAAGTTCAACTGAATGATAATACAAGGTTGCACAAATCATTACCGAAAAGCGAAAATAAAACTATCCAAATCGTGACAAATCTATCATCAAGAGTTCTGAGTAAGGCAGAAATGGACCTACTAAGTAAAGGTTTTTCATTTATTCCAACAACACGTAAAATAAATAAATGGAAAGTGCAAAGCGATTTAGCGGAATGGGAAAGACGTATGCGACTGCGCGAATTCTACTTCGAGGAAAACTTGGAAATTGAACATGGAGACCGTACAAAACAAACAACAGAGGAATGGCTTACTGAAAAGAAGAAAAGTCATTTTACACCAAATCCGGGTCGGGATAGATGGTTAGATGCCTACATTGAGGCTGTTAAAAAAGACGTGATGGATGGAATACAGGACAGAATCGATATGAATTTAACCCGTGAGGAGGAACAGGCTCTCCAAGATTTACTGTCCGCTGATGACATCATCATAAGGCCTGCGGATAAAGGCTCTGGAATAGTCGTAATGGATACAGAGAAATACATAGAAAGTTTAGAAAAGGAAATGAATGAAAGTAACTCGTATGAAAAAGTCGGAAAAAATGAATACGCAAAATCTGAAAAAAATATAAAGAAGAAAGTAGATGACATGGTCAAACAAGGCATCATCGGATCAAAAATGAGGAAGTATTTAGTTCCAAAGTATCACAAACAAGGTAGACTAAAAGGAAATCCAAAACTTCATAAAAAAGAGAGGCCACTCCGAACAATCGTCAATGGCATAGGAACACCAACAGAAAGGATGGCCCATCTTGCAGAGCGCGAGCTCAATGATTATGTCACGAGTTCGCCGAGCTATATCAAAGACACAACGGATTTTCTAATACAATTAGAAGCTCTTAAGAAGGATGACAGTTTCCCCGAAAATCCAATCCTTTTCTGCTTTGACATTGTCAAACTATACCCATCAATACCAAAGACCGAAGGTCTAGCAGCGTGCAAAGTTGCGTTAGAAAAAAGAAGTAGGAAGGATATACATACGGATGCTGTAATGGAAATGATCAAATCAGTACTAGAGAATAATGTGTTTGCTTTTAACAACGAGAGCTATCATCAGATAGAAGGTGTAGCTATTGGATCGCGTCTTGGTCGTAACTACGCATGTACGTACATGCGCAGCTGGGATGAGGAACTCGCAAAATTTCAGCTCCAACCATACATATATAAAAGATATATTGACGATGGCTTCGGTATATGGACGCACGGACAGGAAAAATTGGATGAATTCTACAAGTATGCAAACAGTATACACCCGAATATTAAAGTAGAGATAA
Organism: Pinctada imbricata; assembly: GCA_033119305.1. Classification (NCBI taxonomy): domain Eukaryota; kingdom Metazoa; phylum Mollusca; class Bivalvia; order Pterioida; family Pteriidae; genus Pinctada; species Pinctada imbricata. The sequence continues at coordinate 10,590,580 of VSWD01000014.1, read as the reverse complement.
GGTACAGTCGTGAGCAAATCGAGTTCCTTGATACAGTCGTTAAATTACATCATGGAAAAATTATTACCGATCTCTACACAAAACCAACAGACAAGCATATATACGTACAATGCAGATCAGACCACCCAAATAGCACTAAACGGTCTATACCGTACGGTCTAGGTCTAAGGATAAAACGGATATGCAGCGAAGAAACGGGTTATTTAAAACACAGACGTGAGCTGAAACACAATCTCAGAAAAAGAGGATATAGTTCGAAATTCTTAGAAAGAGAACTCAGTAAAGTGGACAAATTAAAGAGATCAGATCTCCTTGGCTACCGTCATAGAGAAAATGAAATCGACAGAGTTCCGCTGGTTCTTACATATGCAAAGCAACTACCAGATGTAAGGAACATAACACACAAACATATGAATATTCTACATAAATCGGAAAAATTACAAAAAATATTTAAATCACCACCAATTTTGGCTTTTCGTAGAGGACGCAATCTTGGAGATGTACTTGTTCACGGGAAACATAATAAAATTTTCAAGGAAAAGGGAAAACCGGAAGTCACGTGCTCTCCAAAGTGCAAAATCTGCCCGCTTATCATGCGTAGTTCGTCATTGAAAACCAACAACACAACCGTTAAATTAAACCAATATCATATGTGCAAAACGTGGAATGCCGTGTATGGGATAAGATGCGATAAATGCGACCAATTTGTATATGTCGGGGAAACGGAAAGATCTATAGGGGAGCGACTCAAGGAACATTTGGCAGACGTAACTCATGGAAGAAACAAGAGCGTACCAAACCATTTCAATCAGAACGATCACAGTATTAAGGACATTAAAATTGCTATTCTCGAGAGATGTTTAGAAAACTCGCGTTACTATAGAAAAACAAAAGAAATATTTTGGATTGACAAATTAAATACAGGGATGCCATTGGGGTTAAATAAAAAATCACAATTGGGAGTTCTCTGGCCGGACTATTAAGAAAATTCCAGAGGACAAATACAGCAATTTTTCGTACTCAAGCAGTTTTATATATGATAATTATGTGTGCGTTTTTTTTTTTTTTTTTTTTTTTTTGTTTTTTGTTTTTAATATGATGTTTATACATAATATTGGTGAATTCATAGTAAGGCATGCAGTTATTTTACGCATTTAATGACGTTAAATCAAGAACAATATTTTAGCGCCATATGCGCGTACTATGACGTCATTATGGATACCGATAAACAAAGCGCAATTTGAAGTGAACTCTTTACAAGACTGCTTTGATGAATTTGAAAACGAATACGATGTAATCCAGCGAAAAGGACTCCACCCTGAAGAAGGCTTCGGCCGAAACGTTGGGACTGAGCAATATTTATTGACTGTAATGTAAATTGTTTCCCTAATTTTGGAATAAAAAGACAGAATGTTAAATGATGCTATTGAATTTAAAGACGTGTAACACAATTTCACAATCTTTGTACATATTTCATTTGATTGGGGATCACTGACAATGTTTAAATACCCGAAACGTGCATGTCTTGTCCATGCTGAATTTATTCTTAAATGATGCTATGAATTTGAAAACGTTTAACATTTGTACGTTTTCATTGATTAGAAGTGAATTAAAAGTGATACTTCAGACTACTAATCGATACAATCTTATTATATTATATGTAAGAAAACATCAACGTTTTGATGGATGCATATCACACGATAACAATTCACTTATGTTTCATTAATATTTAGATCTGACCTTATCTTATGTTTTATTTTCTGTTTTGAATTACCAACGATTGAAACAACAAAAATCACTCACTTGATAACATATTTTCCATTTTGTGAAAAAGTAGAAAAATAGTTATTACATGAAACATGTTTGGATTCGTATCTCAGCGCCTATTCAAACGGTCTCTTCTGAGAAAATGCTTTTTATATCGCTCTGATTTGTATTCACTACGTCACAACATTAAATTAAAATAGTCGGAACTTTAAGGTCTGCATTGCTGCAAGATAGCTAATAAAGAAAAAACAATTAGATAATTGCGACATCACAAACAACTGTTTTCATTAAAGACAAAGAATGCAAATTTTATCGTGCCTAAAAATAAGGAGAAGGCCATCAATATAACGACTTACAGTGATCCCAGCGGAATAAAACACACGATACTATTGTCTTTTGAACTTTATCTTATATGTCATTAGGCCATTTCTTTGTTATTTTCTGTTTTTCTGTCCTCGTGCTGGTAGGTTTTGAGCCCAAAATCATTAAACTAAAATAGAATTAAAACAATAAAATCGTTTGCAAATTAAATGTGTTTTCTACAAAAATTAAAGAAAAATTGCACATATTTTTATATTTCATGAAACAATGGAAAGGTACTGCAATGACTCATTGTCTATCATTCTTTTGTTGACTAAAATACATCAAGATGATCAAATGAAACGAGTATCTGTCAGATTTCACACAGTAACATATTAATATGATATTGCAACTTTGTTTTATATTCTTGTTTGTTTTTCTCCCTGGCTTGCTGGTAGGTTTCGCAATTTCAAAAGGACGCAAAACAAAATATAAACAAGAAATGGCCTTAGAAAGAAATGAACTATATTGTTGATAGTTGGGGAGAGACAAGGGTATATGCCTCAAGATATATGCTTTCTATCAACCATCATTATCAAAACAAAATCATAAAAACACAAAAAGTTGAAAAGAAATTTTAAGAATAAAAAAGTCTTAAAATCCCAATTTGAAAATTTTACTTAAACCTAATTCAATATTCATGAAAAGGGAATTGTTATTATTGTTGCAAATGTTAGACGTCTTCAAACTCAATAGCATCATTTAAAAGCAGATAAGTTTACAGCAGTTGACCAGACATGCACGTTTCGGATACTTAACCCTTGTCAGTGATCTTCAATCTTAACAATGCAAAATGACAAAAAGAGTGTGAAATTGTTATGTCCAAAAATGTACCGAAAAAATGTAGCAGGTTGGGTGGGATATGATGTTACAGGACCCACGACTTAGAAATTTGAACAAAAAAATTGAAAGCGGAAATCCCACTTACACCCAAATAAACCTTTCTGCCTCTGAATAATGGATAACCACAAATCAGTTCTTGCTTCCTTTGGCTTCAACACTAACAATTTAAATTTAGATTTACCATACTTATACTGCATACCTTAAACGCATAAGAATCCGTACAAACAACGTTTCATCGCTGGTTCCTCAAATGTTCTACCAAATCTGTATCGATCTTACTCACCAAAGTTTTATCTGAAATCAAATATGGATTTCAAAAATATTGTTCGACAGAATGTTCTCGCAGTGGTATCAACCAGATGTGGATTTTAAAAAAATTCGAAGGAACTTTTACAACATCTGAAATCCACTCATTCTAGTAGAGTCCATTCGATGAAAGCCTTAAATTTTTCGACACTTTACACTACAATCCCACATTCTAAATTGAAAGAAAGACTCGCAAAAAATATAAGTAATGCGTTTACAAGTAAGAACGACAATCGGAAATACAAATTTATTGTTGTTAACTATGACAAAACCTACTTTAGAAAAGAAAAGTCCGATTCTGAAAATAAGTACACAGAAACAGATATTATTCAGAAGTTAAACTTTCTGATCGACAACATTTTTGTGGTGTTTGGAGGAAATGTCTTCCAGCAAATTGTCGGAATTCCAATGGGGACCAATTGTGCCCCCCCCCTTCTTGCCGACATTTTCCTTTACTCGTACGAAGCTGAATACATTCAATCTTTTGTTTCTGAAGGGAAGAAATACTTAGCTTCTAACTATAACTTCACTTAAAGATACATAGACGATGTGTTGTCCATCAATAATCCAAAATTCGCTGATTACCTCAGCAGTATCTATCCTTCGGAGCTTGAAGTCAAAGAAACTACAGAGATAAATAATTCAGCATCCTATTTGGACATAATGTTGTCCTACGACACTAATGGTAACATGAACACCTCTCTATGACAAACGTGACGACTTCAATTTCAACATTACAAACTTCCTTTTCTGAGTAGCAACATCCCTTCATCGCCTGCTTATGGCGTGTTCATATCTCAGTTGATACGTTATACCATAGCAAACAAAGGAGGGGATCTCCAACAACACCAGGTTGCAGCATTCACAGCAAAACCCCAAAACACCCAATGCAAAAACACAAAGCAGACAAGCACAGAAGTAGACGCATAAGGGACAACGAACGTCAACGCACAACACAGAAACATCAAACACAAAGGACTACACAAAAACCAACGAGACCAATGGACAACCGGTACCGACGTAGGACGGCCATCTGCCACGGAAATAGCAGAATGTGTGGTTATCCTAGATTACGTGCGAACAACCCTACCACTTTTCATATTACCGAGAGGTCTCGAAGAACGTACAATTGTGGTGTAAAACAACCTCCTCCCTGTCAGATGACCACATACAAACAAGACCGCAAAACGCAGGGGCCCAAGCAACACAGTTGAATATGTAAATGGATATAAAAGGAGGGCGTACGTAATACAATCCGTGCTCTCCCGCCGCGAGCTCATGTATGTTATCACCCGAGGAGTCCGACTGACATTCAGAGAGGACAGGTCGTCGGGACCCTGTCTTCTCTAAAGAGGTTTGGACAGGGCCCGTCATGGAGTCCCGTCGTTACAGTCAGTCAGGGTGCAAGTTTTAAGAATGCGCTTGTACAAGACTGTAGATTGGTCAACTACCAAGCCTAGTTTCCGTCTGGTGACATTAGGATCATATCCACGGTATAAAAGGCGTTTGATGATTCTGACGCATTTTCGATAGTGATGTTGTCTATCTTTGATCCTTCTTATCTTGATAATAATGTCACCAGCTAGTACCAAATATACGGATTTTGTTCTTAGAGCTAGGTGTCTTTCAGATAAGATTCTCAGTAAAGGATATGTTTGTGGCCGACTAACATCGTCACTGAGGAACTTCTGCGGTCGATATGACCATATCCCTGTATACAGCACAAAATTGATAATTCAGAAAATCAGAAACCGAAGGCATACAAAATCGGGATAAAACAGGAACCAAAGCAAACAAACAAAAACCTCCAACACATGAAAAGAAGCGAACTTTCAATATGGGGATGAGACCAGGTGCCCAGGAAGAGTAAGCTTCTCCTGCTTGCATGCAACACCCGCCGCTTCAATTCGGTAGAACTGTCACATCCGGTAACTTCCATTTCGGAAGACATAGAGTACAATCTCTGGTTGTATGGTTCAAATGGTCTATGACAGAATATCATCCACCATTCTGGAGAGTGGGACATCATAGTGTATGACGAGTTTCCCATATCGACCGTAGAACTTCCTCAGTGACGTTACATAAAAATAAGTTTCATAAAAGTATCTCTTTGGGCCTGCAGATAAAGCAGTCAACAACACTATAATCATCTGAAAACGTCACTTAGTCTATAAACAACATTAAATGGATGTCATTTGGATAAAATATTAAAATCATCCAAAGTGCTATGAATCTTTATACAAAATGATAAATAAACCAAACAGTTAGGTTCAAATTACATTCTAGTTTCCAGGTAATTTTCCATGTTTCTAAAGTAAACCGCGAACAAAAATCCTTCGAAGTTTATTTCAGTAGTAGCTTACAACAACCTGCTCAATTTGTACATTCTCTTTAAAAAAAGTCTCCAATTACACTATAAAGGGTCAAAGGTTACAGGGAAACGCTGGCCGGTCGAATCATCCTCAATTTCCGCGGACACTTCAGGGTTACGAAATATGATTGAAATATCAACAACAAATTCATAGTCATGTCTGATTTCATATATCGGTAATATCAGTTTTCCTAGGTACGAGCAGGTTTCATCGGCAACGTACTGTACATCACGCATCACACCTAACTGCATTGCTACATTGATACAGTACCAATGGATTTTCAGATTCAAGATACATAGTCTTTGTGTTTTTAGCAGTATTTATATCAAGTTCCTCTCCTTTCCGTACTATCGTTTTGAATACCCCGTGGCAATACGGGTAATTCAATATAAAGATTTGATTATGGTCGTTTCAATGTTTCATAGCCTATGGTAAACTTGCTCACTCTCGATGTGATCAATGATTGGTTAAGATGAAAAAGTACTGCTCCTAGGCTGATCGACATAGCAATATTTGGATTAGTATCTATGTGCATGGGGAATTTTTGCTCCACAATCTTTATTACAATTTTGAAATCTGAAATTTCTCCCAACAGCATAATATACGTTTCCCTATCTGGAGTTGCTCGCAGTGTTGATGTTAAGGTATCTATCATGTTGTTTAATGTTTCATTGATGCTGCAAAATATCTTTTCAATGAAAGACGATTTAAAAATCAGCTTATTCGGCAGATGAAACTCGACTGAATCAGTGTAATTGTTGTTTATGATAGTTTGCATGTCTTTGTCTAAAGCAAACTCTGCTTCTTCAATAACTTCAATTGGTATTTCTACGGTTACATTCTGATAGATTTCTAGATTTCTCATCTTCTCAGAAAGTTCATATTCGATGTCTATGAAATCATATGAGTATCTTTGGAATATCGTTGGACCGACAAACTGCTTAATTGGTTTCAAGCATTCCTCGTAGATATTTTCCCAAACACATTCTCGTGCATTAGACGACGATACTTGCTTTAATGTTTGGTTCTCTGTAACTCCCAGAACTGTAAAATCGGCTTCAGTTTCTATATAGACAAGAAAATACAGTAAAACGAAATTCTGTTTAGACTCTTTACAATTGATCCTTTCAAGGGATATATGTACATACAGATGAAATATTCCGGGAGTTAGTATGATATGAAACAAAGCCAAGAACATGATTTGAAATATCAATGACCAGTCAAATATAGATATTGGAAAAACATTTAAACAAATTAGAATATCAATTTCAAGCTTCAATATGATTTCGTTTACAGGGATGTAATAAAAGTATATGAGATCCCCTATCCAGAATGATCAGTGACATTCTACATTGTGATTGAATCGCCGTCATCATCACCAAACAAGACATGCTAACCTGATAGGTACATCAAAATTGACAGGTTTCCATGGAGCTGTTGCGACGGGTGTTGCATGCAATCAGGAGACGCTGACTCTCCCCGGGCACCTGGTCTCACATCGGAAAATCAAATTATTTTGCTTTGCCTTCTCGACTATGAGACTGAATAACTGATGGGTACTTCTGTAATGTTTATATTAGCATATTGCTGGTAGATAAACTTACAAAATGAATTTATACCTCCAATATTCAAAATGGCAAATGTTTCCCCTGCTTCATATTTGTGTGTCAGATTTTGGGAATCGGAAAATTTGGTACATTCTTTCGTAAAAATAACATCTACCTCTTCTTCAAATGCTAGTGTGATGCTATGCAAACCGTGCTTTTCACCCATCTGTAAAACGAATTAAAAGGTGAAGTCGTCTTAAATTGATCATATTATAAATAGAATGGTAGAGCCATCTATGCAGATAGTTGATTAGTAGGTCAAGTCAGCTTTAGGGTTGTATGTTTACCTTTTTTAATATACAATGATGATGAGCTACTGGGGGCGAGACACAAAACACAACAAATCAGAATTCAAAAGTCACAATCAGAAAAAAATAATGTATTATCAGTGATACTCGATGTCGAAGCTAGATGTCGGCAATTTGAATAGGGAATCTATAAAAGCGAAACTCCAAACGATCCTAAGACATGTAAGATGCAAGAAAAAGAGCAAGCAACGTACAGTGTCATACAATCTGGGATATATCTACGGAATTTTCAAGGGTAAGAATACAATTTGTTTTATTATGTAGTAGCCACAAGATAATAAGTCGCCATCGAGGCCAATACGTAATATCTCGTGGCCACGACTGATATAAGGCCATAACGAAAATATTTGAAATTGATGAAAACATTACTCATATTCATGCTGGTTGACATAGAAACGGGTTTTTACACTGAAAAAGTGCAATTTTCAGCTTTTTTGAAGCCACACAGGATCTTAATAAGATATGTTCTACACATACATATGATTGAACTGTAATGTTAGATCTTAACCCTTCTGATAAAACTATGAAATGAGGGGGAAAATTAAACACAGAAAGTTACCATGGCAAGAAATATACATTTGTACCATTTTCTGAAACTGAAAGAATTGACAATGGAGGCTTTATGGATCTTAAAAGTTAGAACTTATCAATTTCCAATCAATGACAAGTATTTTAGCTAGGTTGTCAAGGTATCATGGAAAGTATCCAAGTATTATTTTACTTCAGATCGCAGACCTTATTTCTGACGATATCGAAGGACAAAACATGAAAAAGATTTGATTTAATTTCAAGCTGTAAAGATCAACTAAAATTATCTTGCTCAATACTACAAAGAAATAAGCCGTTGCTAAGGAAACATAGATAAGGTTTTGGCTTCAAACTTAAAATAGGCTTGTTTGTTTCCTTCGATACGGCTTTTTTAAATGAAAAAAAAAATCATGAACGTTTTGCTATAAAACCTGTAAGACTTCTACTTTAATGTCACATAGATTTTTACATCTTAACTTTTTAAGATATTAAATTTCAAACGTTTAAAAAAAGTCCAAAACAAGAAGAAATTTTGTGTAAGTTGGGCTTGGTTCCATAATAACCATACAAATATCTGTCTGGTTTTAATCATCAAAGATCAATTGTATTAATTGAGTATTTCTTATGGAATGCAAATAATTATTATAACAACGTTTGAAATTTTAAATTCGAAATCTTTTAAATGGTTGTCATGGGAACGTTTACAGTCCCACTAATTTTTTTCAGTGATTATATTTGTCACATGAAATCTATTTTGTTCTGACAAGAGTTATGGTGTTATCAGCCTGACATTTTGTGTTATTTTTGCTTAAAAATGGTAAAAATTGAACAAAAATAGGCCTTAATTTTAACCTTATTTTATGGCAATTTTTGACTGATTTTGATTTGATAGGATTCGGCTAATTGAAAGAAATTTCAAAAAATTGTTAATTTTTCTAAAAATAGAGGTTTTAAAGATTATAAGTTGTTAATACCAATTAACTCTTACAATGGTTTCCATGGCAACATAATAATCAAAGATGACTTATTTGACCATTTTTAAAGTGCTATAAATAGACAGACCTCGTTTCCATGGCAACCGGAATATTTATTTTTAAAATGCTTAAAATAAACGAAAATTAGAAATGATGACACATTGTTATATGTATTCTTGGGAATATTTATCGGTAAATGTGAGGTCCTCAGAATATTCAAAGCCTAACTTTGTCTCAGACAAATGGTTCACATATTCCCAAGAATGCACACAACAATGTGTTATCTTGGCCATTTCTACTTTTCGTTTATTTTAAGCAGTAAGATAAGATAAATCAGAGGAGAAAACATACCGCCCCTTTATTAAAGTAAGATTTGCAAACAAAGGAATTGATAAATTTAATCTTTGCCAAATTTTTTATCACAAATCTGTCAAAGAAAATATCCCACCATATTTCAAAAGCAAAGAATCTCGTATTTCCTACAGCTACACACCAACAGCTGCATCTAAAATTTACAATTACAAACGATTCATGCAGTGTACCTTGCGAATGTTCTTCATCGGATTTCAACTACTCTCCTTGCTATTGTTGTTACATATGACAAAATCTACTTTGTTAAAAAAAATCTGATTCAAAAAATAAGTACACTGAAGCAGTTTTTATTCAGATGTTAAATTTCCTGATTGACAACATTTTAGTTGTGTTTGAAGGAAAGGTCTTCCAACAAATTGTAGTCATACACTATGATTTCCCACTCTCCAGAATAGTGGATGATATTCAGTCTTAGATCATTTGAACCATCCAACCAGCGAATATACTTGTATCTTCCGAAATGGAAGTAACCGGATGTGACAATTCTACCAAATTGAAGCGACGGTTATTACATGCAAGCAGGAGATGCTGACTCTTCCTGGGCAACTGGTCTCACTCTCATTTTGGGAGTTTGCCTCTTTTCATATGGTCGGTCGGTGTTTTTCTTTGTTTGCTTTGGTTCCTGTTTTATCCTGTTTTTGTATGCCTTCGGTTTATAATTTTCTGAATGATCGATTTCATATTTGTAATTTCATATTTTGATATCATCTGGTTACCATGGCAACAAAATCACTTTGCAACGGTATATTTATGACTGTCTATGCCTTGCATTTATCACTACCCAAACGTGAAATTTCATGAAAATAGGAGGATATGCGTTTCCAAAAATGGTTGGTGCTTACAGAGAATTGTTGTTTACATATTGTGGCCTCGACATAATTATCTTGTGACCACGATTTCTTATCTCTTGGCCACGATTTATCATGTCGTGACCACGACATAATTATCTCGTGGCCACGAGTTAAAATATCGTGGTCACAAGTTACTATCTTATGGCCGAAACATAATTCTTCGTTTCCATGATTGATTATCTCGTGCGCATGACTTACTTCGCCATGGCCACGAAATAATTAACCAATAGAAATCTACACATGTAGTTTATATTATATATTAATTTGATATATTTGATATGGAATCTTATATTAAGATAATTACTGAGTTAATTATCAGATATTTATACATCTATATGCCTTTGTGGTTGTATAATCTAATTGTCTCTCTAAGCGCAACTGGACAAATATTCAGAGAGTCATTGTCATACCTATCCCGCCCACGTTCACTTGTACAATTCTTAAATCTTGATCGTTTTAATTATGACCTTGAACGTTGATCAATTTCTCAAAGAGGTTAGCATTAGCTAAGGCTGTTGGTATCCCCTAACAGTAAGAGGACGAGACCAATCCTATTGGTTTCCAAGGTCAGATGTCATAGGTTGAGGTCACAATGAGCCAAAATAGAAAACGCTTGTGAACACTTAAGGTCAAAGCGTACTTCTAATCTGTATCAAACATATAAATAGGCGATGGTTAGAAGATGAAAGCCCTTTTGTGTCATGTAAAATGGAGGTATTAAGTCGTGAGATACTTGAGTCATGGCCACGAGATAATTAGATCGTGATCAAGAAATACCAAGTCGTGGCCATGAGTTACTAATTCGTAATCACGAGATATCAAGTCAATACAACGAGATGATTGAGTCGTGGCCACCAGATAATTAAGTCGTGGCAAGGAGATACTAAGTTAAGGCCACGAGATAATAATCCGTGGCCACGACTTGATATTTCGTGGCCACGGTTAATAACATGGACACGACGTATTATCTTGCAGCCACGCCATAATAAAAAAAATTCACGTCCCCGCTTTAGTTTCGTAGTACGGATAACCCTACGCTTTTGGATGATTTATCAAATGTAGTGTAACTAAATTAAGCAATATTTTAAAGTCAGTCCTTAAGCACAGTGAAACTTGAAAAAACGATATCCTAGGGGACTAACAGTCAACAAGCAGAGTTTTTAACAATAATGCGTACTTTTGATGTTCGTTTGATATTTCTCAAAATTTCTTCATTCATAAATACTCTTACCAATTGAAGCGCTTCTTTTGATATCTCAATGACAGCTTTGCTCCATGAAACAGGTACAGTAAGGATCCATTCCATATTATAGTTGTTAAAATCATTACCTATCTTCTTCACAATGTCACTAAACAGCATATTCTTAAGAGAGTCAAAATACAGGGATAACACTTCAAGGGCTTTCAGTTGGTGTCCAAAGATGTCGGTGATGTTTGAGTCCCTGTTGAGCTTCTAAATAAGATATAAAAGATACTTTATTGACTGATAATATATCTAAGGACATGATAAAATATTGTCACTATCAGAGCAATGGTGTTTCATTGTGTTTTTTCCGACCCTCTGCTCCCATGTTCTCTTGTGTCTTCCTATTATCACCTCATCAGCGTCAGATTGGGGATCTCCCCAATTTTAAAAAAACAAAATTTCAAACAAAATAGCTACATGTAACTGGTATAATCTTTTTATGTGAATTCATTTGATGAGTGTATTTGATTTCGTTTTTGACAATGATTTTAATCCCTTTCTCGTCGAATATTGTTTTTTAGTGATTTGATCCTTTGTTTTACATTTTTATTGGCAATGTTTGCCGATTGATTTAGTTTTTGTATTCCGATTTTATTCTAATTTGGATTTGGATATGTTTCTCTTTTTCATCCACTCTTTCATATGATATATTTTTTTTTCTTTGCTTGCTTCGGATCTTGTTTTATCATAGGCCTGGTTTTGTATGCTGTCAGTTTATGATTTTTTGAATTATCGATTTTGTACTATGTATTTGGATATGGTCATTATATATTATATATTGTCATATCAATTCTATGTAATAGGATGCTTACTTTCATCATTTGCATTTCTGTATTAAATTTTCTGAAGAAAAAGTATTTCCCATAGTCTTCCAACTCTAAACCTCTCTCTGCTTCCACACCAATCGCAAGTACATTTTTAGAATTGTCAAGCACGATCGTTGCTGGAATCTGCTCAGATACATACCATAATGTATGTTTGGTATCGTTTGCCTCTGTTGTCTCTGTGTGTTTAAGTAGCGTAGTCTATAGTGTATCAATCTCCTACGCATGCGTCCGATTTCAGTTCCGCTTTTCTTCACTTTGAAATCTACCTCTGCCCTCATCGCCTATTATTTGTCTGCAAGATTCTTGCAGACTGGAACTGGGGCTTCATATTTGTAAATAAAGTATTGAAAGCATATACCATCAGGATTGACTACATTTATGAGGTATACAGTGTAAATACAATGCTTTTCTTTCGATGCAATACGATGCAGTATCAGGGATTCTTTCTTCATTCGTACGTTGCCAACACGATCAACTGAGCGAGAAGTCTCCAGTAAAAATACAAATTCTAGCTATAAATCGAAACCTACCGTCTCTAGACGTGAGTCTTGTAAATTTTCCTACATCAAGATAAGAACCGTTTCCTTCATTCATCATTGCCCATTTACTCGCCCCTAAACACTCAAATATGTGCCTCTGGCTTTGAATCCTTTGCACTGTTTACGTCAGAAGTCCGAATGACGTCACTGTGACGACATGCCGTACCTGCGATGCCTCTCGGGTTTTATCATTGCGTAAAATGGCGTAGGAAAAAAGCGATGACGGCAAGGTCATATTGCAAGCCTGTGCCGCCTATGACCTTGTTGCAAGTTGTATAGTGTATGTGTGTTTTACTATCGTTTTCTCTTTTGTCCCCGTCTGTTTGAGTGATTGGTATCGTTATCTCTGTTGTTTCCATGTATGTGTGTATATTTGGTATCGTTATCTATGTTGTCACCGTATACTTTTGTGTTTTGTGTCCTTTTTTCTGTTGTCCCCGTGTGTTTGTAGGTGTTTGGTATCGTTGTCTCCGTTGTCCATATTTGTTTGTGTGTGTTTTGTGTCGTATCCTCTGTTGCCCCCGTATGCTTATGTGTTTGATATCCTTGTCTCTGTTGGTCCCTTGTGTGTTTTGCATCTGTTATCCCTTTTGTCCCCATTTGTTTCTGGGTGTTTGGTATCGTTGTCTAATGTCCCCGTGTGTTTGGTAAAGTTTTTTTCTGTTGTCCCCGTATGTTAGTGTGTATTAAGTATCGTTTTCTCTGTTATCCCCAAATGTTTGTGTGTGTTTGGTAGCGTTGCGTCTGTTTCCTCGTATGGTTGTGTGTCTTTGGTACCGTTCCCATGTGTTTGATATCATTGTCTCTGATGTCCCCATGTGTTTGTGTGTGATTGGTGTCGTTGTCTCTGTTGTCTCTATATGTTTGTGTGTTACGCTGTGATCACTGCTGCATCGTTATGTTGGAGATCACTTTCTTATCTATCGTACCTGTTAGATTTTTTTTTTCAAATCGACAGCGTTTAATATACATTTGCAGTTAGTTTACATCAGTGCTCATGACAGTTCTACGTCATCTAAATCATTTCGACTTTCATCTTAGACCGTGTGTACATGTTAGCTATTGATGTCGGAATAAAGTTATATTTATTTATTCTTCAAGTTTAACTGCTCACATATTGAAAAAAATTCTCATGCAATTCATTCCAAAAACAGCCTCTAAATCTTGGATGACCCTCATACATTACATGTATTTAGGATTATATAAGTTTAGGCAAATAACAAGAAAATTTGCGCCATTTCGGCGTTTCAAATTTGCATTTTTGTTATGCTAGATATCATCGAACAGAGATGAATATTTACTCAAGAGCTGAAAGAGTTTGATTATCCATCTATTTTAAGGAATGAAACTAGATTAATTACATATTAAGTTTAAGTATACGATTCATTTTATTTGATTTATTTGTTCCGTTATCATTGAAGGCAAAATAGTTATATAATTTAAAAGGTTTCTCGGATAACTTAGAAATCCAGAGGAATGTAATTGACAAAACTTACTATTTGTAAACAAGGACAGAAATACTAGCTGTTGGATTAAGATGCAGAATTCCATTTACCTTTGATATGCAGAAACAATTTCCTGTTGAAATAAAGCAATCGTATTAATTTTGTCAATTTGTAGGAACAAATGTTGAGTTAGTAGACAACGTTTTTCGTATGCGTTGAATATGCACCAGCTTCAATTTGTTTCTCCATACAACTACTCATTTCTTATCTCTCTTAAATCCTATTTCCTCTCAAATACTATTTCCCTTTTGATAGATATATATAAGGTAATAGTTTATGCTATATATCACATTGTCCGCCCTTATCTGAAAAAAAGATAATAATTGAATATACATCTTATAATTGGAGAAAATTTTATGAACTTGAACAGAGAAATACACTTTTAATCGTTTCTATATGAGTATTTATTCAATATCGTATTGCATTTTCAAAACCGTGTCCTTTTAAGTCTTTAGATGCGCTCGTTTACTCGATAGTGGGGTTTCGTCGTTTTGCTGTGGATGCAGCAACCTCATTCTTGTAAGAAATTCCCTCCTTATTACAGAACTTAAGTCCACACATAATTTACAAGTCATTATTTTATGAAGACGGCATTACCCATGAATATATTTTTGAAATATTTTCCCTTATATAATCGACATAATGCATTTATGATATCGTTATTACTTTACTCATTCTGTGACACATGTGCACAACCAATTGTGACAGTAAGTGTTTTAAATACTTTCCCTGAAATGATCGCCATAGCACTTTCTACATAGAAATGGCCTTAGACAGTGCAATTCATGTTTTTCATATGTTTTCATTTTCGTGCATGATCATCGACGGCGGGTGTGGCTGGCCAACAGGGGATGCTTACTCCTCCCGGGCACCTGGTCCTACCTCTAGCTTGCTAGGGGTCCGTCGATGCTCAATTTGGTGCTCTATTGTGAGTGCTGTTGAGATTATCGTCAGGATCTTCTTTAACTCATTTGTGTCACACTTATGCAATTTGCCGTGTGGAGCTCGTAAAAAAGTTCCCCACGAGGGGTTTGACAGTAAGTGTTTTAAATACTTTCCCTGACATGGTCGCCATAGCACTTTCTACATGGAAATGGCCTTAGACAGTGCAATTCATGTTTTTATATGTTTTCATTTTCGTGCATGCCGTCATCGACGGCGGGTGCGGCTGGCCAACAGGGGATGCTTACTCCTCCCGGGCACCTGGTCCCACCTCTAGCTAGCTAGGGGTCCGTCGATGCTCAATTTGGTGCTCTATTGTGAGTGCTGTTGAGATTATCGTCAGGATCTTCTTTAACTCATTACATGAAATTCGTATGGATTGGACATTATGTAAATTTCACATGAAAGTCATGTAAATTTTACATACGATTTATGTGAAAAAAAAATAATTCACATGAATTTCACATAAATTTACTTCATATGAATTTTACATGAAATTTTCTTTCTTACCTTCAAGAAAAATAGACTTTACATGCGATTCATTTTAAAAACTTCCCATGAATTTCATGTGAAAAATTTCATGTTAAAGTCATGTTCGTGCTCGATTCACATCAATTTCATATGAAATGTTAAGTGAAGTAAATTTCATATGAATTCAATATGAGGCACAATTGCTTGTGTATACAAGAAGGAAGACTCTTATCAAGTAAGCAATGGAAATACGATAATGTTAGTCTGCATGCAAGAAAATGTCTATACCAAATTTCAATATCTTACCATGAAAGTAAATGACTTGTGCTTTCAAAACAGACAGCGACAATGCAGCCAGCATGTAAGTTGTATTCTTAAATAGTTGGTTTACATATGCTTGTTTCAATTATTACTATGTTGGTGATGTAATTGACAACCATAAAAAACAAGACGAAATCTGACATAGCAAGCTGTACAAGATAGAGGTTAAATATCAATCATACATAACGCGTCATACAATGTAAAAAAAAATTGGGAAATATGTATTTGTCACATATGTATATTTATAATCGAACAACAACAACAACGGGTCCTTATTACGGTATATTCTTA
Organism: Pinctada imbricata; assembly: GCA_033119305.1. Taxonomy (NCBI): domain Eukaryota; kingdom Metazoa; phylum Mollusca; class Bivalvia; order Pterioida; family Pteriidae; genus Pinctada; species Pinctada imbricata. The sequence continues at coordinate 10,574,150 of VSWD01000014.1, read as the reverse complement.
TGAGTCAAAAATTGCTTTTATTATGACGCAAGGAACCTACTTCATTTAGTAAAGGTGATGAATTTCCTCCTACCCATTATTTTGGTTGCCTAATTCTACATTATAACATATTTTACTTAATTGTTCAATTATCCTTCGCCTAATGCATTTGATTTAGTTGTTCCGTAATCATTGAAGGCAAATATAGTTGTAAAAGAAGGGAGGAGATCTCCAGCAAGACCTCGTTGCAGGATCAACAGCAAAACATCAAAACACCCGATGCAAAAACACAGAAGACAAGAACAGCACGAGACGGAAAAGAGACACATCAAACACAAAAAACCGACAAGACCAATGGGCAACCGGTGCCGACTTTGGACGGTTAAGAAAGGTTTCTCGGATAACCATGAATTCTTACTTTTTGTAAACAAGGACAAAAAGACTAGCAGTGGAATTAAGATGCAGATTTCCATTTTACTTTGTTATGCAGAAACAATTTCCTGTTGAGATAAAACAATTGTATTTATTTTGTCAATTTGTAGGAACAATTGTTCAGTTGATGGACAACGTTAAAGATGCACCATGCTGGGCACTCTCTGTAAAATAAATGCAGAAATTCAAATTCAAATTCTAAAAATAACGCCATAGGGTGCTAGTCAAATTAACGTGGACTGCTTATGAAAAGCACTTTGGCTGGAAGCATCACTGATTGTGAACATTTAATATTCGAAACACGTGTCTGGTGCATGAAAATTTGTTTTAAAATTTCTTCAAGAAGGTATAGAGTTGGAACCCTTCCGCATTATTGTAAATATGAAAATATAAAGATAAACAAAATATATGAAAATATTGTAAATAAAAAAGATGTAAATCAGACATTTGGGCCATAGTACGTAATTAACTTTTTTTTTTGTTTTACGTCTAGATATTTTTTAAAGTTACCTCACAGTCATGTATAAAACACACAAACACGCGTTCAATATGGTTGAATTTAGAAGGAAAGAAAAAAACAATGAAGAAGGAAGAAAGTATTTCTCTGGGAAACCTCCGTTTTGTTGTCTTGTTTGTGTGGTAATCTGATATTGAGGAGGCCTTTATATAAAACAATTGTGCTTTCTTTGAAACGACCCGGTAACCGGACTTGTGGGAGGATTTTGTACATGTTGTCCGGATGACCACATCATTTACTGCCAACGGGTAAGATGGCCGTACTATGTCGCCATTTATTTTTCATTGTTTTCGTTATGTGTTCCTCTTGTGGTTTGTATTTTGGTGTGGTAGTTTGCTTCTCTTTTCATGTTTTCGCAAAGGACTGTTTCCATGTTTTGTTGTGGATATTGTAGCCGAGTCGTATTAAAGATCAATTCTTTTCATTCTCATGTACGGTAGATTATTCGTCTGTATCTGTTGAAAAATATTTATGTGGTATCTCCTTATATTGATGATATACGTGTTTAAAGCTAATTTGGATCATTTTATTTATAGATTTATTTTATAATACCAGGTCGCCTATCAGAGATAATACATTTAAAGCGACATACAAGCAGAGACAAACACACAGATAAATTAAAAATTCAGACATTTTACTTAAAGCGACATACAATGATGAAATTCTTTGTGTTCAATCTTTCGTCTTATTATATCTACTCCATGTTTACGTATATAGGTGTTTCTGAGTTTTGATGTGGGTGTTATGATAAGGTTATGTTAGCGATCCTTTCCTTTGGTTAAGTAATGTTATACAAATGTTTCATTGTATCCATTGTTCCCAAATTATCTGTATTAATTCCAATGTTGCTATCCTCCTTATATTTCTATAGAAGGAATGAAGCACCTTCATTTTCTCAAAATAAGGTTTTTGTTAATTACGTCTCTTCTTCTTGATCGGCGCATGAAGTACCTTTTTGTGATTTATGACGTGATGTAGCTTAAAGGCATTTCAAAATTTCTGTCTACAAAATTCTCTCAAATTTCCAAAACCTGGGTCATGTAGCATCATATGCCAGCCATCCTGCTACGTCTTTCGGTATATTTAGGACATAATTTACATTGTTTAAATGTCTGGTCCATGCTGTAAATTAATCTGCTCTAAAATGATGCTAATGAATTTGAAGACGTTAAACATTTGTACCACTTTGCGAGTGTCACTGATGGTGGACCACATGTAGCAGAGTTTTGTTGGTTGTTTCTTCAAACGCAATTCAAAATTTCTGTCTACAAAATTTTCTCAAATTTCTAAAGCCTTGGTCCTGTAGCATTATATCCAAGCCATCTTGCTACGTCCATTGGTATATATAGGACATCATTTTCACAGATTTTAGTCATATTACATTGTCTAGACTGAGGATCACTGACGAGGGTTAAATACCTAAAATGTGCATGTCTGGTCCATGCTGTAAATTTATCTGCTCTAAAATGATGCTAAATGAATTTGAAGACGTTAAACATTGCAATAATGAAATATATAGAGCAATTTCATTTTCATGAAAATTAAATCAGGCTGAAGTGATATATTAGAAATAGGGATTTTAGAACGTCTTTTTATTCTTAAAATCTCCCTGTTCCCTTTTGAATATTTCATGATTTTTTTCTGATAAGTAATGGTGATTAGAGAACATGGATCTCCTGGCGTATGTCATCGTCCCTTATTCCTGTCAACCGTTTATGTTATTTCTTTCTGAAAACCTACAACAAAATCATATTGACAACAATATATAATTGAAAACTCATCTACCCCATTTTTTTATGACAAAGAATGCACATTTTATCATGCCTAAAAATAAGACGTAGATTTATCAACATGGCATTAGAATCGATGACGAATCAGTTTACCCCTTTCGGTTATTTTCTGATTATCGAGTCTTAAATGTCTGTCCTATCTGGAAGTTGATCAGACATCTCGAGTGATTGATTTTGAGCTCGCTTCAGGCAGAAGAGCACAGACTGTTACACGCATGCCATAGATTTTTTAACATTCTTATACATAGCATTTGTGTTACATAAGGCCATTGCGACTAAATGTACTGTGTAAGTCTATGGCGAACAGGTTTATTGCCATATTGAAACATACGAAAAGAAGTCCGAATAAAAGTTCTAAGTTTATTTCTTCCGGACGCGTAACATGTTGACAGTATGGGAGCGGATTCTAAAACAAAGGAGGGGATCTCCAAAAACGCCAGGTTGTAGCACCCAAAGCAAAACCCCAAAACACCCAATGCAAAAACACAAAAAAGACAAGCACAGAAAGAGACGCGTAAGTGACAAGGAACGTCAACGCACAACACAGAAACATCTAACACAAAGGACTACACATAAACCAACGAGACCCATGGGCAACCGGTGCCGACTTAGGACGGCCATCTGCCACGGAAATAGCAGAAGGTATGGTTATCCCGGATTTCGTGCGCACAACCCTCCCACTTTTCCGATTAGGATCATATCCACGGTATAAAAGGCGTTTGATGATTCTGACGCATTTTCAATAGTGATGTTGTCTATCTTTGATCCTTCTTATCTTGTTAATAATGTCACCATAAAATGCAAGTTGTGAAATAACCAAAGTAATATACTCTGTTGCCTGTATTGGTCCGAATTTCAGAAGAAGTTGACAACAATTTTTGTAAAATTTCCAGAAAATCTTTACTAGTTTGTGACTACAACATGTGAAAGCGAAAACCTTGTCCTAAAAGTTTCTTGGTAATTTGTAAATTTCTACTATGAAAATCCAAAACAACAGTACATGCTCTAGCATACCGGATGAGCTGTGAAATATAGATACCATAGGATGGTAATCTAGGAACATCACCATCAAGCCAGGGGAAATTTACTATGTTAAATCCAAAATCATCTCTCCTGTCATACACACTTGTATGGATATCTCCATTAACAATTTTGATATTTAGGTCCAAAAATGGTGTTTCTGTGTTTGAAACGTTTGCCTTGTTTAGAATCAATTCTTGTGGATAAATAACATTTTTATATTTCTCAAAAACAGGATTGTCGATAGTAAGAATATCATCCAGGTACCTAGAAGTACCAATGAAACATTTCACATCTGATTCATCATTTTTTCTTTGTTTATGAAGATTTTGGATAAATTCCTTTTCATACGTGTATAAAAAATAAATCTGCAACAAGAGGCGCACAATAAGTACCCATTGGAATCCCTACAACCTGCTTGTAGAGTTTCTCACCAAATCTGACATAAATATTGTCCACAAGGAAGGACAAGGCAATACACAGGTCACCACATGTCCATGATTTGTATGATTTGTAATCTGTGGCGGAAAAGAAACCCTTCGATTAAGAAGTACAAATATAAGTTTTCCCCTCTCGATCAAAACACCATTTAATGAGTTTGGAAAGTCGATCATTTATTTTGTCGTGAGGAAGCTTGGTGTACATATTAGAAAAGTCGTATGAAGATATCGTATTTGCTTCAAAATTTCTTTATTTCATTTTGTCAATCACATCCCCTGAATTTTTAATAGACCAAAAGAAGTTTACGCCATTCCTGTTCATGACAGTTTTACAGTATTTTGCCACGTGTTCCTTTATCATTGTTTATAGCCGTGAGTGCTGACGTCAGATTTCTAGACAAAATTGTTGTTGAGCAGTTGCTAGAATTAGCAATGTATCGAAACTTGTAAGGAGACTTGTGAAGTTTTGGTATACAGTATATTGTAGGGAGATCCAAATTAGAAAAAGGGATGTTAAAAGAAGAAATTTCATTGTTATGTTTGTTCAAAATATTTTGAACACTTTCGTTGCTTTCGATATAAGTACGTGTATTAGTAGAGGAAAGTTCCGAAAATAAACTTGATATGAAATAGCGTTTTCAAATAATTATGGTGTTGTTGACTGCTTTGTGTGCAGGCGCGAAGACATATTTTTCATGTAAATTACGTAACTTGGATTGAAATATCTTTCAGATTTAGAAATAGGATTTTCAAAAAGTTGAGGATTTTTGTGGTAGTTATCTTTTCGAATATCAGTAATATCCAAAATGAGGTTTTTCCAGTCTTTCAGAGCATGCGATTCGACTCCTTCCTATTTACACCATCGATTGATATAGTTATCTAAAGCTTCCTTTAGCACTTCGCGACATTTAATAAAATCTATCTTGGATGGGATTCTATACTTAGGTCCTTTCTTAAGAAGACCACGGAGCTGCCTGTCTTTGATAATTGAAAAGTCACCTGTAATAATATGACCAGCTGGTTTATATAGATATGCAGACGTTGCACATTCTCAAGAAGCAGGACATGATTCAAGTATTTTAGGATCTTGTGCAACTTTGTTGTAGTTAAAAACGAAATTTCGAATAGGTCTCTTATATTTGTAACAAATAAGAGGAGGTTCTAAATTTTCAAAATATTGAGGAATGGCACTTTGTGCGCGATGATCCCGAAAAATATTAGAGGTGTTGAGAAGATCAAATCCTTTATTAATAAATGGAATTTTTATGAATAATCTTTTAGGGGAGGCGTCTTTAACCAAAGGATATAGTTTATTTTGTGCGAATGCAACAATGATGTTTAGCCTGAATCAATCAGTGTTTCTTAAGAATGCATCCAGTGCTTCATCCAAGATAGATTTTAATTGAACTGCTGGAACTGAAGAGAGAGCATGTAGCAGTTCATATCTGCCGCCGTTGCGTGCAATGATCAGTAGATCTTTGAGGGTACGATGTACTTTAGCTCTTTTTCTGAGTTTTTTGTTTCGCCTTTTACCGTGAGACCTATGCTTCATTTTAGTGAAAGGGCGGATCGAAAAAAACAACATTAATATCTGAAGAGGTCGACGAAATGTTTCCTTGTCCATAAATCTGATCGTTTAGACCAGGGGGTACGCATATCCAGGCAAATTCAGCTTGTAAGCGGCGTTTTTGTCTTATTTCAGTTTTACTTTGATTTTTAATTTTTTGGAATGACTGAACTGGAGTAAATGTTATATCCGAAATTGAATGATTGTATTTAACGTAGTGATTATATAGGAAATTTCTTTTTTTTTTCTGACGCGAGTTTCTTATCTGATACGAATGACTTCGAAGACGAGATTTTAAGGCCTGGCCTGTTTCCCCTACATATTGGGCACCACATCCCTTGGCGTGTCATGTAATGACATAGATGACATCTTGATACGATCAAACAATGTCCTTATCAATCTCGATTTTAAAGGTCTGCCCATTAACACTAGATTTATTGTTGTGGAATTGCAATTGATGAACGGACACATACCGCATCTTTTCCCATTGCACCTGCAAATGGTTGAGAACCCTCTATGTGTGTTGTTAAATGTAGAGCCTGCAGATGGAGAAGTGGGTGCAATACGTCTACGGGGTTTTAATTTTAGAGGTGATAGAAGAACCTTTGGTGAGGTAAAAAGTTTCTTACTGTTAAATGTTGATGATGGGAAAGTGACTGTAGCAACAGAGGGTAATCTCAAAGGAGTTGATTTGATACGAGGCGACCTTAAATATGCCATGATGAAATGATCGGTGAAAGGTGAATTATGATCCTGCGTAGAAGACACTACAACTTAGTCAAGTAAGAGAACGTAATGGAATTAAAACACTTCAAACATCGGGTCGCGGGGAATTGTATTACCAACTCCACACTTCAACACGAAATAAGTGTAGATATAAAACAAAGGAGGGGATCTCCAACAAAACCAGTTTGTAGCACCCACAGCAAAACCGCAAAAACACCCAATGCAAAAACACAAAGCAGAAAAGCACAGAAAGAGACGCATAAGGGACAAGGAACGTCAATGCACAACACAGAAACATCAAACACAGAGGACTACACATAAACAAACGAGACCAATGGGCAACCGGTGCCGACTTAGGATGGCCATCTGCCACAGAAATAGCAGAAGGTATGGTTATCCTGGATTACGTGTGCACAACCCTCCCACTTTTCCGATTACCCAGAGGTCTCGAAGAACGTACAATTGTGGTGTAAAACAACCTCCTCACTGTCAGATGACCACATACAAACAAGACCGCAAAACGCAGGGGCCCAAGCAACACAGATGAATATGTAAATGGATATAAAAAGAGGGCGTACGTAATACAATCCGTGCTCTGCCGCCGCGAGCTCATGTATGTTATCACCAGAGGAGTCCGACTGACATTCAGAGAGGTGTCGGGGTCGGGGCCCTGTCTTCTCTAAAGAGGTTTGGACAGGGCCCGTCATGGAGTCCCGTCGTCACAGTCAGTCAGAGTGCAAGTTTTAAGAATGCGCTTGTACAAGACAGTAGATTGGTCAAGTACCAAGCCTAATGTCCGTCTGGTGACATTGGGATCATACCCACGGTATAAAAGGCGTTTGATGATTCTGAAGCATTTTCGATAGTGATGTTGTCTATTTTTGATCCTTCTTATCTTGTTAATAAGGTCACCATAAAATGCAGGTTGTGAAATACCCAAAGTAATATACTCTGTTGCCTGTATAAGTCCGAATTTCAGAAGAAGTTGACAACAATTTTTGTAAAATTTCCAGAAAGTCTTTACTAGTTTGTGAAAGCGAAAACCTTGTCCTAAAAGTTTCTTGGTAATTTGTAAATTTCTACTATGAAAATCCAAAACATCAGTACATGCTCTAGCATACCGGATGAGCTGTGAAATATAGATACCATAGGACGGTAATCTAGGAACATCACCGTCAAGCCAGGGGAAATTTACTATGTTAAATCCAAAATCATCTCTTTTGTCATACAGACTTGTATGGATCTCTCCATTAACAATTTTGATATTTAGGTCTAAAAATGGTGTTTCTGTGTTTGAAACGTTTGCCTTGTTTAGAATCAATTCTTGTGGATAAATAACATTTTTATATTTCTCAAAAACAGGATTGTCGATAGTAAGAATATCATCCAGGTACCTAGAAGTACCAATGAAACATTTCACATCATCATTTTTTCTTTGTATTTGAAGATTGTGGATAAATTCCTTTTCATACGTGTATAAAAATAAATCTGCAACAGGAGGCGCACAATTAGTAAACATAAACTGGTTTGCAAAACTTTGCGTCGAGTATATATGTGGACGATAGGATATTGCTAACACCTGTTCAAAGTTTTTGAGGCTTTTAAGGTAAATTTCAATTATCATCCATTTTGTATGTGAATCTGTTATAATACTTGGTTATTTTCTAAATGCATGTCTTTGACAGCTCAATAATGCATAACGCGATGAAATACCATCAGGTTAACTTTGATTGTTTCGATCAAATTAAAGCACATGAAATTAAAGTCATTTTCATGGTTTTTTTCATCTTTTTCACGGTTCTTTTAAGAGGGACCGGAATTTCACCTAATAATCAATGTTCACTGTCAATCACCTACAAAAGAAATACCTAAAACATTAATCATATATTTAAGCAATGTACAAAAGCAAATACCAATATTAAACATGAACAAGGAGCACAAATAATACATATTTAGCACAGGGATTTATTACGCTAATACCGGTTGCTGTATTTACTATATATGTGTGTTAAAGGGATCTAACTCGAAGTTAAACGAAAAATCGACATGTCATCTTTAAGTCTTAAGAAATAGGCTAATCAATGGCAAAACCTATTTTCTGTGGTATATTTCGATAGATTAATTCATACTGAATCTTCGTACGAAATTTGAAATCAGTACCTCCCTTGCAAGCTGAGATATGCCCAATACCGCTCTCTTATAATCGTCGCATTTCTAGGTCGGACAAAAAGGTGTCCGATGATAATCAGGCATCAGTGATCAACTTGAGGCACCGCTTGACCATTCAATGATGCGAACATCTCAAATACATCACATTGCATGAAATAGTCCCATATATGCTTAGTACAATTTCAAATAAAGTCTTTTTTTAACGACTTTGAAATAAGAAAAGGATACAAGTGAGATTAAATTCAACATGTGCAGAGTTATGAAAGACACATATACGTGCATGCAAAGAGGTAGCTTTATGAAGGATTTTCATATACCAGCGATGTTTGAGATGGTAAAAAGCATGTGAAGGGTAGATAATCATGTAGTTGTATGTCTTTGAAGTATTCGGACCTTTAAACGATTAAGCAGTAACCAAATTTTGTCTATACTGCTTAATTATCACCGGACACCTTTTTGTCCGACCTAGAAATGCGGCGATCATAAGAGAGCGGTATTGGGCATATCTCGGCTTGTAAGGGAGGAACTGATTTCAAATTTCGTATGTAGATTCAGTATGAATTAATCTATCGAAATATACCACAGAAAATAGGTTTTGACATTGATTAGCCTATTTCTGAAGACTTAACGATGACTTGTCGATTTTTCGTTTAACTTCGAGTTAGATCCCTTTAATACACATATTAGTAAATACAGCAACTGGTATTAGCGTAATAAATCCCTGTGATATTTAGTATTAAACATTTAGCCTGCTTTTTTAAACTAAAACACAACACCGGTTTAATCTTTTTACGGCCATTCTTCTTTGGGTTTGGTTCCGTACTTCTTAGGTTTCGTCTACGGTCTTTCTTTGTGAACTTTGTAACCTCCGAGGAGAAAACGAATACTTCGGACCTCTATATCATCAATCGTCATGTCTAACGTTCATCATCACATCGTCATCTCTTCGTATCGTCTAAGTGGATATCCATTTAATTCTGCCTTCGACGCATCTTGGAATTAGTGATCTTCCCGTAATCCGGATGACGCCATGCACCCAGTAAAACGACGCGGTATCAAATGCTCTCATTCAAAGCGTCGATCAAAGCAGGTCATTAAGGTAGAGTATCCCTTGGGTCAGAATTCTGGAAATTTTATGCCTGGATACCCTATTTTTTCTATTCAGAATGTTGTTCAGATTATCAAACTAATATGGTTTTGGGAAAAGAAACTTTTAAAGTTACATTTCATCACCCCTAAAAAGGGATTTTTCTTACTTTTCCCATAGGGGGCAATGTTAAAGTTCAAACGGCTACACTCTCGGTATTATCATGAAACCAAGAGTTATATTTTGTTTGTATATCAGGTTTAATGTAAGCTTTGAAAATATGGAAACGAAATTATTGTAACATTTGTTATTTAGGAAATATGAGCATCTAAGACCCGAGGGATGCTCTACCTTAAGTGCAAAATATTCAATCTGGTTCCGCTATCTCCAATATCGCTATGACAGATTTCACTCCAACATATAATGTTTATAGTGACGGGCTGCTTTGACAACCGGCCACACGGATAACATCGTGCAAAGAGGTACCTGACGTCACTGCTCCGTACTTCAATTCTGCTACCGTCCGATTTGATTTAATGCCTTGGTGATAAACCTGTACGCTTATCATAACAGGCTATTCCAATTACTAAGATAAAACGGAAGTGTTCCAACTCTATACCTTCATGGAGAAAATTTCAAACCATTTTTTTCTGCACCAGACACGTGTTTCGAATATTAAATTCTCATCAGTGATGCTTCCAGCGGAGCCACCGAAATTCATTTCAGTAGCGCCCTCTTTCATGTTTTGAATTTAGATTTGTTCATTTACTTTACAGAGAGTTCGCGGCTCCAAACGTCCCGGAGGGTCGATTCAGTAGCATATCCAAATAAGCATTATGAAATATATGTTCAAAATAGCATAGGAGGGATGGTGCTAACCTCCTTTAATTTCGGTGATAGTTTTGAATGGAAAGACAAGTTTTCGAAATGGCAAAAAAAAATATCTATGATGTCAAATCGATAAACGATTCATTAACAATTGAAATATTAAACGTCTTCAATTTCAAAAGCATCATTTAAGACCTGATAACCATACATGCACGTTTCGGTTGCTAAACCCTTGTCAGTGATCCTCAGTCTAAATAATGTAAAATGGCCAAAAAGTATAAAAATTATTATATCCATAAAAGTACCAAAAAGACGTAGCAGAATGGTTGGGATATGATGCTACAGGACCCACTTTTTTGAAATCTCAAGAAATTTTGTCATAGAAAATTTCAAATGCGTTAAAGAGACAGACGATCAACCGAAGTTGATCGAACTTGTCTACATGTGCCCTCAGGGACACTTGGTCCACCAGCAGTGACACTCACCAAGTAGTTCAAATGTTAAACGTCTTCAAACTGAATAGCATCATTTAAGACCTGATAAATTTACAGCATGGACCCACTTTTTGAAATTTCAAGAAATTTTGTCACAGAAAATTTCAAATGTGTTAAAGAGACAGACAAGCAACCGAAGTTGATGGAACTTGGCGACATGAATCGATAAACGATTAACGAATAACAGATCTTCCGTATTCATGTTAGACAAATTAATACAAAACTTTTATCAATAAAGGATCTAATTTAAGTTCAAGGCCAAGCTGCACATCTTGATCTTCATTGCCTATCTCATATTGTCGTCTTCTCCAAGCGATAAACGTATAAAGTCTGCATCATTATTGCACAGATTAGTTTAACATCATTGTCTCTTGTTACAGGAAGTTTATGACACCGGATTTTCTCTGTACATCTTATTGACCGCAATTTTGAATTTACAAAAATAATTTAGATGCCTGTACCAAAACTAAATGAAGGTAGGAGATCTCCAACAAAACCCCGTTGCAGCATCAACAGTAAAACACCAAAACACCCGATGCAAAAACACAAAAGACGAGTACAGCACGAGACGGAAAAGAGACACACGACACGTAAACATCAAACACAAAAGACTACACATAAACCGACGAGACCAATGGGTAACCGGTGCCGACTTTGGACGGCCATCTGTCACGCAAGTAGCAAATGGTGTGGTTATCCTGGAATACGTGCGCACAACCCTCTCACTTCTCCAATTACCCAGAGGTCTTGAAGAACGTACAATTGTGGTGTAAAACAACCTCCTCACTGAAAGATGACATCACACAAACAAGACCGCGAAACGCAGAGGCCCCATAGACACAGATGAATATGTAAATGGATATAAAAAGAGGGCATGCGTAATACAGTCCGTGCTCTGCCGGCTGTAGCGAGCTCATGTATGTAATCATCCGAGGAGTCCGACTGACATTCAGAGAGGACAGGTGCGCAGGTATGTTAAGGCGTCCCATGGAATATTACGTCAAAAATTTGCCGCGAAATAATGTAACGTCATTTGACGTCATAGACTCCGTGTCGTCAAGTACGGTAGCAACACAGTATTTCAATTAATTTTATGATATTTTGTAAATTCAAAGGATGAAAGTTATCAGTTATAAAAAGTCATGTACTTACTCAATCGCTGACACATCGTCTATTCAATATACCTTTGAGAAGACCCCCAATCTATTGAGTGCACTTTGTGACCCCCTTGCGTTGTTGGGGAACTCTGTGTTACTGAGAAGCTTGAGAAGCGATGGAAGGTGCGATCCGACAGTTTTCAGGGCGGGTGATAAGAAAATTGAGAAAACGGTAGGTATTTATTAAAATTACATGAAATCAGAGATGCTGCAAAAAGAAAATATCCTAATGTACTCAATCATATATGTAATCAAAGACAAAACTATTTAAAAAGGTACGAAATCATTCTTTTTATGTACCTTGTTTACAGTACAGTACTGGCGGAGTACACGTGTGTCATATGATGCATGTGTCGTGTAGGAATTATTGCAGCAATGCTGTGAAAAAGTATAGTTGTAACGCTATTGTTATTTCTTTATTTTCCATATCATCAGTGTCTGCTACGATATATAAATTTAGATGCAAGCATATTCATGACAAAGGTAAACTTTACGAGGAGAAAAAACGGGGAAGGGGGTGGGGTGGGGTGGATGTGGGACATGCATGTGTACTGTTTAAGTATGTAACAATGAAACCACTTTGTATTATACAATTAATAACACTTATTTTTTATTCATTTGTATTTCAGACTGATGAAAATTACATATTTAATCTTCTCTGAGTCATTAAAAAAACAAAACAGAAATATTTTGGCACTGGATCAGTGTTGGATGCTGCATTAGCCCAGAATCATAATTGAAAGAACTTTTCAATCACCAGGTATATGATTTTTAATTTTTTAGAGACTTGGGTGTAAAAATATCTTCCCATATTATGGCATATATATACATAGTTGAAATTTGATATAAATCTAGAACTATCTATGAATATTGTCAGAACAAATCTATAACTGTTAACATTATTTGTGTCATTTTATTTTCTTTTAAGTTCTAATAATTGACTTGTGAAGAAGTTAAATTTACAGTACACTAAAAACCCTAAAAGGTTCTGTAAGAAATTACATTTTAATACAAAAAAAACTTATTTATTCACCTAAATTTGAATTTTATTCTAAGGCCATACCAAATTAATCAAATGTTCTTTGGATTTCCCGCACCATATTTTTCAAAATTCAAAAAATAATATTATAAAAATAAAATGCTCGTCCGCACCCTGAAATTTCTGGCTCACGAATTTTTTAGGGTCGGTACTGATTTCTGCAAATTTTAAAGCTTCTAGAAATCTCAGATTTTGCAAATTTCGAAGAAATCGATACTACTTGTATTTGAAAAATTTTGTTGGGAGCAAATTTGTTGTCCAATATACATGGCACTGAAAGTCAAGGAGCGGAGAATGTTCAAAAATATTTTCCGTACTGCTATGTGCCAGGCTTCCTAGTCACCATATTCCTATGGGGATTCCTTTATGAGTACGGAAAACATCATAAATGTATTACTATGGTAAACTATATCAAAATAAAATTATTTTAATCGCTCGCAACCTTAAAAAATGCAATACTTAAAAGAACCAGAAGTCTCTGACGAGACTGTAGCTCTCCTGGTTGTTTTGTTTTCTTCACTCATTGACAAGTCAATAAGATACATACACATAAATATCAATTTTTTTCAATCAAAGACCATAGGGAGCAGGCGCTCTAACAAAGTATAAGTAGCACAACAAAACAACATATCCATTAGACTGCAACTAGAATATTCACTCATATAATTCATAATATCCGAGATATAGTATTTCAAAAAAGAATGTCACATCGTCTACTAGCTCAAGTGAATTATCAATGACACAACAAGACTACAAAGCCATCATATTGCATAAAGAACTAAGTCTCCACCACAAATAGCTTTAGAAGAGTTGAGAGCACAATTATATTGGAAAAAATTACCACATCCATTTTCTAGGATCTTGGGGATCAGGGGCTCAAACAAAATATCAGGTGCACAACTAGACTAGGCCAATCACATTACAAAAAAAAATTAAGTCTCCATCATTTATAGTGTCAGAGGAGTTGGGAGCACAAGAATAAATAGAATTATATAGGAGAAAATGACCAAACCCATTTCATAAGACCCTGGGGTCAGGGGCTTATACAAAATATCGGGTGCACAACTAGACCACAGACACATCATTTATAGTGTCAGAAGAGTTGCAGGCACTATAACATACTGTTATATCGGAGAAAATGACCACACCCATTTTCAAATACCCTGGGGGTGAGGGGCTCAAACAAAATATCAGATGCACAACTAGACCAGAGACAAATCATATTGCAATAAGAATTAAGTCTCCATCATTTATAGTGTCAGAGGAGTTGCGAGCACAAGATTACATAGAATTACATAGGACAAAATGACCACACCCATTTTCTAAGTCCCTGGGGGTAAAGGGATCAAACAAAATATCAGGTGCACAACTAGACCACAGACCCATCATATTGCAAAAAAAATTAAGTCTCCATCATATATAGTGTCAGAGGAGTTGTGAGCACAAGATTACATAGACTTTAATAGGAGAAAATGTCCACTCCCATTTTCTAAGACCCTGGGGGTCAGGGGCTCAAACAAAATATCAAGTGCACAACTAGACCACAGACCCATCATATTGCAAAAAGAATTAAGTCTCCATCATTTATAGTGTCAGAGGAGTTGCGAGCACAAGATTACATAGACTTATATAGGAGAAAATGACCACACCCATTTTCTAAGACCCTGTGGGTCAAGCGCTGAAACCAAATGTCAGGTGCACAACTAGACCACATACCAAGTAGAATGCAAAAAGAATTAACTTTCTATCTCCTATAGTTTCAGAGGAGTTGAGAGCACAAGAATTGTTTACGGACGGACGGACGGACGGACGGACGCCGGACGAAGGGTGATGACATAAGCTCGACTGGTCAGAGACCAGTAGAGCTAAAAATAAAATAATTATATTTTCGCCCTCTCGCACCTTTTTTTTCACAAGAAAATCCAAAGAACATTTTATTAATTTGGTATGGCCTAATTTCAGAGATTTGCCTTTAGAAGAAAATATAACTTTACCCGAATGCCACCAAGAAGATGTCACGTCAAGTGTCTGTCAAATGTTAAAAAATGTGTCAATAAAGATCTTTTATTGTACAGAAGTACATGTATTTGTGATACATTTGGAGTCTTTCTGATGTCTATAAACATAGGGATATCATGGTGTTTTATTTTAAACATGGGCTCTAGCCACTCTATCAGTGGCGTAGCTTGGGCAAAACTAAGTTAATCCTTTCATTAAAATAAGTTCATTAGCTGAGGACATTCGAATGGGAATGAAGGAGGTCGAATGCAAATAAAGATTTACCTCCAGCAGCTCACAAAAAAAAACCTCCAGAGGGAGGAACATTTTTACTGAATTGAGGAATTTTAGAGGAAAAGTGGATGCTTTAGCATACATGGTAGCTACGCCACTGTCTACTCAAAGATACTTTGTTATACATGACTGACATGTTTCTCTCACAAAGTTACAGTCTTAACACATTATGGTTTTCACAGAGATATTCAATTCGTGTGATAAAGGATGCCATTCTAAATGTACATGTACAAAGGAGTTCACGTCTATCACCTGATAAATACAGAGCTGCTGAGATATTTATTTATTTTTTTTTTAATTTTAGAATTTAATGAAATTGATCATAGCAAATCTTCCGTTTTTTGTATTTAAATAATGTACAGATCTAAATTTAAATAATAAGGAGTTATGAGGTGGGGGGGAGGGTCAAGCCTGCCCATGCAGGGTGATATAGCCTATTATACATGTATATAATACTGGGTTATTGGTCTAACTATGACCATGGATTTCATCTTAAATTGAGGAAAAACAATGACCGAATGATTTTATACAAAGCTGATAGATGGAACCCCCCTCCTCTCACGAGTTCGAAAAGCGTGATTAGAAAATAAAGAATAATATTGGCAGACAAAGTAAAAATTTTGTCGATGATGGCGAGATACAGGTTTCAATTAAGTACACATGTACATATAGATTTATCTCGACAGAGTGGAGGTTTCTCCTTTAGGTGCCCCTGACGTTGAACATCGCACATTTGCATAAAATTGTATTTTCCGGCTTTTTTCTGAGAGGAGAGGTAATTGCTGTTACACGTCACTTACTAAACATCCATTGTCAAGGGCATGGCCTGACATGATTATGCGGTACATAATTATAGTAGTACTGATCATATCCTTCCTCGAATCTGGATTCGGTTTTGTTTTTTTGTTTTTGTTTTTGTTTTTTTTTTTTTTTGTTAATCTTCCCCATAAGCAGTAGATTGAAATATTTCTTCCGGAGGGAAAATTAGATCAGCTTGAACTTTGAGGCTTGAACTTAAAAAAGAGCAGTATTACATACATGTATAACTATATCACCCTGTATGGGCAGGCTTGACCCCCCCCCCCCCCCCCCCCCGATAAGGATCCTTTCAACCCTTGTTGTATTTCTATCATATGTAACATGTAATTAAATGAAGGAATTACGAAATGAATATGCTTCACTTAAAGCTTGTTAAAAAACGTATATTTGCTAACAGCACCGCCCCCGCAACCTACAAATATATAAGCTAGTAATACCCCCCTCTCTCTCTCTCTTTCTCTCTCCCTCGTGAACACCTCTGCACTCGATTATGGACCTTATGGTAAAATTAAATCTCCATATACCTCTGTTGTAAAAACGCAATATATTGTAGGAGGCGCTAGTGAAAAGATTTAGAGCTGCGCACCCAAAGTTAAAAATAGCGTTTTCAAACGGTTATAACTGCGAATATATGCATAAGAATCGCATGAACATTTGAATTTATACAAATGAGAAATTAATGTAAAATTTAATTTGAAAAGAAAGATTTTGCCCCACAAAATTTTGTAAAATTAATTAATTTTCAGGGACACCGTACCTTTAATTAAAATGATGCTTTTAAAATCAAATTATGAATTTGTTTGAAAATCAATAGAAACTTGAAATACATTGTCGCAGATAAATATTGCAATATAGGAAAGCAAAGGGGCGCACAAAGGGTTCTTGAATGAAGCGTAGAATTATGAAATTAAACGAGACTTACCTGTAAGTTGAAGTTTGATTGGGATTCTGTTACGTCATCTGCTACACCAAGGGGATTACGTGAGATAGCAATACGTCTGCGCGGGATTATCAGACTTTAAAGCAACAGCAACTTGGCACAACAATAACAAATTAAAGATCAAACCAGGACAACATAGGGAGGAAGCGGGTGGGCACGTAATCCCCTTGGTGTAGCAGATGACGTAACAGAATCCCAATCAAACTTCAACTTACAGGTAAGTCTCGTTTAATTTCATAATTCTGTTACGTCATCACACCAAGGGAATCACGTGAGATTTTAAAGCATTGGTGAGACAAGTTGCGCCTAACAGACAGCTCAACTGCCAGTAGGACGCAGCTCAAACCAGAACCATAAAAACTGCAAGTATGAAAGAGTTATCCTTCTTACTTCTGTGAAGCCTTGACTGAAACTGTAAGAGTTGCAGTTCTTGTAACAGTATATGTCAAGACCTTGGCATTACACTGCATACACAACCTTGACCTGGACCTTATTAAATTGCTCTGAACATTTAAACTGAATCACAATTCAATATACAGACAACAGGAATAAAAAGCATGATAAACATTTCATTATTTACTATGATTCTCATAGACAGCATAAAACAAATGCATCTACACAAACAGTCATATTAATTTCAGTTTTAGAGAGTCATTATGTATCAAAATTTTACTAGCTCTTAATCAAAACATCATAATGCTTTGCAAAAGTCTTCTCACTAGACCATCCTGCAGTTTTCATAATGTCATTGATGGGAAGTCCACAAGCCTTCATAGCAGAAGTTGAAGCAGCTCTGGTGCTATGAGCTGAAAATATTTTGGTGTCAATTCCTGCAAGCCCAAGTGTAACCTTAATCCATCTTGAAAGTGTACTCTTACTTGCCTCTTTATGAGGTTTCATATAACTAACAAACAATTTGTCACAATCACCCCTAATAACTTCAGTTCTATCTATGTATTCTTTAAGGGTCTGGAAAGCACAAACTTTACTATCTTCGTAAAATGCATTAATTTCAATAAACAAAGATTTAAATCCGGGGCGTGATTGCTTTATCTTGCCCAATGCAAAAACAATATAATTACTATTTATAAACTTCATATTAGACAAACATAAACAATGTAACGATTGAACTCTCTGGGAAGTAATAAGTGCTAACAATGAAACTGTTTTCAAAGATAGTAATTTTAAAGACAAATCCTTGTTATCTGACAAAGATCTAAAATAATCTAACACTACATTCACATCCCAAATCTGTGAGTAACGTGAACACGTAGGTCTTAACTGAAAAATACCCTTCATAGATTTTGTCACAACAGGGTGTTGTCCTACATCATAGTTATCAATGGTAATGAAGCAAGACAGAGCACTTCTAGTAGTGTTTATAGCACTATAACTAAGATTCTTATTAAACAAACTTAGCAAAAATTCAAGTGCATGATTTAAAGATGGCCTAACCGGATCATGATTCCCTTCACAACAAAATGCTTGCCATCTTTTAATAGCGACTGCATATTGGGCCTTGGTGGATCCTCTCCACGATTCCTTGATGATTCGCAATACTTCCTCCGAAATTCCGAGGGTTTCGAACTTCCCCCAGACACACGACATAACATCAGTTTCAGTTTCTTTCCTAACGGATGTGTTTTCGTCTGCCGATGCATAGTCAGTAAATTGTTGCGGCACGGTAGCAATAACGGAATTTCTGTCACCATTTCCAGGATTTTTGGAAACCACGACTGAGTCGGCCATACTGGTACAATCATCACTCCTTCTGCAGAGTCTTCCTTTATCTTCTGTATGCACTGTCCTATGATACTGAAAGGTGGAAATGCATAGAAGTAAAATTCATGCCAATTAACTGTAAAAGCATCAATAAAAGTAGCATATGGATCTGGTTTCCATGATACAAAACGTTGAATTTGGTTATTTAGCCTAGAAGCAAACAAATCAATATCATATGGACCCCATAAAGCATTAATTTTATAAAAAGCATTCTGATCTAGTCTCCATTCAGTTGTATCATCGAAAGACCTTGAATAAGAATCTGCTATTGAATTTGTTTTTCCTGGTATATGTGCTGCTGACAACCAGATATCTTTACTCATACACCAAATCCAAATTTTCTTAGCAATCTGGTTACAAGATCTAGCCTTACTACCTCCCATTGAATTTAAATAGCATACTGTAGTGACATTATCTGACTGTATTCTTATATGGGCTGATTTCACTTCTGCACAGAGACTCAAAAGACCATATAGTACAGCTAATAATTCTAATTCATTAATGTGCTGTTCTGCTTCTACGTCTAGCCATCTACCACCTGTGCTATCACCTGTGCTAGTTACATGCGCCCCCCACCCTTTTTTGGACGCATCAGTTTGAAGAACAAAGCTAGGGTGATCCCACTTAATTTTCTTGTGGGAACCCTCCAGATTTTCAATCCACCAGTTCAAATCTTCTCTAATCTCATTATCTAATGTCATTAAATTTTCAAAGTTACCTTTTGCTGACTTAAGAGCATCTATTTTGCGGTTCTCAAGATTTCTATAAAATAATGGCCCGTATTCGACACCTGGAAAGCTTGCTACCATAAGGCCCAGTACCCTTGAGACTTGTCGAATTGGATATTCAACTTTCTTTGTCAATTTGTTTATTTCAGACAGGAGAATTTCCGTTCTCTCTTTTGTAAGTTTTACTGTCATATCTACTGAATCTAAAATGAAACCTAAGAACTGGACTTTTTGTTTTGGTTCAAAAACAGATTTTTCTATATTCAGAATGAAGCCTAATGATTGTAGTAATTCTACAGTTGCTCTTACATTATCCCAGCACTCTTGAAATGAATCTCCTTGAATGTAAGTGTCATCAATGTATGGTACCACAAAACATCCCTTTTTCCGTAATTCTGAATATACGGGTTTCATTAGCTTCGTAAATTTCCGTGGGCTACATGATAGCCCCATGGCCAAAGATGTAAATTGCCAAAGTTCATTTTCCCATTCAAATTTCAACCATTTTCTATGTTCAAGGGCAACTGGTACTGAGTAATATGCATCTTTTAAGTCGACTGATGCCATGAAACAGTCATTAACCATTAGTTTTATTGCAGAGGCTAAACTTTCCATTTTGAAATGATGGTACTCTACTATTTTATTTAAATTTTTTAAGTTTATGATTACTCTGTATGATTTATCTTTCTTCAGCCTAATAAAAATATTTGAAATTATTTCATTTTCACAGTGTTCAGTTTTTTCTATTACTCCTTTCTCCCAGAGTTTTAAAATTTCTCTGTTCACTATTTCTTTTTCTTTTTCATTAAAATTTATGGGTTTCATGTTCTTTATAATATTTTCTTCATCATTTTCTACCAAATCTATGTGACAGCCTGATACACAGTCTAAAATTGTTTCATCACTGGTAATTTCTTCCCATTTTTCTCATTCGCTTCTTCATCCGACATCTGATCTTCGCTATCTGAATCATATTCGTCCTCCCACGAGTTAAAATCATAAAATTTGGTGAATGACGCTGCCATATTTTCACTCAGTTTTTGAAAACCCGAGGAGATCGATTAACTGATCGATTGGGCAAACATGTCTAGTTTGTCTACGACCTGTAAGTCACTTGAATTTGCTCTGGAAGTGGAAGCTTGTTCCCGATCCACCTCAACACGATCTTCCGATCGTCTAGTATCTGTACATGTACTTGTCAGATTTCCAGCTCTCTTGATTTTCTCAAAGATATTTTCACTCGATCGTGAGCGTTCTCTCATAGCATTTGCCAAACTTCCTAATGGCAGGCTTACTGGTAGAGAAGCGTTGTTGTTAGGGCTTGAGGGAATGCTCGAACTTCCCTTTTTCTTTTGGCTATTTACCCTCAGCATCGCTGACGCCATGACACTCGTGATTCCGCGACCACGTGCTCGCTCCAAGAAATTTATTCAAGATTACTGTACAACGTACAGAATTTAATGACGATTGTCAACGACAATCTCACACTATTAAAGTTAGTGTTTTTAGCTCCTTTAAAATATAATCAACGTCTCAACGAGACATGAACTTATTAGATTTGTCAGCGACAAATCGGAGCTACTAAAAAAAAACGTCCTTCCCGCACTGCAAACTACATCGCACTGATAATCCCGCGCAGACGCATTGCTATCTCACGTGATTCCCTTGGTGTGATGACGTAACAGAATCTACTGCATTGGCTATCATTTTAAGTCTTCATCAACATATTATAATAAATATTGACAATCTACACTTCAAATTCTTCAGGAAAAATTAAATTCTTGCTGAATTCACTTAATCATGCCGATTTTGAGACAGAAGAATACGAATTTTCGTTGAAATGTACCTGTACTGAAACGTTTTTGAGAAATTATCTCCCCCTGTCAATCGCGCATTACTTGAACGTTTGAAATGGTTCTCGGGAGGAGAACTTTTGGGGGTACTCATAGAAAATAGATTAGCGCAAGTTGTTCCTCTAAATAAATTGAAAGAAGTTTGGTGTAAATCGAATCTTCCATGATTTATCTATATAGTTCTTGCTACGACAACTTGATTTTTTTCGTATCAAACCTACACAGGAACGTAGTCATTGAAGGTGTAACGAAAAATCCAGGGTGCGCCGTAGAATTCCTTAATTTAATCCATAAATTTAGTGAATTCACGACTTGTCGTAGCAAGATATATGAAATTTGAACATTTCTCTACACAACATAAACTATAAGTTCACTGAGAAATTAGTGGAAGAACTTGCGCTCGATGCTTCTTTTTCGTACTGTGTACATGTGCTATAAATAGCAATCACGTGACTTTCAACACACCTGCAGAACTCGCCAGTGACCCTCGACTTTCCTGCTGTAAAGAACATAATCATACTTTTGATTAAAGTATATTTTATTGAGGGAAAGGGGTGTCCATTACAAAGGTGCGATAAAGGTAATGGTATTTCCATGGGACGCCTTAACATACCCGCGTGGTCGGGACCCTGTCTTCTCTAAAGAGGTTTGGACAGGGCCCGTCATGGAGTCCCGTCGTCAAAGTCAGTCAGAGTGCAAGTCTCAAGGATGCGCTTGTACAAGACTGTACATTGGTCAAGTACCAAGCCTAGTGTCCGTCTGGTGACATGAGGATCATACCCACGGTATAAAAGGCGTTTGATGATTCTGACGCATTTTCGATGGTTATGCTGCCTACCTTTGATCCTTTTTATTTTGTTTATCATATCACCATAAAATGCAGGTTGTGTAATACCCATAGTAATGTACTCTGTTGCATGTATAGATCCGAATTTTAAAAGAAGTTGACTGTAATTTTTGTAAAATTTCAGGGAAGTCTTCACTAGTTTATGAAAGCGGAAACCTTGACCTAAAAGTTTTTTGGTAATTTGTAAATTTCTACAGTGAAAATCCAAAATATCAGTAAATGCTCTAGCGTACCGGATGAGCTGTGATATGTAAATGCCGTATGACGGTAATCTTGGAACATCACCGTCAAGCCAAGGGAAATTTACTATGTTGAATCCAAAATCATTCCTTTTGTCATATACACTTGTATGAATCTTTCCGTTTACAATTTTGATATTTAGGTCCAAAAAGGGTGTTTCTGTATTTGAAAGGTTTGCCTTGTTAAGGGTTAATTCTTGTGGATAAATTTCATTCTTATATAATTCAAAAGCAGGATTGTCAATGGTTAGAATATCATCCAGATACCTAGAAGTATCATTGAAACATTTCAGCTCATCAAATTTTCTTTGCTTTTGAAGATTTTGGATAAATTCTTTTTCGTACGTGTATAAAAATAAATCTGCAACAAGAGGCGCACAGTTAGTACACATAGGAATTCCTACAACCTGCTTGTATAGATCCTCACCAAATCTAACATAAATATTGTCCAAGAGGAAGGACAAGGCATTACACAGGTCACAACATGTCCATGATTTGTATGATTTGTAGTCTGTCGAGGAAAAGAAACCCTTCGATTCAGATGTACAAATGTAAGTTTTTCGCCTTGATCAAAACACCATTAAATGAATGATTTCCAAAATGAGAATACTTGAATTTTTATATTCACTGACTTTTATACGAAGAACAGGTCTTCTGTATTTGTTTTAGACGAATACAAAAATTCATTTATAAAAGAGAAAATATCTAACAATTGATTTAATTGAATCGATTGACAGCACAAAACATACATAAGATGATGAATAATACGATGATGTCATTTAATCCGGAAAAAAAATATTTGCTCTCACATAGCACGAAATGATAGGGTTGTATACACAAAAGACCCGAACGAACCTTCTACGTTCCTAGAAATCTCTAATGGTGCTATTTTTCGGCGTTTCATTGCCATATACCGAGCAAATTCAACAGCTCATCACCTAACAAACTGAACTAATGGGTTGCATCCTCTTAATTGATAAACGTCTTTAAATTCAATTAGCATCATTTAAATCCTGATAATTCACAGCATGTACCAGACATGCACGTTTCGGGTACTAAACCCTCGTCAGTGATCCTCAGTCTTAAAAATGTTATATGGCCAAAAAGTATGAAAATTATTATGTCCAAAAATGTACCAAAAGACGTAGCAGAATTGGTGGGATATGGTGCTACAGGACCCACGTTTTAGAAATTTCAAGAAATTTTGTGACAGAAAATTTCAAATGCGATGAAGAGACAGACGATCAACCGAAGTTGATCGAACTTGGCTACATGTGCCCTCGGGGTCTCTTGGTCCACCTCATTAACACTCACTAAGTAGTTCAAATGTTAAAGGTCTTTAAATTCTATAGCATCATTTAAAACCTGAAAAATTTACATCATGGACCAGACATGCACGTTTCGGGTACTAAACACTCGTCAGTGATCCTCAATCTAAACAATGTAATATGGCCAAAATGTATGAAAATTATTATGTCCAAAAATGGACAAAAAGACGTAGCAGAATGGTTGGGATATGATGCTACAAGACCCACGTTTTAAAAATTTCAAGAAATTTTTTAACAGAAAATTTCAAATGCGTTGAAGAGACAAAATTGTTATGTACTTTCATTTAAAAAAAAACCTTACAGACATACTCTCCTGTCACTTACTACGAGCACAAGCCTATTCCCTTGCGCTTCATCACAGGACCCTGATCTAGACCCTAACTCAGCGACTGAGAAAAACCAAAATCCTCAAAACGACCGAACCATAAATCATTAATCAACTCAAAACTGAATCACGACCGAATCCAGAAATTCGAAACGTTATTTCGTTGTCTGTGTCAGTCATTTCTCATTGAAAAAAATACACCGAGAAAGTAAATATATCATACATTTTACGATCGCGTATTTTGTTCAATGTCTCGTCGTTAAATCCTGGTTTCGCGGCGTACATCGTCATCTTATCTCTCGTTCGTTTAGGACACGGCACCAAAATTAATCTTGTAATCATGTTTTCCCCTAGTTCGTTTAGGTCACGGTACCAAAATAAATCTTGTAATCATATTTGCCCTAGTTCGTTTAGGTCACAGTAGCAAAACAAACCTTGAAGGATTATGGCCTTCAGGTTTAGGGTGCAGTCCGCGTTGTATAATAAATTGTCATATTGAAACATATTAACAGAAGTCCGTATGAAAGTTCTAGGTTTATTTCTTCTAAAAGCGTAGCATCTTGACAGTACATGGGCGTAGTCTAAACTTAAACTGGTCGGCAAAACGACGCGTCGAGTATACATGTGGACGATTGGAAATTGCTAACACGTGCACAAAAAAATAAGTGATTAGTTTTTGATTAAAAAGACATTTTGGAAATTAGGTTTTTCCAAATATAGAACCTTAATGGCTTTTACGGGAAGATTTCCAATTAGCTTTCAATTAAATCAGATGGAAAACAAAAACTACCTAGTACTTGCACATAATCCAGAATAACCACACCTTCTGCTATTTCCGTGGCAGATGGTCGTCCTAAGTCGGCACCGGTTGCACATTGGTCTCGTTGGTTTATATGTAGTCCTTTGTGTTTGATGTTTCTATGTTGTGTGATGACGTTCCTTGTCCCTTTTGCATCTCTTTCTGTGCATGTCTGCTTTGTGTTTTTGAATTGGGTGTTTTGGGGTTTGCTGTGGGTTCTGCATTCTGGTGTTGTTGGAGAATACCTCCTTTGCTTTGCAGGTGTGCCAATTACTGCAGTATTCTCAGCATCGTGGCAATCAAGTTAAACAGATATAATTATTTACAAAATAAAGTTAATTGTCTCAATCTGAAGTTCGAAATAAGTCAAGGAATTAAATTAGAATTAATCCCCTTTTACGTAAGTAATCTCAAGTTAGCAATTTCCATATACACATTCTTAATAAAAATGAATAATTTTAAAATAAGCATAATTATTGTGAGGGAGAGGCCATATGGTTACACCTGTTTGTGACGTCACATTACATTGAAAAGTTTTATGTTTATACAAGTATTGTGAGTCTATGGAGATCTCTGTGTATCCAGATAAATGAGAGTGTTGTGCGCACGTACTCCGGATAAGGACACCATTGATTATAGCAGATGGCCGACCAAAGTCGGCTCCGGGTGCACATTTGCCTCCTTCCTTTTCTGTCTGATCATTAATGTTTGATGTTTTTGTACGTCTGTTTCGATTGCCTTGTATGATGTTCTAGTGAATATTGTCGTATCTTTTTTTGTGGTTTGTAGTTTTGTCTGTTGCCATTTACGTATCACCTTCTTGTGGGTTTGTTTCGATGGGTGGGTGCAGGGTGATCATGCTGGAGATCATCCCCTGTTCCTTCGATGTACAACACTAGATCTGACTTTGATCCCAGCGGAAAACACACGTATGAGACGTTGAAACTGCACCAAACAGATGGTGACGGCGAGAATAATATGATCATGTATTTGAAGACATGTAACATTCAAAACATGAAGACTACCACTTTATGTAAATGTGTTAAAATTATCTCCATAGAGTTAAAGTGAAAAATCGAAATTGACTTTAAGAGGCATCATTCAAACAGATGGTACGAAATGACGGATGCATTATTCTAATGAGTGTATGATCTTAATTCACGTTAACATTCTTATTGCTTCCCTAAGAATTTTATAGGCATTGGACAGATGTAAGGCTGGATTTCGTTCGGGTTGGGGTATATGTACACGAAGTTTTTTTATGCCTTGTCCTTCCGTTTACTCTTTCAAACATTTTAAACTTCGGCCCCATACAAGCAACAGAGTATTTTACTTAAGGTATTTCACAACCTGCATTTTATTGTGACATAATCAACAAAACAAGAAGAATCCAAGGTAGAAAAAATTACCTTTGTGTCAGAATCTTCAATCACCTTTTATACAGTGGTATGATCCTAATGTCACCAAACGGACACTAGGCTTAATACTTGACCAATCTACAGCCTTGTACCAGTGCATTCTTTAGGATTGCACTCTGACTGACTGTGACTATAGGACTTCATGGTCATTTTACAGTGAGAAGGTTATATAACACCACAATTGTAATCGGAAAAGTGGGAGGGCTGTGCGCACGTAATCAAGATAACAACACCATATGTCGATAGCAGATGACCGTCTACAGTTGGGGCCGGGTGTACATTGTTCTTCTTCCTTTTATATGTTTTCTTTCATGTTTGATGTTTCTGTAAGTCCGTTTAGATTGTTTTGTATGATGTTCTAGTGAATATAATGTTGTGTGTTTTTGCGGTTTATAGTTTTGGAGTTCGATCAACTTCAGATAATCGTCTGTCTCTTCAACACATTTGAAACTTTTGTTACAAAATTTCTTGAAATGTCTAAAATGTGGGTCCTGTAGCATAATATCCCACCAATTCTCTACGTCTTTTTGAACATAAAAGATAGAGATACAGATAAATTTGCAGCAAGGACCAGACATGCACGTTTCAGGTACATAACCCTGGTCAGTGATCCATTGATACTCAGTCTAAACAATGTAACATGGCCAAAAAATGTAAAAATTATTATGTCCAAAAATATACCGAAAGACGTAGCAGAATGGTTGGGATATGATGCTACAGATTCTATCATCGCCCCACATGGTTTGAAGAGGTACGAAAAACATAGAAGGATAAGGTTTCAAGATAAAATGATCATTTCGTTCTTTCAGTAACTTTATACATATTTTTCATTTAAACATCTCGTTTCTACGGTGTAACGTTATTATCTTCGTCCGTCTGCCTGTCTTAACATTTGACTCATTGAATGAAAAATCAAAATCATAATCCAAAAATCTCAAAGATAATGTACATGTATACGAACTCTTGAAAAGATATCCAACAGCGAGACAAAACAGGTGGTACTTTTTGTTTTATATTAAACATGTGTATTCTTTGTGACCTCTTAGATGATGCATAAATCTTGTCATGATGACGTTGACCATGGAATTTAACCCTCTTTAAAATGCTGAAATAAAAGTCAGAAAATTGGAATGGTGCATGACTAGGTTTTCATATTTTGCGTGTGTGTTCACTCCGAAATGATTCCTTATTTTTTCCCCCGTGACTTTCACACTGAAATTTATCCTACTTAAAAGTAGCATTGGGCATACGTTATTTGAACATGACCATGTAGGTTATAGGACTTTTATTCTTCAAATGTGTATTGGCATGAAGAACTTGTAAAAAAGTTCCCCGCCAGGCGTTTGACGGTAAGTATTTTGAATGTAAACGTCTTCAAATTGAATAGCATCATTTAAGAACAGATAAATTGGCAACGTGGACCAGACATGCACGTTTCGGGTACTTAACCCTCATCAGTGATCCTAAACCTAAACAATGTAATATGCCAAAAAGTATGAAAGTTACTATGTCGAAAAAGTGTACCTAAAGACGTAGCAGGATGGGTGGGATATGATGCTACAGGACCCACTTTTTAGACATTTCAAGAAATAATTTTCCCTGACATGGTCGTCATAGCACTTCCTATATAGACATAGCATAAGACAGTGCATGTATTTTAGATATTGGTTTCCTTTTCGAGAACATCGACGGCGGGTGCGACTAGCCAATCAGGGGATGCTTACTCCTCCCGAGCACCTTGCCCAACCTCTAGCTTGCTAGGGGTCCGTCGATGGTCAATTTCGTGCGCTATTGTGAGTGCTGTTGAGATTATCGTCAGGATCTTTTTTAACTCATCGGAGATCTTAATGTTAGACAGCATATTAATATGGATACTGACAAATTAGACAATGTGACTTTGACATTGGTGTTAGGCCTACATTTGAAGAAATTTAATATCAGGTTAACTGTCCCATTTTTATCACTTGTATCTCTTTTTACAAAGAGATTTTGTCATCGTCCTTTATTTACCACATTACCTTGATCTTCTGTATATGTTATCAAATTCACTGTGACAATCCAATGTTTACTGGTGAGCGATGTGTGCCTCATCGGGCCTCTTGTTGTTGAAATACTACGTTTCATTTATTTAGGTCGCCAGATGAACGTTCGAATGGAATGTTTACATTGACATGGTATAAACGGTGAACAAATAGCTTAAGGGAACTTTTGTGTCTTTAGAGCACAATTATTTTCCTTCGTCTTTGAATATTTCAGTTGTCCCTTTCATCTCCCTCTATTTTACATGAACATGTCATTTAATGGATTGTGTTAAGGTAATCTCCAATGTTGTTATTGGCTGTTTATTGAGAGCCTAGCATCAATATTACTGCATGTAAAATTAAATTGAAGTGCTACATGAAGTACTTCATTCCGTGAGGGTGCAAGGATCGAACTATCAAAATTCCACAAATATGGTATCGATAAAATAAAAATTGTTAACGTCTTCCTTTGCAGATTACTAACTATTTAGAATCGGACTATTTCTTCTCAAAATAACTTTTGATGGTTATCAACAATGTCAGAAAACATTTACATTACTAGTAGGTTTCCCTTGTTGAACGCCAATTAGGCAACTGAAATTATATTCCAATAAATCGGGTTGCCTATGAGACGTCACGTCAAAGTTTTTAACGTAGGGAGAATTTACCAAAGTTAGAATACGTTTGATGCTGCAATTTGTTGTATAGGCGATGTTCGTGCAAATTTGGGCCTTTCAATTTTTAAATCAGCAAAAATATACATAAATTTAAGTTATAAGAAATGACTGTCTTACTTCATGGGTACTTAATTTTGTGGCACATGTGCAAATTTCTTAATCGAACAAGGGGACAATCCTTTATTATTTTTTTCTTGATTGAAACAGTTCATTGAAGAATCACGATGAAGATTCATTCCAAGCATTTCTAGTGAAACACAAATGATATGCTTTCACTAAAAGGCTGCTCCTTGGAAACAAACGTGGGATTTTTCTTCTTCTTTTTTTTTTATTCCTTTTGAGAATCAACTGCTATATTTATAATAAGAACGAAAACATTATGTATCAGATGTTGAAAGTCTTCCAATTCAATAGCATCATTTAGAAGAATCTAATTATCAAATCATTTTGGCTTCAAGTACCTTGTTTTATTGTTTAGATTTGAGGATCACTGACGAGGGTTAAGTACCCGAAACGTGCATGTCTGGACCATGCTGCCAATTTATCTGTTTTTAAATGATGCGATTCAGTTTGAAGGCGTTTAACCTTATAAAGATTTAATTTCCGAAAGTATATATATCTGCAGCACCACAATTACAAAACACTGTACAAAGGACTGCTCTCTAAAAGATTCAATTTCTTCTGAATAAAATTTTGTCTGCAAAAAAATGGACATAAAAATTACTGGGAAATGAAAATTTCATCATTGTGTGAGTAAATCGTTCACAACATTCAAAATATTGGTTACATAAAGATAAACATAGGTAATCACAGATTACGAAGCTCACCTCGTGGCAGCAAAATTCAATTCAAACATATTTCTTAGTACATGTATATTGGCTTTTAAAGGCAAAATTATTCAATTGGAAAAAGTAGGTCAAAGTAGTTTTATGAAAGTTTGATGAAAGATACATCCAATATGCAAGTTTGGTACATATAACACTTATACTTTACTTAATATTTGCTTTTAAAGGCAAAATCTCTCAAGCAGAAAAAGTAGGTCAAGGTCATTTTATGAAAGTTTGATCAAAGATACATCCAATATACAAGTTTGGTACATGTAGCACTTATACTTTATTCAATATTGGCTTTTAAAGGCAAAATCACTGAGGCGGAAAAAGTAGGCCAAGGTCATTTTATGAAACTTTGATCAAAGATACATCCAATATACAAGTTTGGTACATGTAGCACTTATACTTTGCTCAATATCGGCTTTTAAAGGCAAAATCACTCAAGCGGAAAAAGTAGGTCAAGGTCATTTTATGGAAGTTTGATCAAAGATACATCCAATATGCAAGTTTGGTACATGTAGCACTTTTACTTTGCTCAGTATTGGGTTTTAAAGGCAAAATCACTCAAGCGGAAAAAGTAGGTCAAGGTCATTTTATGAACGTTTGATCAAAGATACATTCAAGATGCATGTTTGGTACATGTAGTACTTATACTTTGCTCAATATTGGCTTTTAAAAGCAAAATCACTCAAGTGGAAAAAGTGGGTCAGATGCTGCATGGGTCCATCTTGGCATCCCAAGATGAATCACTTGTGCAAGTTTGGTTACTGTAGCATCAGTACTTTGTCAGATACTGAGCTACCCCCAACTTCTTAACCAAGCCACTCTGAGCTACCCCAAACTTCTTAACCAAGTCATTCAAGCGGAAAATGTAGGTCAGATGCAGCATCTGATGCATGGGTTCACCACAGCATCCAAAGATGAATCACTTGTGCAAGTTTGGTTACTGTAGCATCAGTACTTTGCCAAATACTGAGCTACCCCCCAAACTTCTTAACCGGACGCGGACACGGACGCGGACGCGGACGCGCGGGGGTATAGCATAAGCTCACTCAACTTCGTCGAGGTGAGCTAAAAATGAGATAAATTTTGAATTCCATCCGTAAATAACTCTATATTTCCAATCCCTAAAACAGATCAATATTTTAAATGTCTGAAAATATCTTGAATTTAAATGTCTGAAAATATCTTAAAACAGATCAATATTTTAAATGTCTGAAAATATCTTGAATAAAAGCAACGGAGTATATTACTTTAGGTATTTCACAACCTGCATTTTATGGTGACATAATTAACAAAATAAGAAGGATCAAAGGTAGACAGCATATGTATCGAAAATGCGTCAGAGTCATCAAACGCCTTTTATACCGTGGATATGATCCTAATGTCACCAGACGGACACTAAGCTTGGTACTTGACCAATATACAGTCTTGTACGAGCGCATTCTTAAGACTTGCACTCTGACTGACTGTGACGACGGGACTCCATGACGGGCCCTGTCCAAACCTCTTTAGAGAAGACAGGGCCCCGACCACCTGTCCTCTCTGAATATCAGTCGGACTCCTCGGGTGATTACATACATGAGCTCGCTACAGCCGGCAGAGCACGGACTGTATTACGCATGCCCTCTTTTTATATCCATTTACATATTCATCTGTGTCTCTGGGGCCTCTGCGTTTCGCGGTCTTGTTTGTGTGACGTCATCTTACAGTGAGGAGGTTGTTTTACACCACATTTGTACGTTCTTCGAGACCTCTAGGTAACTGGAGAAGTGAGAGGGTTGTGCGCACGTAATCCAGGATAACCACACCGTCTGCTATTTACTTGGCAGATGGCCGTCCTAAGTCGGCACCGGTTGCCCATTGGTCTCGTTGGTTTATGTGTAGTCTTTTATGTTTCTATGTTGTGAGTTGGTGTTCCTTGTCCCTTTTGCGTCTCTTTCTGTGAGTATCTGTTCTGTGTTTTTTGCATGGGTGTTTTGGGATTTTGCTGTGGGTGCTGCAACCTAGTGTTGTTGGAGATCCCCTCCTTTCTTTCAAAGGGAGATGAAAAGAAAAATAAAAGCATAACCATCGAAAATGTGTCAGAATCATCAAACGCCTTTTATACCGTGGATTTGATCCTAATGTCACCAGACGGACAATAGGCTTGGTACTTGACCAATCTACAGTCTTGTACAAGCGCATCCTTGAGACTTGCACTCTGACTGACTGTGAAGACGGGACTTCATGACGGGCCCTGTCCAAACCTCTTTAGAGAAGACAGGGCCTCGACCACCTGTCCTCTCTGAATGTCTGTCGGACTCCTCGGTTGATTACATATATGAGCTCGCTACAGTCGGCAGAGCACGGACTGTATTACGCATGCCCTCTTTTTATATCCATTTACATATTCATCTGTGTTTCTGGGGCCTCAGCGTTTCGCGGTCTTGTTTGTGTGAGGTCATCTTACAGTGAAGAGGTTGTTTTACACCACACTTGTACGTTCTTCGAGACCTCTGGGTAATTGGAGAAGTGAGAGGGTTGTGCGCACGTAATCCAGGATAACCACACCATTTGCTACTTGCGTGACAGATGGCCGTCCAAAGTCGGCACCGGTTACCCATTGGTCTCGTCGGTTTATGTGTAGTCTTTTATGTTTGATGTTTACATGTCGTGTGTCTATTTTCCGTCTCGTGTTGTACTCGTCTTTTGTGTTTTTGCATCGGGTGTTTTGGTGTTTTGCTGTTGATGCTGCAACGGGGTCTTGTTGGAGATCTCCTCCCTTGTCTTAAAAAGACAGCTCTTCTTGTCTATTCATAAGGGAATTGAGAATGCATTGGAACCACACAGGCCTTGACAGGCCAGGGATATTTGTAACATTCCCATGTTTTTAAGTGATTCGAGACTATAAAATACATAGCATTACATTTTACCTTAAATAAAAACTCGATCTTAATCTTCACATATAACAGCTTAAATACACATATTCAGTTGCTAAAATTCAGTTGAGTCTCCACAACAAGTGGAATAAAATAGAAGAGCATAGAACAAACATACAGACAATCAAAACGACGAAATTTCATTAATTAGTTTCTTACGCCTTGCCAGTAGGAGAGCTATAGCGAACACAAAATGTTTATTTGAGTGTAATCACGATTCTAAACATGTGAGGTAATTTTATCTCTAAGTTTATAACCTTTGCGACATATGACAGATTCTCAAAGCAGACCATGTACAAATGTAGGCCATGGTTCAAAATGGAATGAACTTGTCTTGTATCAAAATCAGAATGAAAGTGCACATGGATTAAGAAAACATTCATAATGTCACACACCATCATCTATACTTAATACAAATCTGATATACATGCGTTTAACAAGATGATATTGGTCTTCATTTTGATACTTTGAATGAAGCAAAGAAAGACTATATACCATGTAAATGGAATGAACTAATTCCATTTTGTAATTTTTCAGATTAGTCGCTCGTGATTAATGACCCCCACCCCTCCCTGCAAATCGACAATTGAAATACAGCTCCATGGCTAAAGAAATGAGTACAACATTAAATATTAATTCAAGTAACAAAATTAAAACATAATTAGATATGAGATATTATTAAAACCTAAAATTCAAAGTTATTTTTGAGTGAAATTTAAATTGTTGTATTTTGATATATGTATAGTGTAAAACGTTTTCACATTCAATTAGCATCATTTAAAAGCAGATTAAGTTACAGCATGGACCAGACAAGCACGTTTCGAGTATTTAACCCTCGTCAGGGATCCTCAATCCAAACACTAAAATATGACCAAAATCTGTGAAAATTATGTCAAAAATATAACAAAAGTTATAGCAAGATAATTTGAATATGATACTACAGGACCGAGAAACTACCAACCGAAAGTGATCCAACTTGCCCTCGGAGACTCCTGGATGTACTGGACCAACCTACAGTTTTGTACCAGTGTCTTTTTTTAACGTTGCACACTGTCTATACATGACGACGGAACTCCATGATGGGCCTTGTTCAAATCTCGTCAGAGAAGTCCGAGTGATGACTCTCTGTCCTATCTAAAATTTGGGCAGACTTTTCGCGTAATTGATCTTGAGATCGCTTCAGCCATCAGAGCACAGACTGTTATACGCATGCCATAAAATCTTTTAAATTCATTTACATAGAATCTGTGTTACAAGAGAACGCTGCTTTTAACTACCTCGTTTTCGATGTCATCTTACGGTGAAACGTTTTATATACAATAACTGTGCGTCTATGTAGACCTCTATGTATCCGGATAAGTGGGAGGAGTGTAGTCCGGTGATCTTTAATCCGCGTTGTGTTTTCTTTGATAGTCTACTTTTCTCAGAGAGAAAAAGTCACTTCTAACTTTTAATAGTTTATTATAATTCCAATGGTAAATTATAACAGCGTGAAGTACTAACAGAGACTAATGTGAGCTTAATCCTTAAACATGGTCTAACATGCCGAGTCTAGGACTCGAATATATACTATTCAGTGGGAATTCCAGCATCTGGGCATCACGAGTGTCCCAAAATGATGATTAACTAAACATTCCCAATTTGGGGACCGAACTGTCAGAATCTGTCAAAAGCACCCGTCAAACTGGAACCATTGCACAGAGACCGACAGCACTTAACATAGAGATATGAACTATTGTCACCTCATCACTCTAGGTGAGGACAGGTACATCCACCGATATACGAAATATCTGCAGCTGCATCCTATTAGATCATATCTACACTCATGATTGTCCGGTGCCAGCCAGCGTTAGCTGGATGGGACCGCTTATATGGAATATTACCGAAATTTGGCGTGATCGAATAATGAATTTCATAACACATTGAAATAATGTGTTTCCAAAATATACTTCAAAATTATCTTTCCTTGCCCAGAGTGGAAGTCTCTCTGTATAGTATGACAATTAATCAACATAATAAAAGTACATCCAGAAGTAATTAACTAATTAGCATTAATTAATAAACATAATTAATAATTATTGTGGGGGAGAGGTCATAGGGTTACAGGAGTGTGCGCACGTAACCCGGATATGCACACCATTTGCAAATAACAGATGGCTGTCCCAAGACGTTACAGGACGCACATCGGTCTCCTTCCTTTTATGTGTTGCCATTAATGTTTTGTACGTCTGTTTTGATTTTTTGTATGATGTTCTAGTGAACATTGTTATGTCTATTTGTGGTTTATAGTTTTGTCTGATGTTATTTATTTCGATTTGTGAATGCAGGGTGGTCATTGTAGAGATCCTTCCCTTTCCTCTACGAAAACTATCAAACAAGTAAGGTACTCACTCCAACAACATAACGTGCATGTAGCAAAAGTCACATCAGAACACACTCCCATTAAATGAAAAAAGGGACACCATTTAAGGTAGATCATCCTTCAGGTCTCAGATGCTCATATTCCTACATAACACCTTTTGCAATATTTTCATTTCCATATATTTAAAGCTTATGTTAAACCTCATATACAAACAAAATGCCATGATTGTAAATGATGGCCAATGGTGGTCAACCTGATGTGACATTGCTTACAAAATTACTTCATTACACTTCTGTAACGGTTTTCCAACATATCAAAGTTGTATATACAATGTTTCGCCAAAAGGCTGGCCAACGTGTTTCATGCATTTTCTTTCATAATTAGACAATGATGGTTAAAATACTATCTTACTACCATATGTAAAAGAAGGGAGGCGATCTCCAACCAGACCCGGTTGCAGCACCAACAGCAAAACACCCGATACGAAAACACATAGATGAGTTAAAGAAGATCCTGACGATAATCGCAACAGCACTTACAATAGAGCACCAACTTGAGCATCGACGGACCCCTAGCAAGCTAGAGGTGGGACCCAGCATGAGATGAAAAAGAGACATACGACATTGAAACACCAAACACAAAATCCAACACATAAACCAACGAAAGCAATGGGTCATCGGTGCCGACTTAAGACGGTCATTTGCTAGGCAAGTGGCAAATCGTGTGATTATCCGGATTACGTGCGCAAAACCTCCCACTTTTTCCAGTTACCAAAAGGTCTCAAAGAACGAACAATTCAAATGTAAAACAACAAACAACCTCCTCAATGTTAGATGACCACACAAACAAGACAGCATAACGCAAAGCCTCAAGCAACACCGATTAATATGTTAATTGATATCAAAAGAAGGGGGGCGTACGTAATACAGTCCTTAATCTGCCGAATGTAGCGAGCTCATGCATATAAAATTACAAAACCCTTCAATTCTGTCCAGATGTCACATCAAATTACAAGGAATTTCAATTCATGAAAGCATTAAAGGCATAACAATTCAAATTTCCAGAATCAAGCAAATTGGTCATTTTGCCATGCCAACGCAGAAACTAAATAGATTTGTTCAAATTGGGGAGGGCGTACGTAGTACAAGCCTTAATCGGAGGAGGGGGGTGTACTTAATACAGTCCTTAATTTGCCGGATGTAGCGTGCTCATGCATATAAAATTACAAAACCATTCAATTCTGTCCAGATGTCACATCTAATTACAAGGAATTTCAATTCATGAAAGCATTAAAGGCATAACAATTCAAATTTCCAGAATCAAGCAAATTTGTCATTTTGCCTTGCCAACGCAGAAACTTAATAGATTTGTTCAAATTGGGGAGGGCGTACGTAGTACAAGCCTTAATTGGAGGAGGGGGGGGTGTACGTAATACAGTCCTTAATTTGCCGGATGTAGCGTGCTCATGCATATAGAATTATAAAACCATTCAATTCTGTCCAGATGTCACATCAAATTACAAGGAATTTCAATTCATGAAAGCATTAAAGGCAGAACAATTCAAGTTTCCAGAATTAAGCAAGTTGATCATTTTGCCATGCCGACGCAGAAACTAAATAGATTTGTTCAAATTGAAGACCCATTTTTAGAATAATGTGAAAGAATGAAAGTGTTTATTCTCTACTTTCTTCTTTTCATGAATCGCAATATATGCATGAATTTGTAAATTGCCATTTGGCATGTACATGGTTCTTATTGCATGCCTAAGTGTGGCATTTCAAGATTAGAGTTTCAGGTGTATATTTTCATCCAATCATAGTGCGATCTTTTCTTCTCTAACCTTTTTACTTTTAGAATACTACGAGGGCAGATTGATATGTTGTGAGCTTCGTATTGATGGATTTGAATTTAATCAGACATTTTGCATTATTTTTCTACATAATTGCCTTTAGTATCGATACACTTTTGCCACCGGTGTTTAAAGACCTCAATACCACTTTTAAAGAACTCCTTATATCTTGACTGATAAGAAAGCCATCCACTGAAAGTACGACGTCATCATCGGGCTGAAAGTGGGTGCCAGAGAGAGCTTCTTTTAGTTTTGGGAATGGACGAAAGAATGATGGAACAAAATCAAGTGAATAAGGCGGATATACAATCAAATTAAAGTCACAATCATGAATGGCAGCCGTGTACATACTTGTGAACAGGAGCATGTCCTATCGAACAACATACCGTCCACTAGTGAGCTTTCCGCGGCGCTTAAGTTTAAAATTTTCCCGTAACTTTGTCAGAAGTTACTCGTAGTACATGTATGTGCCATTGACTGATCGTCCTTTTTGGATATTATCTATCTGAAGAATACCTTCTGTATTGCAGAAAACCGAGGCATACAACATATCAATCAGCCCTCCTAGGCATTATAGATTTGAGATTGGAACATAGGATAGTCTAACCTTTCAACTCTCTGGAAGATAAAGGGTATATAAATCGTCCCTGTAGAGAAAAGTTTTTAATTTCAACCATGAAGCTGTTTATTTTCGTTTTAGCTTTGCTTATAGGTAAGTAGTTATCAAACTTTTCCTTCATTAATAAAGTGACCAGTAAAGAAATGGAAAAGAAGCAAAAGTTTATATTGAGTTTGAATTGAAAATGCGCTACTCTTCATTCTCCCTTTTGCGTTCGGTCAGTATCAAATTATGGTAATCAAAGCAATAATATATATATAATAAAATAATAGTTGTTACAATTCATATGAAAGATTGAGATACCTAAATTCACAACGAAATCTTGGAATTCTTTGATGCTCTTTTTTTTCCTTTTGGGACGCTTTGACGAACATACTTGAACATCTTTCGTTTTTCGAATGCTAAGAGTGAACAATAACTTCATAGGATCTAAAAAAAAGACAGGTAACATTCCCTTTTGCCATTGAACTCATAAATTTCCAAAAAAATTGGCAACCAAAGAATAAGGATACCCAACAGGACGACTGTCGCGCACTCAGTCTTACAGTCCAACCATTTGACACTTTTCGAGAAAATCGACTTTGAATTTTTAGATGCCTTGAATGTTGAATGTTGTTCATTCCGGGGATTCCCAGCCGTTCCGATGGGAATCCTTACGGTTTGGCCTAGCCTTCTCGGCTTTGAGACTAAATGACTGTTAGGTACTTCTTTGATGTTTATTATTATTGAAATGGTATTCATACCAATCGCACAACCATGAAAATTTGAGGAAAGCAACAATCTTTTCGTAAAACTTCTTCAATCGAAATTGTCAAAAATTGAGTTAGAACACTTCTTACTAACAACTTACAAGAATTCCATATACTTGTGTTGCGGATAGAACAAAAATTTGTCGGCTTCCTTTAATTTTTGGATAGAACACTCTTCCATTGAGCTTTTAGTTACACTTTCATTACAAAGAAAAAATGGACATAGAAAGCCTTGTTATGATCCAAAATGAAAAAGTTAATAATTCGATGGTTTTTATGCCTCACATTTTAGTTAGGAAAGTTTTGGAGATAGAACAAGTCGTGACGGTTTCCATTGATATTCTCAACTCAATTTTGACAGAACTGGAATTAGAACACTATAAGACTGACGACTGACGATCTTCAAAGATGAAAGGAGAAATTCTACTTCTCCCTTAACTTGGCCCTGTATTTTTCGTCTGAAAAAATTTTATGAAAATAAGCATTTTCTGTCTCTAATATTCCATAAGAATACATGTATGTGCGAATATATCAAGTTCATATTTCAAGTAGTTGTAAAGTCACATGAGTAAGATATTACGTCATGCTGTGACGTCATTTGTTGTGGATAATGAAGAATGAAGGGAAATCTCTGTTCGTTAGGCAGAAATCTTTTATTAGAATAACATGGGCGCGCAACCTCAACCAAAATAAATTTAATATAGATAGAAATATAAACTGCAATGCTCTCTTTTAGTATACAAATTATTGTGGTAAACGCTACGCGTCTTACTTGTTTTCAATGATTTTTACCAAAATTTCGCTTATTTCTTGACATTTTTATCCCTTTGTGAATTTTGGGTGTATTTGTAGCCGTATATTTCAGTGCTTTGTCTATAAATCGAAATGTTTATTTGATATTTCAAGCAAACATGCATTTGACTTCTTTGATATTGAATATAATCAAAATCTGAACCACTTGAAAAATTGGGCCGATTTCTTAGTTAACAGAACCTTCTCCTTTCCATTTTGTTTCCTTTTCAATTGACCCTTCCGATAGCGGGAAAAAATGCAAAATTTCGTGACGTCACAATGCTTTTACCATGTGTTTACCTCGGACAAACAAGCTTCGAACCTCGGTCAAACATCGAAATTGCATTGTGACACCATGGAATTTCTCAAATTTTTCCCGCGTTCGGAAGGGTCAATTACTTGTTAACCAGCGAAATACCAATCATAGTTCAGGAGTCAAAAGATACAGGCGAATATGGCATAATTATGTAACGCAACTGGGATCCTGCGAAATGTGACAGGACCAGGTACATTGTACCCGGGAGAAATGAGCGTCCTCTGATAGCATACAACACCTATAGGGGATATTTAAATGTTACTGCGTTATTATCACTTGTTCAGATGTCCTTCGTGTTCAAATGATGTACCATTGTCCCAATTTTCTTGTCCCGTAAGAATATAACTCGCTGTTTCCACTGTTGATGATCTCCTCCTCATCTTTGCTATGTTTTAAAAGGTTTCTCATGACTATTGACATTATTGGCAATAGTTTTCTGGATTCTGAATCTTAGTTATGTGTATGACTGAATTATTGCGCTTGTTTCGGCAATAAGGATTTGCAGACTACTGTAAACATGGAAATTATCGCATGGGGGTAATGTTCGCGTTTTTCGCGAATAGAAGGATTCGCCAAAATTCCCCAACGAAAAAATATTCCCGTTGCATTCTCATATTGGGAATAACAGCTTTACTGCGATTATTTACCCCATGCGAAAATTCTTGATGTTATAATCGCGAACCCCACTTCAACCCCCCCTCCTGCCAAAAAAAAAAAAAACGTTTACAGAATTTCAATTTTGCACAGTGACATATATTTATTACAAAGTCTTTCAGCTTAAAACTTGTTGTTTTTTTCAAAACATAATAGATGCTAGTTACTTTCCAGGAACGATTTGTCAGGCGAAGTCAGTTGGAAAGCAAAAAAGACTGGCTTGTGCTGCTGGAGAATTAGGTTGTGCTGCGTTATGCGCCTCCCATTTCCACTTCAATGGCGGTTGTTGTGGACAACAGGGCACAAAATGTGACGGAACCTGTTATTGCAACGGGGTAAGATCACAACCTGCATTACATAGCTGTTTGATTTAATTATTTTGCAACGTTAGCGATATAACATTTTTGTATACGTGCACGTCTATGTCGTTCAAGGCTCAAGGCTGCTCAAGTTCCTGGAAGCATCACTGATGAAAATTTAATTTTCGAAACACGTGTCTGGTTCAGGAAAATTGGTTTGAAATTTTCTTCATGAAGGTATCGAGTTGGAACACTTCCGTATTATTCTGATGTCCTGTGTGACATCCTGCTACGTCAATACAGAGTGGTTTTGCTGGGGATGTTTATGGGCACAATGCATGTAATCTTCTTCTGGTTCATTTTGTATATACAAAGATGCAATGCCGCGTAGTTTACCGAAGTCTGAAGACTTCGACAATGTTCGGAACCACACTCTGCTATGGTGAGTTGAATGAAACAAATAAAAAGGATTGAGACGTGGCATATGGCCGTCCTAAGTAGGCACCAATTATTGGGTTTTTGTGATGTCTTTTCTCTTTTTGATGTTTAAATGTTGTATTTTGGTACTTGTCTCTTGCTTTGCTTGTCTACAATATGTTTTTGCATAGGGTGTTTTGCTGTGGGTGCTGCAACCGAACTAGTTGAAGAGGACTGTTTGTCAGCAAAAAAATCTGATCTCCGTGCATTATAGATTTCTATTTATACGTTTTAATTCTATAATATACTGACAACCAAAATGAATGTTACTTATAAATAAATTGAAATAGACTCGGTATACACTATCGGATATTTATATATTTTTGGACAATTTAAATTCAGATCATGAAGAGATCATTTCATGAAACAAATGTTCAGTTCATCACATGTCCATTACACAATACCTTTGCTAAAAGTAAGGATTGCATTAAGAAAATCACAATTCTATTTGTTCTTTTCAGAGTGGATTGGAGCACAGATGCCATACTTGTAACATCCATTAGAGAAGTCAAGGAAAATTGAAATCTGATGTTTCCTCTTTATATATAAAGGTTCATTTCTAATAGTCATGTTCGATTTGTTTGTGAGAATAATTCAGAAAGAGATGTTAAGATAAGGCGTAAAATATGCCCTTAAAAGTTGAAAGGGGTAGGTTCACTTACTACCAAAATCGGCCCTAAATTTTTGCGAAAAATTATTTTATGAAAATAATGATTCAGCATCTCTTATATTTATCTCAAATACCTGCCGAAATAGAAAGTAAATATTTTTCATTGTTAAAACGTCACGTGCGTAAGTTATGACGTTACATTGTGACGTCATTTGCTCTGCATGACGGACAATGAAGGAAAATCGCCATATTTTCTGCATAAATCTTTAAAAATAGTATAGGCGCCAACCCTCACCCAACATAAATTTTATGTAGATCGAAAGATAAATTGCAAATTTAACTTTTTATGTGAAAATTATTTTGGGTGAGGGCTGGCGCCTTACTTATTTTCATAAATTTGGACCAGAATTAAGCCCATTTCTTGTGATTTTTCAGCATTATACGCCTTAAAGCCGATTTTGAAGCCATATCTTTCGGTGTATTGCACGTAAATTAAAATATTTATTGTGCGAATAGCACATTGCGATTGCCTGATTTCTTCACTCATGGGAGCCCCGTCTACTGAGTATGTATAAACGATGTTACTCTGTTTACATGTACCTTGGGACTGCGTCAGCATCATGATTGGTATAAAGTCTGATCACTGTCTGAATCAATGAATTATATCTATATGAATCGAGCTGTCGTGTTATGTACATGCATTACCTAATGAAAAATTGCATCTGTATGTACTGAGATGAACACAGGCTATGTGTTGGAAACCCCTTTCCATTACCAGGTCATTATCTGTTTTAGTGGACAATATATAAATGAAACGGTGCTATCGATAAAGATATTATTAAGTTGAATCATTGAACGTAAAGCTATCTTCAAGTAGGCTTATTTTTCCCTGCTTCACAAAATAAAATCTGTATACGACGGAAAAATTAGAAACTTCCATCATGAAATATGATATTAACAATTATGAAAAATAAAAGATCAAAACATTCCCGTTTAGGATGTATCATGTTTTTATATACTAAAAAAGAAGTGAATTTTCCTTCAAATTCTTAGCACACACCTAACATTGAACATGAAATGTTAAAGAGAGAGTGGGGATCAAATTAGAAAATAAGATTCGTCTTCTTTCCTTGTATATGCTATCATCAATCGATAGTCATATCGGATTGTTGTATTTTTTAGGAGGGGGTAGATTTAATGTGATGTTATTTAATTTTCATGTTCACTGTCAAACATCATCTTTCAATTCATTACGACAACATTTTGCATTTACATTTTAGTTCTGTCTTTATCCGTCCATAAACTGGCCTACAAACTTACGAAGGTGTTCAGGAGCAAATATAACTTTGAAAACACAATATTTTGTCATACATAATAAGTGATATTATTCTGGCTATTCGCACTCAGTAACTTTAGTGCTTTGATTTGGTATTTCAAACAACCATACATTAAACTCCCTTAATACAAAATACAGTCGAAATCTAAGACATTCTAGAATTAGGGCCGATTTTCAGTGTTACCGAACCTGCTCCTTTGAATATACAAGATTTAAGATTATTTTCAGGTTGAATGAATAATTCAAAATACGATCGAAATTTGGGTCGAACTTCCTCAGTGACGATGTTAGTCGGTCACAAACGTATCACTGAGAAGCTTATCTGACACTGTGTTTGCACCTGAAATGACACATATGGATAATGTTGATCGAACTTTGCTACATGTGCTCTCGAGGACTCCTGGTCCACCAGCAGTGACATTCACCAAGTGTTACAAATGTTTAACGTCTTCA
This sequence comes from Pinctada imbricata, assembly GCA_033119305.1. Taxonomy (NCBI): domain Eukaryota; kingdom Metazoa; phylum Mollusca; class Bivalvia; order Pterioida; family Pteriidae; genus Pinctada; species Pinctada imbricata. The sequence goes on along the minus strand of VSWD01000014.1, from coordinate 10,530,570 downwards.
AATTCAAAAGCATCCTTTTGAAACAGCTACAGTTAGAGCATGGACCAGACATGCACGTTTCGGGTACTTAACCCTCGTCAGTGATCCTCAATCTAAACAAGGTAATACGGCCAAAGAGTTTGAAAATTATAACATCCAAAAATGTACCGAAAGACGTGACAGGATAGGTGGGATATGATGCTACAGGACCCACGTTGTAGAAATTCCAAGAATTTTTGACAACAGAAATTTTCGAATGCTTAGATGAGACAGACGATCAAGGGTTAAGGCTTCATGTGCCCTCGGGGACTCCAGGTCCACCGGCAGTGACACTCACCAAGTGGTACAAATGTTAAACGTCTGTAAGCTCTAAGGAGCTGTAAGAATAAGACGTAATATCTGCCCTGAAAAGTCGAAATTTCAAATTGGATAATTTGAAGAAAATTTTCAGTAGAAGAAGGGAGGGGATCTACAACCAGACCCTGTTGCAGCACCGACAGCAAAACAGCAAAACACCCGACGCAAAAACACAAAAGACGAACATAGTATGAGACGAAAAAGAGACATACGACATACAAACATCAAACACAAAAGACTACACTTAAACCGACGAGACCAATGGGCAACCGGTGCCGACTTGGTTATCCTGGATTACGTGCGCACTCTCACTTCTCCAATTACCCAGAGGTCTCGAAGAACGTACACTTGTGGTGTAAAACAACCTCCTCACTGTAAGATGACTTCACACAAAAAAGACCGCGAAACGTAGAGGCCCCAGTAACACAGATGAATATGTAAATGGATATAAAAAGAGGACATGCGTAATAAAGGCCGGCTGTAGTGAGCTCATGTATGTAATCACCCGAGGAGTCCGACTGACATTCAGAGAGGACAGGTGGTCGGGGCCAAGTCTTCTCTAAAGAGGTTTTTTGACAGGGCCCGTCATGGAGTCCCATCGTCACAGTCAGTCAGAGTGCAAGTCTCAATGATGCGCTAGTACAAGACTGTAGATTGGTCAAGTACAAGTCCGTCTGGTGACATTAGGATCATATCCACGGTATAAAAGGCGTTTGATGATTCTGACGCATTTTCGATGGTTATGCTGCCTACCTTTGATCCTTTTTAATTTGTTTATCATATTTTAAAAGGCGTTTGATGACTCTCATATCACCATAAAAGACAGGTTGCGTAATACCCAAATTAATGTACTCTGTTGCGTGTATAGATCCGAATTTTAAAAGAAGTTGTCAATGACTGTATTTTTTGTAGAATTTCCAGAAAGTCTTAACTAGTTTATGAAAGCGGAAACCTTGACCTAAAAGTTTTTTGGTAATTTGTAAATTTCTACTGTGAAAATCCAAAATATCAGTACATGCTCTAGCGTACCGGATGAGCTGTGACATGAAAATGACGGTTATCTTGGAACATCACCGTCAAGCCAGGGGAAATTTACTATGTTGAATCCAAAATCATCCATTTTGTCATATACACTTGTATGATTTTTTTCCGTTTACAATTTTGATATTTAGGTCCAAAAATGGTGTTTCTGTATTTGTAACGTTTGCCTTGTTAAGTGTTAATTCTTGTGGATAAATTTCATTCTGATATAATTCAAAAGCAGGATTGTCAATAGTAAGAATTCTAGAAGAATCATTGAAATATTTCAGATCATCAAATTTTCTTTGCTTTTGATGATTTTGGATAAATTCTTTTTCATCAGTGTATAAAAATAAATCTGCAACAAGAGGCGCATGGTAAGTACCCATAGGAATTCCTACAACGTGCTTGAATAGATCCTCACCAAATCTAATATGAATATTGTCCAAGAGGAAGGACAAGGCATTATACAGGTCACTACATGTCCATGATTTGTATGATTTGTAGTCTGTCGAGGAAAAGAATCCCTTCGATTCAGATGTACAAATGTAGGTTTTCCGCTCTCGATCAAAACACCATTTAATGAGATTAGATAATTGATCATTAATTTTCCCCTGAGGAAGAGTGGTGTACATATTAGAGAAGTCGTATTGGCTTGGAAATTTCCAGATTTCATTTTGTCAATAACCTCCCCTGAATTCTTTATAGACCAAAATAAATTTACATCGTTCCTGTTTAAAATCGTTTCACAATATCTAGTTACGTGTTCTTTAATAGCAGTAAGTGCTGATGTCAGATTTCTAGACAAAGTTGTAGTGGAGCAGTTACTAGAATTAGCAATAAATCGAAATTTGTAAGGAGACTTGTGCAGTTTCGGTATGCAATAATGTGTTGGGAGATCCAATTTAGAAATAGAGATATTGAGTGAAGACAGTTCAATGTTATGCTTGCTTAAAATGTTAGATGCACTTTCATTGCTTTTGATATAGGATTTAGTAGAAGTTCCGACACCAAAGTTGATATGTATTAACGTTTTCAAATGATAATGGTGTTGTTGGCTACTTTATCAGCTGGTGCAAAGACATATTTTTCATGTATGTTACTTAGTTTGGATTTGAAATATCCTTTTGATTTGGAACGTAGATTTTGAAAAAGATGTGGAATTTTGTGGAAGTTATCTATTCGAATATCCGTTATATCTAAAATGAGGTTTTTTTTACAGTCACTCAGAGCATGCGTTTCGACTACTTCTGATTTACACCATCTTTTCGTATAATTATCTAAGGCTTCCGTAAGCACCTCACGGCATTTGATATAATCTATCTTGGATGGGATTCTATACTCAGGTCCTTTTTAAGAAGACTACGGAGCTGTCTGTCTTGGATAATTGAAAAGTCACCTGTAACAATATGGCTAGCTGGTTTGTAGAGATATTTAGATGATGCACATTCTCAGGAAGCAGGACACGATTCAAGTATGTCAGGATCCAATGTAACTTTATTATAGTTGAAAACAAAGTTTCGAATAGGTTTGTTGTACTTATAACAAATAAGAGCTGGTTCTAAATTTTCAAAGTATTGAGGAATGGTTCTTTGTACGCGATGATTCCGAAAAATATTAGAAGATGTTTAGAAGATCAATACCTTTGTTAATAAACGGGATTTTTATGAATCGTCTTCTAGGGGAGGTGTTTTTCACACTAGGTTAAAGTTTATACTGTGCGAATGAGACAAAGATATTAAGTCTGAATCAGTCAGTGTTTCTTAAGAATGCAACCTTTGCTTCATCCAAGATAGATTTCAAGTGCATAACTGGTATTGACGACAGAGCATGTAACAGCTCATGTCTGCCGCCATTTCGTGCTATAGTAAATAAATCGTTGAGAGAGCGGTAGACTCTGGATCGTTTTCCTTGTTGTCTGTTTCGTCTTTTCCCGTGCGACCTGTATTTTCTTTTAGTGTTTGGGCGAATTGTAAAGATGTTGATATTGGTAGAAACTGAGGTAATGTTTCTTGTCCATAGATTTGATCGTTTATACCAAGAGGGTACGCAGTTTGAAGTTTGGTGATCCAGGAAAGTTCAGCTTGTAATCGGCGTTTTTAATTTCGGCCTTACTTTCATTTTTACGTTTTGGAAAAGTCTGAACTGGGGTAATAGTGATATCCGAAATAGAATGGTCATATTTAACAAAAAGATTATAAAGAAAGTTTCTTTGTTTTTGTTGACGTGAGGTTCTGATCTTATAAGAATGGTTCCTAGAACGATATTTTAAAGGTTGGCCTGTCTCACCTACATTGTGCTCCACATCCCCTGGCATTTCAAATCATAACGTAAATAAGATCTTGAAACGATCAATCGATGTCTTGGTCTACCTCGATGTTGGATTTCTGCCCATTTATACTAGATGTTATTGTGGAGTCGCATTTGATGAGGCGACACATAGCTCATCTTCTACTATTGCACTTTGAAATAATTGAGAACCCTTTGTGTCTGTTGTTGAATGTAGAGCCTGCGGATGGAGCAGTGCGTAAAATACGACTATGGGGTCTAAATTTGAGAGTTGATAAGAGTACTCAATAATGAAATTAAAACACTGGGTCGCGGGGAATTGCTCTATTAACTCCATACTGCAACACGAAATAAGTGTAAATATAGAAGAAGGGAGGGGATCTCCAACAAGACACTGTTACAGTACCAACAGCATAACAGCAAAACAGCAAAACACCCGATGCAAAAACACAAAAGACGAGCATAGTATGAGACCAAAAAGAGACATACGACATGCAAACATCAAACACAAAAGACTACACATAAACCGACGAGACCAATGGGCAACCGGTGCCGGCTTTGGACAACCATCTGCCACGCAAGTAGCAAATGGTATGGTTATCCTGGATTACGTGCGCACAACCCTCTCACTTCTCCAATTACAAAATATCAACTAACTTGATGCATATCTGAATCTGATGTGTGGTTGAATAAATTATCAATAACAATACCAATATTTGGGTTAAAATGTGCGGTTTTTTTTTTCTATCGAAATCAATGAAAATCGAAAAAATTTTCTACAACATTGTTCCACCCAGAGTTACAAAATGCCACTTTTACCAAAAGGTGTATATTAATAATACCAATTTTCTGACCAAGTGGGGTTCTGTAACTCGGGGTGGAACAATGTCCTACAGACGAAAAAAGGGAGGGATGGGCTATTTCTTAAGAATTTGACTTATAAGTGGTTAGATATATAAAAGTTGCCCATTTCTTCTTGTTATACAATGGGACAATCTATTCCGAGTGGATTCTGATGAAATATACAACAAACAGGAATGAAATAAACGATATGAAGATTTCTGTTTCGCGCCTGAAAGTTTACATTGGGGCTGGTTAGTACAAAATATAACGGCTTTCAGTTTCAGTATTGCGTATTTTAATATTGGTTTCGAAGTTACTTTCTCGTTTTCATTTTTAAAATAAGAGGGGATCAATTGTTAAACGTCTTTAAATTCAATAGCATCATTTCAAACTTGATAAATTTACAGCATGGACTAGACATGCACGTTTCGGTTACTAAACCCTCGTCAGTGATCCTCAGTCTAAACAATGTAATATGGCCAAAAAGTATGAAGATTATTATGTCCAAACATGTTCCAAAAGACATAGCAGAATTGGTGGGATATTATGCTACAGGACTCACGTTTAAGAAATTTCAAGAAATTTTGTAACAGAAAATTTCAAATGCGTTGAAGAGACAGATGATCAACCGAAGTTTATCGAACTTGGCTACATGTGCCCTCGGGGACTGTTGGTCCACCAGCAGTGACACTCACCAAGTAGTTCAAATGTTAAATGTCTTTAAATTCAATAGCATCATTTCAAACCTGATAAATTTACAGGATGTACCAGACATGCACGTTTCGGGTACTAAACCCTCGTCAGTGATCCTCAGTCTAAACAATGTAATATGGCCAAAAACTATGAAAATTATTATGTCCAAAAATGTCCCAAAAGACGTAGCAGAATTGGTGGGATATGGTGCCACGTTTTAGAAATTTCTAGAAATTTTGTAACAGAAAATTTCAAATACGTTGAAGAGACAGACGATCAACTGATTCAGAAGTTGATCGAACTTGGCTACATGTGCCCTCGGGGACTGTTGGTCCACCAGCAGTGACACTCACCAAGTAGTTCAAATGTTAACGTCTTTTAATTCAATACCATCATTTTAAACCTGATAAATGTACAGCATGGATCCGCTTCTGAATTCCTTTCTAAGTGGATATTGCCACTAGCCCCACGCGTGCAAAATGAATAAAGCTGGCATTTTGAGAAAGTGTACTAATCATGAATTTTGCAGAGATGTAGCTGCTTCGTTCGGTGCACTAAGTTCAAATGGTCGTCGTGAAAAAAAATGGATTTTTTTGTTAAAAAGATTGGAAAATGAAGATTTTGAGGTACAGAAAACTTATTATAAAATGGTTAAAAATTGAGTCTTAATTTTGCAAAACGGCAGATTTTCAAGAATACTTCACGTCAAATCCAATATGGCCGATAAACCTTTGTCCATATCCCTAAACAACGCCGCCGTTATAAATTTTGTTTGAATCAGTTTTTTTAAACATATGAAAGGATATTTCTTTCGCACTTACCTTAATTAATGACATTTTCTAAATGCTTGAGTATTTCTCCAAGACTTGCCCGTTCTACAGTCGTCAACGCTAAATGTTAATTTTTTTATTGCTGAATTGCCAATGCTCAAAAAGTTATATAAAGGGCTTTGTTGGTAAAAAAAAATATGAACAAAAACGAATATTTACTCTGTTGAAAATTGATTAATTCGACCCCCCACCCCTGCAACTCCGCTTTTACAGGAAATTTGTATTACGAAAATACATCTGAAGTAGAAGTGGTTTTGTGTTTCAAGAGGGGGGATATTTTATGAAAAACCTTCCTTTTTTCGTTGAATTTTACTCAAAATAGGTCCATTTCAACTCAAATTTATCTCTGTTACATAAAAGTTAATGATTTTTTTTCTAGATTTTGAAGAGGTTAAATCGTTGAAGCTATTCCACCAACTTTATCAAGAAATAAAGTTCTTTGAAATTTTATCATTTTTGTCAGATTTTAAGCCTTATCGTTACAGGTCCTCCCATTTATTTCCCTTTGATGATATCATTTTGAATAGATCATTCAGAATTTATTCTCTTGTAAGTAAAGTTTAATACTTTATCCACATTAATTTAAGAGAGATTTACTAAAGTTTTGATCATTTGTTGATGTTCATCATTCTCAATCCACCTTTCATACTGTTGTCTTGATCTTCTACCATTTTTACTATTCCACAAAAATTTAAACGATTTTTTAAAGTTATTTTAAAATAGAACTGTCCGGGTAAGGAATACCCGTGCAAGCACTGGTATCATGGAATGAAATTTATTCAAAAAAAGAGAAAATTTGACATGAAAAGATAAATAAGGTGTTTTGTAAACATGCATATTGACAGGAAAACCTTGTGATATTATGAAAAGTATAAGTTCATTTTTCAGCATAATAGGCACCCTCCGTTTGACTTTTTATTGGAAATGGGGGATATCATTCATTTATCCATAGAGTAGTATTAAAAAAAAACCTTGTATTTTCCCTCCAAACATTGACGAAGAATAGTCATTTAAGTAACTTACGCTTTATGTGAAACAGGGTCGATTATTTCCTGCCCTGTAATGCGAAAAATGGAAATGGGGAGCGGGCTTTATAAAATGAGGACCCTCACTACAATGCATGGTTCGGATGCTGGGTCGGACCCATGTTTAACGTTTGAGTGAGCAGGTTAGGTAAAATGGGACAGGCCCATTCCCGCCTAACTATAAGTCTTATATCAACCAGACTTGCATGGGTGATGCATCTGAGGGTACTCACTACAATGCATGTTACGGAAATTGCATCTGACCAACATTTCACGCTTGAGTGCGCAGGTAACATAAAATGGGACAGATCTGAGGTAAAATTAGAAGCTCAATTTCCAGCCTTCTTTAATTTCTTTATCAACTATACTTGTGTGGGTAATGAATCTGGAAATGTGCAATGTAGGTGCAGATGCTGGTCATGTGACAATGTTACCGTCGATATGAGCTCTGACATTTCTGATTACTCTATGATGTTCTATTTAATTTCAAAAGACCCAACGATTTCATTATCAACATTGTCACATACAAATCGTGTCCTTGGTATTAGTTAATTTTAATTGAATACACATTACATACACTTTTTAAAAAATTCCCCCAAATTGTCACCACCTTTCCCTTCCAAGCAATTTGAGGGATTTATATGGCCATGAACGGCCCTTTACAGTCACTTACATTCGCCTAATGTGAAAATGCCGGCGATTATTCCCAGTAATGTGAAAATTCCCGGTGTGAAATTAACCAGCGCGAACAAAAATTTGTTGCGAATATTCTCGTAGCCTTTGTAAAGATCAAACCGTACTCGGTGAAATCCGGACCTCGATCATTGATTAAGTAGAGCACAATTGAGGATAAAAAGATAGAGTCGCTTACATAAACTGATATTTAACAACTGAATATTACATATTTATTGCCTGCACGGAATCTTTAATATCGCATACTATTCCGTCAAGCAACCCCTATTTTCTAATTTTCCTCCGTTCCCTCAATCATTCGACATTCATCTTAACAACATGTTAGGGTACCGAACAGACTTTTCCACAGTGAACATGGATTTTGACAGAAATTGCTGTAAAATTGGTGAAAACTGACAACAATATACACTACCTAGACTTCCAGTATGTCAATATATACCAAAGTCTTTAGTAAGTTGACCAATCGAACATCTTAACCGTGATAGAATATCAATTTTCATTTTATGGATAACGAATGGACTTTTATTTTACAAACACACTCTAGCCGTTTGAAATAGTAATATTTTGTATTGCCTTTCACAAAATAGGTCCACTTCATCGACGATAATCCTTAATACATGTATCTGCCACTTTCTATCAATAAACCAATGATGTACAATCCATTTTGATAACTTTTTATTGGGCCTCTCTCTCTCTCTCTCTCTCTCTCTCTCTCTCTCTCTCTCTCTCTCTCTCTCTCTTAATAAACTTTATTTCGTAAAATTTAAATAAATTTCAGCAAAAATTATAAGATGATTCAATGGTTTAATGCGCTAAAAGTATGTCATTAATATAGCATCTCAAATGATTTTAGAACTATTTCATACGGTATTTATGAAACGAGTTGTGTGAATTTTACATCACCGAGCCTTGGCGAGGTGATTAAAATTACACAACGAGTTTCATAACTACCGTATGGAATAGAAACATCATTTGAGATAATCGATTCTTTTAATCACATGAAAAATGACGTAATTGATCAAAATAACGTCAAAATGTTCTAATTTCGATTTCATTCCGTGCAAGCAATGCGCGAACGTCGCCGTTTCTAATGTCACTGGTGTTAAAACCGATGATAGTAACTTTAGTTACTATCATCCCAAGATGGCAAACGCAAAAATAGGCAGAACATATTTTTTTCCCAAATATAATATTTTATGCGATGTATAACAAAAAGTTGAAGCGGCCAATTTGAAGAGAATTGATATAACATTCCAATTTTACCACTAGAGTTTATTGTTTCAACGTTATATTCGAGATAATGTCAGATAAAAAAATCATCGATGATGATTGAGGAACTGAGTAAGTTCTACGGTCGATACGGGGAACTCGTCATACACTATGATGTCCCACTCACCAGAATGGTGGATGTTATTCTGTCATAGACCATTTGAACCATCCAACCAAAGATTGTACTCTATGATTCCGAAATGGAAGTAACCGGATGTGACAGTACTACCGAATTGAAGCGGCGGGTGTTGCATGCAAGCAGGAGATGCTTACTCTTCCTGGGCACCTGGTCTCACTCCCATATCGGGAGTTCGCTTCTTCTCATATGGTGGAGGTTTTTGTTTGTTAGCTTTGGTTCCTGTTTTATCCTGATAGTGTATGCCTTCGGTTTCTAATTTTCTGAATTATCGATGTTGTGCTGTATACAGGGATATGGTCATTATCCATATTTGTCATAGTAATACAAAATCGCCTGACAACGCATGATGAAAGTACATGTAACTGGAAATGAAAATGATAGTAACTAGATGAGCAGCAATGTTGAAAATCTCCTTTTGTGATAGAAATAATTGATTTGGTTCAAAAGCCTGAATATAGCTACATGGCATCTACATGTAAATCGTAGAACACTTTGTTTAAAAATTCTGCGCCCTATTTCACGAAAATACTTACGAACAATTTCAGGAATTTTCGTAACTTTTGATCCCTCAGTACGACAAACTAATTTAAGTTTTAGAAGGTTTGCTTTCGAATCCATGTTTAGTATGTAGAAATGATGTAAGAAAACATGATACAATTGAACTAGAAAACAGTTTGAACTTCTTATTGAAGGACGAAAGTTACGAAAATTCCTTAAGATTTTCGTAAGAACTTTTGTGAAACTGGGCACTGATCTATTATGTCGTTATTAAGGCCTTGAAGTTTCAGGTATATATGAGTTATACAATTTTATATACTTTTCGAACATCGCCTTTCAACAAAGAAATTATCAAAATTGAATTCATGTATGTTACGACGTTACGAGATCTGTTGACGTCATGCAGCAAAACAGATGTTTATTCCTCCCGCCATATACGTCGCAAGTGCTACAGTCATACATTGTGTAAGAGAAGACCACAAATTGATAATAATTAATCATTTTGAGGGATTTTAAACAGATAACGTCAGTAGACAAAATATTTTTTCATGAGAAATTTGTAATTTTAGAAGGTTTTAACGCGTGACTGCAGAGATTTAGATGATGGCTAGAAATTATCATGCCCTCCTCTTATTCTGACTTCGTGATATACTAGTACATATTAATAAGATTAAATTTAAAATTCTAATTGAATCTATTGTATTGGAGTAATCAACGATTTTGATGACCTCTAACAAAATTCGGCTCTACCAAAATTCTACTGTGAAATTAACATGCATGTTTGTTACATTTTTGAAACTTTCTACGATTTTAAAGTATCTTATTGCACCGAACACTGCTGTTTATAACATCACCAGGTGCGTAGCCAGGGAAGAAATAATGTGTACTCATATCAGTCTAGGCCAAGGTCAATAGACTCAATACCTGCGATAAAAAAAACAAACTCCTTCCCTCTCTCGATTCAAAGTTAAAATATGAAATTTCAAGTAGAACTACATGTATTTAAAATAACATTTTCTTGTTCAATATCAAACCTCAAGGACAATACGCGCGCATGTTCAGATCCATCTATATAGAGGTCCTTACTAACCTAAACGCAACGGCTGAACAATATTGTTGGCACAGACAGATAGGCGGACATCGCTATTTCATAGCCCGCAATACGCAAGATCGTAAATGCAGTGCGTGCAGCGTGTCGGTTCTGATTTTTCCTTTAGTCACCTACCTAAACCATTGTTCATACTTGGGCACCTTTTCTGTCCAAGTAAATTGATGACGTCATAACAATAGAGAACAATCAAGGAGTGCGCGAGAACATTGGTATAGTCTTGCTTAGATATATTTGCGATCTTCCGTATTAGAACAAAAAGAGAAAAATGTGTGTGTTGGGGGCGGGGGGGTGTCAATCATACATGTATTCTATTCATCACTCCTATACAGGTATTGAGTTATTCATATGCGGATCCAGATTTTTTTAAAGGGAAATTGAAGGCTCAAAATTTTAAAATTCTAAATTGTATTAATTTTTGAAAATTTACACGTAAAACAGGTAGCGCGGCGAACCGAAAATTTTCAAGTTTGATATCTTATTTCAGTCCTTGTAGGAGATTAAGATGATTTACTTACGTATATCGGCGAATACAGGATGGTATTTTGCCTATCTAGGAAATGTAATAAATGATTTTTTCCAACAAACATTACACACAGAATTCTACATAATTTAAATCCCTTTGTAAGAAAATATTCTCTTCTTAGATAGTTACAAATATACATGTACCATGTCTTAAAAAGTTCCAACGATTCAGTGCTCACAAAAAGGGAAATGATTCTCTCTCTCTCTCTCTCTCTCTCTCTCTCTCTCTCTCACACACACACACACACCCTCACACACACCCTCCCTCACACACACACATCTGTCAGCTAACAGTAAAAGAAAAAGAAAAAAGTAAAGTCATCTAATATGTCTCAAACAATACAAATGTAGTAAAGTCGGTTATTCTAAAAAATGAATCTTGACTATCATTTTAAAATGAAAGAACCATATTTATTTCAGGTCTTCTTTTGGAGTGGAGTTATAGAGGGTTCACTCCGTAACTGAATTTCGGAGTATAAATACTATTAGTCTGTGGCCTCAGCTCCGTCATTTGATTCAATGTCTATTTTGCCGGCCACAGTTGGGTGTGTAAAGTTCAAATAAACCCTTGTTAACAAAGATTTTTTTTTAATCTGATACTTTCCTAACTTCTGAAATGAATGGCTTTAAACAGCGTTTATTACAAAGTGAATAAAAAAGAAATAACAAATGTATCAATCTACATGTATAAGCTATGTCTTCTTCCGGAAACGTCAGACACTGATTGTCCGTTTAAAACCTAACAAATATAAAAATGTATGTAAATTTCCTTATGAAAGAAAAGTTCGTTTGGTGGGATTATTCATCATTTATTTGTGTAGTTTTACATGGTCAAGGGAACAGGTATTATGAAAACTGAAGAATTTCGATCCTTAATATTCATCTGAGTATACATGCTTCATATATATCCAAATGGGTGACCATATGAGGCGTGCTTACTGTAAACAACTTTGAGCAACCTTGGATAGATAACGATGTATCTGCATTTGCAGTATTGACTACATGTACATGGTGATATTCCAGTGATGGATCAAGTTAAGTGACTTTATAAGGTCGTTTCCTACCACAGAATAGTATGTGGCAGTCATTAAAGTGAATTTACGTAAAAAAGAAAACATCTTGCATGCCCGATTCTTAGTACGTACTGGTTAAAATGTCCCTTCTTGAATTTTGAGGATGCGTTACTATCATCTCATGAATTTCGAGAGTTTTGAGTTACTATCATAAGACATTTGTTGCGTTACTATCGTCTTGGCTAAAAAATTCGCTGCCTATTTTCTGCTCTAATTAGAAAGATAATAGATTTATTATTAAGGTTCTCCTATAATAATACTAGGTATATGAACATTTCCATCGCTTCAGATTGTTAATATACACTATAATATTGTTATAATAAGTGAAATAAAGGGAAAAATCGATTCTGACAGTTTTTGTGTCCGACATATTCGGATGATAGTAACTAATGTTACCATCATCGGTTTAACACCAGTGATTGTGACGGCGCAAAGGATATGGGGCGCTTCATCCAATGTAAATGTATAATTCAACAATACATGTATAAATTCCCAGCCACACTTTCTTTTCGACTTGACGTTGTCTCCCCGACTCGTCTCGACTTGAAGTTTTTCAAAAGTCGGGGAGGTCAGCGTTGGAAAGTTCAGGATTTGTCACTCCAACTACTCTGCCCCGACATAGCGCCGACTTATACTTATACGGGCATATCCCCGACTTCACGCCGACTGACCCCCAACTCGTTTCGTTTTAACATCAAAATGTCCTGCTTAACTCCGTTTGTTCAGATTTAGCTCCGATTTATAACGGTTTTTCCAGACTGCACTCCGACCTATGCCGACTTTACTCCGAGCCATACCGACTACCTACATCACGAAGTACACATATTTAGATATGGAAGTCCTTCACATATCAGTTAACAATGGATATGTTTTTGACACGACTGCAACTACTTTTCATTTTACAAGCTGCATTGGATCTTAAACGGGACCAAGTAGAAAACAATTTCTTCGAGCTGTGAATTTTTTAGCCTTTAGATAACTCGGGTGCTATTTTGATATATGGCGATATGGCAAAGTCGGCAATAGTCGGAGCAAAGTTTTGAATGAAGTCGGCGTAACTGAATTCTTGGTTGGTCGAAGAGACGTTGGATGAATCAGAGCTAAGTCGGAATCGAGGAACGTTTGCTCCCTATATTTTTATACTCGTAGTTGAATTATTAAGTTCTAGATTAAAAAAAAGATAAAAACATTAAAGGCTTAAAGTTTGGCAATCTTAATCTCCTGATAAACCAATATGCAGATGATACATTTTTACTATTGGATGGTACTGAACAATCATTACGAAAGTCTATGGAAATAATTTATAAATTTGGCAGGATAGGTGGCTTAAGATTAAATGTAAGTAAGTCACAAGCAGTATGGCTTGGTTCAAAAACAGGAAGTAATGAGACAATTTGTGATTACTTAAACATATTATGGACAAACGATACATTTAAAGTTCTAGGCATTGTATTCACAAACAACTTAAAAGGAATGGTGGATTTAAATTATAAGGAAAAAATTCTGTCAACTAAGAGACTTCTAGGAAGTTGGATGCAAAGAGACTTAACTCCAATAGGTAAAATTACTATTTTGAAATCACTGGCCCTTCCAAAATTTATTCATTTATTTTCGTCCCTTCCAAACCCATCTAAAGCAATTATTTCAGAATTAGACAAAATTTTCTTCAGATTCATTTGGAATTATAAGCCAGATAAGATTAAAAGATCAACCATAATAGGCTCATATGAAAAAGGAGGGTTAAATATGGTGCACATACCATCATTCATCAGTTATATAAAGATCAAATGGATAAAACGAATTTACAACAATCCAAAAGGTTCTTGGCAAAAACTCTTGTCTTATATTTTTAATATAAGGGAAGACACAGAAGGTGTATGGGGGCTAAATAAACATAAACTTTTGGAACTTAGGAAAACTATTTCAAACGAATTTTGGAAAGATGTGATAAGTGCTATTATGTTACTGAAGAAAGATAATTTGACCACATCTGAATTTTTACAGGAAGACAAACGTAATTTCTGTAATATATCTGAATATTCTTTTTATACGAAATGGTGCCTACAGGGTATCAATTGTGTAAATGATTTAATTAAACAACATGGAAATGTCAAACAATTTGAAGAAATACAAAATATAAGTGGATGTAATAATTTCTTAAAATATTATCAAATTATAGAAAAAATACCAATGGATTGGAAAAAACGAATAAAGGAATTTAAAGTTAATAATAGTTTATTAGATGTATGTGAGGACGACGAATTACTTATAAAATTAATCTCTAATAAATGTATAAAATTTGTTTATGAAATTTTAAGAAATAAAGTCTTCCAATCCTCTGATACAAGAATAATGAAATGGAAACATGAACTTGGAAATATGAATGAGGAATACGATCATTATTATCTTCTTCCCAAAAAATGCTCCTCCAACACCTCTCTAATTCACTTTCAGTATAGAATTTTAAATCGAATACTTTCTACAAATACATTTTTATTCAGACTCAATATAAGTGAAACCAATTTATGTTCATTCTGTGCTGTGGAAGAAGAGACTCTCACACATCTATTTTATGATTGTGTGCACGTTAGAAATTTATGGAATGAAATTCAGCAGTGGTTAGAAAATAACTTGGTACGTACTATTAATTTTGATAAAATTGATATTATGCTGGGCAGTAAATCTGGAACAATATTAGAGAATCATATTATATTGATTAGTAAACGATACATTTACTCTTGTAAACTAAACTCTATGCTTCCTTGTTACTCACACTTACTTGCTAAGATTAGAAACATAAGAAAAGAAAAGTACATTGCCAAAAAAAAATTGTAAGATTCACCTATTTAACAAGAAGTGGCTTTTTTGAGTGAAAATGACGAACCTTTTGTTCAATGATAATTTCTATTTTATAAATGTTCCCTATAATTCCTTTCTCAACAATATTATATATTTACTAACATAATTTACTTAAAACAATATTTACTGTTGCATTACTTTTACGTATATTGTAGCAACTAGACTTTCTAATTTGATACTGTTTGATAATTTCATAAATACATGCATTTCATATAAAATTTTCTCAGTTATATATAAAACATAAACCATATACTCATAGATACAATGGTATTTTCTTCATTATTATGTCACTTATTATATACATGATGTATGTTGTGTGAAAGCAGGTGTGGATTGTATGATGTATGGAAGTGTTTGAATGAATACGTTGTGTGTACACTATATGTATATGAAAATCTACAAAAAAAAAAAAAAAACTTAACCCGACTTGGCTACGATCTACCCAGACATAGCCCCGACGCATCCCGACAGAACCCCGATTTGATCCTGTCCTCACTCCGATTAAGCCCCGACTGAATTAAGGAGGGTTTGAACACCAAGATGGCGACAACATTATTTGTTTTCTCACTTCCTATAAAAAGTTCAGTCTTAACTTTTTCAAAACAATTGATACGCTGATTGATATACACATTTGAGTGTCCTGATGAAGTTTGAATAATTTCCGGCGTCATTTGACGAAATTATGGCGATTTTCGAAATTAAGGACTTTGGGAGTTTTAGCCATGAGCACGACGTTATCGGGAAAAATGGCGTCAAAAACATTCGCATTCAAAATGCAATAAAATCATCAATACCAAACGTATCGCATTGAAACGTTGCATGTGTAAAATAGAAAGTCCAATCTTCATCACGGTGAATTCGTTGACAAATTGATATTACAGGAAAGCGGAAGTCACTTCATTGAAAATGAACAATTTTGGAAGGAAAAATATGAAAATATAAAGCCTTGTAATATTTTAATCCTTTATTCAATTTTTCTCATTTAACCATGAAATCATCTCTGGACATTGTTGACCAATTTGTTAGTTTTTGACAAAGATTCATCCACAGGATTCCTAATAATTAGCTATCAACTACAATCATTTGGCTTGGAATTGCAATTTTTTTAGCGATAGTATCATATTTTATTCCAGTATCATACCTTTGTTTAAAACACAATTCATCTCATCTTTTCCAAATGTAGGTGCAATACATTTATGAAGATTTTGGTAGTTAAATTTAAATTAGTTTCCAATAGCTTTACGAGAACTGGAATGATACTTTTAATATCATGACGTCATCAAGAAATTCACGGAAACGTTGAAAATGCATATTTCAAAGTCTCATAGAAAATTTTCCTGTGGATAGAATTGAATGTTTGTTTGTACATAGTTAAGGACGGACAAGAAATTAATAATTTCAGAAAGTTTGAGATAAAATGAATTTGGCGTCCAAGTGTTCAATACCTCCTTAAGTAGGAGCTGAGCCCCGACAAAGTCTTACATGTAATACTTTGTTGGGGTACCTTCCCGATTTATCCCGACCTGCCTCGACTCACCACGACCTATCCCTACCTTTCCCTGACTTAATCAGACTGTGTACATTTGGTATTACCGACTCGCTCCGACTCAGTGGTCTGGATGAGTCAGGATGAGTCAGGGCACCGTTCGCTTTAGTTGAGACTCTGTCGTAGCTTATGAGTCGTAGCTTTGTCGGAGCGAGTCAGACAGATAGAGGAGACGATGTAATACTTTGGCCATGTCAAGACCCGACTTATTCAGGTCTGGTCAATATGACTTAGCTCTCAGGCTATTCCGTAGCTCGGTCGAGGTAGGTCGTATCTGTACCTCATTGACAACCTTAGCTCTGTCGAGGCAAATTCGGTCAGGTCTTGCCCCGACTAAAGTACGATTCACCCAATTCACTCCGACTATATGTCCCGATTCCTGATCACTAATCCCGACTTAACCAAGACTCACCTAAACTTTCCCGATTCTCTCTGACCGATACCGACTCAGCAAATTTCAAGTCAAGGCGTTTAAAAGAAGTTTAGAAATAGATATATACAGAGAGGGCCCCCCTATCTTGAATTGAATATCTTTTTGCTATATATTCTTCAAAACGTCGAAGTAGACAGTAAGTTAAGAAATAGATATATTCAGAGAGGGGATTTCCCTATCTTGAAATGAATATCTTTTTCTTATATATTCTTCTCTATGATAAGGTCCATATTCTTTGTTTAAAGATAGACAAAATTACTATCAAATATGCGTCAGAATTATCAAACGCCTTTTATTCCGTGGAACTGATCCTAATGTCACCAAACGGACACTGGGCTTGGTACTTGACCAATCTACAGTCTTGTACCAGCGTATCCTTAATACTTGCACTCTGACTGACTGTGACGACGGGATTCCATGACGGTCCCTGTCCAAACCTCTTTAGAGAAGACAGGTTTCCGGCCACCTGTCCTCTCTGAATGTCAGTCGGATTCCTCGGGTGATAAAGCCGGCACAGCACAGATTGTATTACGCATGCCCTCTTTTTATATCGATTTACATATTCATCTGTGTTGCTTTTGGCCCCTGTGTTTTGCGGTCTTGTTTGTGTGTTGTCATCTGACAATGAGGAGGTTATTTTAAACCACAATTGTATGTTCTTCGAGACCTCTGGGTAATCGGAAAGTGGAAGGGTTATGCGCACGTAATCCATGATAATCACACCGTCTACTAGTGACGTGGCAGATGGCTGTCCAAAGTCGGCACCGTTTGCCCATTGGTCTCGTCGGTTTATGTGTAGTCATTTGTGTTTGATGTTTTTCTGTGGTTTGACGTTCCTTGTACCACTGTGTCTCTTTCTGTGCGTGTCTTCTTTGTGTTTTACAGTTGGTGTTATGGGTTTTGCTGTTGGTGCTGCAATGAAGTCTTGTTGAAGATCCCTTCCTTTCTTTTATGTTAAAACTACCCGAAAATTTATAAAACTGTTAGATATATCAACGCAATACACCCTAAAACTCTGTAAAACAGGCTATTTTCTTCTCTGAAATGTCGAAGTAGACCGGAAGTTTAGAAATAGATATATACAGAGAGAGGATTTCCCTATCTTGAATTGTATACCAAACAATGTGCCATTTAACTGTAATGACGTCATGAAGTGACGTCATTTTGACGTTATTGACAAAATTTGGTGAAAATTGCTAGGAATTTTGTCTTTTGTCGTAGAATTCATTGTTGCCGCATGCGTTAACTGAGATAAAACTTTTATGACAAGAGGATATAATGATAATCTTTCACATATAAATTTTCAATCATAGTTAATGCATGCGGCCATTGCTAATTTAATAGAAATATTGAGTTTTAGCACCAATTTCGCCGAATATGACCTATTTTGGTGTTTTCAAAGGGCTTAAAGGTGTTGATAAAAGCAATGTTTACAAAAAGTAGATTCGTGATTCAGCAGAGAACGTTTCAACATGTCAAAAAACACTTAAAAATTCTATGAAGTACAATGTTCAAAATTTATCAAAATTAGGGCCAATATCGGGCTTCGTGGCCCTACCCCTTTAAAACATTTCTCGCCAAAATATATGCCGTTAATTGACATGTCTCATGTATTGACATTTTCTATTCTAAATTAACCGCTTCCTAAATATACGTGACCAATCAGAGAAAAGCTTTCATAGTTACATTACGTATTTCCGGTCTACTTCGACGTTGCACATGAAAAAGATGAGTCCATTTTGTCAATTGATCACGTTTAATGGTTTGTTTACGATGGTTTTGGATGGATTATTTCGATGTTTTATACATTTTCGGAAAGTTCAAAGATAAGAAAAGATTTAGCAAATACGATTTCTTTTGCAAAACTTGTTTATTTTGTGTAATCATATTGATCAAGTTTGCCAATATATTTCAGAAATGAATCATGATTTTCCTTGAACATTGGCTAGAGAGAGATAGGAAGGGGTGGATGTCATTTAGGGTTGTTGGCATCGAGCTCCTGTGATTTAAAGATAATTATTTATATCACAGGAAACAGATTCCTAGACAGAAAATCATTACCCATCTTAAACATGAGCGGATCCAAGATTTTTTTGTTTCAAGAGGGGTCCTAAAGTTCTTTGGTCCTAATCATTTTTTGAAAAGCAGAAGAAAAAGAATGAAATCTTGAATTTCCACTAAGTTGTTCTTGATTATTGATTAATTTATGTTTTAAGTCTGGCGAGCGGTAGCGAAACTTTGAAAAAAGAGCTTGGAATGATTAGGTCGGACAATAATATCATTTGCTGCGATGCATCCTCCATTGCTGTATTTTCAGTTAGTTACACTTGTTTATTGACAAAAGTGTAGTGTATAAGGGTTGCAAAGGTAAGTATCATTTGAAATTGATATGTATGAAATAGAATATGACGAGCATGAGCGAGCACGGGAAAAATCATTTTTCTATTTACGGTTGGAAGTTAAAGTATTTCTGCTGACGATTTACAACGTGAGGTGACATTGTTAGAGGCTAAGATTCAACTTATTGAACGTAGTATTTAGGAAATATAGTATGCGCCACTCGACTCCTAATACTGCTTATTCAACAGACCACAAAGAAGACCTCGAAGTCATGGCATTCGTAAATCTAATAGGCCTGAGATACATAGTTTCTCCTTCGATGACTTGGTCCCATTTTTGAATGAGCCTTAGGCCTGCATTATATTCGTACCAAATTATACTCTGTTCCTTTACGGAAGTAACACGAAATCTAAAAATATACGAACTCAAGGACCTCATATTTACCGATACATGTTCCCCCGAATACAGACTACAAGGAGTCATCATGGACATTTCTACTTATCGTTTATTTCAAGCAGTTAGATCTGATAAATCAGAGGAGAAAACAAACCGTCCTTTCATTAAAGTAAGACTTGCAATTAAAGGTATTGATGAATTGAATCTTGTTCAAATTTTGAATCACAAAACTGTCACGGAAAAAATCCAACGATATTTCAAAAGAAAAGAAACACCATGTATTTCCTATATCTACACACCAACAGTTGCATCTAAAATTTACAATTACAATCTATTCTTGTAGTGTATTAATATAAGTAATCCCTCACTACATCCACTTCCTTCCGAATGTTCTTCATCGGATTTCAACTACTCTCCTTGTGGACACGTTATTACTGGTGACCTTAGTATAGTCAAGAACGACAAGTTGAGAGAAATGTTAAAAAGGGTCCCAAATACAGAGAAAGTATGTCCTTTACATGCAACCAAAATTTCAAAACTATCATGGACTCTTGTGAGGAATATGCAAGACGTTTGGCAAAACAAGAGGATGTACAGCTCGACACCTTTCCGAATGGATAAAATCCATCAGAGGGTTACTTTCATTTAGAATTTACCGATTAAAATCAACTGTGAACACCAGATTCGAGTCTATCTTTAAAGACCCTGATGGTATCACAGAGCTTACCTACCTCCAAGAACATTATGTCATCATACAGGCAGACAAAGCCTCAAATAATTACACATTTACTTGCAAAAAGTACTATTTCGACAGTCTAGTTAAAGAGTTAGGTTTAAATACGACACCTGGAAATCCCACTTACACCCCAAAAAAACCTTTCTGCCTCTGAAATAATAGATAACCACCAATCAGCTCTTGCTTCCTTTGGCTTGTACAATGTACACTAACAATTTAGATTTAGATTAACCATACTTATACTGCGTATCTAAAATGCATAAGAATCCGTACAAATAACGTTACATCGCTGGTTCCTCAAAATGTTCTACCAAAGCTGTATCGATATTTTTCACCAAGGTTTTATCTTACATCAAATCTGGGCTTCAAAAATATTTTTCGACAGTATATTTTCGCAGTGGTATCGACCAGATGTGGATTTTAAAGAATTCGAAGGAGCTTTTAGAACATCTGAAATCCACTAATTTTAGTAGAGTCCTTTGGAGAAAGGTCTTCCAGCAAATTGTCGGAATTCCAATGGAGACCAATTGTGCCCCATTCCTTGCCGACATTTTCATTTACTCGCACGAAGCTGAATTTATTCATGCTTTGGTCTCTGAAGGGAAAAGATACTTAGCTTCTGATGACAAATCATTCATCATGCTACATTTGTATGACAAATATGGATACATGTTGTAATGACCATAGCCCTGTTTACAGCACAAAATCGATAATTCAGAAAATCAGAAACCGAAGGCGTACAAAAGCAGGATAAAACAGGAACCAAAGCAAACAAACAAAAACCTCCCCCATATGAAAAGAAGCGAACTCCCGATATGGGAGTGAGACCAGGTGCCCAGGAAGAGTAAGCATCTCCTGCTTGCATGCAACACCCGTCGCTTCAATTCGGTAGAACTGTCACATCCGGTTACTTCCATTTTGGAAGACATAGAATACAATCTTTGGTTGGATGGTTCAAATGGTCTATGACACAATATCATCCACCATTCTGGAGAGTGGGACATCATAGTGTATGACGAGTTCCCCATATCGACCGTAGAACTTCCTCAGTGACGATGTTAGTCAGTCACAAACATATCCCTGACTGAGAAGCTTATCTGAAAGACGCCTAGCACTCAGAACAAAATCCGTATAATTTATTTGGAACTTGCTCTGGCATAGCGTATCAACTGAGATATGAACACGCCATAAGCAGGCGATGAATTGATGTTGCTACTAAGAAAAGGAAAGTTTGTAGTGCTGAAATTGAAGTCGTCACGTTTGTCATAGAGTGAGATGTTCATGTGACCATCAGTGTCGTAGGACAACATTATGTCCAAATAGGATGCTGAATTATTTGTCTCTGTAGTTTCTTTTACTTGATTTCAATTTCAATTACAGATACATAGACGATGTGTTGTCCATCAATAATCCAAAATTCGCGGATAATCTCAGCAGTATCTATCCGGCGGAGCTTGAAGTCGAAGAAACTACAGAGACAAATACTTCAGCATCCTTTTTGGATAAAATGTTGTCCTACGACACTGATAATCACATGAACACCTCACTCTATAACAAACGTGACGACTTCAATTTCAGCATTACAAACTTTCCTTTTCTGAGTAGCAACATCCCTTCATCGCCTGCTTATGGCGTATTCATATCTAAGTTGATACGCTATGCCAGAGCAAGTTCCAAATATACGGATTTGGTTCTGAGAGCTTGGCGTCTTTCAGATAAGCTTCTCAGTCAGGGATATATTTGTGACTGACTAACACCGTCACTGAGGAAGTTCTACGGTGGATAAGGGGAACTCGTAATATACTTTGATGTCCCACTCTCCAGAATAGTGAATGATATTTTGTCATAGACCATTTGAACCATCCAATCAAAGATTGTACTCTATGTCTTCCGAAATAGAAGTAACCGGATGTGACAGTTCTACCGAAGTGACGGGTGTTGCATGCAAGCAGGAGATGCTTACTCTTCCTGGGCACCTGGTCTCTTTCCCATATTGGGAGTTCGCTTCTTTTCATACGGTGGAGGTTTTTGTTTGTTTGCTTTGGTTCCTGTTTTATCCTGATTTTGTATGCCTTCGGTTTCTGATTTTCTGAATTATCGATTTTGTACTGTATACAGGGATAGATCATTATCCATATTTGTCACTTACTTACCATTTATGGGGCCAGATCATGTCTGATTAGACTCTGGTATTGTTACAATGCGCATATCCTCTGTCTAAGAATCCCATGGTACCAAAAGTGAGAGTACCAGGCGCAGAGTTAGTTTTGCAAACTCTGATAATGTTGGTCAGTTATCTAATGGTGTTACGTATAGGCGCAATACAAAAAGATATCAAGGTAATGTAGGTTATGTAATACACCTATTGGACAGGCATCAAGCAATGTATAGACACCATGTTCAATTCAGTGCTCTATTGTTAGTGCTGTTGATTTTTTCGTCAGGATCTTCTTTAATTCATTTGTGTCACACTTATGCCCTTTGCCGTGTGGAGCTCTTAAAAAAGTTCCCCGCGAGGGGTTTGACAGTAAGTGTTTTGAATATGTTTCCCTGACATGGTCGCTATAGCACTTTCTATATAGACATAACCTCAGACAGTGCATGTATCTTATATATTGTTATCATTTTTGTGCATGAAGATCGACGGCGGATGCGGCTAGCTTACAGGGGATGCTTACTCCTCCCGGGCACCTGGTCCCACCTTTAGGTTCCTAGGGGTCCGTCGATGTTCAATTTTGTGCTCTATTGTTGGTGCTGTTGAGATTATCGTCAGGATCTTCTTTAACTCATATACTGTAACACACAATGTACAGACACCGAATACGGTAACAAGCAATGTACAGACACCAGGTCAGGTAAACAGTCACGTACAACCTCCTATCTCTCACAGAAAGAGAGAGGTAAAACCTACCAATTATGAGGGAAGTGGTAATTGGCTTGAATACAAATCACATTTTCAGTCGGTAAGTAAAATTAACAAGTGAACTGATGATGATAAGTATTAAAGAGACTTTACCACGCTGCCTCACTTCGGGGTCATGCTAAAGCTGTTCTTGGTGATCTCTCCGACTCCAAGTAGGATGACCACACGTCGTTGTTCAAAGCTCTTGAATAAAGGTTCCTCTCGCCTAAGTACATGTATACAGAATTATACAATTCAAATGCGGGAAAGGCTTAAGCGTGCCAAAAAGACCATACCTGAACTTGGCCAAGCTTTATGTAGACTTACAAATTTAGCTTTCGCAAGTGCACCGTCAGAGGTAAGAGAAACGCTTGCTAGGGAACCGTTTCTTTATGCCTTACAAGACTCTGACATGCGAATTGGAATTAAACAGACTCGTCCCAAGGACGACCTTAATGACGCAATAAGGCATGCAGTAGAGTTAGAAGCTTTCCTTAGAGCAGATGATAAAACTGGAAGTAGGGACTATAAGCGTAAGGTTTCATTAGAAACAATCAATTCAAAGGACATGAAACGTCTGATTGAGAAATTGCAAAGTTCAGTAGAAACTATGGATTAAGAAACACACCACTTAAAGACCGCAACGTCCCAGGCAAAAGGCAATCAAGGTCGACAGTTTCAGAGATGCAAGAAGAAACTAGAGGACATAGAGTCTTACAATTGTCACGAGAAAGGGTATATGAAAAAGAAATATCCTAAGGCTATCAAAGAGCCAAATAAACATAAGGAGTAGGTAGTAACAAACACGCCTCTGCATCTCTAGGTAATTATTCAGGTGGTGCAGGTACATACGCAGAAGTCCTTATAAATAAAGTCCTTGGCAAGTTTCAGGTTGATTCAGGTTCAACTGTTACAGTCATTTCTAGGTAACATTTCAAACAACTGAACCTGTAATTGCATGACGCAGATATGAAGGTATTTACTGCAGACGAAAACGAAACGCCAATAGATGGTTTCACACAAGTCACCATATCACTTGGCCAGAAAAAGGTAAAGTTACAAGCAGTAGTATCTAGTATTTTAGCACAAGGTTTATCAGGTTTAGATGCTCTTAAAAAGTGTGGCTATTTACTCGATATCAGTGTTTCATATCAGAGATATCAGAGATTCATTGCCAAAGACATGAGTCATACCTTACCTTTTACATTCGAATGTAGAGTAACGTAGTTTCAGGATTACATCTTGTCGACGGTGAGCATACCACCAAGGAGCGAGATGGTAATTCAAGTAAAACATAGACAAACAACCTGATGAGACATTGCCTTATGTAGATATTATTGAGTCGTCTCTGAAAACACTGACAAGTTCTAGACCACTTACTGCTAGAGAACTAGTGCCAACGGATGATAAGGGAATAATACCGGTGAGACTTCTCAGTCTCGAAGATACATCTAAGGTAATATACAAAGATACAGATATAGGGCAATTGGAATATGCCAAAGAAACACAGGTATCCCAATGTCAAGGTGAAATCTTAGATGACGAATTTGAGAAATTCTTCGTTACATAGTCTGACACAGGATGAGCAGTCACAGATACAAGCACCGTGATATGTCTGTTAAAGAGTGGTAATAGACCGAATAAGCCGACGCTGGTGAAACACAAGATTGAAACCGGGACGTCAAGTCCCAATAAGCAACCACTAAGACCAATACCATTACCGCAAGTTGAGTTTCGAAACATGTTCTGTTGGGGACAGTGTACATGTTTTCTTTCCGGTACGAAAAGTAGGTTGCTCTCCAAAGTTAACGCCTCATTGGCATCAGTTGTCAAATCATTATTTCTAAAACAGTCTTGCAAGATTTCTTCTAAATTCAATTAATTTTCTACAGCCATATCATCGTTCCATTTATATTTCACAATTATTAACACAATTAACATGGCAAAGATAGAGAAGACCATATCCCAATACACTGTACAAAATCGATAATTCAGAAAATCATAAACCGGAGACATACAAATGACAAATATGGATAATGACCATATCCCCATATACAGCACAAAACCGATAATTCAGAAATCATAAACCGAAGGCATACAAAATCAGGATAAAACGGGAACCACAACAAACAAACAAAGACCTCCACCACATGAAAGGAAGCGAACTGCCGATATGGGAGTGAGACCAGGTGCCCAGGAAGAGTCAGCATCTCCTGCTTGCATGCAATACTCGTCGCTTCAGTTTGGTAGCATTGTCACATCCGGTCATCCCCACCTCAGAAGATATAAAGTATAATCTTTTGTTGGATGGTAAAAATGGTCCATGACAGAATATAATCCACCACTCTGGAGAGCGGGACATCACAGCGTATGACGAGTTCCCCATATCGACCGTAGAACTTCCTCAGTGACGATGTCAGTCGGTCATTAAAGCATCCTCGATGCGTTTGGAGATTAGAATAAAACAAGAACCAAAGCAAACAAAGAAAAACCACCGCCACATGAAAAGAAGCGAACTCCCATTATGGGAGTGAGACCAGGTGCCCAGAAAGAGTCAGCATCTTCTGCTTGCACGCAACACTCGTCACTTCAATTCGGTAGAATTGTGAACTCCATTTCGGAAAATACAAGTATATTCGGTAGTTGGATGTTTCAAATGGTCTATGACAGAATATCTTCCACAATTCTGGAGAGTGGGACATCATAGTGTATAACGAGTTCCCCATATCGACCGTAGAACTTCCTCAGTGACGATGTTCAGGGTCTTTTAGGGTCTGTAGGGGGCCGAAATTCGGTCCCATTCCGAAAGCCAAAAAGTGGTACTCTTTCCCAAGTTTTGACCTAAAGATTCCCAATTATATCTTTACTCCAAAACGAGAGATGCATTTCCAATTTACGCATCATAAACCGAAAGGAAAGCGAAAGTAGAACAAACATGTTGTGTTAGTTTAACTTCAGGAGGGATTCAAAATAGATAAGGACATTTCTGATCAGTGGCTCTTGATCTGTATGTATGTAGGTAGGTAGGTAGGTAGGTAGGTAGGTAGGTAGGTGTCTGTCTGTCTGTCTGTCTGTCTGTCTGTCTGTATGTCTGTATGTATGGTGTTAGTGGGTCACAAACGTATCCCTGCCTGAGAAGCTTATCTGAAAGAAGCCTAGCTCTCAGAATAAAATATGTATGTTTTGTACCAGCTCTGGCATAGCGTATCAACAGACAAAGTGTCATCTAATTTTGTGTTCAATTCAATATGCAATGGCGAGTAATCAGAGTACGTACTGCAATTCGCAATAATAAATTTGTTAACACAATGGAACATGAGTTGTCAAAACATAGTCAATTACGCTTCATTCATTTGGACCACAATTTGTAAAACATCCGGAGAACGGGGAATGTCAACCATTTAGGATACGTACTCTATCCACAAAACATAGCTGTATTAATCTTAAACCATTACTAAGCAAATGCACTCTGATAAAACATCACCACTCTGATCAATCGACCTACCATGGAAAATGTCATCGTCATTATAATCTCTTAAATTACCACATCAGGCATTTAAATCACCTGTAATCAAAACTTATCCTCTATCATAATTAAGGTGGCTCAATAATCCAAGAATCCTTTGTCAGAGCAAAAAAATTTTTTTTGTTTATTTGAAATTCATGTGTGATGATTTATATTTGTAATTAAGATAACATATCATCGTTCATTTGATTGACTAGTGGTCCTCTGAATATACATGTGTAAACCAATTCCGAGATCTGTCGCAAAACAATGAATTTTGATAGATAAATACATGATATAGGGGTAATAATTTCACATTAAACCCATTTTTGTGATGATTTTCACCATGATATAATCAAACATGTATATTTCTTTATAGATAATGCTTTCAAAGAGTATAATAGCTAAATCTGTTCCCGAAAAGTACATATTGTGCACCCCCCCCCCACCCCAAAATGAAAATCTATAAAAAAGTACCCTGTACCCTTATTTGTGATCCAAGTGATAAGAAGTCTTTGTCAGAAGTTATTTTCTTTTACATATTTCTCAACGACAAACTCTTTCCTTTAAAAAAAATTATAAAAAAGTACATGTTTTCGTTCATCCCGATTCAAAATACTTGGTTGTCATAGTAGCGATTTTAAAAAGGAGGGGGTGTAGGGATGTCAATAACGTCTAAAGAAGGGGGCGCTTCTGAAATAAGTAACACAGAAGATGAAATTTCTAGATAGTCATATTATAAAAGGCGTAACCACTGTAAAATAAGCGGTTTTATAAAGTACAACGATCGCCGGGTGTCGGAGATACGGAAATATGAATAAGAGAAATAGAAAAAGTAAACGGAAGCGTTTTTAAACATTTTGACGTTCAAGGTCAATAAGTGGACGTCACTAACTTCCCTCGTTCTCGATAATGCGTGCACTTATCTGTAAAATGAATATATCTTTGAACAAAGCAGGGTTAAAACTAAAATTCACTCGCTCAAAGTTTTTAAATAGGGAAACTTTATACGATAACATCTCAATGCAAAGTACGATAGTTGACAAAATTGTAGAAAAATTCGTATTACCTAAGATAATTACAGGTACCAAACTTGAAATATTTTATCTATTATATTGCTAAAATTTCACAGAAATATCCTGTTTGATCATAAAACTTTAGTTTTTCTACTTGATTTTATTGCCAAGCAACACGGTTAAATTTCCGATGATGACGTTATAAAAATAATACGTTTACGGCAATAGCAAGGGGGTGTCTCACTTACGGGATATTTTTTATATTTAGATTTAACGATGCATTTGACTATATATATATATATATATATATATATATATATATATATATATATATATATATAAAAGCACAAAAATATATATATATATATATATATATATATATAAAAGCACAAAAAAAGGTACAAGCGACCACGACACCAAACGTGTCCAAACCCAGCGGAAGGGACAGTACACCCCTTGAGCCCTCTGGATACACGAATATGTACCTGTATCCAGACGGAACAAGGGACAGTACGTCCCTCATTCCGTTCGGACACAAGCACATAAAAAAACATATATATATATATATATTACATTCCGTTTGTAGATGATAATTTTCTGGTTCCATCGATACCAAACTTGTCGTAATCCGTCAAGAAACAAGCGAATTAGAGGAGTTTGAAGACCGAAACCGCACTCGATACTATTCGAACCAGTATTGACGCCGGGAATGTGATGACGTCAAACGATTATTGAGCCTCCTTAAGTTTAATTTGATTTTCCAGCTCATTAAATACACCGCAGCTATAATTATAGCCGACGTAATCCCCCCTCCTCGTTTACAAGAGGATAAAAAATATCACACAAAAATGTACTCTTATAATTAAAATCGGTTCTTTATTTGCGGCAATAGCGAAAAGAAGTTCGGAAACTGAAAATTCCATGAAAGTTACTATGGCCTAGCCTAAGGGCTATAACATGTATAACTCTTGTGAAAATAAGTCAATCGAAACCAAGCTCGAATTGGAACTGTATTATACTAATGTTATTCTCATACTAAAAATGGGCTACATATATAAAACAACAGCGAAAAGAAGTCTAGTAAACCAAAGTGTGTCAAACAGCCGTACGGACTGACGAACGGGGTGGAAACTGAGTTCCCTCCTCCTGCGAGCCGGTAGATAGAAGTATTCCAACACTATACCTTCTGAAGAAGATTTCAAACCAATTTTACTGCATAAGACACATGTTTCGGACAGTAAGTCGTCATCAATGAAAGGAGAGGATCTCCAACAACACTCGGTTGCAGCACCTACAGCAAAACCTCAAAACACCTAATACAAAAACACAGAGCAAAATGATACTTCATGCCAAATAAATATTAAAGAAGTGCCGATCTGTTATTCAGTCTTAAAGTCGAGAAGGCAAGACAAAATCAATAGAATTTACATAGGAACGGTTGCGAACCCCTCGGAATGAATAAAATTCCGAAGTGAGACCAGGTGCCCGGGAGAGTCAGTGTCTCCTGGTTGCATGCAACACCCGTCACAACATCTCCATAGAAACTTGTCAAATTCGGTGATGATATCGATGTACATATTGGAGTACACATCAGGTAAGTCTAGTTTGGTGATGATGACAGCCATTCAATCAAAATCCAGAATGTCATTGATTACTCTGGAAAGGGAGATCTGATATGCGTTTATTATACCCCCGTAGCGACCGAAGAAATTCCTCAAGATGATTTCAGCCGTTGTGCAATATAACCCTGAACGAGTAGCTTATTTGCAAGTCTGGCTCTAACGATGAAATATTCATATTCATTAAATATCCCGACGTACCGTATGAGCTGGAAAACAAATACACAATACGCATGAGAAGACGGAATGTTGTTACTCATGAAAGGGAAGTTAGTTATGTGAAAGCTGAAATCCTCACGCTTAGAAGTATATCCAAGTACGAAGCGGATCTGTCATTCCTGGTTGTTTGCTTGATCCCTAGTTCATGAGGATATATTTCATGTATATGATCATTAAAGTTCGGATATTGATGGACAACACGTCATCTATGTATCTGAAGGTATCATTGAAAGGACATAAAGTTGACATAATTAACAAGATAAGAAGGATCAAAGATAGACAACATAACTATCGAAAATGCGTCAGAATCACCAAACGCATTTTATACCGTGGATATGATCCTAATGTCACCAGACGGACACTAGACGTGGTACTTGACCAATCTGCAGTCTCTTAAAACTTGCACTCTGACTGACTGTGACGACGGTTCTCCATGACGGAACCTGTCTACACCTCTTTAGAGAAGACAATGCTTCGACCACCTGTCCTCTCTGAATGTCAATCGAACTCCTCGGGTGATAACATGCATGAGCTCGAGCCGACAGAACACGGATTGTATTACATTTGTACGTCTGCCCTCTTTTAATATTCATTTACATATTCATCTGTGTTGCTTGGACTCCTGCGTTTTGCGGTCTTTTTTGTGTGTGGTCATCTGACAGTGAGGAGGTTGTTTTACGCCACAATTGTACGTTCTTCGAGACCTCTGGGTATCGGAAAAGTGGGAGAGTTGTCCAGGATAACCACACTTTCTGCTATTTCCGTGGCAGATTGCCATCCTAAGTCGGCACCGGTTGTCGATTGGTCTCGTTGGTTTATGTGTAGTCCTTTGTGTTTGATGTTTCTGTGTTGTGCGTTGACGTTCCTTGTCCCTTTTGCGTCTCTTTCTGTGCTTGTCTGCTCCGTGTTTTTGCATTGGGTGTTTTGGGGGTTTTGCTGTGGGCGCTGTAGCCGGGTGTTGTTGGAGATCCCTTTCTTTGTTGAACTGAGATGCGAGGTGCTTTCGCCCATTCTAGAGCAAAGTCAGCTTCGTATGAATATAATGGGTTGCCAACTATTTGCTGGAATACAGTTCCAGCAAATAAGTGATAAGTGGAATAAGTGTTTTTCTGACACTGACATCTAAATTAATTGTAGTAGTACCCTCTAGTTTGATCTTTTTTTTAATCTACTTAGCGAAGAGGGCACGAATAAATTTCCTGTTTATTTTAGCTCATAGTGTATCCAACTATAATAATAACTGAAATATGACAAAAATGTAATAATCTTTACAAATGTTAAACGTCTTCAAATTCAATAAGACTGTCAGGATGAAATTTAATTATCACATGTATAAATGTAGTAAATAAAACCGAAAGTGAATACTTAGGGCACTGTAATTATATTCTAAAATGGACAGACTTTATCATAATATAAGCCGACATAGAATCAATAATTCTTGTCTTAAGTTTGATGTCTTTTCCTTAAATCTGGTACAAGACACCATTTCTAAACTTTCATGAAATATGGCGGAATTCGAACGGTTCATGATTATGTTTACGTGTAATAATTCTAGATAAGAAGATTCAGGTTTGCAACAGATTTCATCCAATCATATTGCTTCATATTGTCTATTTCCATTGTGCACTTTCAGGCTACATGTACTACGCATAATATTTACATTAAAGGAACAGGGGATCGTCTAACCTTTCACCTCTCTTGAAGACAACGGATATATAAATCGTCGCTGTAGGGACGGGTTTACAAGATTTCAATCATGAAATTGTATATTTTCGTTTTAGTTTTGCTCATAGGTAAGCATCATTTCGTTAACTTTTATCTTTGAAATTGATAGATATTAAGTATTACTTGTGGCATATTATTTCATTATTTTCTCCTTCTTGGAGGAGTACTCAAACGCACTTCTACTTGATATCCGACTAATGCAAGTCTTGTGCTATTTATTTCAGAGCGACATTATTTATTATGAGGTTTGTTACTGACCGTTTTCGGAGACAAGCCAAAGAGGGCGAGACGAAGCCGATCCTCTTTGATTTCGCCTTGCCTTCTGTGGTCTTGATAAACCCGACAAATCTCTGTGGACGGTCAGTGACAAACCTAATAACTGTTTTATTTTGTCGAAAACCAAAATCTTCGGATGTTTTTTTTTTTTTCGAACCTGCTCGCCATTGGTTACAAACGGATTTGAAAAGGTACCTACTGCGTTTTTTTCTTACATTTTGCTATGTCTTTCGGTATATTTAGGACATAATTTTTCACAGATTTGTGTCATATTACATTGTTTAGATTGAGGATCACTGACTTGGATTTATGACCCGAAACGTGCATGATTTGTCGATGCTGTAAATTTATCTGCTCTAAAATGATGCTAATGAATTTGAAGACGGTAAACATGCAAAGTCCTTGCCCGAAATATATGTTTGATGAATAATGTCTCAAGAAACACGGTTTATCGCTAACTTTGAAAATACATTGTGACAAAATGGAATATTATTAAGAAAAATAGAGTTTCCACGACTTCCCTTTTATTTACGAGGAAGGGAGGAGATCTCCAAGAAGACTCCGTTGCAGCATCAACAGTAAAACACCAAAACACCCGATGCAAAAACACAAAAGACGAGTACAGCACGAGAGGGAAAAGAGACACACGACATGTAAACATCAAACACAAAAGACTACACATAAACCGACGAGACCAATGGGTAACCGGTGCCGACTTTGGACGGCCATTTGTCACGCAAGTAGCAAATGGTGTGGTTATCCTGGATTACGTGCGCACAACCCTCTCACTTCTCCAATTACCCAGAGGTCTCGAAGAACGTACAATTGTGGTGTAAAACAACCTCCTCATTGTTAGATGACATCACACAAACAAGACCGCGAAACGCAGAGGCCCCAGAGACACAGATGAATATGTAAATGGATATAAAAAGATGGCATGCTTAATACAGTCCGTGCTCTGCCGGCTGTAGCGAGCTCATGTATGTAATCACCCGAGGAGTCCGACTGGCATTCAGAGAGGACAGGTGGTCGGGGCCCTGTCTTCTCTAAAGAGGTTTGGACAGGGCCCGTCATGGAGTCCCGTCGTCACAGTCAGTCAGAGTGCAAGTCTCAAGGATGCGCTTGTACAAGACTGTAGATTGGTCAAGTACCAAGCCTAGTGTCCGTCTGGTGACATTAGGATCATATCCACGGTATAAAAGACGTTTGATGATTCTGACGCATTTTCGATGGTTATGCTGCCTACCTTTGATCCTTTTTATTTTGTTTATCATATCACCATAAAAGACAGGTTGTGTAATACCCATAGTAATGTACTCTGTTGCATGTATAGATCCGAATTTTAAAAGAAGTTGACTGTAATTTTTGTTAAATTTCCAGAAAGTCTTAACTAGTTTATGAAAGCGGAAACCTTGACCTAAAAGTTTTTTGGTAATTTGTAAATTTCTACTGTGAAAATCCAAAATATCAGTACATGCTCTCGCGTACCGGATGAGCTGTGATATGTAAATGCCGTATGACGGTAATCTTGGAACATCACCGTCAAGCCAGGGGAAATTTACTATGTTGAATCCAAAATCATCCCTTTTGTCATATACACTTGTATGAATCTTTCCGTTTACAATTTTGATATTTAGGTCCAAAAAGGGTGTTTCTGTATTTGAAAGGTTTGCCTTGTTAAGGGTTAATTCTTGTGGATAAATTTCATTCTAATATAATTCAAAAGCAGGATTGTCAATGGTTAGAATATCATTCAGATACCTAGAAGTATTATTGAAACATTTCAGCTCATCATATTATCTTTGCTTTTGAAGATTTTGGATAAATTCTTTTTCATAAGTGTATAAAAATAAATCTGCAACAAGAGGCGCACAGTTAGTACCCATAGGAATTCCTACAACCTGATTGTATAGATCCTGATATTAAAGAACACATATCCTCACCAAATCTAACATAAATATTGTCTAAGAGGAAGGACAAGGCATTACACAGGTCACTACATGTCCATGATTTGTATGATTTGTAGTCTGTCGAGGAAAAGAAACCCTTCGATTCAGATGTACAAATGTAAGTTTTTCGCTCTCGATCAAAACACCATTTAATGAGATTAGATAATCGATCATTAATTTTGTCATGAGGAAGTGTTGTGTACATATTAGAGAAGTCGTATGAAGAAATCGTATTGGCTTGGAAATTTCCAGATTTCATTTTTTCAATCACATCCCCTGAATTCTTAATAGACCAAAATAAATTTACATTGTTCCTGTTTAGAACCGTTTCACAATATCTAGTTATGTGTTCTTTAATATCAGTAAGTGCTGACGTCAGATTTCTAGACAAAATTGTAGTGGAGCAGTTACTAGAATTAGCAATAAATCGAAATTTGTAAGGAGACTTGTGCAGTTTCGCTGACGGTCTACGGAATTTAGACTGCGTGCACGTGACGTGATTCATGCACTCTGATTGGTTCTAACTCGTCAAAAGCAAAATAAAAATATATGTCCCGCACTTCTGCATAAACCGATTTAAATAAGCATTGATTTAAACTTGATCTCACACTAACAGATAAATGCCTACTCAAAAGCATGTTTAAGACAAATGTATGTGTAATTATGTCTACCTTTGATCCTTCTTATTTTGTTGATTATGTCACCATAAAATACAGGTTGTGAAATACCCAAAGTATTATATTTTGTTGCTTGAATGGGTCCGAATTTCAGAAGAAGTTGACAAGACAAAAAGTTTTTTGTCAAATTTCCAGAAACTCGTATTTAATAACTAGTTTGTGAAAGCAAAAAGAAGGATCACTAACCCATCCATGAAACATCAAAATAGGGAATACAGTATGTAAAACTACAAGTTCAAAGGAATGTGTACAATAGAATAGGACCAATTAAATGGCTACTGTTGCAAGCAAGAGACAGGAGGAATTTTTTAGATCTTTCTTGGAACTAAAGACTGAGTTTAAATCCGAATAAAGACGATTAAAAAAGGAATAGCATATATCAATGAGTTAAAGAAGATCCTGACGATAATCTCAACAGCTCTCACAATAGAGCACAACATTGAGCATCGACGGACCCCCAGCAAGCCAGAGGTGGGACCAGGTGCCCGGGAGGAGTAAGCATCCCATGTTGGCTAGTCGCACCCGCCGTCGATGATCACGCACGAAATTAAAATAATATATAAAACACATGCACTGTCTTTGGCAAGTACACTATTCACTTAAGTAAATAGTCAGAAAAGAAGCTTGTAAATCTATCACTGCAAAAAAATATCAATTACCTTGAATATGGCATCTTGACCTTGTACCAAGGTCACCTTTAAATGCTGAAAAGCAGAGATTCTCATCATCAAGTGTAATCTTAATGTGATGAAAGCTCAATGATAAACAACAAATTTCTGCTGCGACTTTGAAACCATCTTATATGAATTACCTTTAGTCAAGGTCAATTTGAAAGAGTTTGATGCAATGAACATTAGAGCGAAGTTTGATATATTCTTTGCTCGATAGGCAATATTTTGTTATGACTCTGAAAATGAAAATATGACCTTGAACAAAGGTTATAGATAAGAAATTATTTTCATTAAGTTTCATCTCAATCTGATGAAAAATTACGGTTTTAACCACAAAACTCTGTTGTGATTTTGAAACCATTTCAATAACCTTTGGACAAGGTCACGGTGTCAGCCATTATGAATTTTGGCAAGTGGCCTATTGTCGAAGAAACTATACAATTTGCTGGTAGAATAGGCTAATGGTTCAAGAAATTTTTCATGAAGATTAGAAAAAGGAGTACAGAGACATCGTGAATATCCATAATAGTGACTGTCAATGTATCCCATTTGATTTAACGTGCATGTCTGGTCAATGCTGCAAATGTATCTGTTCTTAAATGATGCTACTGAATTTAAATACGTTTAACAGTCTAAATTTATAAAACCCCTTGTATTTCCTATAGCTACACACCAACAGTTGCATCTAAAATCAACTTATACAAACGGTTATGTTGCGTATTAAAGCAGCACGTTCGCCGCTTTCAGACGAAAACATGCTTCATAAAAAGTTATAGGGCAAATCTCTATTTTTCCTGCATGGAAGAAGTTATAAACTTCCCGTTAATACCAAAATTGCTAACTAAAGGTCCTTAATGTTATAATAATAAATGAATTTAAAAACGCCACAAAAATTGCCCATGCTTGGAATAGAACTGCCCTCACGCGTGCGCGATACGGATCGTCGTGTTGTACAAATCAAAACAAACATGGCGAGAAGCGTACACTCTCAATGGAAAAGAAGGGGAAATATACTGATACTCGAATTTGGATAGAGAAAGACATTAAAGGAAGACAGAATGTGAAAATGCAATATGGAAAGACTATTATATATTAGAGACGAAATGGATATATAACATTCTGTGAAAAATGAGTTAAATCTCGTGATACGCAACGAAGGAGCTGATATTTTGCTGGACATGTACATGTAAGTCAGATTAGATATAATCGGTCATAAATCGTTTGATGCACATTATTTTATCGTTACTGTTTGAAATGCTGTATGAAAGAAACATACTATGTCTATTTCACCTCTTGTTGTTAAGAATAATCATCGAAATAACCTACTAAATCGGTACATGTATCTAATCACTTTGTTCCTCGGAACTCTCCTGCTCATTAATATTCATGAAAAGACGCGGCTACAGCTGAAATTCCGAACGCCCGTATCTCTCTAACGGGGGAGGTATCGGAATTGATATTTAGTACATCGATTAATGACCATAATATGAAACAATCTATGTTTAAGATATATGTATTACAAATATCAAACTCTTTACAACCCGAAGTCGGAATGTGCTGCTTAAGTAATCCCTCACTACATCCATTTACTCGCGAATGTTATTCATCGGATTTCAACTACTCTCCTTGTGGACACGTTATTACCGGTGACCATAGTATAGTAAAGAACGACAAGTTGACAGAATTGTTAAAAAGTGTCCAAAATACAGAGAAAGTAAATCCTTTACAGGGAAATGTTGTATGTTGTAAATAATGTATATTTCAAAAGTATCATGGACTCGTGTGAGGAATATGTAAGACATTAGGTTAAGAAAAAGGATGTACAGCTGGGCATCCTTTCGAAATGGATAAAATCCATCAGAAGCCTCGTTGGTTTATGTGTGGTCTTTTGTATTTCATGTTTCTATGGTGTGAGTTGGTGTTTCTTGTCCCTATTGCGTCTCTTTCTGTGGGTGTCTATTCAGCGGTGTTTCTTCATTGGGTGTTTTGGGTGAGTGCTGCAACCGAGTGTTGTTGGAGATCCCCTCCTTTCTTTTATCTAGACTTTACCTCCTACAATCAACTGTGAATACAAGAGGGATACGTTTCTGATCGACTAACGTCGTCACTGAGGAAGTTCTGTAGTTTTACGGTGAAGACTGGGAACTCGTCATACACTATGATGTCCCATTGTCCAAAGTGGTTGATGGTATTCTTTCTTGACCATTTGAACCATCCAACCACAAAAAATATTTTCTCTCATATCCGCGCATGTTTTACAGAGAAGGCCTATGTGATACAGCTATGTGAGCGACATATGTATCACATATCACGTGACAGCTGTACCTCATATCACGTGACGCTATTATTTCGATTGTTTACGCTATTATAATGTCATTTTTTCAGCCCGCAAAACAGCTAGCGGCGACCTGACAATAACAAATCGATTTTAATATCTTATTCCATTTGCTTTTTGCTTTATATTCCGAAATGCCTAACATTCGTAGTCTAGACTTATAGAATACACTACTATTATTCTTATAGAATAAACCATTTTCGAAGGCGCTGAATTCGAATATCGCAAAATTTTTCGGTTAGATCAACTTGATATGTTTTTCGAATTTCGTCCCTTTTCTTTCAATTTCAATTTGGCCCATGGATATGAGAGAAAAAATATTCTTTAATATTCGTCAATGAAAGATATATATGGTTTCCACCCTCGGGGTCTCATAATTTTGCAAAACCTTGGTATGCCTCGGGTTTTACATGATTTTGAGACCCCTCGCGTGGAACCGATGTATATTTCATAGAAAACCATGAAAGAGTCTTAAAGTATCTTCCGAAATGGAAGTAACCCGACGTGATATTTCTTAACCCTTAACAAGGCAAACCTTTCAAATACAGAAATACAGAAAACCATGAAAGAGTCTTAAAGTATCTTCCGAAATGGAAATAACCCGATGTGATATTTCTTAACCCTTAACAAGGCAAACCTTTCAAATACAGAAACACCCTTTTTGGACCTAAATATCAAAATTGTAAACGGAAAGATTCATACAAGTGTATATGACAAAAGGGATGATTTTGGATTCAACATAGTAAATTTCCCTTGGCTTGACGGTGATGTTCCAAGATTACCGTCATACGGCATTTACATATCACAGCTCATCCGGTACGCTAGAGCATGTACTGATATTTTGGATTTTCACAGTAGAAATTTACAAATTACCAAAAAACTTTTAGGTCAAGGTTTCCGCTTTCATAAACTAGTTAAGACTTTCAGGAAATTTTACAAAAATTACAGTAAACTTCTTTTAAAATTCGGATCTATACATGCAACAGAGTACATTACTATGGGTATTACACAACCTGTCTTTTATGGTGATATGATAAACAAAATAAAAAGGATCAAAGGTAGGCAGCATAACCATCGAAAATGCGTCAGAATCATCAAACGCCTTTTATACCGTGGATATGATCCTAATGTCACCAGACGGACACTAGGCTTGGTACTTGACCAATCTACAGTCTTGTACAAGCGCATCCTTGAGACTTGCACTCTGACTGACTGTGACGACGGGACTCCATGACGGGCCCTGTCCAAACCTCTTTAGAGAAGACAGGGCCCCGACCACCTGTCCTCTCTGAATGTCAGTCGGACTCCTCGGGTGATTACATACATGAGCTCGCTACAGCCGGCAGAACACGGACTGTATTACGCATGCCCTCTTTTTATATCCATTTACATATTCATCTGTGTCTCTGGGGCCTCTGCGTTTTGCGGTTTTGTTTGTGTGATGTCATCTTACAGTGAGGAGGTTGTTTTACACCACAATTGTACGTTCTTCGAGACCTCTGGGTAATTGGAGAAGTGAGAGGGTTGTGCGCACGTAATCCAGGATAACCACACCATTTGCTACTTGCGTGACAGATGGCCGTCCAAAGTCGGCACCAGTTACCCATTGGTCTCGTCGGTTTATGTGGTCTTTTGTGTTTGATGTTTACATGTTGTGTGTCTCTTTTCCGCCTCGTGCTGTACTCGTCTTTTGTGTTTTTGCATCGGGTGTTTTGGTGTTTTACTGTTGATGCTACAATGGGGTCTTGTTGGAGATCTCCTCCCTTCTTTCTGTGGAATTGAAGCGACGTCTGTTGCATGCAAGCAGGAGATGCTGACTCTTCATCGCACCTGTTCTCACTCCCATATTAGGAGTTCGCTTTGTCATGTGATGGAGGTTTTTGTTTGCTTACTTTGGTTCCTGCTTTATCCTGACTTTGTATGCCTTCGGTTTATGATTTTCTGAATTATCGATCTTGTGTTTCGTATCGGAATATGGTCATTGTCCATATTTGTCATTTGATGTCTGTGGGTCAAAATATCTAAATAGCAAAAACGTATTGTGACCTTGAAATCATGTCAATGACCTTGGGTGAAGATAATGTTGGAATATGTTGGTTTAAGGGATGTTTGTGTGGAGTTTAAAGTCTAAGGCTCACAAACTCATTATTTTATGGGTACAGATTGTTTTTACATTGAGATTATTTTCATCAAGTTTCGTCGTTATGAGATAAAAACTAAATATCTAATCCAAAAAGTATGTTGCGGCCTTGAAATCGAATAGACCCTGGGTCAATGTCGATGAAAAATGGCTTAGTACAAGGGTTATATGTATGCAGTTTGAATTCCGATTGTCAATAACTTTTTGTTTTACGGCAAAACATTTGTTGTGACATTAAAAATAATATTTTGACCTTGAAACTAGGTCAACATTAAATGAGTACTCAAAAGTAATCTACCATCCTAGTTTCAAGTCAAAATCTCAAAAACTGTAGACATCGGCATTTTGGCATTTAAAGTTCAAATGTAAACTTTTCGGTAACAAACGATTTTTACCTCGAGATCTTAATATGCTTTTGCACATAATACTATTCATTTAACAATATGATGCGGTACCTTTTTGTTAAGTGTCTGGAACGAAAAGGCGTAAGAATAATAATAATAACTAGACGGCTACTGTATGTAGCAAGCCACAGACGGATTCCGCCTTTTTAAACGTTCCTCGGAACTGATTTCTTAAAATTCGAATAAAAAAGATAGAAAAAGGAATAGCTTTTACTAGTACCATATTCATTAAAGCAAATAAGTAAGAAAAACCTTGTTTATCTGTCTCTGCAAAAAAAAATCAATGACCTTGAAATAACCAAAGTCACGATAAAGATTTTAGAATCAGAGATTGTTCTCATCAAGTTTCATCTTAATCTGATTGATGAAAGCTGAACGTTTAAAGGACAAAATTATCCTGTGACTTTTAAACCATAACAATGTTTTGGGTCAAGATCAAGATAAAAGAGCTCGATGCAAGGAACATGTGTGCGAAGTTTGATAGTTCTGGGTGAGAAAGTCTTTGTTTTGTAAGAAACAGCTTGTTTCGCTTCGGGAATATTATAAAAGAATATCAGATCCCCCTTTCCAGAATCATTCTACATTGTGATTGAATGGCTGTCATCATCACCAAACAAGACATACTTACCTGATCTGTACATCAAAATGTACATCGAGACAATCACTGAATTTGACAGGTTTCCATGGAGCTATTGCGACGGATGTTGCAAGCAATCAGGAAACGCTGACTCTTCCTGGGCACCTTGTCTCACTCCCATATCGGGAGTTCGCTTCTTTTCATATGGTGGAGGTTTTTGTTTGTTTGCTTTGGTTCCTGTTTTATCCTGATTTTCTCACGATTTTGCTTTGTCTTCTCGACTTTGAGACTGAATAACGGTTAGGTACTTCTTTGATGTTTATTGTTATGACATTGAAATTATGTCAATGACCTTGGATCAACGTCAAGATGAAAGAGTTGAACTTCTAGGCTTAGAAATTATTCAAGAGATTTATTTTCATCAAGTTTCATTCTTATAAGATGAAAGATGAATGTTCAATGTCAAAAACTATTGATTCCCATAGCTTGTGTATGAATTAATGGCTATCGATCATTAAAACAAATACCAGTTCTATGCGTAGCATATTCTTATAAATACGATTTTGCTAGTTGCCATGGCATCAATCTGTAATTTCTATTATATGTAATAGATAGAAGGTCTACAATTGCATATTTTTTCTTCTGTGTATAAAGCAAATATCTACCAAATTTAGTTTCTGAGAAAATTATACCATGTTTTATTGCAAAAAATCTACGTTTTGACCAAATAATTATAACGTTGGTACATGTACATGCCTTCTTCTCGAAGTTCGAAATCTGAATTATCTCTGTTTCAAAGTGTATGAAAATAGTTTATATTCTGATGTTTTAATCTTTGATGGCAGAACTCATACGAAAATGATAGTTTCCCCTATTGCCTGCAATTTTTCATTAAAAATATGTATTTTCCCCAAATTACCTATTTAGCAATGACAATTTTAAGGAGGATTTGTTTTCTGAAATAATGTAACAAACTGAGGTCAGGTCATTTATTGTTTATGTTGGTTTCAAATATTACGTGATATAAAATAGAGTAACCCCCCTGTAGTTGAAACCATAATCCTACAAAAAGTTTGTATAGTGTCGTTGGCTTTAAAAAATGTTAACATATACGAGCATGCATGCGTTCATTGCGTATTGTCTTTGACCATTCGATCATATCATCCATAATGAACTAACGTACCAGTGACGTTCTATACGTACTTTTGGTATTCTATACGTTTCTACAGCCTCATTTAGATGTCAATGACGACGTTTTGCTGCATAAAATTAGCGATGACATTTCTATTAAGAGTTCTTTGGATTCCCGAAAAGAAACCCAACTGTTATTAAAAGAAAAGGGATATATTCAACTGACAATGCATCTTATGAAAACTGGACGCACACGTAAATTAGCAATGTACTAAAGTCCACAGCTTTTTGAAGCCAAGTTTCAATAATTAAATACTTAACATGGACACAATGATGTTTATCTAACCCTAATATTTGCTATTAAGCTATATAGTGCAGCCTACAAACAAGAGAGATTGGCACTAATCTTCAACTCAAGAAAGACTGGCATATCCAACAGGACAAGGTAGGTTGCAGCACGTGAAATGAACAAGAAACAGCAAAAGACGGTAGACGACACCATAATAACAAACATAAACCAACGGGACAAAGCGGCAATCAGTGCTGACTAAAGGCGGCATCCGCCATTTGAGCCGAAATTATGTGGCGATCCAGTTTACGTTCGCTGAACCGTTCAACTTGTAAGAATAGCAAAATCAAGGCAGCAAGACTCAGGGCCCGAGTAACACAGGGACGAATATGCAAACGGATATCAAAAGCATAAGTGCGCAAAAAACAATAATGTAGTAATTACGTAGTTTGCACTCTGTATAAACTCAAGAGAGTACATCGAAACTACAATAAACAAAATAATAGACCCTCTCACGACCAGGTTCACTCGAATAATTTTTGTCTTTTCGCGTGACGAATTATTTGCTCAAAACAATGAACTGACGTCATACTGCTCTAACCCTTGACATGATCTGCTGCGTAATGACGTCATTTCATTGATTTAAAAAGATAAGATACCACACGAAGAGTCAAAAGTGACCCGAGCACCTTATTGTGTAAAAATAATATACGTTGGGTTTTGTCACGTGCACGCGATAATGGTATATATTTTTTTTGTATTGAGACTTGGATGATTTCCTACTTTTTTGTTCTTTTTAGAATGCTCAAACGTCAAAATTTTGATTGTGACGTCATTTTCGAGTTTGGCAGCTGCATCAGGTCAAAATAAAAACATTCAAAGTTAGTTTGAATTTGTGTCATACGGTATTACAATGTATCATTAAATAACATAACGACATCGAATATAGGATTTTTGATGTGATCAAAAAAGGATCTCAACTGATGTTGTGTGTCGAACGGTATCTATACACCAATTGTGATTTAACATCCATTCATACACATGTACGAGTCGCTTGAATTCCGAATGATATAATTTAAGCATTTAATAATTCTTCATATTT
This sequence comes from Pinctada imbricata, assembly GCA_033119305.1. Lineage (NCBI taxonomy): Eukaryota > Metazoa > Mollusca > Bivalvia > Pterioida > Pteriidae > Pinctada > Pinctada imbricata. Next base: position 10,487,382 of record VSWD01000014.1, on the reverse strand, counting down.
CATAATATAAAATGAAATTAAAATTTTTACGCAAGAAAGATTCAAAATGAGATCGAATTTGTGTCATGTCATATAATCATGAAATAACTTAACTAGATCGAATAAAGGAAGTTTAATTTGATCATAAGAGGATCTCAAACGATGTCAAGTGTTATTTTACGCCCATGAATCTTTGCTATAGGATCGTAACTACAAGATGACATGTACACATTTAGTATGAAATAAAAAATCCATTTATGATTCATCATTCTACAGAATGATTCTTCATATGTCATGATATACAATGTTCATGATGGCAAACATGACGTAAAATTTAAAAATTGAACCGTATTTTCTCAAATAATGCGCCGAACTTGCCATCTTGATTGTGACGTCATTGTCGATTTTAAATGCTGTAATCTAATGAGGTAGCTAAAAGTATTCTGGAAATGTGTTCTATGATTCATTTTGAAATGACATAAGATCGAGTATAGGGAATTTGATGTTATCAAAAGAGTATACAGATTTATTTTCATAGTCATATTGTATCTATTGAACAAGTTCAGTGATTTTTCGTCCATGAGTCTTTGCTGGGGGATCTTCACTTCATTACAAAACAAGTTATACAAATTCTGTATGAAATAGAATCACCATGTGAGATTCTTAGCATCATATAATTCGCAATTGAATGGAAAAAATAAAAGGAAAATGTGGTAGATTGGCAGTGAAATTGACTCAAATCATGAACAAACAGCGCCATTTTGATTGTGACATATTCATCAATAGTGATGTTTTTGACCATTGACATTTATCCGAAATATATCATTCATTAGTAGAAACAACGCATTATGAAATATCGCAATGTAAACGAATAAATATGTATTATATGGTAAAATCATATTTCAAACACATAATTGCGTATATTATAAATATTGAAGGGTGACGGTGATTACCGTTTTTCTTTCCTGACACTGACCCGACAAACTTACCGAAACTTGCACATAATTAATCAACGTGAGTTTAACGTCATTTTGCGTAACAGCTCACAATGTAAAACAGAAAAAAACAAGTTTTAAAGAAAAATATCGTGAATTGAATGATTCGGATGAAAACGAAATGGATACTTTATTTTAAACAGCTTTATGACGTGCAATCACATTCGATGTTTATCCTTATTCAAAGAGGGTTATATCCTCTTTACTTTGAAATATGTTTTGATTAAAGACTTACTTCTCTATTTTTGTAACTGCTTGCGACATCACAATATAGCATATATCTTTCCACAAAAATTTTGGTGTGACGTCAGATGACGTCATGTTTTGCGTATCTTGTACCATTTTGATTTTGACGACCAAGCTAGATTGAAAAAGAAATGTCTGCTTTCATTTCATATACATTTCATAATAAAGCCATATGCCTACCATTACCTTAAGACGTGTTGGTACTGTATAACATCAATGCTTCAAGTCAAAACGTTCAATGTAACCAATTTCATTTTGTATATGTCACCCTCGTTCACTTCTTATTTTTTTTATTCAAGATGCAGCAACTCAAGGAATATTTCGATTGAATGATTTCTGAAGAAATGAAAAAGTGTTTTAAATATTCATTTCCTCTTTTGGTTATATTTAAAGTTAGATATATTCAAAATTCATTTTACATTTAATTAATCTTAGAAAGTTTTCCTGTACGGTGTTTTAATTTCTCTAGCACTAGATTAGGTTAGAATCTCTGCTTGTGTACAGCTATCGTTCGCCTAGTTTCACAGCGCTTCTGCAATGACTTGAAATTAGTTTTTGAATGTATGAAAAACTTAATATGATTAATTATTCATAAATTGAGGGGTATCTCCCTTGTGGAATAACTTTGTTCTTAGCTGGATCTTTGACTTGATCTTAATTAAGTTGCCTCTTCATAATTAAGTCTTCCGACTTCCGTCGGAAGACCTATTGTTTTCGTAACCGTGGAAAATTGGATCAGCGATTTCTCAAGAACCCTGTAAGCTAGGACAATGAAAGTTCTCCAACGTTACGTTTGGAGTAAAAGCTAGATTGGTCTTTTTTATTTTTGGTCTCTGTTATTTTTTTTATCATGTTTTTTAGTAGATTCAAATATTTGACGGGAGCGTCGAATTACTCAAAAGGACCGAAAATTTCATGTTTTGCTATTTGTAAGCTTAAATATCTCGTATTTTGCTATCAACAATTTCCATTCTTTTTGAAAGTCGACAGCCATGCAAGATATGAAATGCTAGATGCACACTGTAACGATTTATTACGATGACGTCCTTCACCGTCCTTCATATTTCCAAATTCAGAAGTTCATAGGAGGAAGACACTTTTTTGCTTATAATAGTAAACAAAAATTAAGCTTATGAAGTTTCCTAAAAATTTCAATATTATTATTTTTTATCCATATATCTGTCTTATTTAGTCTTTCTGATTTTTCCTATCTCTTACTGTTGAAAAGATATGAGCATCGAAATTTTGAGTTGGGTATTTCGATACACCTTCACGCCAACAGATCGGGCGCACACTAAAATTGGTAGTCCGAGTCCGACTCGAGAAAAGCAGTGTTGAGATTTTCAAATTCCGATTTCACGGCAATGATGAATATGCATTTCATAAATACATTTCGATATACACAATTTGATTTTAAAACAGTTGATTAATTTAGAAGAGATCAGCTACAAACCAGAATTTACACACAAAAAGTGGTAGTTTGATTCCGATTTCTAACCTACAAACCTGTTTCTAAACTTCAATAACTATATTTTGAACATCAAGTTTAATTTCTAATTCTAGCAAACGTTCGAACATAATTTTCGGTTGGTTTATTTACAAATTGATGAACAATTTCTCCAACATTCTTCCCTCCCCTCGTTTTTCGAAAACAGTTCTGTTTATATTGAACGATGTCGCCATGATGGAATTTCAAAATAAACTTTGAAAAAAGGGAAGGGGGGGGGGGTCCAAAAATGAACCTGCACAGCGAGAACCTCATGGTATTTATATATATATATATTGAACGTAACTTGTTATTACCATTTCTCTTCTCAAGAAAATTGGTTCTACAGCTACGAGCTCGCCTTTTTTATTGGGGAAGGGGGCAGGAAGAATTTGCAAAAAAAAAATCCCGGCTCTGAAAAATGCTGAAAAAAATATTCCGGCCCAAAGGGCCGGCAATTTTTTTTTCCCGGACCATGCAATAGTAAGGATACATTGCATGATATGGAAATTTTTGCTGGCCCTTTGTGCCAGACAATTTAAAGTAAAAAAATTAATTAATATAAATACAAACTGTTCACATAGCTGTATCTACCAGAGACCTAATACGCATAGGCACAAAAATCTAGAAAAGGTTCTATTTAAACATCATACAATCTGTCTGAAATTCGCTAATTGTAAAGAGACATCTGAAGGAACGGTTATTAACTCATACTCTGTAACAGCGGGGAGTTTAACTTACACAGACATTCACAACATTTGACAATTTGTTTAAATCCGGCCCGAAGAACCGGCGAAAATTTTTCTCCGACTCTGGTAATGGCTGAAAAGAATGGCCTGCTCAGAAAATTGCTGAAAAAATTTTACCGGCTGGCAATAGAATTCCTGCCCCCCCCCCCCCCCCCCAAATCAAATGGTTGCTCACCAACAATTATCGGTTTGAAAATTTAATGTAACTGCTATTTGAAAACTTAAATATATAATATAAATACATGTAATGTGACGTCCTTCATATTTCCAAACCAAAAATTGTACAGGAGGAAGACACTCTTGTTGCAACCGCAACAAGAAACCTTTCTAGTTTACAATTACTGTTTGAATTTCCTCTAAATAGGCTTCGATCTTCTCTGATGACATATGATTTCTCACACTGCGCATTTTGTGCATTTGATTATTACAACAGAATATATATTTCAGTATTGAGAATTTCAATACCGAATGAAATATCAATCAATATCAGTCACTTCGTAATTATTTTCCTTCTAAAATAAAAAGGAACCATGTGTGAGACAATGTCTGTTGGGAGGGAGAGGAGGGGTTCATGTGCAATAAGTGGAGATGCTGGATGTACCCTTTCCTGTGCAGCTCAATTCCATTTCAATGGAGGTTGTTGTGGAAAAGGACACACCAGATGCTCTGGAACCTGCTACTGCAATGGGGTAGGTCAAGTGGGGATATTGTGTCAAAAGAGTCTATAGATGATATCATTTGACTTGCAGGGTTATGGTTATCTTTGATTAAAAGGATCCCGAACATAAGGCCATTTTATCATTCATATAATGGATAATTCATTGTGATTTAAATTACTTAATACATTAAATTGCACGTCATGTCCTTAACTAATTTTAAATGAAGAAAGGAGGGGATCTCCAACAGGAATCTGTTGCAGCATCCATGGCATAACACGAGTCACAAAGGGGACAAGGAACAACAAATAGCAAAAACAACATGAAAACACTAAACATAAACCATCAAAACAAATGGGCAATCGGTGAGAATTAGAATGGTTAATATATCTTGTTAATCGTAGAAAATCGTGTTGTTGTACGGATAACGTGCGCACAACCCTCCATGAAGTTTCACTTATATTCAAATATTACACGTCTTCTAATTAATAGCATCATTTAAGAACAGAAAATAATTGCAGCATAGACTAGACATGCACGTTTCGAGTATTCGCCAGTCATCCTTAATCCAAACAATGAAATTTGGCCCAAAACTGTTAAAGTTATGTCCAAAAAAATACCACAAGAAGTAGTGGGATCGATGGGATATGATGCTACTAGATCAACGAAGCAGCAATTTCGAGAAGATTTTGTCATAAGAAATTTTCAAATATGTTTGAAAAAAAAAAGTTGATTGGCCTTTAGCCGTTGTTTTTGTACAAGATCCTTCGCAAGAGGACCTCATAATTTCCATTTCTGAATGTGCCAGTCTAATTGGGCCTCTGTTGCATTTCACCCAGGCCAAAGTAAAATGCTGGAACAGTACAACTTTTTGTTTTCTTTTTTTTTTTTTTTTTTTTGAGTAGCGGAACAATCGCTTGTTCCATTTTTGTGCCCTATAGATCATTTATAGCTATAAAAGAGAACTTTGATACAGTGTAAGAATGCATTAGGTTCGAAATGTATCCAGAATAAAGTGAATTGTAGCTTTGTATTACGCACAAAAACGATCAGCGTTTTATTTTCACTTTCATCTACACGAATCCCGCCGACTGTTTTATTTGGCGGGAAGTATTATGGTATGGCGATGCCCGTCCGCCAGCACGTTAGAGTATGAAAGATATATAAGGATACAATCGAGGAATAACACACGATGGAAAATGCCTCGTTATCAGTATTCTCCAGATACTTAAAATTTCAGACATGGTTTCCATGGCAATGACAACTTTATTTGAAACATCGAATTTAATTTTCTTCGTAGTACATCATATACATCCTCCAAGTTGGTGACATGTCATTTCAACGTGCCCACCGCTACATTACGGGGACTTGTTGTGCTGCGACCCGGGGGCTTGTGCTGAAGCAATGGCTCCGAAAACTGATCCTACGGAACTCAGCAAATATCAAGAAATGCCCCCATGTGCTCAATTTCGTTTCACAGTCGTTTGTTCTCTCAAACACTTTGAACAACACCATTTCGCGAGTTGGACGATCCAAATAGGGAAATAATTTCAAGATTACATTAATGTCTTAAAAAGTATTTTACGCATATGTTCGCTTCTTTTCATATGGTGGAGATTTATGTTTGCTATGGTTCCTGTTTTATCCTGATTTTGTATGCTTTCGGTTTCTGATTTTCTGAATTATCGATTTTGTGCTGTGTACAGGGATATGGTCAATATCCATATTTGTTTATTCATACCTACGGACGTGGAGAATGGTCATATATTCCTATTTTGAATGCTTTCATGTGGCAATACAGCATAATAAATTAAATATTCTACAATTTCTGATGTTGTGTAGGAGGGGTTTCTTTCCATTTTCTGTATTGGTGTATGTACATTGATATACGTGCAATTGATCCGAATCTTCAAATGTATTTTGAGACTTTATGGAACCATAAATTATGATTCGAAGTAAGATATTGTATGATGTTATTCCAAACAAACCTTATATAAACACTGGCGGAGATATAGAGTCCCTCCTATTTTCGCTAATATGTGTAGTATGGACTTCTAGATTAAACCGTTCATTCTACGAAATCTTAATCGTTTCCTTTTTGTCAATATCAAAATAAACCCTGGCTCGCTACCGCTTGCCAGTTTACAACATTATCAATGTAAAATATTGCAGCTTTCACCCATAGCCTCTATATAACATAACTTCCACCAAACATCCTCGTATTAAATGTATAAGGAATTGGACTGAATGAAAACTGACTGGTAGAGAATTTGAAGATCTTGATTCCGAATGTCCCAACATTTTCTGGCCCGCTATCGCCAGTCAGTCATCCAATTCAATTGAAAGTCACTAAGCAAGGACCTCGAAAGTATAAAGAATTCCCTGTCTATATTGTGCGTATTCATTAATTGTCCTTTGGTTACGCCCCTGAAAAGAATGAGTTCACTTAAATTTCAGCGAAAAAATGTCAAATTTGCATCAAAGTATCGAGAAAATATTCCAGAAAATGTACGAAAAATTCGGCGAAATATGATATCTTGCTGTACATTTCTCGTGTTCATTCGTCATCAAAGAAGAATGAAACGTGGGAAACAAAAAGGTGTGAAACTTTATCAGTTTAGACTAGGGGTATAAAGTCTAGTCCATTTTGATGTGCTTATCATGCCTGAGTGAGTGTACATGTACATTTATCGTATACAATGTTTTCTTATCCATTTTCATCAATGAATTGTTTGTCATCAAATTTATACGAAATTCTCCTTCTTCATCTTTAGTAATGGTACCTCATTATAGTAATTTCATAAACAATATTGACGGGATATTGAATGCAGCACATCTTAGGAAAATCATACATGTTTCTTGTGCTAAATTGGAATAAAGATATCAACCAAAATTCATTTAAAAATATCAACCAAAATATAAAATGAATAAACATTTCATATACAACATGGAAACAAGCCCCCATACTCAACATCAGAAACTGTAGAATATTTCATTTATTACGCTGAATTGCCACATAAAGGCATTCAAAATTGGAATGTATGACCATTTTCCATGTCTCCAGGTATGAACAAATAGGTAAAATCATATTCTAATATGGATTCTATGTAAAAACCTAAAAAAAATCAGACATGTTTGGCCACGACATGCCTCAGATTTTGGATATTTTTTGTGTATAAGGTAAATATGATGTCCTCAAAACGAATTGACCTTCCATTTTTTTTCTCAGACGTTCCGTTGCCATGGTAACCAAGGTTTTGTATAAAAACACCTTGTAACAAGGCATTTTTATGCATCCCATTACCATGGAAACAAATGTTGAATGTAAATGTAATTTTCCGAAAAGATTATTTAAATCCTCTTAAGTTGATACAATTTGATTTTTTGATGCTCCTTCTTTTTGTGTGTCATGTAAATTTGCTTCAATTTCAAGAAAAATTGCTTACAAATGTATTCAAAATGAGCCATTTTCGGCCAATTTAGGCCTTATTTTACCTATATTTTACTTACTTTTGACAAGAGTAATAATGCAATTGCACAAGATTTGAAGTACAGTTGACTATTTCCTGAATAGTATTATACTAGGACTTCATGGGAATCGAAGGAAATTTATCTAGAAGTGAGATTTTTCTGTTTACATGCCTTTGAAATAGGTTACCATGGCAACATTTGGTACGAAGGTGTGAATACCTGTCGTTAGTAAAAAGCTAATTTCTAAAGATGTATGCCTGCTATCGTTACAAAACTTGGTATGTAGAAGTATTAAGGACCATTTGATGCTATCATGACCTTGGGAAAATGTCAAGGTCATTTGCTCAATTTTCAAGGTCATTGAAAAATATTTGCTATTTTCAGGCCAAATTTTGTGGTTTTTCACTAAAAAGAGACATGATTAACAGTAAACAGTATGGAACCTTGGCAAAACAATCAATTATCGGTGAAAGTATGATAAATGTATTATTTGTTGGGATGAGTATCAAAATTATCAAAGTCCATTGAAGACCCAAAAAAATGTCACATATTTTTCGAGAAAATTTTAGAAAATCTGAATTTTATGCTCTTTTGAAAGTATGTCATATATAGAAGTGAAATACAATTTAACAAAATTGTGATGAATTCCACTTCAGATCTTATGATCGGTTGTTCAACTGTAAATATTTATATCAAAATATCTAATGAAATAAGTTAGAGAAATCAAAACGGATATATCCGTAAGATCAGTTTTATGAGCCAAGGTATCTTACTTCTAGAGTTATAGAAGTTGATGCACAACTCGGTCTGTTTTTCATCGCTTCAGCACAAGCCCCCTTGTCGCAGCACAACAAGCTCCCGTAATGCTACGTTGTTGTGTCCGGTGGTGCTATTGAACTTCTTTTGCTCCTTACAAAGAATTGGTTTTGATTTTCGTCTCATAATTGAGAGATTATGTGTTACAAATGTATTGGACGGGAGGGTTTGTTTGCACGTTAAGCTAAAGCCCCGGTCACACTGCACTCCACGTCCAAATCCCGTTCAGAAATCTACTGGACGTGGTCGTACATGGTAGTTTTTGTTATGGCTGTGCTTTGTACGGAGTATGACCACCGGCGGCTGTTCCACTGCTGAAACACTGTCTAAGCAAGGCTAACCACGTCCAATCACATCTAAGGCATAAATCGTTCCTGACAAGACGTTATACACACGCTTATATATCCGTGATGCCAACGCGTAACATCAGTGTATTGGTCATGCTCTGTCCGCCACAGACCGTTGAAGCTTTTGCGTCTTATTCCCTCTTACCCAAGTTTAAATCACTGCCGGAACACGGAATATCACGCGTGTTTCGCGTGCGTTGTCCGTCTTTACCACGTATACCGTCCGTGGTTGTCCGCCGAATAAAATTTTCAGCAGTTCAAAACTTCTTTCCGAATCCAACACCGTCCAGATTTTACCACGTCCTACGACGTCTACAAATCGTCTGTAGCGCGTCTTTAAAGCGAACAACAACGTCTGCTTCACGAGAGACCTGTTTTGGTCGTGATCAAGTGACCGGGTCTTTTAGAGCTCAGAATAGGCGCATCGGACACAATAACTTGATATTTAAACACTATGATAAGACTGTGGAGAGGGAGCCGCACTTCGATTTTCAGGTTCATTCGATTTGTTGTTACTAAGTTACGGGACTTAGACTTTTGATATTTAAAAAAAAGTAAAATATATTCAAAATTTATTTTTAAAAAATGTTTTCAAACTTTAATCAGATGTAGAAAGGAAGTCACCTTTTGATTTTCATGTTCACCGAATTTGTTGTTACGGAGTTACGGGACTTAGATCAGCCGGAACGCCAAACCCTACTTTGACGGTTGGAAGCATTGTTTCTAAAAGGGGAGAATAATTCTTGACACACAAAGTAGCAGAATAAGAGTACATTGGACTACATCGTTGTTTTAATGCTCCCCTTTGCACTTCTGGTCAAAATTCAGTAATTATCCTTTCAACAACATCCCAATTATGACACCTATATAGAATTCTGGTCAATAAGTACTCTATAAATAGCAATCAATAAAACGCTATTACGAGGACCAGATTTTAATTAAAATTCATCATAACGGACTAAGAATACACCAAATTCAAGTTGCAATGGAATTTTGAACATTTTTTTGATTGTTTGATACCTTGTTGATGATTTTGTGCCAATTTTTTGTTTCATTTTGGCAAATCTAACCACTTATCAGCGCCCACTTGGGAACATGTGTACCGTGTACTCTCTATTTACAAACGAGTTTCCATACGTTGACATGGAAGCTGTACGCCCGAACAGCATATCGAAATTTGAAAGGTGACACAAACTCCTTAGGGCAAAGATCGACATACTATTTTTGGTTTTGGTGATTTCACTGATACATATAAAGTTTACATTCAGATTGTTCCCAATCATTCCCAGCCGGGGTTTTAAAAGAAAATAAGCAATAAAATGCAGGTAAACAGATCGCTGGCGAAAAACTGTCCTTGACAACGCCCGATTTATTTCAAAATGCCACAAAACCTGATAAAGAGTTATGACTTGAAACGTTATCTCTATTGCCATCAGAATCAATTGTGCCATTCTTGTTTACACATGCAGCACAGTCAGTATGACGCGTTTTTGATGACAGGGTACAATGTCGTCATGTTCAAAACATTTGTTACGTGACTTCGTTTTTAAACTTCTAAGACAAGTACCGACTGGCGTTCCGGCTGGATTATTTTGTTATTATAAAAATCAATCCCTACGGGTGTATCTTGCTGCGTTAGCGTCTACACACACAGGCTTTTTCAGCTCAATATAATGGATAAAGCATCCTTACACTGCATCTTATTCCCCTGTTTGTAATAAATAAAATTATACATATTACATTTAATTAAAAAATAACAAAATGTTTCAAAATAACCCACCATACTGTCAGAATTTACGACCATCCTAATTGAATACTTTCTTTACCTTTCAGTCTGGATATGAACACAGATGTCATTCATGCGATCTCCGCTGATGTCTTTCTGACTGAATTAGTGAATATCAAATCAGAATAAATAAGACGATAGAATAAAAACTACATTTGTTATCTTTTTTTGTGATTCAAAGCTTAACTTAGGATTATACGCCGTAGGCATACATGTAGCTCCGTCTCCGAGGACACTTGCCTAGAAATATATTTGTAAATTTGAATCGTCATCTCCAAGTATTATACAGTTGTTGACTAGGGTCGAGGTCAACAGCTAATTTGTTGGACCCGAGGATGAACTGTTGACCGAGGCCGAAGGCCGAGGTCAACAGTTCATCCAAGGGTCCAACAAATTAGCTGTTGACCGAGACCCCTGTCAACAACTGTTTTGTCATACCTTTTTTGATCTAAAAAAGAATATTGGGACACCGTTCTACAAATGTTTTGTTATACTTAGTCAATTTCTCGGCTGTATAATCAGCGATCTGCGACAGATTGAGATTAATTGAGCATAAATATTCTACGAGAATATTCAGTGAAGTTCTTATTGCATTTTTAGTGTTTTACCATCTCTGTTCTCCAATATTTTTGTTATATCGTCCTCCGTCGCAGAGGCAACTCGCTGCCATTTTGAAACCATGTAAACAGCTGATTAGGGAAGATAACTCTTATATTTGATGTATTCAAGGGGCCCCCGCATGGGGAACGTTCTTTTTTTTCAAATATAATTAATTACCGAAAATGATCAAATTTACATTATTCGGCGTCTTTAACTGAGGAAATAAATAAAATAACCGAAATAAACAAGAAGCTTGTTGTCATAACAACACTAAAATATCTTGCCGTTCAACAGTTCGTCACGTGACCGGTCCAACAGTCGATTTTAAGAGGTCGTTTGGACCGGCTGTTTCTAACAGTCATTCTGTTGGACTTTTTTCTTGTATAGACTATAAAGGGGAAATATCTAAGGGTATAACAATACTAAAGAAAAGGGGTGAAATTCCCTAAAGACAAACCTCTGTCCTTCGCTGATTCTTTGGAATAATTGTTTTCACCCTTCAAGTAATATTTTTTCATTAAGGAATGTTTCTAGAATTCTTTTTGGTTATGGGAAATAACCTCAAAAAGCCGATGCACAAACGGTATAATTCGCGTAGCGAATTATACCACGTTTTTGCATCGGCTTTTTGAGGTTATTTCCCATAACCAAAAAGAATTCTAGAAACATTCCTTATAATTTGATTTAAAGTTATACAGTATAGTACATTTTGTGCATCTTATTAGATCTTGGAAAATCGTTTACGCTCAATGCAAAGTTCATGCGTAGGGATTATCTCCCTCGTTGCTAATAACAACAGCCGGCAGTACAAGAATGGAGGCTGGTAGTTGAACGGCGCCGGCGTTTGTTTTCATACATTTCAGCCCGAGTCATTTGATATATTTTAAACCATGAGTACTGTAGAATGACTCTGGATGGGATATCAAAGCATCTGACAATCAGGTACATGTTTGATAGTGGTAGATTTGGATTAAAATGCAATCTTTCATCAGCGTGACCTTTCATGGCACCGACGCGATATGTTTACCTACAAATATCGTGGTAAGTACTTCATTAAAACGTATATCTGTTGCTACAATCGATTATTTTTGTCTATCTAAAGATGAAAATAGTATAAATGACGTATATCTGGTATCATATCTTCGTTCTCGAAGTAAAATTCAGTGTATCAAGTTTAAGGGATCCGCCATTTTGCTTAATTTGGGAAGTAGTTCCAGAAAAGGGGGCGTGTCCTAATTTTTTTCAGGTTATGGAAAATAACCTTAACTTTTAAGCCAATGAAAATCCTTGTTACATGTAAAATTAAATTATTTGGAAATACTTTATGTCGGTACCGGGAACCATTGTTGATGCATTACTTGTTGAAATGCGTATATGGTGCACTAAAACTTCAAAGTATTACAATGGAACAAATATTTCAACATTGATATTTCAAACACTTAATGAGACTTGTAATTATGACTTTTATGGTAAATGTTAGAAAGTGTCATCTTTGGACTATGCTTGTTTCAGATTATGGATCATTCCGAATTCTATTAGCTTATTAAACATTTGTATAGAAGAATAAAAGGTCAATTGAACTTTCGTCCACGCTAAAAAGAAAAGAAAGAAACCGCCCCCTCTATCGATATATATGATATGAATTTAATGGTCATCGAATAGAAGGGAGGGCATCTCCAACCAAGGCCTGTTGCAGTACCAACAGCAAAATACCAAAACACACAGAGAAGACGAACACAGCAAAAGACGAAAAAGATACATACGACATCGAAATATTTCACACAAAATACTACAAATAAACCAACGGGAGCAATGGGTAACTGGTGCCGACTTAGGGCGGCCATCTGCTAATGCGGATTACGGCGCACGACCCTCCCACTTTTCCGGTCACATAAAAGGTCTCGAAAAAAGCACAATTGTAGTGTGAAATAACCTCCTCATTGTTAGATGATCACACAACATTTAAAGTTAAATTTGCTTAACTAGAAACTTCACGCCCCCCCTCCCCCCTGTATCCCCTCTCACATTGGCTTTTTAAATCAGTGCTCAATCCACAAGACATTGATCATGAAATAGTAATTATAAAAAGAATTGACAGAGGGTTATGTGTGAAAATACAAAATTGGCCAGGTCGGGTATCGAACATCGGACTATCTGCTTGCAATACAAGCACGCTACGGACCCGTACTGACTGGAAAATCAACCTTTGCACACTTAATTTGGAAAACTAAACCATCTGCTACTAGCATGACAGATGGTCGTCCTAAGTCGGCATCTATTGCCCATTGGTCTCGTTGGTTTATGTGTAATTTTCTATGTATTATACATGTCTCTTTTACGTCCCTTTCAGTGCTTGTCTGCTCAGTGTTTTTCTTTAATGTGGGTGTTGCAACCGAGTCTGGTTGGAGATCCCCTCCTTTCTTTCATATTGAAAAATTACAGTAAATTAATTGCTCCGAAGTCAAATATTTCATATTTTATTTCTTCATTCATAACACATTCAATCACGACAAATGTCATATTTATGGAAAGAATTTTTCTTTACGACTTCCAATCATGTTAACACGTGTGTATTACATGGTCACACACGGTGGTCCATCGTGACCTGCTGCCCTCGACGCTTACGCCAAAATAGTCCACTGACGTAAAAACGCTGTCATCCATGTCACTTTATTTGAGAAGTTTGTTGTGTAGATAATTCAAGCGTAAATCTAGAGAAGTAGAGGGAGGGATCGGGAATCCCTCTACCCTTTCCCTAAGAGTAACCCCCACCTACCCCCCCCCCCCCCTTCTGATTTTCCGGTTTTTACATATCTTTGTCAAAATCATAGGCTGAACCTACTCCTTAATGTGTTGACCCAGCACCCCCCCCCCCCCTTTGGAAAAAAAATATGGTTCCGCTTATGCAGTTCATTGACGTAAAATCGCTGTCCTCAATGTCACTTCACATAAGACTATTTGTGTAGATTGAGCTACAGGGTCACACTTGCGGTCATTTGCTGTGTGGACAAAATATTTTCTGCGGAACTTGTAGATAGTAGTGTCATTCATTACTTTTACACGATACGGAAGCCGTAGGAAGTACTTAACTAGCAGCGTTCGGGTTTTCATGACATACAGGCGAACGAGTTCGCTTCATTCATACCAAGTTTTATCAAAATCCTTTAAAGATGTTACATTTCTGGACGGAAATCATGACGATTCTCGGATGCTGTCCCCTACCGCCAAGTTGCTATGAAATTTATGTTTCATTCATAAGGTGATTCCCGTCTGTACATCTAAAGAACAAGCTTATGATGAATTTACAAAACTAAGCTAAGATGATAAATGTAAATTTGTGAATAAGAATAATTTCATTTCAATCTGAAAAGTTTCGTTTTTATCAAAAAATACATACAAAAATGTACATGCAACATAATTATCAAAGAATATACATGCATGATAAAGGTACTAAATTGGCAACATAATTTTGTGAATTTCTATGTAAAAGATTTTCGAAATTTGTTTTTGTTTTTCCAATTTTGAGAGAGAGAGAGAGAGAGAGAGAGAGAGAGGGAGAGAGAGCGGGACTTAATATTTGTTATGTTACTTTTGCTATGGCATTTTCTGCACACATTCATATATTCAGATGAATAGTGCATTATATTCTGATAAATAAATAATAGTACGCATACATATAGTTTTCCAATGCATATGGTAGTCAATTTTACGTCACAATGCATAGGTAATAAATTACACTTACGTGTGCAGCCGGGGGTCAGTTACGCATTATTTGTTGGGCTGAATAAATTACACATTTGTTTTACTTTTTATCTGATAATGAAAATAAACCCTGTTAACTCATCTCGGTGCAATTAATAAATGTGGTCACATGTTTAGATTTTTCTTGCCATCATAGTCATGTGGTTTACCGTCTAATTAAAATAATGAGATTTATATTCCTCATAATGATTTAGAGGTCAGAGTGACCCTCTTTCCAAACATCTTTTCGTTCAAATTCATGGGCGGATCTAGAAAATTTTCTAGGGGGGGGGGGGGGGTCTTACCATCTGAGGGGTCAAGCCTAGGGTTTTGAAAAAAAAATACACAAAAAAATATATCAAAATGGAGGTGGACGGGTCCTGACTCCTTGAACCACCTCTACATCCGCTCTTGCATGTGAAGTTACTTGCACTTAGGGAAACATCAATTACATTATAAATCTGGTCATGGGACGTCATGTGAGCTTAAGGGCTTTTTTTCAAGATTTGTGCAGCGAATATTCATAGACATGGTTGGATCTAAATTACTTTCCTATGGGATGAGGGGGGGGAGGGTAAAGTCCATCCGGAGGAGGGGTCGACCTGCCTATAATTGCGAAAAAAAAAACTTGTACGTGAAAACCGGGGAAAAAACACCAGCGTTTTCTACAGGCATTTTCCAAAGAATTTCTCCTGCCCCACTACGCCCCTTCTTTAGTTCCGCCCTTTAATGGATATATTTACTACATGCAACAGAACAGGGTGATTTTTTTTGGTCATATTTAACAGAAAATAGGACTACTCAAATAAATATTTCCAGAAATTGATCTCATAGCTTTTCATTTTTTTTTTTGAGAGGTGGGGGAGGGACTATGATACATGAGCTTACAAAAAAAAAAAAAAAAAGAAATCATTACTTGCAACCTTCGAATAGATATAGCCTCCCAATAGGCGGAATTAAAAAAAAAGATTTTTTTCCCTATTTCGAGATAATTAATCACCTTCTACTACAAAGTGCGCTTTGCATGCATGCTTTCCAATTTTGAATCCAATACTGCATTGGGGTGTTAAATAAAACTATCTGAATTGCGTTTTCGTTCATTGACCTTGTAAAATGCAATAAGGATACGTGTACGAAATCAGCGCGATCACGGTAGGTAATGAAGACTTCCCTATCTAACATTCTTAAATGGGGAATCCCCTTTTTACAGTGTATGTACATGTAATCCATCCTTAATTTAAAATCTTTACATTTTTTCCCTCAGTTTTAGTTTCGAATACTTTTTTCATTATATAATAATTATTGTTTAATGTCACAAAAGCAGATCCAAGAAGTTTCAGCTTGTATAATGAGTGTATATTTGTCTGTCTGATAGTCTGTCTGTATTCTTCCTCTGACAACAATTCGATAGTACTTTTAAATATTTTCAGCCAATCAAATGCGATAAACCACAAATGTGTACAAAAAATGTATGTTTTGAAAAAAAAAAAAATATTGGTAGGGGTAAAATAGAATGACGGAGACAACATAAAAATCTATTCAGTATGTTAATGAATATATATGTAGGGCGGAGACGAACCTACTTTCACATAAAATAATCAAATGCATGCCTATATATCGACACATTTGTAAATTCGTCATCACCTTTTGGGCATTCTTCGGGGACCATACGTTGACAAGGGCGTTATATAAATGCCCAAGGCGTGGGCTGATACAGCTACAGAAGTAAAATATCAAAAGGAAAAATATCAATAAAATGTGAAAAATACAAAAGATTGTAAAAATGACATTATTGTTTTTGTCAGTTTTGATAGACGTACAATACAAAAGGAGCAAATAAAATTAAGATAATACGTGAATTCTGCCCATAAAAGTGGAATTTTGAAAATGGAAATTTCAGGAACATTTTCGTAAAATGTATACAGGTCTATATCCGTCGGGAAGGGCACTACCCCAGAGACGAAAACCTAAACACAAAAGGAGTGCATTTTAAGGATCGTTAGACCATAAAATATTGCAAATGTGACTATTTTTTCCTCTTTAAATAATCTAAAATATATTCTAAACACAAATAAATTGATCGTATGAAATATACAAGAATTAGGAACGAAATCATCATGGGCAAGAATGATGTTTTAATTATTTTTCCACCAACAAAAAGCTTATACTGTAGCCATTAAATACAAAATGAAACCGTATTTTAAATTCCGGATTTAATTACAATTTAGATTAATTATTCTTTAAAAACTTCTACGGTTTTTGTCGATATCATCAGTGTTCCTATCTGAGTACACCCTACCTCCTTTGACCTTAATTTAAGTATCTTAGTATTTACTAAAAATAATTTCTAATACATTAAAATTCAACAATGTTTCTTTTTTTTTTTTTGCATATGAATCATCATAATCAGAGGAAATACGGTACGATATTCGGGGCTTAACATATATCTTGGCCAGTATAATAAAAGTATACATTTATCTATTGTCTGTCAAAAATGATAGTGATAATACTGTAGAGTCTTCCTTCCTCAATTCAGTCATGTTAATAATGTGTTCGCAAATTCTTATGCCTGGGACCTGTACTTTTCAGAAAAAGTTCCGGATGTAAAACGAACTACTCCATTACTATGGCCCAATTGTTGAACCGACGAATGCAATGAAGATGAAAGTTGCAAAATAAAAAGTGTTTTCTTTGAACAAAGACCTATCCTTTCACTCTTTCAACATCCCTACTTTGCAGTAATCCCGGAGGATATTTTAACTGCGTGGCAAGCAGGGCGGAGTTTTGCTTCCCTTCCTATTCCGCCTTTAGTAACTAGTCTTGCATTACATAATTTATCAATATTTCTCAAATCAACAAAAAGTGCACCTGTGGTGTATATAAAAGGTAGCGTAAAATTTTCTTAACAAAATCCGAATTAGGCTTAGCGATTTCTGGGAATAAATATAGGATGCTGGAAAATCCCCACAAAACCGAGTGAAAAACAAAATTTTCGTTTAAAGTATAAAAGTGAAAGTTTTGTCGGTAAATTCAAATACACCTGTGTATTGTTCAAAAGAAGTACATATAACTGACATTTACTGAGTGACAGGTATGTCCTTTTTTTTCTCCGACATTGTCATAAATATGTCACATAAAACTAGATGTGTATGAGTAAGATGACATAGTGTTATAGTTGACAGCACTGAATCCTATTTCCCGTCAGTGTATTCAGAACTCTAGCTTGTACCACTACGGACTGGTTTTGTTTTTTGTGGAGTGAGTTATTCTATACTAAACTTTCTTTGTAATATTTTGGACTTTATTCACATAGAAGTACTTTGTTTGTTGGCAAGCATTTTGGACTTTGTAGACAAGTCACAAGGTAAGGCAAGTATTTTGAACATCTCAAAATCGTAATTATAATCATTTTGCGCGTGTGTTTTAAATTTATTGATCTTTCTTTATTTTCAAATTGACGTTATGTATTTCAAACGTGCACAGTTTTACAGCATATTTTTACACTTCAGTTCGATAATTGATTTTCAATGTTCTTGACAAATTCATTGTTATGTTTGTTTATTATGTATACCCGAGGGCATAATGAAGATCTAACTTAATGTCTGAATATCAAATGATTTACCTGTAAGTTACGTTAAATAACAATATAAGAAATTCTCCTTCGTATCTTAAATTTGGGATGAAACAGAAAAATGTTTTTCAAATCTTATTCTGATTAAGGATTTCTGAGAATTTGTTCTTTTCCTGATAATTTCAATTTCCCTCTTTTTTCCGTCATGTTGCAATCAACGCAAGAATGATTTTTTAGAGGGACGTTTTGTCCGGCGACCCGGTCTGTCTGTCTGTCTGTCTTCCGTTGGTCATACTATAACTAGCTTTGATATATGTGTGTAAAATTGCACTGCTGCTCAAGCAAGCTTAAGGTCAGTATTGATCAAGGTTATTGTCAAGGTCAACTATTTATATTTACATTACTAGTAGATTCCCCATGTTAAACGCCCATTAGACAACTAGAATTATATTCCAATAACTTAGGTTGCTCACGTGCAAGTTTTGCATGTAGGGAGAATTTACCAACGTTCAAATATATTTGACACTAAAACAGGCAAAATATGCGAAGTGCATGCAAATAAAAACGACCGATATTTAGAATAAATGTAAATATAAGTAATGACTGTCTTACTTTTGGTGTTCATGGGTGTATAATTCTGACCAGAATTATACACCCATGAACACCAAAAGTAAGACAGTCATTTCTTAAATGGACAAGTATGTGGCACCTTGAACAATCTATTCTCAAAATGGAAATTGATACGTGTAAATGTGGCATACAGTAGTCTAAACAAGTGTTTGATAATGACCAACTGTCACGTTTTCAACTTCATTCGAATCTGAAAAAATACCATTTCTAGCCTATTGCACGATCGTTCGTCACGATTTTGCTTTTTGTAGTTATTACTGTAGGCAGTTGTCGCAAATACCAAACCTAGAAAAACTGAATACATTTAATACATAATTGTACTATCGTTAAACAAATCAAGGAGGGTGATTTATGAGACTTAACCTTTCATGAACAAATAAATTAAATTTCCATATTGCATGTCGATAGGAAGTTGGGAACTCAGCATTGCATATATATTTATGAAATAAGAATACAAAAACAAATGATATAAAACATATGTACTGGTTCATGTTTTCATAATTTATCTATGTCAGGGGAAATTAATGTACTTCTTTTTGCGATAGACAATGCGTAAAAACCGTTGATTTATAAAACAACTAACTCCTGCTTATGTGATTCAGAGGGCCGGGGTCAAGGTTTACGAATTGCGACTTACATTATGATAATTTTCATTGATATTTCCTTCACGTTTAAGGTCATACCTTACCGATTCCCCTCTTATGTGAAGGAAATGGGATGACACAAGATTTATGTAGAGAAGTCATATTACGATTATAAACATTTAAGTATATGTTTTGTTTAATAAATCTTGTCTCATTATAGTGAACATGTAGGTACATGTATTCATAACCATAAGCAATCGGAAAAAAAGTATATGAAGCCGAAGCAATATCAGAAACGATTTCCAATGGAAAACAAATGTACTTCCTACTCAAAGTAGGTGTGTAAAATTGTGACGACCGAGGCAGAAGTGTTAGCAGCATGTTAGTTATCATGATTCTTGAAAAATGTGCCGATTAAAAGGTTCTTGCACATTGTGCGTATGACTATTCTTGAACATGCTGAAGAGAGCGCTTGGTTTGAATTTTACGAAGCGTGCACATCAAGTATCTGCAAGCTGTACATGTACTTATCATTATTCTTTCAAAGTGTTCGTAATTGAATATTGAATATCAAATATATTTTGTTTTTACAGACAAAATGAGATCAGGCAAGATGAGACACTCAAATTCTACTTGGAGTCTATCGGCATGGACCAATCATTACAATAAGAGAAAAAGGAAGAGCAGTCCCGAAGAGCCTCCAGAACCTACAAGACGGCCATCCTTGGTTGAAACTGTCTACGATATAAATAGAATTGATGCCAAAGGGAGAAGTTTGTTGTTTTATGCTGCACAATGCGACCAACCGGAAGTGGCAGTTCAACTAATTAATGCCGGATGTGACGCAAACATTGCAGATCACCATGGTAACACTCCACTTCATGAAGCAGCCGAATATGGACATATAGAGATTGTCAACCTCCTGATTGAGAAAGGTGCGATTCTTCTATGGTTTCTGTTACTCCGTCTGTCTTTGTTAGAATTGACTTAACCTATTGCGTTTAAAAATTATTAATAATTCTTGAAATGACGGGTTATTCATCTTTGTTCCAGGAAAATGTCGTCTTAATCCTATTAATGCCCTTGGTCAGACTCCTTTGATGAAAGCTGTAGCCAATGATAATTTACAAATCTGCAAAATACTCATAAAAGCAGGTAAGAAATGAATTCTCTTTTTTTTTCGTATAGAAAAGAATGAGTTTCTTCTTTCACTCTTGTGTGTACATATATCGAGAAATTTACCCCTTCCATGCCTCATCTTTATTTATAAATTTCAGGTTGCGACAAGGATTCACTTGATCACTTAAATAGATCAGCGCTTCTGATTGGTCTTCGCGAAGGGTCTGAGGATTCTGTTCTATATTTACTCAAAAGCGGAAGTGACGTCAACATTGTTGATGGTGAAGGTCACTCTGCCCTTTATTATGCTGTGTTCTCCACGTACCTGACGTCTCTGTTGATTGCAAAGAAACTGATGCATACAAGTAAGTTGTAGTAAAATTATCGTATCGATTACATATTGTGCTCATTTGAAGAAAAAAATACACCACTAAAGGCATCGATTCAGATAGTATGGTGTTCACAATACCTGAGTCTGAAGCTCTTTTCGATTCCTGATTCAGAACAATAGAAAAAATAGAGAAAATAAATTAAAAAAAAAAAAAAAGAAAAAAAGACGGACTTCATTGAAAGGGGGGATGTCTTTATCCCTTGTCCCAATTTCAGTTTTTAATATTTGTACATGTAAATGTAGCCAAAAGGAATATAAGTTTACGAGTAACTGAAGAAAGAAAATAAAAAAAAAATATAAATTTTATAAACTAACTTCCAGTTAACTGTATAAGAAATCTATAACATGTACATGTGGACCTGTATCAGTACAGTCATTATTTTTCCTGTTTTTCAGATTATTGCTTGCGGAAGGACGTCATATGGATCCTTGGAACAGAACAGGATGATAATTCTTTGTTTCAAACGGACAAAAAATTCCATAAAAGTATTCTATCCAAAGCAGTACACATCACTACTACAGGGGTCCAAACCAGGAAGATAAAATCCGAGTTTTTATCAAGACTTAGACATGCGTTCCGAACGTCATCGTCTTCTCGGAGTTCCCCGTCTTCTTCTATGAGGTCATCAAGGACTTCCTCAATCTGCAGTGAAATTTCAGAGTGATATGTAACATATGGAGACTCATTTGCATAATTTATGGAGACTTGTTTGCATAATTGATGGAGATTCATTTGCATAATTTATGCATGACATTTTGCAATCACGTGATAAACCATCTGTTTCTGATTGGTGAAAGTGAACCCAAGTACCATGCACCGATTCTTCGTACTTTTCCACGTGAATGATCAGAATAAATTTCCATAGTAATTGATGAACTATTTCCTAGTTTGCCATCGAGAAATGTTTGGAATGTTTGCGATTTATGTGTCAATGTCAAAGATAGAATACATTGATAGAATTGCTGAGTACCATTTCCTCGTTTCATACAATTCTACAGTGTTGTGACAATACAGTGATTGATACATGTACACCGAAAACCCTTTCTATGTCGCAACGTCTCGGTAACCTACATGTAAATAATTGCACTTACTGTCAATATTCTAAGTCGACAACTTATTCGTCACCTCTTTTACAAGCTGCAAGAGGCATGAGCATATACAACAGTATTCATGGTGTTTTTGATTGACACGTTTTATATGAATTCATTGCTTTAAAATACTTATAGATTTTGCTGAATCCTTTTACGATTGTGCTTCGATTACTTATTTTGTTAACAATTAAACATATACAAGTGTATACAAATATTTTTATCCTTACTTTTATATTCAGAAGTACGTTTTTCGCTCTAAATGCATGGAATCCTCCTTCGGGTTATGCTGTCAAATGTAACGAAGTCCCTTCTGCATGGCCTCAAAGCAAATTGGACGTTCGAATTCACTAAATAAAGTGCACCGATTATTAAATTAACATGTTCTAGATCTTGAACCGTCATTGGCGACGAAACACGAAAAGATGTTTCAAACTGCTACGATGTAATTTGAAATATACACTATACCAACCAGCAAAAAACAATATAATTATATACTAGATATTTACCATATAATGCGCTTCATTATAGATGGCGCTTCTGAAATGAATTATTGCGGCGCCGCACAAAATCAAAGTGCAATAATAAAAAAAAATTGCAACTGTATGGAATTTCATGAATTTAAGGCTATTTCAGTCAATAATACCACAGGTTCTTAAACGAATTTGGAGATGAGATCTTGCCAAACCTCTTTCTTGTATCTTAAGCTGGTGCGTTGGTATCGATCTACAGAAATTATGGATAAAAAACTGAGATTGCACTTATGATATGTTACAGCGAAGCAGATGAACAGAGTTAGAGCCTTTAAGATTCTATGCAGAAGGTATATTTTTCTTGCAATATATCGTTTTACCTTTAAAGTAAATTTTAATAAAATTTCATCGGTATGCTCATTAGAACAATTTTTAATGACAAAGCATAAATTTCTTGCAAACTTACATATGACATATCATCATATTTGATATTTTCGTAACAGTCATTGTAATGTTAATTGTTCTTGAAAAATACATAAACCTTTACAAGGCATCTCTCGAAAAGGTCATGTATCTAATTTTAATCTTGGCAGGTTTATAAATATTGTATAAATAACAAATAACAGCCGTTTTGATGGAAATTCTAATGATTTTGCCTTGCCTTTCTGGACTTTGAGATTGAATAACTGATAGGTACTTCTCTGATGTTTAAATAAAAGATTATCAAAATTAATGTCAAAGGATAACATTTTATAGAAATAATGATTTCGCAAATTTCATTCGTTTTCTTCTGTGCACTATAAATGCCTGGTGCTTTTTTAATAAAATACACTTCTGACACCAAACTACGATTGTTCGATGGCTTCACAATATTGCTATGAATTTGTTAAACAGGTCATTATCCTTGATTTAAAACACAATTTGACAACGGCTACAGCTTATCCACCGGACGCTTATCTGCTGACAATGAGTATTGCTCATGGCGGCAAAAGCAACACACATTGCCGCACAAGACGTTCACGAACGATTTGGATTTTTATTCATATCAGTATATTTTGTAAATGTTTACAAACAATTAATATCTTATGTTAATTACGAAATGATAAGACGGTCGGAACCTCTCAAGTATGCTGAAGTTATCATTGTTTGGAATTTGACATGGTCTATGCAGCAATTTTTTCTGTTCTTAAATGATGCTATTGAATTTGAAGACGTTTAACATTCAAAAGATGATATGCTTTTGGTTAAATGCGATAAGCCGTCGACGTATAATGCACATATAGATCATGTGGTGAAATAGATCAAGAGTATATAGTTCAGTCTCATAATTCTTCTCATTACAAATGAGGGAAAAGTTAATTCCAGTTATAGTATTCAGAAAAAAACTATGACAGGAAATGTTATTAAGTTGTTTTATACATTCAGACTTCTTAATCTAAACACTTTGCCAACCTAACATTAATTCCCGTTTCCAGGCTTTACCTTGTGAGTGTCATAACCACATAGTAGGAAGGTTATCCAATAAGAAACCTACTTCCTTATAGTGCTTATTGAATATGAATTATAATTCATAAAGGTGTTTGAGGAGCTTTATTTCTAATGATAGCAAAGATGTTTATTTTTTAATATTCCACCATAAACGTCAAACGTCCAAAAAGACGTAGTAGTACGGTTTCTTTTTACATATTGATTTTGTAAATAACAACTGCGGAAGCTCGCGTATGCAGTGTCACATGAATTCGATGCCAAAAAAGGTTTTAATTTAGTATTTGACTTACATTGGTTATAGCATAAATTGTACCCTCCATGTTTAATCTTAAAGTCGAATCCCAATAATATATCGTAATTGAGTACAGGAAGATTTTATAAAGTCTTGTCATCTTTTGAGGAAAACTGATAATAATCCTGATAACCACACAATTACCATTTGGTTCCACCGTGACAGACTGCCGCCCTATGTCGGCACCCATTGCCCATTGGTCAGGTTGGTTTCTGTGTAGTCAATTTTCTTCCACCGCGACAGACTGCCGCCCTATGTCGGCACCAATTGCCCATTGGTCAGGTTGGTTTATATGTAGTCAATTTTCTTCCACCACGACAGACTGCCGCCCTATGTCGGCACCAATTGCCCATTTGTCAGGTTGGTTTTATGTGAAGTCCATTTTGTTAGCTTTTCTTTCTCCCTTTCGTGCCTCTTGTTGTGCTTGTCTCATCTTTGTTTTCGTAATTGACCCTTCCGATTGCGGGAAAAAATGCAAAATTTCGTGACGTCACAATGCTTTTACCATGTGTTTACCTCGGACAAACAAGCTTCGAACCTCGGTCAAACATCGAAATTGCATTGTGACGTCATGGAATTTCTCAAATTTTTCCCGCGTTCGGAAGGGTCAATTGGGTGCTGCAAGCGAGTCATGTTGTTTTGTTTTACTACAGTACTAGCCTTATGCAAATAAGTGCTTACACGTGTTCGCGTTCAACGGAGAAAACTAGGTTATGCAAGGTTTCTAGGAGAAATAATTTAATATAACTCGGTAGCGAGAGCATATGTGACTGTTGTATCAAGCTACTTTCTTATTTTTAAGTATGATAGACTCGCTTCCATTAAAAGTTTGACAAAAAAAAGTTTATTCATGGTTTATATTTAGTAAGTAAAAATAATATAAGAAAACATAATACAACTTGAATAAAGAAAAAAGCTTTACAACATTTTATTCCATCATGAAAGTTACGATAATTTCTGAATTTTTTTCGCAAGAGCTTTTGTGAAATTGGGCACAGGACCTTACTCCTATGTTTCAACGTTTTCAGTTGATAAAAGTAACAGGTCAATAAACAATATATAGTAGTTAGCCATTTGAAAGTATGACTGATGTACACATATTGTCTTATACATTCCATTAACTTATATTCACTTCTTTGAAGACTGACAGGTGATTGCTCAGGTCAGATTTATGACAATCAATTCACACGTGACAGTCTTAAAAAGTATATTCATGTACGCTGTCTCTACGAAAGGGGATCAGGATACTTTTGAATAAGCATATAAGATGAGACTTCGAATGAGAATTACTTTTGAATAAGCATATAAGATAAGACTTCGAATGAGAATTACTTTTAAATAAGCATATAAGATAAGACTTCGAATGAGAATTACTTTTAAATAAGCATATAAGATGAGACTTCGAATGAGAATTCATTACCAGAATTATATAGACGTGTTCCATCTTCTAGCCTTCTTGATGAAAATTCAAATCAGTTTTAATGCACCTGTAACAGGACCCGAATTAGGGGTCGGGCGCCTGTCTTCAGATTCGTAGAATTTCTAGTTTGTAGTCATAAAGCATTTCTGAGTGGAAATAACAAGGAAAATATAATGTTTCACATTTTATTACAATAATGAACAAGAGTGTATATAATGAGAATTAATGCCCTATAGTATCAGTCCCCCCGTACTAAGATAGTTATGGACGGACGATGTTCTATGTCCATGACAGTGAAAAAATGTATAAGTTACATGTACATACTATTTAAGTGGAGGGTAGAGAAAGAGAGAGAGAGATAGCTCAATTGCCTTCGGCAATAGATAACAGGGCACTGAATTTGGCTTGAGTCCCCCTATTTATACTCGAAACCCACCCGTGCTTACCTAGCTCAGTTAAAAAAAGCACCGTTCCTTGGTAATTTGCATAGCCTATCGAGAGATATACACGATAGATTTGTTCAATATTTACTCAGGTAACTTACTTTTAAAAATATTATATGAATGAGAGGGAATGATAATACAGGGCATAAAATGTACATAAAAAATAATGAAAATAATGTGTTCTCGGCACACTCTTCCCCTCTTAAACAAAATTACGCTAATATTTTTTTTCAGCTAAATAAAGAACACATTATTTATGATCATAATATAACAAACAATGTTCAAATGTTCCCAGAAAGAAAAATAAAACACACAAAAGTACAACAAACGTACACACACACGAAAGTCACAAAACGCTTCACAATAAGTCCAAGGAATCTAGGTCCTCATCTAAGGTGGGCTGCTTCATGGGAACGGTCATTGTGTCCGTTGCAGACATCCTCCAATTTGGCTTCTTCCGCTTGTTCAAGGTCTCGTCAACCATCTCATCCCTACTGACCATCATCTCCATATGCGTGGTTCTGACTGGATCCTCCTGCAGAATATTACTATCTGCTTGACGTGCCTCGGCTGCGCTTCTTCTCCTGCGAACTGCACAAAGAGAGACGTTAGGACACGGCATCCTAACTTCTCCTGGATTAATATATCCGATGATCGGCTTCTCCTTCGAAATGAAGTCACCCTCAATTACATAATATAATTATCCAGGATGCCATTGTCGGAGGTGCCTCCTCACAGATGTCCTTGTTAGGGCATTCATGCGGCAACTGTCCACCGTTCAGCAATAAAAAGTCTTGAAAGGCTGATGGAAACGTATTCAATGTTTTTGGAGAAGGCTATAGTCCCTAAATTGTGGAGTTTTACAACCAGGCACGTTACACGGCATGTCATGTACCAGCCCCTGAGGGGTGAAATCTTACCAGGTGTCAGATCCAGCATGTCCATGATTCTGCAAGACCAAAGAGAAAGTAAATATTCAGATAAATTCAAAAGACAAAACTAAATAAAAGGAATATCAAAATATGGATTATTTAAACTATGATGAAGAATCTTTAGAAAGTTAATTGATAGACAAACACTTAAATTTGACTATGGAGAGTAGATTTCTGTTGGTTTGACAACTCTGCCTGTCCTTGTCCTTTGTGGAACAGGAGAATCACGGTCTGGTACAGGCACATCCCCAAGTGGCTCAGTGTTAGATGACTCGTTATCTGATGCTGTATCATCAATAACAGAGGTCCTCAGCCAGCTTGTTCGAGGACAATCGCCCTAATGCGGTTTAAGATGATCTACATGGACATTTACAATAGGAGAATTTCACTTTTCTGAATCTGATAATTAACATCACCCATTTTCTTTATAACAAGACAAGGACCCGTCCATCCTTGGTCTAACTTTTTGTTTGCTGTAGGAGGATACCACCTCCTAACCCATTGACCTATCTTATAAGTTCGAGGTTTAAGCCCACGATCATAATATTTCTTTTGTCGCATAGCAGCAACTTTCAAATTTTCGAAGGCAAACTGGTGAGTATTTTTCATGGCTTTTTTCAGCCATTCAATATATAATGTTGGACAAACCGGTTCCGGACCACATAGAGGGTAACCTGCTGATACATCTAACGGAAACTGAACTTCCCTGCCAAACATAAGTAAATTTGGGGAACACTTGGTATTTTCATGCACGCTAGCTCTGTAACCCATAAGAACATAGGGCAAATGATCGTCCCAGTCATTACGATTTTCATTGATAAACCAGGACAACATTGTCTGTAGGCTTCGGTTGAATCTCTTAATCATTCTGTCGCTATTAGGCCTATATAGGGAACTGTTCTCGTTTTCTCAATATTCAAAAGTGAGCAGAGGTTACTAAACAATTCAGACTCAAATTCTCGCCCTTGATCAGTATGTATAGTTTTAGGGACCCCAATCTACATTGTCAAATGATTTCATTTACAAGTTTGTCTGCCACAGTCAAAAAATTATGGTTTGGTATTGCATATGCCTCTTTCAATTTTGTAAAATAATCTCCCACAACCATTATATACAAATTCCATTCCCTTGTTTCAGGTAACGGACCCATTATGTCAATGGCGATACGGTCAGGAGGACCATTTACAAGATTACTGACGAGAGGAGACTTTCCTTTCCCTGGACCTGGCTTTAGTTAAGCACACATGTCACACTTCTGACACCAACGTCTGATATCCTTTGACATTCCTGGCCAAAAATATTTCTTCTTAATCATGTTAATTAGACTCAATGCATTTTCCCTGCCAAGGGGACCAGCTAACATATTGTTGTGAAAATGATCTAAAATCTGTTTCCTAATTTCTGTGGGTACATTTTTTTTGTACAACTAGCTGAATTCTCTCATCACTAGTAGGACTTTGAGTTTTCCTATGCAAGATTCCACCGGAATCTACATACCATGGATCCCACATAGTGGATAAAATTTTCACGCCCATTTCAAACCCAGAAAATTTATGTCTAGGAGGTTTTGTGGAATTTTCCTCTTTCAAATGTGATACCTTGTTTACGACTGGATCTTTCTGCTGAATATCAGCAATGTCACTATGTGAAAAACTGTCTAACCAGTTTGGTAAACTACGATGACCTACTTCTACAGGGCTATAATTATGCGTGACTCAGCAGCACCTGGTATGACCTTAGACTTTACCTGATTGCATTTATGCACCTTAACATCTCTACAATCTGGACAATCGGGTCTCAAACACTTTCTGCTTGAATGGAATCCTTGACAAACTGTCAGCATTTCCATGCTGTATGTCAAAGTCATATGTGTCTAACAAAGCTAACCACCTAGCTACCATTCCTTCAGGTTCCTTGAAATTCCTAAGCCATTTAAGGGCAGCATGGTCAGTCCTGATAATAAACTTTCTTCCCTACAAATAATGGCGGAAATGCTTTACAAACGTGACAACAGCTAACAGTTCCTGGTGGGTTGTACAGTATTTCTGTTGTGCTTTATTTAACGTCATATTAGCATAAGCATTGACTTTCTCTTCCTTATCTTGTAGTTGAGATAAAACACCACTCATCCCAGATTGACTTGAATCTGTATCTAAAATAAACACATGGGTACGACAAATCAGGAACATTGGTCAATAAATCTTTCAAACCTTCAAATGCGCTCTGACACTGTTCATTCCAGAGAAAGTTGACATTCCTTCGAGTAAGCCTTGTCAGTTAGGAAGCTATCTCAGAGAAGTTTGGTATACATTTTCTATGATAACCAGCCAGTCCCAAGAAAGCACGAACCTCGTGTACATTTTTAGGTACTGGCCAGTCCCTTACTGCCTTAACCTTATCAGAATCACAACGGATTCCATCTTCTAAAATGATGTGACCCAGATATTTCACATCAGTTTGAAATAAGTTACATTTCTTGGGCTTCAGCTTCAGATTAGCTTGACGAAATTTTTGGAATACAACTTCCAAATTGTCTAGAGCCTGCTCGAAAGAAGATCCAAATAAGAAAAGTGGGAGGGTTCTGCGCACGTAATCCGGATAACCACACCGTCTGCTACTTACGTGGAAGATGACCGTTTTAATTCGGCACAGGTTGCCCAGCGGTCTCGTTGATTTATGTGTTGTCTTTTGTGTTTCTATGTTGTGCGTTGATGTTCCTTGTCCTTTTGTATCTCTTTCTGTTGATGTCTGCTCAGTGTTTTTGTATTCGTTGTTTTTGAGTTTCGCTGTTGCATCGTAGTGTTGTTGGTGATCCCCTCCTTTGTTATAGATAGAATAAGTCCTAAGTCGGCACTTGTTGTCCATTGGTCTCGTTGATTTATATGTGGTCTTTTGTCATGTTTCTGTGGTGTGAGTTGGTTTTCCTTGTCACTTTTGTGTATGTTTCTGTGGTGTGAGTTAGTCTTCCTTGTCACTTTTGTGTCCCACCTCTAGCTTGCTAGGGGTCCGTCGATGTTTAATTTTGTGCTCTATTGTGAGTGTTGTTGAGATTGTCGTCAGGATCTTCTTTAACTCATTTGTGTCACACTTATGCCCTTTGCCGTGTGGAGCTCGTAAAAAAGTTCCCCGCGAGGGGTTTGACAGTAAGTGTTTTGAATATACTTCCCTGACATTGTCGCCATAGCACTTTCTATATAGACATAACGTCAGACAGTGCATGATTTTTCTACATTTTCATTTCCATGCTTCATAAACATCGACGGCGGGTGCGGCTAGCCAACAGGGGATGCTTACTCCTCTCGGGCACCTGGTCCCACCTCTAGCTTGCTAGGGGTCCGTCGATGTTTAATTTTGTGCTCTATTGTGAGTGTTGTTGAGATTGTCGTCAGGATCTTCTTTAACTCATTAGTCTTCCTTGTCACTTTTGTGTATGTTTCTGTAGTGTGAGTGAGTCTTCCTTGTCACTTTTGTGTATGTTTCTGTGGTGTGAGTTAGTCTTCCTTGTCACTTTTGTGTATGTTTCTGTGGTGTGAGTTAGTCCACACCGTCTGCTACTGACAAGGCAGGTGGCACCACACCACACCGTTTGCTACTGACAAGGCAGATGGCCGTCCTAAGTCGGCACCGTTTGCCCATTGGTCTCGTTGGTTTATGTGTAGTCATTTGTGTTTTGTGTTTTTCTGTGATTTGACGTTCATTGTACTACTGCGTCTCTTTCTGTGCGTGTCATTTTTGTGTTTTACAGTGGGTGTTTTGGGAGGTTGCTGTTGATGCTGCAACTAGGTGTTGTTGGAGATCCCCTCCTTTCTTTCTGTGGTGTGGGTTAGTCTTCCTTGTCACTTTTGTGTATGTTTCTGTGGTGTGAGTTAGTCTTCCTTGTCACTTTTGTGTTTTTTTCTGTGGTGTCTACTCTGTGTTTTTGCATAGTTGGATTTTTGCTGTGGTTGCTGCAACGTAGTGTTGTTGGAGATCCCCTCCTTTGTTTTCTATCAAGAGGGCTGCTCTATATTAGTAGAGTTGGACACTATGTTTTGAAAAGAATGTTTCTGTTTTAGGCTATATTTTCCTATTTTCACCCAGCCCGATTCATTTGTTTTTCTGGTTTCACAGACATATTACAAAATAATATTGCGGCTGTACTATCGGTATTTACCGTGTAAAAAACAAAACACCATGATGTATTAAATCCCTTATTTTACAAACAATTAATTGAAGACCAGATATATGATTATGATCTAGGTGCCTTGTATCAAACTTTCTGTCAAGGTAAGAAACAAGTCCAACGACAATTCTAAATGCAAGTATGATAAATGTACATAAATACTGGTTTATTCATATTGACCGTTGCAAAGATCTTATTAATGTATAATTACTTCTTTGAAGACTGACAAGTGATTGCTCAGGTCAGAAAGATGACAATTAAACGCACGTGACAGTCTTCAAAGGTAAATAAGCTGTCTCTTCAAAAAGGGATCAATATCCTTTTTGAACACACATAAAAGTCAGTATTTTAGGACAGCAGCCAATCGTTTGAATTTGTACGTCGCTGCAATAATTTTCAGTTTTAGTCCCCTCCCCCCTTTTTTCTCGTCTCATACGTGTTTGGTTCGCTGTGAGGACCCCGTCCTTAACTTAACAATGATTTAGAAATGCAAGAAGTGTTATACTCTCACACCGTTTATGATAAGCAGGTGTCATATGCAATGATGTGAAGTGACGTCGGTCGATCCCAATCCGACACTGCAGCGAAAAGAGCATTTTTAAACACGAACTCAATACAAATGTTAAACGTCTTTAAATTCAATAGCATCATTTAAGATGAGATAAATTTGCAGCATGGACCAGGCATGCACGTTTCCGGTACTAAACCCTCGTCAGTGATCCTCAATCTAAACAGACTAGTGTAATATGGCCAAAGAGTGTAAAAATTGATATGTCCAAAAATGTACCGAAAGACGTAGCAGGATGGGTGGATGAAGAATATGTTTAAACAAACTTCCTCAGATAGAAATAAGGTGATCTGAAATAGAATCTTGCACCTCGGGGTTGATCGCATTCTGCTTGATACTTTGTTACATTGACAAGGATTATATAGTGAGGTCGGTCGATCCCCGCAACATTGAACACAGCAAACTGACAAAAATACGATGTGCCGAAGCAGAGCAACTTAGCATAAGGACGTACTAAAGCATGTCCATCTTTGTAAAAGATCGAAATGTTTGCCTGAGTGTTTTTTTAATTGTCGTCACGCCAAATACTCTTTGCAAAAAAACAATCAGAGACTTTGTTTTTCGTTCGATGTTAATTACAGAAAACGACAAAAACATCTTTACACAAAAGGATGTATTTCAAAACATGGTATTTTGCAAATTGTTTTATATTCTCATTTGAATAATTGCGTGTTTAGGGTCATAAATTGCATCAACAGGTACATCATTCATGGTGGCATTTTGGTTAAAGTATCAAGAAAATGCATCGTAAAAATATATGGGACACCTAGGTCTGCTGTATATATGCTTTCCTCTTATAAAGATTTTAAGGATATTGGTCGTTATATATATTAATGTAATATTAATTCATATGTGTGTTCAATGGTTACCCTTTGGTCTCTTTGGTTTGTGTGTAGTCTTTCGGTTTCATGTTTATATATGTCGTGTTTCTCTTTTCCGTCTCTTGGAATGCTCGTCTTTAGTGTTTTCGCATCGGGTGTTTTCTTGTTTTGCTGTTGGTGCTGCAACAGGGTCTTGTTGATGATCCCCTCCCTTCTTTCAAATGTTTTTTCTCTGATATTCACTATTCCATACGAATAACAATACATTGAATTGTTCATATTTAAACATATAAGTTAATCGTAAATACATTATATCTATGTAACATTCTACGTGTTTTATTAAGAAAGGTTGTAATATTGGAATATTTTGGAAAACTGCATCAATGTGCGTAGCGTGTTGAGGAGAATATTTCGTCCAATTTTTGGGTGAGACCTATATCAACCAAAAAAAAAAATATAACATTTATTTCTTATCCTTTTATATCCTCTACTTATTGAAACAGACTGTTTTCTTGGATCTAACAACAGTCAATCCCCGCACAATATATATTTCGTAAGTTCGGGAGTTGCGTAGTGATTCAACTGTCTCCAAAGACGAAAACAAGTCATGGCAGCCGTCATGATTCAAACAGCGAACGATTGTCCCTTTATATCTTTTGAATGAGGACTAGCAAGAGAAAATCATCCATGCACGTTTTACTTTTTAGTTAGTAGAAAAGAAATTGTACCCTTGAAATTTTCAGCAAACACCAACAAGTAGTTTTTTTTTTTCAGCTACGAGTTTATTTGTGTTTGAGGGATTCCCTGGATCTAGATATAGTGCTATAAATAGACTTTCGTGAAAAAGTTTGTTGATGTATAAACACAATTTCTTGCAAATCAAAATCTTCAGTTCTTGAAAAAAACAATGAAAATTAAATGATTATGCATTTCATCCCATATTTATCTTGAACTATGCGGGTTTATTCATGTTTACCATATATCACCAAACGTAGAATGAAATAAAACAAGTTGATATATTAATTTTCCCTTTATTTTTGAACCAAAACGTTCGTGTGGGAAATTCTCTTCCTTTCAACCTTGCAAACAAATCTACGTTTCTATCCGATGATGATCCCGGATGATGCTGTAAAAGATCGAACTGCTATTTAAGGTATTCAACCGGTAATAAGAAGTAATTATGCCACCCCTTTGAAGAATCCTGACACTTAAAATCACTGCAAAGCTATGTTGTAAAAATTATTTGAAAATTTTGGACCAATTTATATATTGAAAAAATCAGTTACATAAAGAGTTATGCGCCCTTAGAGTTTACATTGAACTCAATGGAAATTTTTTTTTTAATTTTCAACAGAATGATGGGACATTAATTATCGATTGGTAAAAAAAATTATAAAAAATATATATTATCAAATTTCGCTGAAAAATCTAAAGTTGACCAATTATTTTTCTGCGATTATTTTTTTCCATATTTTCGTCCAGGGGAGGTAACTCATAAACATGACCCCATTCAAAATATTTCTTATTTCAATATCTACTGGGGTAGTATAAAAGTTTGTTTAATTTCATATGACGTAGAAAAATATTAAATGATGAAAACATCTGATGTCAATGTTTTTGGCATAATTTCTCTCATTACCCATTGAATACCTTGATGATGTACATGTATAACTTTGAATAGAACATTTGAAGCAAGAAGGATAACTCACATTTACAATCCTACTTTTTTTTATTTTATCAGAATCCGCTTACTCAAGTACTCAGGTATTTTGTATATTAAGATCGATCAATCAAATTAAGATAGAGTAACCACAGATGGCAATTTAAAGTTAAACTATGCATATTGCTCAGTACTATGATATTATTTTTCACAGAAAAGGTTGATTTTTGAGCAGAATTCTAA
Organism: Pinctada imbricata; assembly: GCA_033119305.1. NCBI lineage: Eukaryota > Metazoa > Mollusca > Bivalvia > Pterioida > Pteriidae > Pinctada > Pinctada imbricata. Next base: position 10,452,624 of record VSWD01000014.1, on the reverse strand, counting down.
CTTTTTTGTCTTTAGTTTGTACAAACAGAGAAATGGTATGATTTTACCTGTTGTAATAGTTGTAGCTGGAAGATAAATTGAACACTCAGTTACTTGTAAATATGATTCAGAAAAACAAAGGTTAAGTACCCGAAACGTGCATGTCTGTTCCATGCTGAAATTTTATCTGTTCTTAAATGATGCTATTGAATTTGAAGACGTTTAACATTTCTTAAACGTGTACTTTAATGCTAACGAGTCGTCCAAAAACTCAATTTGCAACCTGTAAGTGATCGATAACATGCCTGAAAATGTTCAGACTTTAAAACAATAGGATGTTTCCACCTAATTGAGACAAAGGTGAAAATAAAAATTGTGAATACGGCCACCTTTATCTACACTTGGCATAAAAATAACATAAACCGCTTCGCATCTCAGAGAAACTGGTTCTGAGAACGTTGTACGGATAACAACACCATATGCTACGACTTAGCGGATTTGAGATCATCGTCAGCACTTATAGTGCACATTGAATGTAATTCACGCGTTGTCATTCATGTTTCATTTTTCGATTTTAAATTATAATTTTTTACCGTTTATTTATTTGTTGAAAGTGTTATTGTGTGTCTCCTTGTTTCCTACTGATTGACAAGATTCCTTGTCTGATTTGGAATGTTATCCATCACTTATGCTCTTCTCTGATTTTTTTCAGTGGAACGTTGTCTTGCCGGGTTCTTCCAATATCGTTGGCAGATACACATCAGAAGTCAAGTTAAGGTCAGTCCTATCCATCAATAAAGATGTCAAATGACTTGAACTTAAACCACCCCCCCCCCCAAAAAAAAAACAATCGCCATACTGCAAAAAGACAAAAGTGAAGCGCCAGTTGAGCACAGAGATAGTAAACGTCTCCTGCTTGTTCGAAATGAGTTTGCATACATGTATAACAATATTAACTGTTTTAACATTCCTCTACTCACCTGCTGTTGTAGTACGTGTTGTTGTTGGTGTTGTGGTTGTCTGTCTCGTTGTTGGTGTTGTTGTCCGACGTGCTGTAGTTGGAGCTGATGTACGTACGGACGTTGTTGTCGGTGTTGGTGTCGGCGTAGGGGTTGTTCTTATTGTAGGCGATGGCGTAGACGCCGTCGTAGAATCTGTGTTTAAGGAACAACAATATAAGCTATTCATTTGTAGAATATATGTAGTACCTGTACCACTAGAAAGGTACCCAACTAGATTTTATGTCAATCTTTTAATAAGACTGATCTTTTGTGGCCTTACTCAGATGTGAATGTATATCGAAGAAGTACCTATCAGGTATTTATTCTGAAAGTCGAGAGGGCAAATCAAAATCGTTAGAATTCCCATTGAATAACATTCCGAAGTGAGACCAGGTGCCCCGGGAGAGTCAGCGTCTCCTGATTGCTTAAAAGAAATGAGGGGATCTCCAACAACACCTAGTTGCAGCACAAACAGCAACCTCCCAAAACACCCACTGTAAAATACTAAGAAGACACGCACAGAAAGAGACGCAGTGGTACAAGGAACGTCAAATTACAGTAAAACATGAAACAAAAGTGACTACAAATTAACCAACGAGACCAATGGGCAAACGGTGCCGACTTAGCACGGCCATCTGCCACGTCAGTAGGAAGACAACCGTGGCAACAGCTCCAAGAAAACTTGTAAAATTCGGCGATTGCCTCGATGTGCACATCAGGTAAATATTTCTTGTTCAGTGATGATGTCAATGTTTAAATCATTTTTTTTTATAAAAGGCAATGTTTACATAATTTTAAGATGAAAGCTTTAACTTCAATAACAAAAAATAAAGCTGCTATTCATACGTATAAAAAACAACAACTTTTTTTTAGATATGGCACAAGATAAGTGTAACGCCACTGTATCGTGGTGTTTAATAGCCATCTTGCCCTCCAGAATTGTTTATAGAATAATCAAAAATTCTAGTTTCTTCGATCGGCTATCAACACAGGGCTAATCATAGGAGAATGGACTGGTACTACAATTTATCAGTTTAAGGAAATCATTTGAATACTTCTTTTTAGAGAATCAATCCTTGGAGATATGGTATCTCCTATTTTGCTTATTCATGTAACATAATATGAAGACCTATTATCAATTCGAACTTTTTCATTGTTCTCGTTTATAGCCAAAAACTTTGTTTTACCTGGGGTACAGAATCCACAATAAGCTGGACATCTGTCCGCAGCGAATTTCGGATATTGTGTACATATGTTGGGTCCTTCTCCGGCACAGTAATTGAATGTATCAACACAATGGACATATTTTCCTAAAATATCAATGATAAAGCCCGTGAATGTGTTTTATGAATCTCAAAAAAAATATGAAAAATTACAAAATAATACAGTCAATGTTCGTGATTTGATATTTCAATCGTTTGCTTGAAGGCCTCAAGAGAGCTGATCTCAACCACTGGCGATGGTAGGGTATTCCAGTATCGTAAGTCGCTCGGGAAAAAAACGAGTGTTGATACGGAAGTATCCTGGTGTGTGGCTGGAGGAACTTAGAAGAGTGACCTCTAGTATGGCTGCCAGTTGGGATGAGATACACTTCTGGTGGTATGTCAACCAGTCTGTTGACAGCCATTCAATCGCAATCCATCATGTCACAAACCATTCATGAAAGTGGGATCTCATAACTTTCAAAGGAAGCCCGTAGCGACCGAAGAACTTCCTCAGTGATGATTTCGGCCGTTGTATGATATAACCCTGAATCAGTAGCTCACTTGCAAGCCGTCTAGTGAATGAAATCGTCATATTTGGACCATGCCCTGGCGTACCGAATTAGCTGAGAAATAAAAACGCTATAAGCAGGAAAAGACAGAATGTTGCTATACTCATGAAAGGCAAGTTAGTTACATGGAAAGTAAAATTATCACGCTTGTCATACAGTTAGGCACTTATATGATAAATAATGATAACATACATGGCATTTTGGTATTGATACCTGTTGTTGATGTTGTTGTTGTACTGGGTATCGTTGTGGGCGATGTTCTTCTTGGTGTAGGTGTGGTAGATGAAGCGCAGAAATTACAGTATTGTGCACAGTTAGTGGCAGCAAATTGTTGAAATGCAGGACTAGAGCAGAAGGTTACAGGGTCGTACTGATGACAATATGGTACCATGTCTTGGCATAACCCTGGCACTGCAATTTGTGATTGTCATATAAAACGATTCTTGTTTCATACAAATGCACTAGACTATAAAAAAGTTGCTATGGTAACGATTTCAGTACTATATTACATGTATGTAGATAAGGAGACGACTCTCAACGTTTCTGAGGTCATAGCGGAACACACACTTATCACGGAGAAAACACACACACCTTTTTATTTAGAAAAAATAATAAAACAGCAGAGAGTGATAAAATGTAAAGCGAAAAGGAAAATGAATCTTACAAAAAAAATGAATTCAGTTATATTTTCATGACTGTCTTAAGATACTGCTGTTGCATTATTATTCAGTTGCTATGTGGATTTTTGCATGTTCTTGAAGCTACAAGTTTTAAATTTTTATTGTCATTGCTAGAATATCTTGTTAAAGATGACTTTACTCACTTTCTTCTTCATCAGAGTTTTGCTAGAGAGTCTTGCGAAATTCGTAGATCACCCTCTACAATAAACATTCAAGGGAGACAAAAAGAATAAATAACAACTTTATAGATTTTTAATGGAACTTACAAGTTGTCCGATGTGGATGAGCTGCACTCGTTGTTGTCACTAAGCAGCGGTTGTTATGAAAGAGAAATAGAAAAACAAATATAATAGCTATCGTGGTCTTTCATAACAAAAGAAAAACTTTCGAATAAAAGATTTGTATTTCATTTTGCATTTTCATTCTATTTGTGAAAGGTACGATGATGACTCACAATTTTCCGATTTATGTGGGAATAACTGGTACATAGATATGAGAAGTATGGGTAGTCTTTGAATACATTTTAATAATAATACAAAAACGCTGATGGCGGTATAGAAGAAGGGAGGGGATCTCCAACAAGACCCTGTTGCAGCACCAACAGCAAAAAAACGGGAAAACACCCGATGCGAAAACACTAAAGATGAGCATACGAAGAGACGGAAAAGTGACACACGATAAGAATGATCAGAATATGAGGCAACGTTAAATGGATTAGATACATTTGTAATTCAAACTTCGAAGAGCTTTCATTTATAAGGATAACCTGAACACACCTTGAAGATAAGGATGCTATATTGTTATGGTACATAAAACCTAAGGGGTATAACTCTTAAAAAGCGTATAAGGTGCACTGTTATTTAATAATAGATCTTAAATCATTAATGTGACGTCATGCCTTTGTTCTCATTGTCCGAAAGTTACATTTGACTGCCCAGTATACGTTTATTAGAAAAAATACGCCACCCAGAATTGATATTGGACAATCATACGTAAATATTTGAAGGTATATGTACTTACAGGGAACGATTTAGATTGTCTGGCGCCTTCTTTAAAATATCTTCCTGGGTATTTCTTTAAATAAAACTAGAGTTTGCCAGTGAAATGAATTTGGGTGGCGTATGAAAATCACTTTGGCTAGAAGCATCTCTGATGAGAATTTAATGTTCGAAGCACATGTCTGGTGCATGAAAATTAGCTTGAAATTTTCTTCAAGAAGGTATAGAGTTGGAACACTTCCGTATTCATTTTTTTTTTCGGCACTGCATCTTTATTGCCTGAGTGTTTGGATTTAACGGCTTAGAAAATCGACGCACCCTTTTACTTTATAATGTGTCTTTGGACTTACTCAATTATGTGTCTTTCGGCATCCAAATTAGCTTGAACTAAATCGTCATCACTTACAGCATTCTCTTTGATTTATTTTTTCAAAAAAAAAAAATGCATTCAAGACAATTTTAAATTGCGTCTTCTGTGTCATAATTTTTCACAACTTTAGATGTATTTTGAGGAATGCTTTTTGATAAATAGTTCCCTACCGCTATTATCGAAATGATCACATTTCGTTACAGTAATTTAGACAACATAAGTCTAAGTTCAAGCCAATTTGAATAGTGCTCAATGCTTATACGCCTGAAGCAATTCATTCTAGAGGATATTGATAGCTTTCGGCCTTGCGGGCCTCACACTTTCCAATATCTTTAAGAATGAATTGTTTTCGGCGTATATCCAACACATATATTTTCAATAGTGACAATGTGACATAGATTGTAGTAACGAAGCTTCTACCTCTTTGAATTGAGGACAACTGCTTGGTCTTAAATTTTCTTTTACCTGTGCAGTAGAGATTTTAATCAAAATTGCAAGAGACTGTAAATTAAGAGCGATAACTCCCAAAAATCGAACAGATTAAATCAGAAAAACGAAATCTGTAGGGAGTTATCTTAAACAGAGGTGTTATATGTTAGCTGTGGGTGCTGCAACCGAGTTTTGCCGGAGACCTCCTCCTTCTTTTATAATAAACAATTTCGATAGCATTAGCAGTTGTTGCTTGCTTTCTTTGGACAGTTGATATCGTTCAAGTTTATCACAGCATTTATTCTGTGTTAAAATGTATTTCCTTTGTTTTAAGTAATGTAACAGTTACTCTTCGTTTAACAATTAAAGCTATGCTAAGAAATAGGCTTCTGTGCCAAGAAAGTTAGATTTGCTTAACAAAAATCAACAAAATTGATAAAAATCATCATTTCTTTTTGTTCTTCCTGGCTGGTCCCTTTTGAATTTTCTTGTGCTTTTGCTTCTTCATTCAACGTTTTTGACTTTGGGATTTTCAGGGGTTCTTTTGCCGTTGGTGTAATGTACTTATATAATCTACTTACAATGACAAAGTCCACAAAACTTGCGACAGTGGGCTAAAGTCCATGTTAAATACTTAGGCGAGTGACACACATCTCCTTCATAGTTATCGCAGTTTGGTATAGTGTCATGACAGTTTCCGTGATCTACAACGAATAAAAACGGCATAGTATAGTCTTCAATGCATTCAAGAATATTTGTGGAAATCTTCCCTAATATACATACATTGTTTAGGATTGAGGATCACTGACGAGGGTTTATTACCCGAAACGTGCATGTCTGGTCCATGCTGTAAATCTACCTGCTCTAAAATGATGCTAATGAATTTGAAGAGCATTTAGGAGAGGGAGGGGGTTTCGTGGATATTTTGGTAATAGATGCATCTGTAGTGAGGTTCTTTGTTGTTAAAAAAATTGGTCATTCAGAGGATGAATATTTGAGTTTAAGTTTCAAAAATAACTGAAGGATAGCGCAGAAACATTGACGTTTATAATTATGATTTCATCGTTGCACTAAATAACGCGTAAAGAAAATTTGATTTCTCGTAAAGTGAAGTGTACGTAATACCTTACTACCCCTTGTCGGATGTCATACACAAAACAACATCTCAGGTGAGTGTCGTAGTGGAGACTTATCAGGCCAAAAAATTGTATAAATAACTAGCAATTTTTAAAGTTCTTGATAATGCGTTTGAATGATTTTACTCCCAAAATTGCTTCTATATGAAAGTATAAATTAATATAAAATGGACTTTGATCTTGTCGTATATACTCTCCACTACGACACTCACCGGGGACGCAGTTTTGTGTATGACATCCGACAAGGGGGAGTAAGGTATTGCGTACACTTGTCTCGAGAAAATGGTTTTGGAGATCTGAGGTCTGTTTTTATTTTCCGACAATAGGGTCCAGACTTTTAGCTAACGCATTTGCATTAACATTTTCATAGTGAATGTGGGTGCTTTGGTGGGATATCCCAATCTGGGGTTTAATTACACGAAATATTTTTTAAAATGTTAAAGTGGGTAATAAAATCCCTCTTTCATCAATGCTCTGTTGAGCACATAGTCAACTAGATGTGTAAAATTTTATACTTAACGACGATGTACTTTTAGATGACGATTTTGACATAGTTTGAGGGTGTTATTGGATTCTAACCGTTTTATATCTGACTTAATGTTTCTAACTTTAGTGTACTTTTCAATGGAATACAAAATTCTTGTAACTAATCGATTAGTAAACAACTGTATGTGAAAAAATCAACAAGGAAGTATCTTCGACGTGCTCAACCTACGTGTGTACAACAAAAGTAAGTATTACAATCTCATGCGTCATTTTCGATATCGTGGCCATACAACGATAACACGTAATTGACTATTAATATGATTAATATTGATTTTAACATTTTTTTATTTGTACTTTGGTATTTTAGTGGTGCTACCAATGATAATTCTGATTATACATACTATTAGGGCTCTGAGAAGACAGTTGTGAATATATAATAACATTGTCCTTCCTGTTTCTATGGTGTGATGTTGCTGTCTCCGTATGTGTATCCACTTTTTCTCGTATCATGAGCACGTTGAGGTACATGACTGAATGTATTGTGTTTTTAAGTTTTAACTGTTGTTTATCTTCTCCCTATCTTTCTCTTTTCCGCAGTTTGTATGTCCATTGATGTTTGGATTTTTAATTTCATTTTGTGCTTGGCTTTCGTTTACTGATTACGTAAATTATGTAAATGGTAATAAATCAAATAAGATTTTTAGTTAAAGATTTGGTTGCCCATTATTTTGGTTGGTTTCTATTTTCATGTTTCCATTGTTAAACGTCTTTAAATTCAATAGTATCATTTAAGAACAGACAAATTTGCAGCATTGACCAGACATGCACGTTTCGGTTACTTAACCCTCGTCAGTGAACGTCAACTTAAACAATGTAATATGGCCAAAGAATGTGGAAGTCAGTATGTCCAAAATGTACCGAAAGACATAGCAGGAAGGATGGAATATAATGCTACTGGACCCACGTTTTAGAAATTTCAAGAAATTTTGATAACAGAAATGTTCGAAATCGTTGAAGAAACGATCAACCGAAGTTGATCGAACTTGGCTACGTGTGTACAATGATACCTTCCCTTTGATTGTGTTTTGTCCTCATGCAAATGATTTATTTTTTGTCGTTTCTCGTTTGTGTCATACATGATTCTTGTAAATGTGGTCTTTATTCTGGACCTTGAATCAGCCACAAAGAGATGGTATCGTATCAAGGAAGTTCAAATCACAATTTAAGATCCAAAATACCGTCCTATATCATTTTACTAAGTTACCCAACCAAGCGTATATTCGTGAGCACCGTACTTTTTTACTGCAAAATTCTTTTTTACTCAATGACATACAATGAAAACATAAAACACTATAAAGTCTCGTTTTTCCACAATATTGAAAGAAATTTAGTTAGGAATATTCTTATCACTTGAATTAGAAGCATTTATCGGTTTTGCCCTTTTTGCACGGCTTCGTGGCGAATGTAGGAGACTTCCGAACTTGATCTCATCTCCATCGGGATCCACTATTGCTTCCTTGCAGAATGTCTCACTTATTTTGTTTAGTTTTGTATTTTTCAATGTTTTTATAGCTATAAAGCATTTGATAATTTTTTTTATTCTGGATAAGTGTTTGACCTTCGCCTATTGAATCGTACTTCTTAGGTACATGTAATTCACCCCGGGCACCTGGTCTCACTTCGGAATGTTGTTCATTCCGGGGTTCGCGGCCGTTCCGGTGGGAATTCTCACGATTTGGCCTTGCCTTCTCGACTTTGAGACTGAATAACTGTTAGGTACTTCTTTGATGTTTATTGTTTGTATGAGTATATGCCGTCCATTCTCAATACTTTCTTTAAATCAATATTGATAATATGCAATCAATGCATATCCAAGTGTTGAAACGAAAGTATGATCCCAAATGGACACTACTCGTACATAAAATATCGACGCCTAGGGATCAAAGAAGGACAAAATTCGGTTATACACATCTGTATGATCTTTTACCACGATAAGTTTCAATGGTTTTGAATGATCAGCAAAGGCCTTATGACGTTTATATCCATAACAATTTTATCTGAAAAGTCAAATATACATTCAAATTTTACTGGTATTTTTCATCCATACTTCATAATTTGTATGGTGTACCCCACACTTCAGAATCCCCAATTTGTGTTTGATGATTTGCGAGAGCAGTTGTATACGGGAAAATGAAGATTTTTTTTTTGGGGGGGGGGGAGATTTAGATATAGTGGCGTATAATAAAAAAAAACCATAAAATATTTGTGTATTTTCCATTTCTTGAAATGTTATTATTAGAAACTTTAGATTCCAGAGGGGGTTGTCCATTACAAAATGAATAATATAGACTCATGAAAAATTAGTATTTTTTTCCTCTTTGCAGGATGGCTGACTCTATTCAACTACAAGCTGCTCGTGATTGTGACCTATGTGAAGGTCATGAGAACATAAACTGGCGTTGCTTAACCTGTCCAGCATATATGTGCGAAAAATGCTATGGTCTACACAGGTCTAGAAAAAACTTCAGGAAACATGATATTATTTCTATAGAACTCTTCAAGAAACAAAACGAGTTAGGACTTGAGATGACAAGGATCGGCAAATGCCCTGCACATCCCCAGAATGAAATCACACTGGACTGTACTACATGTGGAGTACTGGTGTGTCATGTATGTGTAGCAAAGATGCACAATGGACACATGTTTGATGATCTACAATCAACGATAGGCAAAAGTAAAGAAAAACTGTCAAGTTGTTTGGAGAAATTACAACATAAGCAAATATACGCACAGGACCAAATTGGGAATAGCTCTAAAGAGCTGGATTCCGTTGAAATGAAAGCAAAGGAAACAAAAGAGGAAATAATAAAATCCAGAGATGCACGTGTAGCTTTAATTATAGCGGAATCCGACAAGCTGATAGAGCAGGTAGATAGTAGAATGAAGGAAAACCAAAGCTCAGTGTCCAATGCAAACTCAAAGCTACAAGCTGTTCAAAAGGACATTGAAGTAATAGCGAAAGACGCACAAAACAAAATGGACAGTACAAACTTTTTCGTCATCAACTACCTCCTAAATGAAGCTAGGAAAATAGATGATGTAGACCTTCGAAGCAACACTTCTTTATCTGTACCAACATTTCATGATGAGATCACTGATGCTTCAAAGAGGCTTGGTACCCTTCAGTTTGACGTATTTGAAGTATCTGAATATCCCAATAGCTCACCTCCTCTTGCGGATTTCACAGAATCCTCGATTGTTCATACAAGAGTTATTGCTTCAGAAATAAGGGCAGTCAGTCCCTCGCAAATCTGGTATAGCTACTTTAACGAAGAGCATTTGCAATATTTGGACTATAGAGAAGAAAGAGCATCGTCTCTTTCATTGAATTTCAAAGTAAAAGGATTTGTGATAGATAAACACGGAAACTTTATTGTCTGTGATGTGGATGCCCATCGTCTTATGCATGTGACCCCTGAAGGCAATGTGAGTATTCTTTGTAGTACCCATCCCCAAAAGCCTTGGGGTATTTGTCTTAATCATAGACAACAACCTGTGGTTTGTATGGATAAGTCCCTTGTGGTCTACGCCCCCGATTGCCAGACGAAACTACAGGAGTTTTCCCGTGACCAGTATGGGAATCCTTTATTCACATGGTCCTACAGAGTTGCTCCAAATGGTGTTTCAGATTACTGTGTGGCAGATACCGATGGCTGTAAGGTTGTGACCATAGACATGGAGGGCACACTAAAATGGACTTACAGCGGTGGTAAAACGCGGAATAAATTCAAGCCATGGAACATATGCTGCGACAAGCATATGTATGTGTTTGTAGCTGACACTGACAATAATAAAGTGCATGTGCTCGATAAATTCGGAAAGTTTATAACGTACATCACTGACATTTTGTTAATTGAACAGCCTCGCGGTCTTGCAGCAACTTATGACGGTACTCTATGGATAGGAGAGGAAAATGATTCAAGGAAGCTTCATATGGTTAAGTACCTGAAAGATCCTTGGGACATCTAAAGGAAGACACGTGTTGAAACTTTCTTAGTAAGTTTTTAGTTGTTTTTTTCCGACGACCATGAGCAGATCGAGGAAAACACTAAACAATAGTTCGCAAATTTCATAAAAAAACAGAAGAAAACTTGGACGGAAACAGAGAGAAACACTATCAGGGAGTGCGTCCAGTAACATCTCTTCATTGCTATGTTAAATTACTTTTCGCCTCTTCATAAATGAGCCGCCTTTGTTTTGTTTATGTTTTGTTTAATTATTGAAATAAAGCAAAGGATACTTACTTTAAAATTTGTTTTTTGTTTTCGTTTTTTGTTTTTTTTTTTTTTTGGTTTTGTTTTGTTTTGTTTTGTTTTGTTTTGATGTTTTTTTTTTTTTGTTGTTGTTGTTGTTTTTGTTTTTGTTTTTGTTTTTTTTTTTTTGGTTGGTTGGTCTTTGTATTTTCTTTTTGTTAAGTATGCACAGGGAGCCGAAGCTGGACGACCATCTGCTCTTACATTAAACACACTATTTGTCTTTATTATAAGAGTATCAGAGCTGATGGTCTTCCAAAGTAATTTCCGTTTGCACATTGGAATTCTTCTATCTACGTTTTGTTAGGCGTGTTTCATGTATAAGTGTGTCTGCTTTGATTTCTTTTTGGACCACTTGATCACATGGATTTATCGTACTTCCCAGTTGCTTGATAAACTATGGGTAAGTAACCCGTAAATTCCTGTGCACTTGATGTATGACTGCATGGTTGTTCCTTGATGTTTCTTGAATTTGTTTTCTCTCATATTTGTTGGATCCTGCCGATGTGTTTCGCTGTTGTCAGTGCAGGGAGATCCATTCCATATTAAAATAACACCATAAGAACGGGTTAGCGCAGTGGTAGCGCACTTGATTCTCACATCGAAGGTCCCGGGATTGAATCTGGGTCTTATGTAAGAACGTATGGCAGTCGCCCACCCAATTCTAGGTTTTTCCACGGGTACTCAGGTTTCCTTGTGCTCAACTAACCCCCCCCCCCCCCCCCCCCGTCACGCCAACATCTGAGCCAACGTGAGACATCTAGAGAAGTTTGTAACTTGTTTGTTAAACGTTACTTTGTAAAACTAATATTGTTTAAGATAACACCAAACCAAATTGCAAACGCGGATCTAAAGGGAGGTCAGAACCCCCTTCTCTGGAATTTCCAAAGGTGATTTTCCAATGTTTACGTAAAGTTTATTTTAAAATAGGCTGGATCCCCCCTCCCTTTTTCCCCAATCGACTTGAACCCAAGGAAAATATTCTGTAGTTCCGCCAATGAAATGATTCACTAAGATTAAAAAAGACACCTGAAACTTACGTCTAGTTGAGTGGCCCTGATTTCCAAAGAAGAATTCATCCAAAAACCTTTTCTTGACAAACACGGATGCAGAGCATGTTCCACAAGCTAATATGATCGCTAGGAACAAGGTGACCTGCATTTTTCTGATATATCGGATGTGATCTAGATTTTTATAGGATCAACATGGTCTCATAGATAAAATAAGGAATGAGATAAGGCAATTGTACATGTATGTACTTGAAGAATCCCACATGTCATTGTTGATCATAAATGTAATGTACAACAGTTTTGTACAACAGTTTTGAATGAGATAATGGTGACAACAACAGTAGCTTCTTTCTGGAATTTCGAGAAGTGTAGACAGTTCCATTGACGATTATTATGAAGTTAAAAAAAAACCTTTCAACAAATTATCGCGCTTTTGTCATATTTACAATGCTGTTTAACTTTGATTACGAAAATCCAAGGAGCAGTGTCGCAGTTTATGGTGAATTCAAACGATATAAACTTTTAAGACGTCATATGTGTTATTGCCATTAGATTTTTTTCTTTTTTTCATAATTTGGGGTCTCTTCTTTAATGTTAAGTTGGACTGTCGCTTGGTTGTTGCTAAGAATTTGTGCCTCATATTTACCTGTTGTTTTACGATATTTGTGTTTTTACTTATTTTCATGATTTGGGGTCCCTTCTTTGATGTTTAGTTGTACTGTCGCTTGGCTGTTGCTCAAAATTTGTGCCTCATTCTCCCCTGTTGTTTGAAGATATTTTTGTTATTTTTTTATGATTTGGGGTCCCTTCTTTAATGATAAGTTGGATTGTCGCTTGGGTGTTGCTAAAATTTGTGCCTCATTCTTCCCTGTTGTTTGAAGATATTTGTGTTATTTTTTATGATTTGGGGTCTCGTCTTTGATGTTATGTTGGACTGTCGCTTGGGTGTTGCTAAAATTTGTGCCTCATTCTTCCCTGTTGTTTCAAGATATTTTTGTTATTTTTTTTATGATTTGGGAACCCTTCTTTAATGTTTAGTTGTACTGTCGCTTGGCTGTTGCTCAAAATTTGTGCCTCATTCTCCCCTGTTGTTTGAAGATATTTTTGTTATTTTTTTTATGATTTGGGAACCCTTCTTTAATGTTTAGTTGTACTGTCGCTTGGCTGTTGCTCAAAATTTGTGCCTCATTCTCCCCTGTTGTTTGAAGATATTTTTGTTATTTTTTTATGATTTGGGGTCCCTTCTTTAATGTTTAGTTGTACTGTCGCTTGGGTGTTGCTTAAAATGTGTGCCTCATTCTTCTCTGTTGTTTGGAGGTGTTTTCTGTCTGACGTTTTGTTTGTTACATCATACGGGTGTGTTCCGCTGTGGTCAGCTCCACTTTCAAAGTAAGTATCACGTGACTATTGCATACAGTGTACATCGTACTTGATATCAGAAAATACCAATTATCTTAAAATAATTAAGAAGAGGAAAGGTCAAATCCTTCCAAAATACACAAGATGTTCTTGGCAACTATTGGACAAGTTATTTATATAGAATATGAAATATTTAATAAATGAAAATCATGTTAAACAATAAAGAAAAACAATATATAAAAATATACAAAATAAAAATAGTCATGATTCATTGTTCGTAAGATATCTATTTCAAACGGAAAACAGAGAAAATGGCGCGACGGAAAGATGACCAGGGCTTCCTCTTCTGCTTGTCCTTTTTACAACTTTTGATTTTCGTTTCCATAACAACAGCGTCTTCATCATATGATGAAATCTGGGCTCTTTTAGCAATGGTTAAAGAGTCTACAGTTTCTGTTTCAAAGCAGCTGAAGCATCCTGGGACGGCTGTTTCCATAGTTTTGCTAGCTTCAGATTCCGTAGGTTTGTCATAATCTGTAACTCTGTCAGTGGCTTCCTGTCTTAGAACCTGAAACATATTAATTACAAATTAGTAAAATTATTCATTAAACGAAAAAAAAAAAAAAACCTCACGGTAGATCCACTATTAGAACGCACCCCCCCCTTTTTTTTAAATCTATCGTAGATGTACATTAATTTTGTACTTAATAGCACTTCTCTGTAAGGACCAAAATAATTTCAATAGCACGTGGAAACAGCATGTCTCCAATTTTGGAGATTTTTGGTGTGGAAGGTGTATATGATGTACTGAGACAAAAATAAACTTTCTTTTGACAAATTAAGTTTCCGTTGCCATGGAAACCATGTTTGAAATTTTACGCATCAGTAGAATACTTGTAACATGGCATTTTCACAAGGCTCGTTTCCATGGTAACAGCTATTGTAGTCAACTGAAATTTCATTAATTTTTCTCTTTATATCTTTAATAGTATAAATATTACACAAGAAGTATGTTTCTGCCCTCTATTCTCTTTGTCAATATGCTCAAAATGTAGGCAAAAACCTGTTTTGAATAGGCCCTTTTTAAGACCGAAAAAGCTACTAATTTAACATGATTTTGCTCAAATTTAAGGGCAAATAATAAGAAATGTCAGGCTAACTTGATATCTACTGCCAATTATCTTTAAAGATTAATCCTCGATCTTTAAGAAAATGTTTAAATTTGGGTGGGACCTCTTCACAATTTTATGCAAAAGGGTATAAAAAATGGTTACCATGGTGACATTCTGTTCAGTGCTATTACACATCGAGTAATTTACTGGTAAATTTTCAGCTGTCCGTTATATGTTTTTAAGCATTTTTTATTCATAGCATATAAAAGAGCATTATTGGTTAAAAAAATCACCTTAAAAGTTTTCAAGGTCACAATACCCAATGTCAAGGTCATCTTGAATGCAATTCACAAAATTTGGTAAAATTCTGTGATTTTTCAAAAATATGAGAGGAAGTTACTCATATATCATGCGGTATTGAGTAAAACAAACACATACATAGTGATTTTGGATATTTCCCCTATTTATTGACCAAAGTTGCAAAAAATCTCAAAATCAATGACATCCTTAATTTTTAGCCAGTATTTCATACATACATAATAAAAAATGTGAGATTATCATGATTTTTGTCTGGGGCTTATTTTTTTAGGAGAAATGTTCTGAACTAAAAATTGTAATGTTTTTCCATCTATCCGTCCTAATTTTAGAAAGAAGTATTTTTTATATAAATATATGACAGTCAAGCCTAAATTTAGTGACAATGAATAACAACAAAAATGCAAATTTTATTGAAATTTGAACCTATATTTTGAATTGACCTTGAACTTAGAGTCAATGACCTTGAAAAATTTTGGAAGTGCTCAAATAAAGAATAATTTCTTCTGTTGTCCCTACATAAAGCTTAAGCAATATAAGTTATTTAAACCATGCTAAAAATCAATTTTACAAGATATAGTCATCATGTGTCAAATGAAAAGTTGCCATGGCAACCAT
This sequence comes from Pinctada imbricata, assembly GCA_033119305.1. Lineage (NCBI taxonomy): Eukaryota > Metazoa > Mollusca > Bivalvia > Pterioida > Pteriidae > Pinctada > Pinctada imbricata. The sequence continues at coordinate 10,437,044 of VSWD01000014.1, read as the reverse complement.
TTTTGACCTCAAAATGTAGGAAAACAAAACAAGGTCCCACTTATTTTTCCAGTGATTATATTTGTCACATGAAATCTATTTTGTTCTGACAACAGTGATGGTGTTATCAGCCTGACATTTTGTGTTATTTTTGCTTAAAAATGGTGAAAATTGGACAAAAATAGGCCTTGATTTTGACCTTATTTTATGGCAATTTTTGACTGATTTTGATTTGATATGATCCAACTAACTGAAAGAAATGTCAAAAATTTGTTATTTTCTCTAAAAATAGAGGTTTTAAAGATCATAAGTTGTTAATACCAATTAACTCTGACAATGGTTTCCATGGCAACATAATAACCAAAGATGACTTATTTGACCATTTTTTTAGTGCTATAAATAGACAGATCTCGTTTCCATGGCAACTGGAATATTTATTTTCAAGAAATTGTTATTTTTGTATTCAGGGCATTATACATACCATTTATAGAGAAAATCATGAAAATCCATGACATGCTGTTTCCAAAATATTTTGGTCCTTACAGAGAATTGATATTAATACTCACCTGAGCTCTCCATGATATATATTTCTCACTTAGTAGGTCATTTTCTTCTTCGTCAGCCAATATTGTGGATAAATCTATAAAATACAAATGTACATGTGTATGTCAAAACAAAATATTTATTTAACTTTGTTTATGTTTATTTTCATTTGTTTTTAATTGTTTCAATTGGCCATAATACATTTTGTTTACTTATTTAATTTTTTTTGCCTATTATTACCATTAAACATTATTTATCAGTTTGCACGGACCGGGTCTTTCTTGGGTATGAAAGGGTTACACATTCGATTACTTAATAAAAATAATTACATAATTTCACAGAAATATCATAACCACATTATTTTAGTTTGTATTGATATTAATACACATTCTTTTCTTTTTTTTTCTTTTTTTTTTAATAAATTTACTTATTTCAAATATTTATACACTCTTTTATTTTATTCAATGACATGCAAAAATTCAACTTACCTATGTCCTTCAAGTTGATGTCTCCCTTTACAATCAGACGATCCAGCGACTTCCGGTCTTTTAGTCCGTTTCTCTCTTCCAGTTGTAACAAAAGAAAGTGCAGCACTGTAGCATGTCTGGTTATTTGATCTGTCAGATGACGTTATCTTTCATTAATCCATGGTAAATTGTCCGAAATACAAATAAATTTTACCTGTTTACTCTCAGAATGATGAATTTATAAGGAAAATGTTTATTATTAAAATTAAATTCGTTTTTTTCTTCAAAAGAAAAAAATTGGCAATGATTTTCAAAGCTTTTCATCATTCGAAAAAAAAAAGAATAAAATAAGAAAATAAAGGGTTAATGCAATAAACAAACACCGATATGTTACTTGTAAGTAAACTTACAAAGAGCAGTTTTGGCTGCCACTTTCCTGTCATCAATTGGTCGACAATCAAGGTATGTACCATTTTCAAGTCTTTGAACCCAGTTGGTCAACAGCAGATGCAATCTGTCCGTTCTTACAATAACAGGGGCCTGAAAGTGTAAATAATAAACAATACGGTTAAATTCATACATCATTGGCGGATCTAAAAAAAGTTTATGGTAGGATCCAGCACGTCAGGGTGGGTCTGCATTTTGAAAAAAAAAAACTCTGGCTAATAGAAAAAGTTGACGCAGGTCTACGCCATCGTCGGAAACCCACAGACTTTTGCCCTACGATCTTACGTAGTAAAACGGAGAAGATGCCGTGGGTTTCCAAATATGGTCTACGCACACGGACGAATGAACGAGCATCATTTCACACATTCAAATTCACTCATTACGCTTGGTAAATCGATTAAAATAACTTTGGTCGAATTTGATTTCACTCTTTGCTATACAAGTATTACAAATGTACCCCTCAATACGGATTCGAATCCCCTCCCCCTGCACTCCCCACCGCTTGATAAGCTTTGACCTCCCCCTCCCCTCGGCCATTTTCCCCTGTATTGATTTTTACACCTTCGTAGCACCAGATCATTACAATGATACAATATATAATTCTATAATTTAATTTTTAATGCGCAATTTCAAAGCATTCTAACAAATTTATTCTGTTTGGAAAAAAAACTGACCTTTGATCGGAGACTGTCCACGGACATCAGTACGAGCGCGTCGTCAAATCTAACTCTACTGTCCTGTAGGAATTCCCTCGTATCGGACAACGTTTGTTTCAAGTAGTACTCTGCCTCGTACCATTCCATCCAAGGTTCACAGTAATATTCCGTCTCCCAGTTTTGTCGTAGAACTTTCTCTAAGGATCTCATCGTCGTTGATTTCTTCGTGAGTTTTTATCGAGCGTTCACCGCATTCAGTGTATAAAGTCACGTTAGACCCGGCAACGTTATTATGACGTCATAATGCACAGCGAAGCCTGGCGTTGATAACATAGTACAAATTTCAGGTTTGGTAACCCACATTTTTTCTCTGTTACAAGGGGAATGATTATATATATCTACTTATTTATTTCATTTATTTATTTATTTATCTACATGTATCTATTTATTTATTTATTTCTATCAATTTTATTTATTAATTTTTTTCTATCGGTCTTATTTATTTACTTATTTATTTACTTACTTATTTATTTATTTATCTATTTATTTATTTATATCCTTCTATCTTTCCATCTATTCATCTATTAATCTTTTCATTTGTCAATTTATTTATCTTATTGGGAGGTAACCATTAAGTTGAGAATGCGTCTGTCAATCAAGCCTTGGCGACCATGATATCTGTGAGATTGTTTTCATGAATCTTTAGGAAGTACAAATGTACTCGTTTATTGAAAGGTTTGTTTGTTTGTTTGTTTGTTTGTTTGTTTGTTTTTTTTTTGAAATATTTGCACAATAGCTGCAAAAATGAATAAATGACATAAAAAAATCAGCGATTAAATATTTTGACTGAAGATTCCGAATACATACATTTGTAAGCATGAGAGGGATCGAACAACATATTTTTGTGTAAACACGGTCAATCAGATAAAAATCAAACAGATACTGCCTATTGCGTCATATTGGAGGTGTGGCTTTATTCTAATCTGTATACTTTTGTTGCTACTTTTTTCTAAGTTTTTTTTCTGATTTAAATCTGTGGCTAATTCGTTTTTCAAGGAGAATTTGTCAAATAGCTATCTGTTTGTAGTTCTTTTTTTCTCGAATTAGCCATTCTAACTTGCGTCCATGCCTTATTTTGAACAAATCGATCAGACCTACTTTGGTTTTGTGTGTTAAGTTCAACCAAAGCTTCAGAATGGTGATAGAATTTAGCTGACTTTGTGCAAACGTTTAAAGCAATATCTTTACAGAAAGGGGTCAGAATTTTATTGTTAGACATACATGAATTTCAAACAATTTATAAGGTCATTTAAATAAATTGTGAAAATTTTGAGAACCGATTTTTATCGCCTTTCCTTAATCGCTTTCTTGTTTTATTTTATGATAATGTTTCTAAATCGTTCAGACCTTTACTATAGAGTCTAGACTATACTTTTTTCCAATAGGTTCGGAAAAGTCAACATTGCAATTGATTTCACAAATTGATTCGACGTTTTGCGTTTGAAATTAAAAGTAACTGTAACGGCCGAATGTTTACTTTATCATTAAATTGTATGTATTTGCATAATACTGTAAGCGCGGATCTAGGGTGGTTTAGTGAAGTCCGGACACCCCCCCCCCCCCTCTTTCTTTGAACTTTAACTTTATTGTTTTCAATATCATAAACCGGACCATCCAACCCGTCTTGATACGCTGGAACCCCTCCCCCGGAAAAAAATTCTAGATCCGCCTATTAATAATCTATATAATGACGTATTTGATTTACATAAATTTAACATGAATTGTACATGTATATGAAGAAATTTTATGTTTGACAGATGGTTTAAAACTTTTTTTATATTTGTTTTTGTGGCACGGGTGTCTGAACAGACTTCGGGGTAAGATTTTACAAATTCTAATTTAAAAGTAACTTTTCGACAGCCTATTGAATTTTCATTGTCAGTCAGGATTTGGTAATTGAAATTTAAGAATGTGAATGGATTCTGACCGTAATTATATAAATAAAGGCACTAAAAGCAACTAGATTACGAACTTCAAGACTAATTTAGTTGATGCTTATACATGTATCATGTATACATGTAAGCTTGACGTATAAATATGTATGATAAACCGTATCATAAACGTTATTTAATTTTGTTAACACATTTCATCTCAAAGCTTTTTCTTTTTATTGTTAATGAGTATTATGCTATCTTTCAGACTCGTACAGTTTTTTTTTTCAAAGATGATGGAAGGCAGAAGAAATTCTAAGCGGAACTCGGCCCATACTCAATCACGACGAGAATCGCGCATGTCCCGGAAGTCGGTGGTCGAAGCTTCAATTCAACAGAAGAAACATGTGGTATGTCGGTAGATGTACATCAGGCAGTGGCGGATCCAGCGCCCCCCCCCCCCCCCTTTGCCTGGTGGTCAAGGGGCGAATTTTGCCGATTTTGACTGAAAATGGACCAAAATATACCTGTTTTTGGAAAAATTTTGGGTCAGTGCCGGGGGGGGGGGGGGGTGGGGGGCGGGCGCCCCCTCCGTACCCCCCCCCCCCCCGAATCCGCCACTGTCAGGTTCCGGTAAAAATACAGGGGAAGTTTGCCCTATTTAAAATATCATAAAGGATGGAAGCTGATTTCATAGGCGTTATCCCATTCGAGATAGCAACCAAATCGACACAATACTAATGTTCCTGTCCGATAGAGTTATCTTTCTTTGCTAATAAAGCCGAAATTTGATACAACGTCGCAGTAAGTTACAATTAGTAACGACCGTAAAATTTTGCCAACGTCACATTTATTCTCCGATCTCTTTACCATAGAAACCTGTTGCAGAGTAGGGTAACGGAACGTTCAATTGAGCTGCCTGAAGTTTGCGTCATATTTTGCCTATTGCATGTACATGTATACGCCGAAATATAGATTGCATTAGAATGGGAATAAGTAGATTCTGACGATACATGTATGTTTGTCATGCGTGTGTTTTACAAAAACCGACAGAATATCAGCGAATCCCCTGTCAGAAATTGAATTAATTGAGTTTTCTGAGAGGGGATTCTCCGATACCCTGCCAGATTTTTTTTTGATATAAGTATGGTAACCCTATTCAAATGTTTTTTTAAATTCTTTGGTGTGTAATATTAAACGCTTGCTTTTAACGCCGTCACCATATAGGAGTCGCAAACTTAACGTCAGAATCTAATTATTAAAATTGTTTCCTGCCACGTTACATTGAATTTGTCATGCAAGAACAAGTGCGGGTAAAACTTTAATAGATAGGAAAGGGGGGGGGGGGGTATGTAAGATAGTTAGACCCCCAGGAATTGCTAAAAATTGTTGTATTAACCATCTGTGTTGACCTCCTCTGTTCTGATTGGCCCCCCATACCCTTCCCCTAGAATGAAAAAATCTAGATCACTGCATGTCCTCTACATGTATATTTACATGTACATGTATCTATGTTGTACATGAACGTTTCATGCGATCTGTAGATTTGCCCTAGATTTGATCGTATGAATATATTAGATTTATTGTATAATTTCATTACCAATACATCCCTTCTCTAATAAATACCAATTCATTTTATTGATTTTTTATTCACATCGTCAGAAAGATGTGAACTCCATAAGTCTTTCGCAATGACTGATAAAGAATATCGCGCGATCGCCAATACAAAGAGAAAAATAGATATGATTGAAACCCCTGCGGACTCCATTCATTGCGCTAAATCTAAGGGCATGTCAATTTCAATAGTAAAGTTGATATATAAACGTGAAAAATATATAAAATTTTACACTTTATCGATCCTTAACTTCTACATTGCCTTTGCCAAAAGGAAAATAATAAGGAAATTTCAGTCTGCTTTCTTTGGAATTTTTAAAGATTTTCTGATTTTGGGGAAAAATAAAAGGTCGGTATTCAAAATTATTTACCATCATGGCTATAAGAAAATGACACGATGATAAGTGAAATTTGATATCCTTTTATAGATTGAATTGAAGTTTTTCTTGTCTTTATGTAGTATTGAAGCTAATCGCGTCTGTGTTAAAAAGTAATGTCTGTTGAGATGGTGATATAATTTTGATAAAAATTCATCGTCATATTTCTATAGTTGGAACACGTACCCGTGAGCAAACTTATACATGGCCGTATCCAGATTTTTTTTCCGTTTTGGGGAGTGTCAGTCGGGAGGGGCTCTAACTCTGGACTAAAATTTTGAAAAAAAAGTAATAAAAAGTAAAAGTAATAAACAAAAACGGAAAAGAAGGATTTCAGGCCATCTGAAAATCAGCGGGTGGATTTAACTGACAAAACATTGATTTGGAACTCCATCATGGTGCCATACTTTGCTCTTCAATATTGAATCATAAAATATCAAAACAAAATAAATTACGTTAAGTTCATTCCTACATTTTCCCTAATTTCAGCCTCTCCATAAGTGTACCTTCGACAGAAAATTCCGATGCTGGGTCGGACCAACTACTACAGATAACCAAACCTCAAACTGGACCAAGGCAAAGGGGGCTGTTCTGGTATACATTTAATATATATTTACTTCTGTCTTCGCTATTTAAAAATGTAGTATTCTTGAAATCTCCTATTCTCTGCTATTTTTGTCTGTCCTACAATATTTCTACAGAAACTGCCGATGCTGGGTCGGACGAAGTACTACTGATAGCAAATTAAATCTCAAGATTGGCCAAGGCATAAGGGGCTCTTCTGGTATAGATTCAATATATTTTGTTCTGTCTCCGCCTCTTCTCAAATCTCTTTGAATCTCTTCTTGCCAATCCTATAACATTTCTGCAGAAATTTCCGATGCTGGGTCGCTCAAACATATACAGATGGTCAGACCTCAAACTTGGCCAAGGCAAAGTTGGCTGTATTGGAATTAATTCAATTGTCTCCGCTCTATCATAAACATCCCTGATTTTTTTCATCCCCTGTTCTTCTTGTCTGTCGTACAACACCTTTCGACAAAAAACTACAGATAGTCAGAGCTCAAAATGGGCCATGGCAGAGAGGGCTGTTCTGGTAAAAATGCAATGTTATATTAGTATACCCTCACACTAAAAATGGGGGAAGTATACAGTGATGCACCTGTCCGTCTGTTTCTCTGTGAGTGCGTGCGTGCGTGCATGCGTACGCCCAACATGCTGTCTCTGGGCATTTATAGGAAAACCGTCTCAAAGAATCAAATAAAAACATACATGGGTGAAGACCAATTATATATCTCTCTGTTTGTTGTTTTCTGTTGTTTAAAGTAATAAGAAGCTTAGAAAAATCAAGGTCAAAAACAATTTATCGACCTTTGATATAAAGGGTACATGTATCAATACCAACAAACCCCTCACAAAAAATAAGAGAGAAATATTAGGTTATTCCTTTCCGAATTATATCATAGATATTCTATCTTGATATTGATCTTATCTGATTATACCATTTTTATGTATTGCAGTTTTTGGGCCTGAGAGTTCAGCAAGCAAAACGAACGATAGATGTAGAGTCACTAGTAAAAGCAACGCTCAGAAAGGTAAAACGAACTATAGATGTAGAGTAACTAGTAAAAGCTACACTCAGAAAGGAAAAACGAACTATAGATGTAGAGTAACTAGTAAAAGCTATACTCAGAAAGGTAACACGAACGATAGATGTAGAGTAACTAGTAAAAGCTACACTCAGAAAGGTAACACGAACGATAGATGTAGAGTAACTAGTAAAAGCTACACTCAGAAAGGTAACACGAACGATAGATGTAGAGTAACTAGTAAAAACTACACTCAGAAAGGAAAACGAACTATAGATGTAGAGTAACTAGTAAAAGCTACACTCAGAAAGGAAAAACGAACTATAGATGTAGAGTAACTAGTAAAAGCTTTACTCAGAAAGGTAACACGAACGATAGATGTAGAGTAACTAGTAAAAGCTACACTCAGAAAGGTAACACGAACGATAGATGTAGAGTAACTAGTAAAAACTACACTCAGAAAGGAAAACGAACTATAGATGTAGAGTAACTAGTAAAAGCTACACTCAGAAAGGAAAAACGAACTATAGATGTAGAGTAACTAGTAAAATGACAAATATGGATAATGACCATCCCCGTATACAGCACATAATCGATAATTCAGAAAACGAAGGCATATCAAATCAGGATAAAACAGAAACCAAAGCAAACAAACAAAAACATCCACCATATGAAAAGAAGCGAACTCCCGATATGGGAGTGAGACCAGGTGCTACGGTCAGAAAGGTAAAACGAACTATAGATGTAGAGTAACTAGTAAAAGCTATACTCAGAAAGGTAAAACGAACTATAGATGTAGAGTAACTAGTAAAAGCTACGCCCAGAAAGGTAAAACGAACAGGAGATGTAGAGTCACTTATAAAATCTTTACTCAGAAAGGTATTACGAACAATAGTTGTAGAGTCACTAATAAAAGCTACACTCAGAAAGGTTAAAGGAAAAATAGATTTAGAGTAACTAATTAAAGCTAAACTCAGAAAGGTAAAGCGAGCAATAGATGTAGTAGATTTAGAGTAACTAATAAAAGCTACACTCAGAGAGGTCAAACGAAAAATAGACTTTGAGTCACTAATAAAAACTGAATTCAGAAAGGTAAAACAAACAATAGATGTAGAGTCACTGATTAAAGCTACACTCGGAAAAATAAAACGAACTGTAGATGTAGAGTCACTAGTTTGAGCTACACTCAGGTAGGTAAAACGAACGATAAATGAAGAGTCACTGGTAAAAGCTACACTCATGTAGGTAAAACGAACGATAGATGAAGAGTCACTAGTAAAAGCTACACTCAGAAAGGTAAAACGAACGATATATGTAGTCACTAGTAAAAGCTACACTAAGAAAGACAAAAGGAACAATAGATGTATTGAGTCACAAGTAAAAGCTTTATGCACTCAGAAAGGTAAAACGAACAGGAAATGTAGAGTCATTAGTAAAATGTTCAACGCCTTCAAATTGAATAGCATCATTTAAGAACAGATAAATTGGCAGCATGGACCAGACATACACGTTTCTGGTACTTAACCCTCGTCAGTGATTCTCAAATCTAAACAACGTACTATGGCAAAAAAGTGTTACAGTTACTATGTCCAAAAACGTACCGAAAGACGTAGCAGCATGAGTTGGATATTATTCTAAAGGACCCACGTTTTAGAAATTTTAAGAAATGTTGATAACTGAAGTTTAAGAATGCGTTGAAGAAATGATCAACCGAAATTGATTGAACTTGGCTAGAAGTGCTCTCGGGAACTCCTGGTCCATCAGAAATGACACTCACCAAGTTGTATAAATGTTTAACATCTTCAAATTGAATAGCATCAATTAAGACTAGTAAAGACTTTCTGGAAATTTTACAAAAATTATTGTCAACTTCTTCTGAAATTCGGACCAATACAGGCAACAGAGTATATTACTTTGGGAATTTCACAACCTGCATTTTATGGTGACATTATTAACAAGATAAGAAGGATCAAAGATAGACAACATCACTATCGAATTTGCGTCAGAATCATCAAACGCCTTTTATACCGTGGGTATGATCCTAATGTCACCAGACGGACACTAGGCTTGGTACTTGACCAATCTACAGTCTTGTACAAGCGCATTCTTAAAACTTGCACTCTGACTGACTGTGACGACGGGACTCCATGACGGGCCCTGTCCAAACCTCTTTAGAGAAGACAGGGCCCCGACCACCTGTCCTCTCTGAATGTCAGTCGGACTCCTCGGGTGATAACATACATGAGCTCGCGGCGGCAGAGCACGGATTGTATTACGTACGCCCTCTTTTTTATATCAATTTACATATTCATCTGTGTTGCTTGGGCCCCTACGTTTTGCGGTCTTGTTTGTGTGTGGTCATCTGACAGTGAGGAGGTTGTTTTACACCATAATTGTGCGTTCTTCGAGACCTGTGGGTAATCGGAAAAGTGGGAGGGTTGTGCGCACGTAATCAAGGATAACCATACCTTCTGCTATTTCCGTGGCAGATGGCCGTCCTAAGTCGGCACCGGTTGCCAAATGGCCTGTTGGTTTATGTGTAGTCCTTTTTGTTTGATGTTTCTGTGTTGTGCGTTGACGTTCCTTGTCCCTAACGCGTCTCTTTCTGTGCTTGTCTGCTTTGTGTTTTTGCATTGGGTGATTTGGGGTTTTGCTGTGGGTGCTACAACCTGGTGTCGTTGGAGATCCCCTCCTTTGTTTTAAGAACAGATAAATGGGAAGCATGGACCAGACATGCACGTTTCGGGTACTTAACATTCGTCAGTGATCCTCAAATCTAAACAATGTATTATGGCCAAAATGTATGGAAGTAACTATGTCCAAAAACGTACCGAGAGACGTAGCAGGATGAGTGGGATATGATGCTACAGGACCCACGTTTTAGAAATTTCAAAGAATGTTGATAACGGAAGTTAGAATGCATTGAAGAAACGGTTCACCGAAATTGATTGAACTTGGCTAGAAGTGTCCTCGGGGACTCATGGACCACCAAAAGTGACACTCACCAGGTGGTATAAATGTTAAACGTCTTCAAATTGAAAAGCATCATTTAAGAACAGATAAATTGGCAGCATGGACCAGAAGGCTGCACTCAGAAAGGAAAAATGAACAGGAAATGTAGGATTACTCAATAAAAGCTACACTCGGAATAGTAAAACGAACAATAGATGTACATGTAGAGTCAATAGTAAAAGGCAAAGGTAAAACGAACTATAGATGTAGAGTCACTAGTAAAAGCTACACTAAGAAAGGTAAAACGATCTATAGATGTAGAGTAACCAGTGAAAGCTACGCTAATAAAGTTAAAACGAAGTATAGATGTAGAGTCACTAGTACAAGCAACACTAAGTAAGGTAAAACGAGCCATAGATATTGAGCCACTAGTAAAAGCTACACTTAGAAAGGTAAAACGAACTAAAGATGTAGAGTCACAAGTAAAAGGTACACTTAGAAAGGTAAAACGAAATATAGATGTAGAGTCACTAGTAAAAGCTACACTAAGAAAGGTAAAATGAACTATAGTTGCAGAGTCACAAGTAAAAGTTCCACTCAGAAAGGTAAAACGAATTGTAGATGTATTGAGTCACAAGTAAAAGCTATATACACTCTAGCTTGCTTGGGTTCCGTCGATGCTCAATTTTGTGCTCTATATTGTGAGTGCTGTTGAGATAATCCTAAGGATCTCCTTTAACTCCTACAATCAGATAGGTTAAACTAAGAGGAGAAGTAGAGTCAATGAAAAAAGCTGCACCAAGAAAGGTAAAACGAACAGGAAATGTAGAATTACTCAATAAAAACTACACTCGGAAAGGTAAAATGAACAAAAGATGTACATGTAAAGTAAATAGTAAAAGCTACACTCCGCTGGAAGCATCACTGATGAGAATTTAGTATTTTTTCGATACACGTGTCTGGAATGTCTGCATGGAAATTGGTTTGGAATTTTCTTCAAGAAGGTAAAGAGTTGGAACCCTTCGAAACTTTCAGAAAGGTAAATAGAACAATAGATGTAGGATCAATAGTCAAAGCAACGCTCAGAATGGCAAAACGAACTATAGATGTAGAATCACTTGTAGAAAGTTAAACGTCTTCAAATTCAATGGCATGATTTAAGAACAGATAGATTTGTAGCATTGACTTGACGTGCACCTTTCGGGTTCTTAATCCTCATCAGCATCGAGGTACTTAACTGATTCGGGTACTTAATCCTCGTCACTAGTAAAAGCTACGCTAAGAAAGGTAAAAGAAACAAAAGATGTACATGCAGAGTCAATGGTATAAGCTAAAATCAGAAAGGTTAAAAGAGCAATAGATGTAGGATCACTAGTAAAAGGTACACTCAGAAAGGTAAAACGAACAATAGATGTATTGAGTCACAAGTAAAGGTGATTTATAACACATCTCTGTTGAAAGTTTGAGAATGATAGATGATTAGGTCATGGTTGAGATTAAGAATGATTCCATAGTAAGCAAACTTTTAGTTTAGTGCATATATATAATGTTGAATGATGAAGTGAAATCAAGTTTAATAATATTCAATATACATGTAACCTATTTTAACTGATTTTTTCCTTCAGAGAAACACATATTTTGGATGTGTGGAGGAAGGGGAGATGGATGTATCTGTGGACGATAATCAACAGTTTGTTGTGGTAAGCATTAAACATGCAGGGGCGGACACAGGATTTTCAGTTAGGGAGAGGGGTGCTGTTCATAAAGCACCGTCCCTTCCCCGATGAAAAATTGTTCTCACAAACCTAGCAGCACTGTTTTGTAATGTGCAATTTGATTAATTAAGATCTTTTCTATCGTTCCACAGACACTAACTTCATGCCCCTCCCATTCTAGAGAGGGAGGGACACTAAACAAATGCCTGTGTATCGTCCATACTATATTGATCTGATTTTGATTTTGTACATGTATATTAATTTTTATTTGGATCAACGCCAATCAGAACTGTTGCATTTCTTTAAATTATAATAATTATTGTGTTTTTACGGGGCGCCGAATTGGACATTGATATTCATTTTTGTAACCAAAATCAATTTTGTTTAGCATAAACAAAATTTATTTCTTTCGCGTCAAAATCGTTAATGCCTAACAATGATACAATGTGTTGCGTCCATTATTACTTCTGTTTGTAAGTGCAAAAATTAATATAATTGTGTTATAAAAAATTTGATTTAGTGATGCGAAATTATCTCTAAGGCAACACAAATCATTTTGTCATCATGACAAAATTTATTTGTGTAGATAACTGTTGATTTTGTTTGTTAGATATGCAAATGTAAATGTATGTGCATACAAAATTGAAATATAACTCATACTTTGTTAAAAAGGTAACAAAAATCAATTTTATTAGACAAATTTCAATATGTGTTTGACAATTCAAAGGGGTAGGGCCACGAAGCCTGATATTGGCCCTAATTTTGAACATTGTACTTCATAGAATTTTAAACTGTGATTTGATATTTTGAAACGTTCTCTACTGAATCATGAATATATCTTTTGTCAACATTGCGTTTATCAATAGATTTTAGCCCTTTGAAAACACCAAAATTTGTCATATTCCGCGAAATTGATGCAAAAACTCATTTGTACATATTTCTATCAAATTAGCAATGGCCGCATGCATTAACTAGGATGAAAAAATTATATGTGAAAGATTATCATTATATACTTTTATCATAAATGTTTTATCTCAGTTAATGCATGCGGCCATATTGAATTCGTCCACAAAAGACAAAATTCCAAGCAATTTTCGCCATATTTTGTCAGTAACGTCATTATAGTTAAATGGCACTATGTTTGGTGATATTTTTCTTTTTATTAAAAGCGGTGATCATTCGTGTATTTTCATGGGAGATATCAAGTATTCCCAATGAAATTTATTTCTGGAGAAAAATCGAGGTCCGATTTAGGGGTTTCGTGGCCCTACCCCTTTGTTCGACAAAATTCAATTTTGTTCGACATTACTCAATATGTTTACTAGACAAAATTTAATTATGTTTTTTTAAACTACATATAAATTCTGTCATGACTAAACTCAATTCTTTCATGACAAAACTCATTTTGATCCACAAAATTAAATACAGAATTGAAATGACTCGGTAAGCGCCTTGGGCGCCGAATTAGACATAACTTTTTTGTAAGCAAAATCAATTTCTTTTAATACAAAACTAAATTTTGTCACAACAAAATCATACATACATTTATATCATCCAAAAATGGGAAAATCTTGAAACTAGTGTCACAATTACTCTGTAAAATTATTTCTTAATTTCGTTCGCAAAATCATAGGTCGGAACATTCACGAAATTTAGTTCTGTCGACTAATTTGAATACTGAGAAACAAAATTGAATTTTGTGTTACAAAAGTGGATCTGATGATACAAAATTGAATAATGTTAAACAAAATTGAACTTTGTCGTACATAATTGAATCTCTAATTTTGTGAAACGAAAGTAAGTTTTGTCGAATGAAAGATATTTTTGTATAAATGTAAATTTGTGTCTGTTGTATTTCAAAGATTTCATTCATATCAACTCGTTTTTGTTGAACAAAAGTCACTTTTGTCGAGACAAAATTGGATATTTGGTACAAGTCAAAAATGTCTCATTTGGCGCTACGTAGTTTTTGAGTCATTTTATATTTTTTTTCAGTCCACTCTGGGAGAAAAGCCAGTGATAAAAAAACCATTCCATCCGTCACGTGATAATAAGAATCAATCAGTGTGGATCGCTCCTCGGCCATTAAAACAAACAAAAGAAAGGTACATGTGTAATGCGATACGTAATAATTGCACATTCTCGGACCTTATGTCGCGCGCTCGAAGAAACGCGGGAACGAGAATGTGCGATTGGATACGTACATGTATTTGCATAACTTTCCAGGTGAGGAAGGAGGTTACCTCCCCCCCCCTCTTTTTAGATCCGCATATACATGTATAAAATTTGTGAAATGTATAAACTCTATAATCTCAAAATCTTTTTCTGCATTCAATGTCAGATTTTTTTCTTGTCTTACGTGAGCGATTTGACCAGTTGGAACTCGTGTTTCTAAGATATAAGAGCGGTTTAATACAAACTTACGATGCTTAATTACCTGAAACGTGCATGTCTCCTCCATGCTGCAAATTTACCTGTTTTTTAATTATGCTATTGAATTTGAAGACGTTTAACATTTGTATTAAATTTTGTAGATTGGCCTACTTTTGAAAAACTTAAATTATCTTGAATGATAAGTGATAGGGTTGTAAAATGTTTTCTCATTTGTATTTCTTGTAGCAAGGCATATTTGTTGGCACCTGATTTTTTTTCTACTGTTGACCTTGACTTCAGAGTTTGCTCTTTCTAAGAGAAAACAGTGTTTTAAATTTTCTTCAAGAATGCACTGAGTCGGAACTCTTCCTCTATTATTACATTGTTTAGATTGAGGGTCACTGACGAGGGTTAACTACCCGAAACATACATGTCTGGTCCATGCTACAAATTGATCTGTTCTAAAATGATGCTATTGAATTTGAAGACGTTTATCATTCGAACCACTTGGTGAGTGTTACTGCTGGTGGACCAGGAGTCCCCGAGGGCACATGTAACCAAGTTCGATCAACTTCGGTTGATCGTCCGTCTCTTCAACGCATTCGAAAAATTTCTGTATCAAAAAATCTTGAAATTTCTAAAACATGGGTCTTGTAGCATCATAGACATCCTACCCATCCTGCTACATTTTTCGGTACATTTTTGGATATAATAATTTTCACATGCACTCTTTGGCTATTTTACATTGTTTAGAATGAGGATCACTGACGAGGTGTTAACTACCTGAGGCGTGCATATCTGGTCCATCCTGCAAATTGATCTGTTCTTAAATGGTGCTATTGAATTTGATGACATTTAACATTAATATAAACACTAATTTCCTGTTGCAATGTGGAGCAGATGAACTTGTTCCCCGTGACATGGACTTTAAAGTGTATTGATTACTTCTTTCCAGGTTTGAGAAAAAGCTTTGTTTTGGCATTTTCCTGTTTTCGAGAAAAAAGACTTTGTGAAAATTTTGCTACTATGTTTGACATTTTAATGACATCATTCATGCCCATGTATTTCTTGCATCTATCTGTTTAGAATACCCTCCCTCCTTCTTTTCCCGAAGAAAAAAATCCAGTGAAATAAAGAAAATCTGATAACTTCTAAGGACTTTCAATATGTCTGATAGTCAAAACAATGATAATAATCACCAAAAATTGTAAAAGTATGCAGGGTGAATGTTTTATTATTCAGAAAAATGGAAAACTAATAATAAATTAAACATGTTAATAGAACATTTTGTAGAAATGGAGATAGAACAATATTGCATGCAACCTCCATGAAAAATTATTGGCCATGTGGTCAAATCTTACTCATTGATTGCACATTAGGGACCAACAACATTATTGCACTAAAAAATAGAGCAAGTTTTTTAGATGGCACAGATAAAACCCGGGAATATCTTTTAATAGAAATGACAAATATGGATAATGACCATATCCCTGTCTACAGTACAAAA
This sequence comes from Pinctada imbricata, assembly GCA_033119305.1. Classification (NCBI taxonomy): domain Eukaryota; kingdom Metazoa; phylum Mollusca; class Bivalvia; order Pterioida; family Pteriidae; genus Pinctada; species Pinctada imbricata. The sequence continues at coordinate 10,420,894 of VSWD01000014.1, read as the reverse complement.
TCGATAATTCAGAAAATCAGAAACCGAAGGCATACAAAATCAGGATAAAACAGGAACCAAAGCAAACAAAAACAAAAATTGAATACAATTTTTGGCCGGCTTGCGAAGCAAAATCCGGTCTATGAAATGGCGAAGTCCGTCTGTCCGTCCGTCCGTCGTTGCGTCAACATTTTGGTTAAAGTGTTGCGTTAAAGTCCGTTGAGAGAAAACTGTTTGGAGGAGCAACTTGAAACTTGACATGTTGATAGACCATGATAAGACGAATCAAAAACCGCAACAAAATTTGACCTAGTCACCTTGACCTTGGAGTTTGACCTACTCTTGAAAAACTTTAACCTTGGCCATACCTTTTGAATGGTAAGTGATAGGACTTTCATATTTCACTTGTGCATTTCTTGTGACAAGACCTTTCCATGGATACCAAAATTTTAACCTTGTGACCTTGACCTTGGAGTTTGACCTACTTTTGAAAAACTTTAATCTTGGCCATAATTTTTGAATGGTGAATGATAGGGCTTTTATATTTCACATATGAATATCTTGTCGCAAGACTTTACCATGGATACCAAAAGTTTTGACCTTGTAATTGACCTACTTTTGAAAATAAAATATATCTAGGCTATATCTCGTGAACAATAGAGGCTATGGCTTTGAAATTTCGCATGCAGAATCTTAATGACCAGATATTTTATTTGATATCATGAGTTTTGACCTAGTGACCTTGACATTGACCTTTGACCTACTTTTGAACTATAAGAGGTAGGGTTTTGATATTTCACATATGGATTCCTCATGACCAGAACTTTCATTTGATATCATGACTTTTGACCTAGTGACCTTGACATTGACCTTTGACCTACTTTTGAACTATAAGAGGTAGGGTTTTGATATTTCACATATGGAATCCTCATGACCAGAACTTTCATTTCATATCATGACTTTTGACCTAGTGACCTTGACATTGACCTTTGACCTACTTTTAAGTTATAAGAGGTAGGATTTTGATATTTCAGTTGTAGAATCCTCATTACTAGACCTTTCATTTGATATCATGACTTTTGATGAAATGACCTTGACATTGACCTTTGACCTACTTTTGAACTATAAGGGGTAGGGCTTTGATATTTCACATTTAGATTCCTTCTGACCATAGCTTTTTTCCATTGTGCAATAGTATTTTTATGACCTTTGACCTTTCTGTCTGCGCCAAAATGTATACGTCATCTAATACAAACACTTTAGCGGTTTATGGTTTATTATTAACAGGAGGAGATAGAACATGGTCTGGAAATGCTTATAGTATGTTTATCTCATATGTATTAAAAATGGAGATAGAACACTCATGCACTCAATGCGCGAATTTTGGATCATAGATATTATTTGGCCATTATTCTGAAACTTGTCATTTCATTCAAGAATATCTAAGTTAAAGGAGGTTATTATAACACCTTAGCACCATCCCACCAATGCTATTTGGACATGAATTTTATTTGGATATGCTACAATGTACTGAATCGACCCCCCAGGAAGTTTGGAGCCTCGCACTCTCTGGAAAGAAAATGCTCAAATTTAATTTCAAAAATATAACCAGAGGGCGCTACTAAATGGATTATGGCTGTGTCTAAAAGTCACCTTGGTTGAAAGCATCACTGATGAGGATTTTTAAATAACCGAAACACGTGTCTGGTACATAATAAATTGGTTTGAAATTTCCTTCAAGAAGGTATAGAGTTGGAACACTTCCGTATTATTTAATTACAAAAATACCGAAGGGAGCTTTCGTATTTCACACACACATTTCAATGGTAAGTGAAAGGGCAAGTCTTTCATTTTTGACATGCATATTCTTTGTGACAAGGCACATTTTTGATACCTATATGTTTACCTACGACTTGACTTTGGAGTTTGACCAACTTAGTGTAAAATTTTGCTGTATATATTTTACTCCGTCCGGGTTACATCTGCGTTTCACGTGTGAATTTGTGTTTTGTTTGACTTCTATACACAATGTTTTAGGTCACTGACGTTTTCCTTTGAGAGGCCGAAGCCTGTTGACCAGGACAAGCTCGCGTCATCAGTGTCCAGCCATCAGGCCGTGTTCCTGAAGAAGATACTACAGGATAAGGAGGTGGAAATACAGATGTTACGTAATCAACTGATGAAAGCCAATACTGAAAATGTCAAACTTATCAACGAGTTGGAAGGGTGAGACTTTTTTCTGTCTGTCTGTCGGTCGGTCGGTCGTTCTGAGTGATCCTTAGTGACACTCCCTAGATGATAAAATACAGAAGTATTACGATTTTATTAGAAATCTCTAATGCGGTAAGATAGGGAATTTTTGTAACCCGACAGTGTTCTAAATAATCGCAGTGTTTCGCAGTTATTGTTTTCTATATTATAATTCCATGGATTTATCACGTATAGATTTGTACAAAATCAACAAATTTTAAAACAAAAAAAAAACCTCCCCAAAACAAAACAAAAAACAACACAAACAAAAAGAGGCCCAAAACAAACAAAATTTGGTTAAAGGAGAGTCGATCCTTACTTTTTAAGAAGACAAGATATAAGTTAAGATTGGATGCCAAATATTCTTGTAATTACATGTACATACATGAACATGCATATCATATATAAGCGAAGCAAGAAACCACTTTTGATTTTTTTTCTAACTACAAATGTAACTGCTACAGTAACTGCGATTTTTTCTTTCATGTATGATATTGACTTCCACTTCACCTTGCATAAGCAAAATGCGTAAAAATTAGATAATATTTTCATAAATTTCAGATATCGAGGTAAAAATTACGATGAAACCTACAACGAAAATTTGACTCTAAAAGATAACCTTTCCCGAGTTATACGTGAAAATATCATGCTGCGCGGAAGGATACGACAGGACGGAAACTCAAAGCTACAAAATAGTCCCAACCGAGGAAGATCGGCACCGATAAACAGTTTGAATAGAGAATAAACATAATTTTATTTTTATTATGACCTTCATAAATGAAAATTAATAATTAAAAATTGATGTACATGTATTTTGTATGAATTTTTGTTTATGAATAAATGCAGGGAAATTGAAATCATCATCATTATCATCATCATCATCATCATCATCATCATCTTCTTCTTCTTCTTTAAAGATTTATCTATTATCACATAAAGCTCATTTTTCGATTTTGCGTAATAATTTCGCACTTTTCCTTGAGGGAGGTAATCTAGTGTATTGAAGAGATCTTGATTTAGCTAAGCTTTCTTGAGATATTATATTAAGAACAGATGCAGACAAATAATGCACCATTTACTTAACACTAAAGATCAGCTGTGATTGGATAGACGCCGTAATTGATCACAGGGGATGCTGTTATGTAAGTCTGTACGTATATATCGGCTGATTCATCACTTTTTATATCAGTTTGACATTGATTCAAACAATAAAACAAGCGCGGGTCAAGGGGGGGGGGGGGGGGGGGGGGAGGGGGGGGGGGGGGGTGGCAAGGGTTTATGTTCGCCATTTGAATTTGCGGAACATGCTGATTTTATCCTATTTTTTCCTTTAAAAATTCCTATATTTGTCCTCAGGCTATATTTCAATCTTTGATATACATGTACATGTACCTTTTTACCTATCAATGTCCGTTTGTGTGAGTACTATTCTCTCATACATAGTGCCCGAGCGTCAGCGAGGGTACTATATACCTCAAAAAACAACACTATGAGAGAATAGTACCCACACAAACTGGCATTAAGCAATTTTTTAAAACATTTTTAGAAAGGACAGATGTTACAAAGAAGTTGTAACACGTGTATTATAATGCGTTACTCTCCAAGCGACTTAACAGCAATAGTGCCCGGTCGCCGGGCACTATTCTCGCATAGTCCCTTGTTCTCAACCAATGGAATTCCAAGGATTTATCATGTGATGCACTATTTTCCTATATTTTGAGAAGAAGTCGGTATGATCCATGGTACATGTAGTTGTATAACTTCGTTCAAAACCACTAAGGCTACCCTGTCCCCCATGGACTGGGTCTAGATTCCCCTGGAATAAAGATCTAGATCCACTCTTCAAGACATCTATAGAGATCGTGGAGCAATGAGGCCATCTCTCATACATGTACGTTGTTTAGTATAAGACTAAACAACGCATGAGAGATGACCTTATCAGGTCCGTTGTTACTGGCATCCTGGGGGTGAGTTCCGCTGTGGTCAGTACAGAGTAATCTTGCTGGAGATCTATCCCTATTGTTTTGAAGCGGAGAAAGAAAATTTAATACTCTAGACAGACACCTTTTACCTATTGGACATAACCGGATTTGACTCGTTTCTGTTTGGCATTCGCGGCGGGTGTTGCATGCAGTCAGGGGACGCTTACTACTCCCGGGCACCTGGTCCTGCCTCCATTCGGGGGTTCACGATTGCCTTATTAATGGAGACTTTAAAAACAATCATGTCATATTCAACTGGATCTTTGATTCCTGCACTGCGATTGTTACTTTTAAGGTATACATTCAAGACACCTGATGGCTGTAGATTTTAATATTATATTTTAGATATATTTCAAAACTAAACTATTGCTACCTAAAGTTAACTGTTTCACAATTGTACGAAATCATAAAATAAAATGTGTCTCAAAAATCATGCGATGAAACACAAGTTTACGTAATGATCTAGACCTTCAAATTTTATGGAGTTACATTGATTTCCCTTTTCTTTAGATACAATCGCGGATCTAGAAGGGGTTTGAAGAATGTTCAGGGACAGTCCTCCCCCTGGAATTTGTCCCCAAAAAAATCTTATTTTTCCTTTTTATGCCCCCCTTCGAAGAAGAGGGGACATATAGGTTTGCCGCTGTCGGTCGGTCGGTCTGTCGGTATGTCGGTCGGTCCGCGACATCAGTTTCCGTTCAATATCTCTGGAATGGATTCACATATTGAAATGAAATTTTGTATACAGACACATCAAACAAAAATCTAGGTCAAGTTCATATTTGGGTCTGATCAAAAAAATTTTGACAGAGTTATGCCCCTTGCATTTCGAAAAATACCAAAATTTCAGGGTTTCCGTTCAATATCTCTTGAATGGAGTTACATATTGAAATGAAATTTTGTATACAGACACATCAAACAAAAATCTAGGTCAAGTTCATATTTGGGTCCGATCAAAAAAAATTTGATAGAGTTATGCCCCTTGCATTTCGAAAAATACCAAAATTTCAGGGTTTCCGTTCAATATCTCTTTAATGGAGTTACATATTGAAATGAAATTTTGTATACAGACACATCAAACAAAAATCTAGGTCAAGTTGATTTTTGGGTCCGATCAAAAAAAATTTGATAGAGTTATGCCCCTTGCATTTCGAAAAATACCAAAATTTCAGGGTTTCCGTTCAATATCTCTGGAATGGATTCACATATTGAAATGAAATTTTGTATACAGACACATAAAACAAAAATCTAGGTCAAGTTCATATTTGGGTCCGATCAAAAAAATTTTGACAGAGTTATGCCCCTTGCATTTCAAAAAATACCAAAATTTCAGGGTTTCCGTTCAATATCTCTGGAATGGATTCACATATTGAAATGAAATTTTGTATACAGACACATCAAACAAAAATCTAGGTCAAGTTTATATTTGGGTCTGATCAAAAAAATTTTGACAGAGTTATGCCCCTTGCATTTAAAAAAATACCAAAATTTCAGGGTTTCTGTTCAATATCTCTTGAGTGGAGTTAAATATTGAAATGAAATTTTGTATTCAGACACATCAAATGAAATCTAGGTCAAGTGTATATTTGGGTCCGATCAACAAAATTTTGACAGAGTTATGCCCCTTGCATTTCGAAAAATACCAAAATTTCAGGGTTTCCGTTCAATATCTCTTGAGTGGAGTTACATATTGAAATGAAATTTTGTATGCAGACACATCAAACAAAAATCTAGGTCAAGTTCATATTTGGGTCCGATCAAAAAATTTTTGACAGAGTTATGCCCCTTGCATTTCAAAAAATATCAAAATTTCAGGGTTTCCGTTCAATATCTCTTTAATGGAGTTACATATAGAAATGAAATTTTGTATACAGACACATCAAATGAAAATCCAGGTCAAGTTTGTATTGAGGTCCGATCGAAAAAAAATTTGACAGAGTTATGCCCCCTGCACTTCGAAAAATACCAAAATTTCAGGGTTTCTGTTCAATATCTCTTGAGTGGAGTTACATATTGAAATGAAATTTTGTATACAGACACATCAAATGAAAATCTAGGTCAAGTGTATATTTGGGTCCAATCAACAAAATTTTGACAGAGTTATGCCCCTTGCACTTCGAAAAAACCCCAAAATTTCAGGGTTTCCGTTCAATATCTCTTGAGTGGAGTAACATATTGAAATGAAATTTTGTATACAGATACATCAAATGACAATCTAGGTCAAGTTCTTATTTGGGTCCGATCAACAAAATTTTGACAAAGTAATGCCCCTTGCACTTGGAAAAATACCAAAATTTCAGGGTTTCCGTTCAATATCTCTTGAGTGGAGTTACATATAGAAATGAAATTTTGTATACAGACACATCATATGAAAATCTAGGTCAAGTTCATATTTAGGTCCGATCAAAAAAATTTGGACAGAGTTATGACCCTTGCCATGTGAAAAATACCAAAACTTCAGGGTTTCTGTTCAATATCTCTTGAGTGGAGTTACATATTGAAATGAAATTTTGTATACAGACACATCAAATGAAAATCTACCAGGTCAAGTTCATATTTAGGTCCGATGAACAAAATTTTGACAGAGTTATGCCCCTTGCACTTCGAAAATACCAAAATTTCAGGGTTTCCGTTCAATATCTCTTGAGTGGAGTTACATATTGAAATGAAATTTTGTTTTCAGACACATCAAATAAAAATCTAGGTCAAGTTCATATTTGGGTTCAATCAAAAATTTTTATGCCCCCTTTGAAGAAGAGGGGACATATTGCTTTGCCGCTGTCTGACTTTCTGTCTATCGGTCCGTCGGTCAGTCCACGACATCAGTTTCCGTTCAATACCTCTGGAGTGGATTCACATATTGAAATGAAATTTTGTGTACAGACACATCAAATGAAAATCAAGTATAAAGTTGTGACGGACTTTAATCACAGAAGGGGTAGGGGGCATTAATGTTTTACAAACATGACTTTTAACTTGTTTATGTATACATGTAATTCTTTTTCAAAACCCCCGATCGCTGATGGTTTGGACCCTCTCCCGTGGAATATTTTCTGTTCAGATCCGCCCATTCATTTTCCAAAACGATAAGGCCTTGACTTTTAAACATGAATATTTTTTATTCCATTTTCTTCATAGTGTGGAAGATTATAACGATTTTTCTGACAGAGAATTGAATTATATTATCAAATTCAAAGGTATGACGCAAACATCTTTGGTGTTTTATGAAGGATATCAAATTAGTGGAAATTAACCCCCATTACTATGAATTACAGCTATCCCTTATTCCAGAAGGTCGTAAATTTAATTGATCCTCGCCGATTACATGCTATTTACGTTAAAGACCAGTCAAAAGAGCTATATTTTCGCAAAATCAATGAAAAACTCCCAAAGTTCTCTACCGTACACATAGTTTCGTAAAAGGCTCGAAGGAAGGAAATATGACTTGCACGTACGGATGGGATAGGACTAAAACGCCGAAATAGTGAACTACGGATCAATACGGTTTACGAAACTTATGATTCGCTCCTTACAAAAAGATGTAAGCTAGCGTCAACTTCGTATTATGGCAAGAAAACAAATGGTATTGACTGATAACACGTGTCTAATGTTGATGGGGAATATGTAACCGATCTGTTACATTTCTTTGTAGTAATTGGCTAAACAGTCGGAAAGAATGCAACTAGTTATTCATCGCCGGCTCATTCCTAGGAGATACTAAAAAGTGCTCAAGTTAGCCTGCGTAAGACTTGAGATGACATGGGCTTGGGTGGGGATCTAGAGCATGTTACGTCACAAACGTTTTCATAAGTTTAGGGTGAAACGCAAGTGACAAAGTTAAAACTGGGAATTATCATAAGGAGGCAGAAGGGTAAGTTATTTTCCAATTATGAATACATTATAATTATCAACATTATTTCGAATGAAGTATTTATAATATCTTAACAAATGCGCCATTCGTGTGAATTTATTTTCTCATTTCTAATTTGAGGTAAAACTTCATTATGGACTGTGCATACAAGTCATACATGTATATGCGTGCATTTTTTGTCGTTTAAAATAAACTATTTACTAGTATACAGAAAAGAAAACTCTAAAGAAGGACGTTAACCGTTTGTTAGTTTAAATCATGATAATCATAAAAAAAAATCTACAGCTATATAAACTTTAATTTGAATAGTAGCGCGGATCTTGAAGGGGCGGATTTATGCGAGGGTCGGGATGCCTACTGGAATTTGTACATTTTATTTTTTTTATTTATTTATTTTTTTTTTTTCGCGATACTGACAAATTGGGGTACCATATTCCTAAAGCGGATCCACATTAGGTTAATAAAGGACGCAGGTGAGGGTACAAAAAAATCTAATCGAGATTGAGTTAATTGCTTATTAATATATATTTCCAATATTTAGACAAAATATATCTCACTTTGTCACCTTTCCTCACACTGGCCAGGCTCTAACACCTAGATGGGAACTGCGAACTTTAGCATATATGATGTACATGAACATGTACGATGTTAGACGATATACATTCACTTAAGGTCAAGGTCGAGGTCATGAAAACATACATAGGACAAGTGGTGCGGATCTAGAGGGGTGTTTGGAGATCAGGACCTCTTCCTCCCTATGAAATATTATAAATTAAAAGTTTTCTCTCAAAACCAAGTTGAAATCCTAGCGACCCCCCCCCCCCCCCCCTTCGACGAATTGCACCCCTGCATGGACACAGTTTCTCGATCCGCTCATGCAGGAAATATTTGACAGAGACAGAGAGAGAGAGAGAGGGGGGGGGGGGGGGGGTTAAGGTCGGGACTAAATCTGTAATGAATCGAACTCTGCGTACTTTAAAAGTTTAGACTCAGACTAATTGGGAAAGAAGATACGTGTAAGATTGTATTGATACATGTAAGATTGCGTGCCACAAAAGAGGAGCTTTTTCATATTATTGAACGCTACCTTTATCTATATATTAATAAATGCTTGTAATAAATCAGAAAGGAGGGGAAATTGATCTCTTGCAAGCAAAACAACATCTTGGTATGATGAGCTGTTCACCAGTCTTATCTTGTATATTTTGTACGTAACGACTTTTATTTTTCTTTTAAGTTGCTTAGCATTTTCTGAAATAACAGGGGCGGATCTTAAAAATTGTAGCAAATTTTAGGGGTGCCTGACCCCCTACCCCCCCCCCCCCCTTCTAGATCCGCGTTTGAACAAAGTCGATATGAATGAAGTAATAGATCCGTTTTTTTGATATATATTGTGTACATCTACTTGTCTTACATGTCTGTCTGTCTGTCCACTCGAAACTCCTTTCCCAGTGTTTTTGACTGGCTGCGTTTGCATATATATAATGTTTTCAGGTAATATTTACATGTTAAAGAAGGAAATAAAGAATTTAAATTTAGATATTATTTATCATTTTACGTATTTGAAGGAGGATCTTCTCCTTATTTTCTACAGGGGCTACCTATTATGTTTCCTCTAAAACCCAAAGGTTTCTCTATAAGATGGTATCCACTTATGATAAAAATAGTATCTGTACCAAAAAATGAAAGGAGAGGGAAAATAACAGAAAAAAAGTTAAACATGATCGTACTGTTTCGGAGAGGGATCAAAAGGGAACTAAAATGGATACACGTTTTTCTCTTGTTTTTATCCCATTTTTCCAAGCTAAAATAAAATCGCGGTTTTCAATATCATATAACAGTATTGGAAATTAGCAAAAACCTTGGTTAAAAAGCAGTGAAAACCGTTTTTATATCAAAGATTTATTAAAGGCAATACCATTGTACTGCATGACAGAGCAGTTAATGCAAAAATCTAGTTGAAGCCAATAAACTATTTTAAATGCCCCGCTGTACAATGTATACAGTACGGATGGATCTAAAAAAAATCCAGGGGAAGGGGTCCATCAAAAAGAAGGGGGAGGAAGAGTTCCACCCTATGAATTTGAAATAAAAATAAAAGTAAACACTAGAAAAAGAAGATTGGGGGGGGGGGTTGCAAATTCAAATAAGGAGGGGAATCCTGACTCCCTAACCCCACTCTAGTTCCGCGCTAGATATTTTAAACGAAATGATACCGTAACGTTCCCTTAATTATGTCCGCTGTACACAGGATATCAAAATTTCATTATAATGAAGTGAAGAAGTATATACAATCAAAATTTTTCAGTTGCTCTGGTTCAAATTTCTGATCTTTTGAGTCTTGTGATATTATCAAATTAACAAATGATTTAATCAGTGGAATGAATAAGGAGTCGGGTATAGATAGAGCTATACAGTTTCGTAGATGTGGTTTTAAATTATGACACGAGAATAATAGAAATATTAGAATCTTTATATAGGTATATAAATCTGAGAAACTTCAGCGATATTGAGAAAATATATAATCATATACATTAGGGAAGTCTTCATTCAAAATAAAGGTACGAATTTCATATAATTTTACATAATAAGGCCATTCCAAGTTTTATTTCTGTTTAGCGTCCGCGTGCGCGTAGGTTTTCAGCATGTGTGGTGAAAAAAAAAACTCACAAAAGGTCGATTTCCCGGACGTCAAATTTGACATCTTTCTACTACGGTAATTTTCCCCCTTTTTCGAAGGTGTTTGGTGAGGGGCAGTTCCGAAATGAGTTGTCAGGGTGGTTCTAAAGGGGTACTGTCTGTGCTGTTAAGGTGCATATAGATATTTTGTTTTTGTTATTTATTTTTACACTGAGAGATCCTCAAAATTATTTTTATTGATTTGAAATTCAATAAATGTTGAAAATTGTTTCGTTTTTTTCTACGTCCTCTTGTTTTTTAATTGAATAGGTAGGTAGGTTTTTGTCATCCGGGTGGACGCTAAACAGAATAAAAACTTGGAATGGCCTAACATAAATACATGTACCTATGGGGGAACTACAATGAGTTCATAATTTGACCATGCAACTTTATAAATGTATGACATGTGCTCTCTAAAAGATGACAATTTTCGTGTGTTTGCGTGTGTGTGTGTAGGGGGGGGGGGGTGAGGATGTCCGGCTTGACGGAAGAAGAAGCATTACCAGCATACATATTGTAATAAAGCGATCTTGGTGGGGATTTTTTTTCAAGGGGGGTTCCAATCTGTAATGCTAGGTAAATTATGCTCATAGCAAAAAAAAAAAAAAATAATAAAAACCATTCATATAAAACCATTCATATAGAGAGTGAATGCTTATACCGCTGACCCCTCCTCTTTTTTTTTTTTTTTTGTCATCATACACATGGAAATAATCGCAGACCTAGGGGGATTGGAGAGGAGAACCCCTGCAGACCCCCTGGAATTCTCCAAAAATCCTTAATTTTCCCCGTTTCTAAAAGTAAATCTTTTCAAAATCATATGCTGGATCCCTTTTACGGTCCTGAACCCCCCCCCCCCCCCCCCCTGTCTAAAATTTCTAGATCCGTCCATGGGTAGAAGGGGAAACGTGCTATGTTCATGTCGCCTTAGCTCTTCTATCATGCCAAAGGTTTGTCTTCTCTGTGCCAATAATAATATTACAATCCCCCGACCCTCACTGTAAATCTTCCTTTCTGACAACTCCAATTTCCTATGCCGTATTACATGGACATACATGTCGTAAGTCTGCATTCCTCTATACAAGTCTGTCTTATTCTGGATTCATCTCGACTTGAACAATATATCCAACGTCGAACAAATGAAACCATTGAAATAGAAAAAAAGGCGATCCGATTTCGGAAGGCGTATTTTACGATTTTGAGAACATTACATCTAACAAATTAAAAAAAAATTTCACAAATTTGAGGTGGGTCTTTAGCACCACCCCCCCCCCCTTTCCCGACCTGGACCCCCCCCCCTTATTTAGATCAGTTCATGGAAGTTGAAAAGAAAAACTAGCGCAAGTATCAGAGTCTGTGAAAAGATATTACAATAAAAAGTTTCACTATAATTGTTACATAAAATACACACTATAAAAGCATGAAATTATTGAGGAAACAAGCTCTATGTTTGTGAAACATAAATACACCCGGTGGCAGCTTTGATAATATAAAACCAAGTTTAAAGTTTAAGAGATGAAGGTCAAATGTCAAGGACAAGGTCAAAAAATGGTGATAAAAGATGCATTTTCTCAAGATATATACACATATGCAAAATATGAAAGCCCTATGTATCATTTTTTACTTAAAATCTAATCCTCTTTTATTGAAAGCGGGACTGAATGACGGACGTATGGACGAATAGACGGGCGGACAAGCAGACGAACACACCGATCGCTCAGATATGCCCCCTTGGTCAATTGACCGAGGGCATAATTTTTTTTCATCCGAATGAAACGACAGCCGCTGTAAATATGTTTAATGCATGTACTTGACCGAGGGCATAATTTTTTTTCATCCGAATGAAACGACAGCCGCTGTAAATATGTTTAATGCATGTACATGTACTTACAAAATGTACGACAACGAGATCATTGGGATTCCAAGAATTTGGGAGATTGTATGCACAGAATACGGACAACTTCAACATATATCCCTGAAGTTTATTGATCACATTCGCTGATTTTGAAAAAAAAATATTGGGGGAGAGACAAACTTAGGCAATCCAGGGAGTGCCTACACTTTTAAAGTTTGAGTTACACCATCGTCGGAAACCACGGCATCTTCTCCGTTTTACTACGTATTTAAGATACCGTGGGACAGCCTATGGGGAAACCCTTGTATTCTGGAACGATTTAGGCCAATCAGAACAAACGTTACAAATCCCTTCAACACAAAAGAACTGAAACTATTCAAACCGACTATTTCATTTGTTACTATAAATAACCGTATGACGCATACATGTAAACGAGACTTCCCGGACTCTTGCGCCCACGGCCTATCATTAAGGGCAATATGCTGTGGGTATCCGTCGATGGAAAACGTAAAATTGGGAAACATGCTGCAATAGTTTTGGCAAAATCCTAAAAGGGGAATGGGTCCGAACTCCCTTTCTAGGATTCTTTTTCAGTGATTCTTGCTTCTAAACCACACAGTGTCATGTGATTTCAATTAAGTGACACACAGTACGGGTTTATAGTTCCTGTGTCATTTGTGTTTTGTGTGGTTGTGTGTTTGTTTGCCTGGCCTGAAAATCCCCCCCCCCCCCCCTTGATCCTTTCAAAAAGTCAAATACTGCAACCTCGGTCCGTTTTAGACATAACATGTTTACGTGTTCAGAACGAAAACATATAGGACATGTTTTACCAAATGTTATGACATAACAACATTGCATTTGTGTGAATCAGACGGATTCTTTTTCTGTTTTATTGCATTGAGTCTGTTTTTCATTTAAAATAGATTTACAAGCATTCTAGCTCCTAAACTGCGCTAACGAGCCAAAGCAAACAGTCAAGTACAAAAATGTATGCTTTTTTTTTTCTTAGAAATATTTCGACGCGCCCGGTGCAGCGTAAATAGGTGCATTCGCAAATAGAAAATAATTTTACACGTCGGTGCTCGTGAAGTGAAGAGAATGAAATATTACATAAACAAATTTGAAACAGTATACCAAAACTTCTTCAAAAATGTGATAAGGATTCCTGCAACGTGAATACATTGTTTATCAAAGCATGACTTAAGGTAGCTCGCACCCTGCACAGAGGCGGTTTATAATTTGAATCCCACATCCTGTTTACTGAATCACCATGTATTACATAACCATAATTACTCTTTTCATTCCTTGGTGTCGGATTTAATTGTCCCCCCTTTCATACCTTTTAATTTTGACAAGATACGTTTGTTTCTGGCAAAAAGATTATTAATGGATAGATTCCAGATTAATAAACTTTCATATGCGAATCCAAAGAGGAAAGGAAAATAATGATCAGAAATTTTCGTTAAGATAAGCACTTTGCATATGCGAATCAAGAGGGGGGGGGGGGGGGGGTAAGAGGGTCTGACTCAGTATCCCTTGGTGTAGTTTTTTAAATTGTTAATTGAAGGATACATAAGTAACATTCAATATCCTTTCTAACTTATACATGTAAGTAATACTACCGCAAAACATTCTAATTGTCTATCTGGTTCCTCTCCCATTCATTGGCAAATGGCAAACATGACGATTTTAACTTCAGCACCACAGAGTTACATGTAGAAATATATATTTTAAATGAAATTTCCTTAAAACGCACAGGCTTGCCTTGGTAATTTTGACAAGCACTGAATTAGTCTATGTAATGGATACCGTTGTCGTCATAGAAAAGGGTAAAAAGTTGAAAAAAAAACCCAGTCATCTAAAGCTTGGATTATTAGTTTATTATGGTAATTGAACTTGTACAATTTTGATGAATTAGACGAAAATGAGATCATTAAAAACTTTCAAAACTTGAGGCGAAAAAAGGAGATCTTAATTTTGCTTTGTGTTCACCCTGCCCGGAGATATGTACATGTACATGTAAACTAATTTGTCTTACTTAAACTTTGTCCAGGGCACAAATGATTTCAAACAAGACAAACATAATGCATACATATAAAAGATTGCGTAACAAAATATATATTAATTGGGTGAATTTGGTTAAAGATGTTACCATGGCAACGGGCATTTGATCGATTGAACTAGTCAACTCGCCAAGAATCTATTTCGAGATTTATTAATACCAGGGGAATGCTGCATCCTATTTTTGCATATACATACATTCTACCGCTTAGACGTATAAAAAAGGAAGACGGAAAATGATGTGGAAGATATACACGTTAATCATACGTGTACGAAAAGTCGATACAGATGCACTAGGTTCTCAGTAAATGATAATAAAGAAGACGTACTTGACAGATTATTTCCCTTTCTTATTTCTGTAGTAATAAATCAATCTATCAACGTGATAAATTAAGGATGTTTTGAATTGCATTTTATTTCAATTTTTATGTTTTACTAATCAGCCGCGAATCTAGGAAATGTTCAAGGGGAGGGGGTGGAGAGGGGGGGGGGGGGGGGGGGTCGGTGGTTGGATCCCCTTTCGAAAACAGCTGTTACAACATGATTTTCTTAAAAGATATAAATAGTGTGAACTTTCATTCTGCGATTTAAAGTTTCTTTAATTGAATTTGTTTGAAGATATATATATGGAAGGTGGAAAGGCAAAGCCAGTGGCACGAAATCATTCTTTTGTGTTATTTTTAGTTAACTTACAGGTAACCTTTCCATGAATAAAAAAGCACTTCTACCTTGGAAAACGCAAATAAAGGTGTAAAAATAAGAAAAAATATGAAAATATGAAAATTGACTCCTTTTTTTGCAAACAATACTCTAAAAACCTACTCGCCTGCTGACGCTTAGCAAAGATAAAACTTGGTGTAGCCTAATTGTTCTCGTTGCTTCTCGTGTGTGTCCCACTGTTCTCACTGCTGGTCGTCACCGAAACATGTTGGGGATCTCCTCATCCTGCCCTCCCCCCTTTCCTAATCTAGATCTGCGCATGCTAAACGATTCCCATTGTTACATGTAGATCCATGAATCAAAGATTCTACATGTAACCTATTTGTACTTCTAGATCCTAATCGAACATATATGTATAGACCTCCCACGTCAATCTTGACAGTACATGTAGAACACAATATGTAGCATTTAGTATACATGTATATATTATATCATCTAATTAAAGTCTCTACCGATTTCGTAATTTGTACTGAGTTGATAGAATTGCTCAATTCTTTTCAGCTTCTTACATATTCGAAGTCGGATCCATATACATGTAGATCTAATGATCGACCTTAAGGTATAATTTCGTCAGTTGCATATGTAATATTCATACCGCGGTAAGTAAGATTTTTTTATTTAAAATAAATTAAACTTTCAATTTGTATCATGTATACAATGTAATTTTTTTTTCGAGTAAGTAACTCCATGTTTATTTAGCGCATTACTATAAGACACAAAAGTTCGGTCTGTCTGTAAGACCCATATGGGCATGTTCTTAGGGGACATGACGAATCTAGAAAATTTTCCAGGGGAGGGGGTACAGGCCGTCCGGGGGGGGGGGGTCCATCCTGTGATTAAAAATTATACGTATTGCTCATACTAGTGAAAAGCTGGGGCATAAATGACAAATTCTAAGCGGGATGTTCCTGGCTCCGTAACACCCCTACCCCCCCCCCCCCACCTAAATCTGCGCTTGTTCTTTTAGGGGAACATGTCATTTGAATAGCGTCCTTTAGTAGATGGCCAAAACTAGTTGTTCGTGCCTAGTGTTTAACGTCTTCAAATTCATTAGCATCATTTTAGAGCAGATAGATTTACAGCACGAACCAGACATGAACGTTTCGGGTATTTATAACCCTCGTCAGTGATCCTCAATCTAAAAAAATGTAATATGGCCAAAATCTGTGAAAATTGTGTCCTTAATATACCGAAAGACGTAGCAAGATGGCTGAGATATGATGCTAAAGGACCCAGGTTTAAGAATTTTGAGACAATTTTGTAAACAGAAATTTTCAAATGCGTTTGAAGAAAAGACCAACCGAAATTGATCGAACTTGGCTACATGTGCCCTCGGGGACTCCTGGTCCACCAGCAGTGACACTCACCAAGTGGTACAAATGTTTAACGTCTTCCAATTCATTAGCATCATTTTTTACAGCATGGACCAGACATGCACGTTTCGGGTATTCAACCCTCGTCAGTGAAACTTACAATAAACATCCAGCATTTACACCTACCCAATCCCCGAAACCTGAAAAAGAAGTCAAATGTAGACTCAGGTGAATTTCGCATAGATGCGCTGAATACGCGCCTGGAGTTTGCATGAATACTGCATGGATACACACCTGGAGTATCAATATGATATGTATGACATTGTACATATACGCGAAGGCATCGCTTTGTATTGTTATAAGATTACCAACGTAGTATTTTGAAGTGCCAAATAAATCACTTTACTAATCAAATTGGAAAGTTAAAATCAAGTGCAGATCTAGAGGGGGCTGGAGGGATGATAGACTAAAAGAGACTGAAACTCACCATGTTTGTTAAAGAACGAAGTCGGACGAAACTGTTGCCCAACGATTTTTCCATTTTGAAGGTCTGACTTGTTGATGGGACTAAAGAAAACATTTATCTAAGTAAGTCTACCCTCCTCGCGTTTTTTTTTTTTTTTTTTCCTCGCTTCGTTTTTGCATTTTGCATTTTTGACAATTTTTAACTCCCTACCAAACTAAACAGGCAAAGCGAAAGTTCGGGGAACCGACCAATCAGAACGAAGGATAAAGAAAGTTGATCACGTGATATTTGTATTCTTCGTTCTGATTGGTCATCAGACTTAATTCGTTCTACATGTATAACAAACGTGGTGGGATTCAGTCTCCTTTAGCGGCAGCGGTAGAGACTGGATTATTTAGTCTAGAGGGATGAGGGCATGTACCCCACGGAATTTGTCAGAAATATTCCTATTTTGCCCTTTAAGCGTATGATTTTTTTTCTCAAAATCATATGGATGAAACGCCCCCTCCCTTCTCAGGAAAAAATTTCCAGTTCCGCCAATGAAAACGATGAAGAAAGTGTGTAAATGTTAAAGTTGAATTAGTCTGGTTTCAAAGATGAGATGACTGTCGACATTCAAACATGATTTCAATTTCTGAAATTGTGAGAAAAATAAAATAACGTATCATTCAATTGTTGCACATGGCTTTATTTTCGGATATCAGACAACCAAAAACGAATAGATAAATAAATAAATAAACCCATCATCATCACCATTGATTTTATTGGTTTTTCAAGATAAGATGTTGTGTAGGGTTTTTTTTTCTTGAAAAACCCCCCAAGGGACCTAAACCAAAATAGTTTCTTAATGAGGCCTTACTTAGTTACACGGAAGCTCGACACTAACGATCCTCAATAAAATCCACTTTTTTCCCTTCATTCAAAAAATAAAGAGAAAGTAGGGGAAAATGACATAATGGGTCCGTGGCCTTGACTTCCTAAGCTTACTTTTTCCCACGCATGGTTTTGACAGGTAAAAATGTCCCTACTCGTGAATTTAACAGATGAATTTTGTATTTTAATGTTATTTTCTATACATAATAGTCAAAATAACATAATGAACACAGACATAGATAGGTAAATTTGTTTTCATTAAAGATACAGTACATTAAACAGATTAAAGAAAGGTACCCTAACACTTAAAAATTGAGAAATATCAAATATCCATCATATGCTTTTGAACCCTCCAAATTCAGTGATGATACGAATATGTTTATTTGATTTGTTTTATTTTATGATAACAAGTCATATAGAAGAAACGTCACAACACATAAAATGATATTGTAACATAAATCTAGGTATGATATATCTCCAAACATTAGGGTACCCCCTTATGATTTCATAACATTTTTGACCAAGAATATGTACTAAATCCAACTTTTTGCATAAAAAAACAGATGATTTTTTTTCATTTTGTAATATTTCATAAAATTATGTATGTAGATGAAGAAAAAATCACATACAGGTACACAGTTTTTGAAATGATCAAGGTATGGCTCCAAACACAGGGGTACCCCCTTATAATGTTATCATATTTTCGACAAATAATATATAGTATATCACATTTTTGTGCAAAAAACAACAGATGGAATTTCTTCAAATTGGATCATTTTATACGATAATGTATATAGATGGTGAAAAAATCGCATACAGGAATACAATTTTATAAATGATCAAGATATAGCTACAAACATAAGGGTACCCCCTTTATACTTTCATCACATTTTCAACTAAGAAATTATACTATATGATTGGTGTGCACATTGATATATTGCACCATCTTTGGCTTCTTTTGACATTTAAGATCTTCTGTCTGTGTTTTTCAATGCGCTAGCTCGTCCCTCACCAGCCATTGTAAAACATTATACGCAGACTGCTGCATATATGGAAAAACCTATAACGGTTCGAGTAGGGAGCCACCTTAAATTAATCTTCTTTGACATTTGTAAAGACTAATAGAAACAGATAAGACTGTGTAATTATTTTCATAGTAATAGTCTGCAAAGCTTAAAAAACGTACTCATATGTCAAAGTTCTTAGATTATGACCGAGGGCATCTATATATGAACGTTGTAAGGAATCTTATTTCTAAAGATCGTGCATGTTTTACTTTTTAATCTTTTTTTCACAAGGTGAAATTAGAATAAAAAAGATATATAATCGTTGACAAAGGAGCAATATAAAGATCCCTACTAAAGTCGATACATGTACTAGCTAGTATATCACACTGTCACAAATACAGTATTATAAGGCCGTGGTAATTTAATAAAAAGATTTTGTTTTACGTCCCTATTATTTTCTGAAAGGTACCCCAGCTCCCATCAGACAAGAAAACACAAACTCATACATCATCATTCAGAATCTCTCTGATAAAAGAAGGAAAAAGAAGAAAAAAGTGGAATTATTTTCCAGGGGAGCTTGATATAAGCTGAAATTGTTCTCACAAGTAAATATTTAATGATATGTTGAGATAGGTTTAGAGGTCCTGGTTCTAATGGTACTGTAAGTTCTAAAGGATATGGTTTGATTTCAATTTTTTTTTCTCTCTAGTTATCAAAATGGATGTTTGTGAGTGAACAATTCTCCAAAAATGCAATGATCGCTGTGCGATATGAGTCCCCTACCGGCGGCATAAATTTATGACTTGCATCTCTGTTCATCAGTTCATCTTCTTCAACAACAGCCAAGAAAGGTCTGGGAAACTGAATTCACGAAATTTGCTAAGTCCAAGGGCCATAACTCTTGTGAAAATTAGTCAATCTAAATTAAACTCAAATCTGCATCACACTATAATAATGTATTCACATACAAAAAATCAGCTCATTATCTGCAATAACAGGCATGGAAAAGTCCGGAAAACTGAAACTTTCATAAAATTTGCTAAGTCCAAGGGCCATAACTCTTGTAAACATAGGCCAATGGAAACCAAACTCAAACTTGGTCTGTATCACACTGAGATGAATTCATTTACCAAAAATCAGTGCATTATTTGCAATAGAACCAAAGAGAAGTCCGGAAAACTGAAATTTTCATAAAATTTGCTAAGTCCAAGGGCCATAACTCTTGTAAAATTAGGTCAATCGAAAGCAAACTCAAACTTGATCTGTATCACATTGAGATATATCCACATACCAAAAATGAGTTCAATATATGCAACAACAACGGAAAAAAGTCCGGAAAACTGAAACTTTCATAAAATTTGCTAAGTCCAAGGGCCATAACTCTTGTAAAATTAGGTCAATCGAAAGCAAACTCAAACTTGATCTGTATCACATTGAGATATATCCACATACCAAAAATGAGTTCAATATATGCAACAACAGCGGAAAAAAGTCCGGAAAACTGAAACTTTCATAAAATTTGCTAAGTCCAAGGGCCACATAACTCTTGTAAAATTAGGTCAATCGAAAGCAAACTCAAACTTGATCTGTATCACATTGAGATATATCCACATACCAAAAATGAGTTCAATATATGCAACAACAGCGGAAAAAAGTCCGGAAAACTGAAACTTTCATAAAATTTGCTAAGTCCAAGGGCCACATAACTCTTGTAAAATTAGGTCAATCGAAAGCAAACTCAAACTTGATCTGTATCACATTGAGATATATCCACATACCAAAAATGAGTTCAATATATGCAACAACAGCGGAAAAAAGTCCGGAAAACTGAAACTTTCATTTGCTAAGTCCAAGGGCCACATAACTCTTGTAAAATTAGGTCAATCGAAAGCAAACTCAAACTTGATCTGTATCACATTGAGATATATCCACATACCAAAAATGAGTTCAATATATGCTGCAACAACAGCGAAAAAAAGTCCGGAAAACTGAAAATGGGACAGACGGACAGACAGACGGACAGACAGACAGACCGAGAGGAAACTAAGAGTCCCCTTCGGCGTTGCCGGTAGGGGACTAAAAAGGTACCGTCCAGTGGACGTAAAACAAAATATTTACTTACCATGG
The DNA here is from genome assembly GCA_033119305.1 of Pinctada imbricata. NCBI lineage: Eukaryota > Metazoa > Mollusca > Bivalvia > Pterioida > Pteriidae > Pinctada > Pinctada imbricata. Next base: position 10,399,711 of record VSWD01000014.1, on the reverse strand, counting down.
CCTAAGACTTACATTTATAACTCGCGAAAAATAGTTGCCTTTTAAGCTCACCTGAACAAAGTTCGAGTGAACTTTTGATATAGTTATTCATCCGTCTTCTGTCCCTTCGTCAGTTCGAACTCGCCATAAACTATCCATGTACCTGTCCCCAATCTAGCTGTACATATTTTCACGAAACTTAATGCCAAGTAAGAATTAACTCAATGTTCTCTCACCACCACCAAAACAAATAAAGAGACTGAAGTGCTTTCTGATCAATTTCGTCAAACAATACGGCCATCATTTGGTCTGATTGGCCATCACTTTTTTTCAAATTTCACTGGCAGCTGTTGCATTATTTTCTGCACGAAACTCACAGAAAGCAAATTTTTAACTCAAGGCATTCTTCTAAATTCTAGCCTAATAAACCACCTAATAGTATCCGATATGGACCCCCTCCCCCCTCGAAAAGATATGAATCGATTTTCGTTCTGAATTCAAATCGATTGGAGCAAAAAAAAAAACGTTTTATGCACTTAAGCTAATGGACATCGTTTTGTGATACCAAGATTCAAGAGGATACTTGTCAAAAACAAACTATTTTGTCCTTAAATATTGCCATGGAGAGGAATTTAAATAAGCTTCAAAGCTTTCTTTCCAATCCTATATGTATCCACTGTGTATTACATGTTATGATGATCTTTCATGAATAAATATGTTTAAACTAATTATTGCCATACAAGTTGGAACGAACAATGGTTAAACCAACATACTAGTCGAAGTATAACGAGAGAGGTCAAATTGGTTTTATTTTTATTGTGATAGTTCTAGGCTAGAAAACACTTAAACCCCTATCTCACTTTTACGTATCGGCCCACGTATCTACTGCGTATCAGGATACGTGGCAGTAAGAAAGGAACGCAGCAGCAACGCCAGCTTACGTAGCGAGTACTCTTTGAAACGTAGCATGATCTCTTGATACGAAAGAGTGCCGCGTTTTTTTAAGTTCGCACCTAAAATTACGTAGCACATACATAGCAGCTTCCATACGCCGTGTGTACGTAGCACGAACGCAGAACGAAAGAAGCGTAATAGCAACGTAGCAGGAACGTCGCTAATACTCTTACTACGCAGTACGAACGAATCACAAACGCAAGCGATATCCCTATGGCGTACGTGCTACGTACAAGGCGTTGCTAATTCGTACCCGCGGCGTTCTTTTCTTATCTACTACGTATGATACACGTTTCAATTTCTTATTTTTTTGTTTCTTCGGTGTACTCCTGCGTATGCATGGCGTACGAACTACGTTCTTTTCGTTCCTGCTACGTAAGAGCTACGTTCACTTGGTGTTGCGTTGTATGAGTATCTGCTACGTTAAAGGAGTATCGCTCATTCCACCTCGGCGTAAGAGGTGTATTTGCTGTGTTTTTATGAACACATGATAAAAATCTAGGGGGAAAATAAAGTTTTGAACCTATTAAGTTAATTATACCGTATAATTACACACTTCCATTAGATCAACCAAGCAGCTTTATTTCATATGGCGAACTGAGTCTAGATAAAGTATGCGCTAATTTCAAAGGTTACTTTGACGGTACCGTTTACCCTTTTCGTGTTCATATTATTTTAAGTGGTAAATCGAGAGAAATAATATTTCAATTGGCAACCAAAAATTTTTTTCATACGAACGCGAACGCCACGGCAACGCAGAAGAAACGTCGCCAATAAGAAGACTACGTAGCACCAACGTCGTACTTACGCAGTAGAAACGCACTGAACGTCACACGTACGTGCCGAACGCCGCACGTACGTGCTGGTAGGACGCATTGGTATGCTGCTCATACGTGACAGAAACGCCTCTTACGCCGTATAAACGTCGCACGTACGCCTTGGACTTCTGAGAAGGACGAAATACGCGGAAGACCTTTTCGTTTCTCTTGCGTAATGAATTTTGGCAAAAATACTCCTCTTAGGTAGCTGATACGAAAAAGTGTGATAGGGGCTTAATAAGTATACATGCATAGGCGGATCTAGAAAATATGTCGTGGAGGAGGAGCTCCTACCCATCAGGGAGATCCTTTATGATTTGAAAGTAATATACATAAAACGGGAAAATTAAGGGGTTTTTTTATAAGCAAGGGGATGGGGGGGGGGGGGGGCTGACACCCTTAACTTCCCACCTCAAGATCCGCGCTTGGAGACAAAACTGTTCAAAGTCTTAGTAAAGTTACTTCTACGTGACTGCAAAAAATGATAATAATTAATAAAGAAAATAATAATACAAAGAAATGAAAAGAAAAAGAAAAGTAAGTGAAGGAAATAAAATTAAGGTGTTCCCTCGAAATAATTATATTTTTCACACGGCCCTTTAGGACCGCCGTATAAAATAAACAAAATTTCAAGAACAGAATATATATAAATAATGAATGCATGGATAAAAATGCAAACGAAAAGAGATATAATGAATTAAATGTAGCATTAAATTGAACAACCCCCCCCCCCCCCGAAAATTGCATCGAAATGAAATACAATGTATTTACAAAACTCAATTTTGTTTCTTTAAAATAAGTTGTAGTTAAAGTAAAGGCCTTTTTATGCTGTACATACTGTATGCACTCTGTAAATAGTCATTGTATTCCAATTTCTTTTCAGATGCCGATTTCTCAATTGTCCCAGAGGATGAATTAAAGGAAAAAGCCATATCAATCAATCATATATACAACGAATCCAAAAATGTCAGCGAATAAAGAAAAAGTAAAAGAGGAAACCAAGAAGCCGATTTCCGGACATCTTCAAACCCGAACCGTCACGGTTCCGAATACTAACATTTTGCTAGCCTGTATTGTGACTGTTTGCTTTAACCCGATTCTTGGAATCCTAGCTGCGTATTTTTCATTGACTGCGGCCCGGGCGTATCGGGACGGGCATACAAAGGACGGAGCCCGTCGGGCGTTATTGTCAGTTATTTTGAGTTTAATAGGGATAATTTGTACTGTAGCCCTTGTGATTGTTCTGATCATGCTATACTCTATCGATGGCTCCAAAGGTACATCGAATCCCTACGACCATTCGGTAGAACCTCATGCTTTACATGATAGCTAACGACGTGTTTATAGCTCCGCCATCTTAAAACAATTCAATGTGATACCACTTGAAAATATTATTGTTGAATATAGTATTATGAATGTGCGAAACATTGTGCTTTTGAAGACGAAACAAACCGAGTTACAGAAGATTTAATTTATCTAGATCTATTTGAATATCTTCCAGGAAGATTTGAAATTGCTCACTCCCCTTTTCCGGTGAAAATCAAATTCTAAACACAAAAAATGGCACGCAGATGCCAAATATGCAATCCATGAAGATAATTGTGATGAATTGTAAAAAAAAATATATATATGCAATGTTGAGGAAATACACGTAACACTTATGAATTTTCTGGAAATAAGTAGCAAACTTTTGTTTCATTCGGGATTATAATTTTGAAATTGGTATGAGTTACCTTCACTTGTTTTCGATAAAAATATTCACAGGTAGCATTATGTTTGTATGTTTCTATATTGTTGATTTTTACTCCATCAAGACTTCATGGCAACCACCCATAATACCTAATTTTTTTTTTTGTACACACAAACTCCAGAAAATGGACAAGAAGAACATTTGATATACATGTATGCTCGGAAATAGATTCTTAACTATAGTAGAAGAAACCTAAACAAACATTAAATTAAATGATAGAAAAATATCAATGTGAACACGCAAAATGACAAGAGCAGTGAGTTACCCGATTCGACTTAAAAATTTAAAAAAGGTCATTTATTGCGTTGATAGCAAAAGCTGTGCTTATCCGGATGATGGGCGCATAACCCTTCCGCTTGTAATGTAAACTATTGATATGTAAATATGATAGCTAATCAAATGTATTATAAACAAGTACAGTGGACCAAAATATGAATGAGAATGATAAAGGATAAAGTCAATATTCTGTCGTTCGCTGGAGCTATCTCGTATACAATCATACATGTACACCAGGAGTCCCTGAAACTTTCAGACAGGACAGGGAGTTGGGATTATATTGTCTTTATTCGGGTATGGACAGAGCCCATCATGGAGACCCGTCCTTACAAGAGTCAATGTGCAACCATTGAAAATATGGAGTTACATGTACCATGCATGCATCCAATGGAGACCACAGGATCACATCTTTTATGGAAATTCAAACCATTTAATTTCATCCCTTTTTGTTGATCAAGCCACTACAAAAGTGCTGTGAAATTCTTTACATTAAGAATAACTTACAGAGAACAACTATACACCCTCCATAGTTTCTGCTAAAAGTTTGTGCCATGTAACAACAGGGTACTCAAATGAGCAATGAAGACCTACTTAGGCTTCTTGTTCCTCTAAACATGTCTTTCACGTTGCTCTTTCAGAATATAAAATTGATTAAATGGTGACTCAACCTATTGGCGAATCTGATTTTTTTTGGCCCTGGGGTTGGGGTGGGATGGAGGTTTCCAAGCCATCTTGGGGGGGGGGGGGAGCTCTGGCTTAAAAAAAAATTCACGTATATGGGGAAAATTATGTTTTGTTTTTGCAAATTCCAGGAGGGGGTCCTGATCGACCCTCACCACCCCTTAATGCGCCATTCTAGATCCGCGCTTGCAATAAATGACTGGAAACAAATAAGCCCTCTCAAAATTAACCCCTTCTCCGCATTGTGATAAGTATTTCTGGTTCTGCGCCTAATTTGATCATAATTTTTAAAATGATTGAAATCCCATATGACCTTCACCAGTACGTAAGATCAGAGATGTGCGTCACAAGCTCAAAGGGTTGTGAAATTCCATCGCTGGCCAATTCCATGTGGGTCCTATATAATTAAGTAAACGTCAAAATGTCGCTGAAACATATGATGAATGTACCCCACACATGTAAATTTCCCATTTATTTTGCATAAAAAACTATCGAACTGGTGAAATGATAAAATATTCAATTAGTTTTTTGGTTGTTATCAAGTTTTAGACAAAAAAGGGTGGTTATGGATTCCTTCAATTTCAGGGGCGTTGTCAGGGTAAAGGGGCGTAGTCAGGGTATAGGCTTGTTGGAACTATAGGAATTTGACCAAATTTGACTGCTGATTTTGATATTCATCCTTTTGTCTTTACTGAATGTAAAGAGTTCAGTTACAAAATTAGAAAATTGCATAAAGCTGCAAAAGCTAGGAATTATCCACCACAATCACAAACAATATTTCAACACTCAGTAAAAATTGGAAATATATTAGGTAACAACTAACGTACATAGTTGTTCCAATAAATGCACTGCCTTTGTATTGTTTTGTTTAATTTTTTTTTCATTGAATGCATAAAAAATGAACAATTCACAAAACAAAGATATATTTATAAATGAATTAAACAGAACATATTTCCAAAAAATAACCTGCGGATCTCCCTAAAAACTCTATTACTGTAATAAAAGTAGAAAGAATTTAAGGCCTTTTCCTTGCCTAAAATCTAAAATAAATAAATTGAAAATAAATACAAAAAGAAAGATGGATAAAGGTTTAATTTTTCAAATTATCTGGATAATTTTAATAATTCATTTTGATTAAAAATAATTAAGAGAGAGAAAGAGTATGGTCTAAGTTTAAGTTTCTGAAATTATCGAAATCATTTTTAATAAATCACTTTAATTAGAAATAAAAAAAAGAAAGAGAGAGAGAGGGCCCTAAGGTTGAATTTCTTAAATCATCAGGATAATTTCAATAATTCAATTTTATTTAAAAAGAAAAAAAAGACTATTCGGACCACGACGAGAATCGAACTCGCACACCCCGATTTGGAATCGGATACACTACCATTAAGCTACGTGGTCTTCTATCCTGATCAAAATAGATCATAATAAAATATTTTACACTGTGGGATGATGAAATGCTGACGAAAAATGCCTCTATTTTATATACATGTACACGTATGTATCAGTGAAGTACAAGTTATCGTTCTTTTCCCCATTTTGAGAGGAGGAGGGACCTCCAAGTGAAACAATATTAAAAAGATATAAAGAGAAAAGGAGGGGACACATTTCTCTACCTTTATTTGAGAGGGGGGGTGTTTTCTTATTGGTGAATAACGCGTATTATAGTAATGTGCCTTAGAAGGTTTAAATTACCAATCCAATCTTGTACATTAATACTGCCTTTTTTAATTTTCAAAAGAATTTCGCATGAAATCTGTGCCCAGATTTAGAATAGTTTTCAAATCTATGAAATTTATGCCCAGATTTAGAATAGTTTTCAAATCTATGATGCTGGGAAACCCTTCGTCCAACCCCCAAAGTTTGACGTATAACTTAGACGGGCTATATATCCACCACTCCACGATCGAGAATTTCTTTATCAGTGTTCATTGATAAAACATCAAATAAATTAATTTTAAAATACATTCTTTTCTTATGTGTGCCAGTAGGTATATTTTACTATTTTCCCTGATTATTATAGGCACTACTTCAAAATAAATTTTATAAGTATATTTATGACATCTTTGAGAGTTTTAATTAATTTCCTTCTGTGAAAAAAAACCCCGAGTCCAACATGATTTAGTTTAAACTTTTATTGCAGATGTTGTATCTCGTAAAGTCTTGACCGTTTTTTTTTTTAAATGTAATTGTATTTTTGCAAATAGGGAAAAAATGAATGAAAAACAAAGGAGCCATTCATTAGAACATTTATAATATCAAAATTAAACAATGACCAAAATAAAAAAAGTGAAATTGAAAAATAGTACTCCTTACGAATTTTATTGTTTGAAAGCAATCTTGAATAGGCATATCTGTATCTCTTTCACTTCACAAAAATATAGAGTATAAACAAAATGCTTCAGTTTTTTTTAATTTCGAGGTTTTATCTAAAATCTTAATGCAATACTCAGCAGATGATGAAATAGATAAGTGAAGTACGAGTTATCGTTCTTTCTCCATTACTCTTTCAAACTTGAGACGCTCTAAGACGGGTAGTTTAAAATCAATTTTAATAATACCACAAACACACTTAAGAGAGTGTTTTAAATTAAACAAGTTACACAACTTATATTAATGTCTCACCTTGGCTCAGATGTTGGCGTGAGCAGGAGGAAACCGGAGTATCAGGAGAATACCTGGGTGGGGGACCACCCACCCTCCCACATAAGACCCTTCGCCGAATCTGGAATTCGAATCCGGGATCTTAGAGGTGAGAAGCGAGCGCGCTACCACTGCGCTAACCCGGCCTTCGGAGTGTTCGTGTGCGTGTGTAAAGGGGGGGGGGATGCTTGAGTAATACATCGCATAGAACTTTATTTTCCTTATGATGAATGAATTACCTTATTTAAAATAACTGCCTTTTATGAATTCTCGAAGAAATGTAGCATTGGATACAAGAGCAGATCTAACGTAATTTTCAAATTTAGAGGTCCTGAATACAACAACCCGCAATGTTACAAACTTTCAAATGCGATTCTTTGGTTATCAGTCGGTAATTTCATTTCATTATTCCAACTATGGTCTAATTAATATCCATTAAATGGCGGCAGAACCTCATATATATATTAGATGCATAAGATCCATCCGTACCCAGACGCAAAGTTGGTCAAGAAAACTACGGCTGCACCGAATCGAGATTTTACAGATGGCAAATAGGTTGCAAATGCCCGCACCAGTCAGCTGCAATTGAACTTATTTTGGGACAAATAGCCATATTTTTTCCTGTTATCGCTTGTAACACGATTGTACGGAATTTAAATTCTCAAGAGCAAATCTGGCAGACGATCAGACTCAACTTAATTATCTGGTACTCATTTCTTAGATTTTTAAAATGATTTGAATGACATATATGGAAAATAACAATATCCCAATAAAAAGAACAAAAAATGGAAAGTTCGAAAATAATTAACAATTAAGTGCATACAGAATCGTGATAGACAGGAACCAAATCAAACACACAAAAGAATCCGTCACATGAACAGAAGCAAACTCCCGAAATGGGAGTAACACCAGGTTCCCAGGATGAGTAAGCATCCCCTGTTTGCATGCAACACCCGTCGCTTCAATTCGGCAGACATGTCACATCCGGTTACATCCTCTAAGGATGATTCAAGTTAGTTCTTTCGTTGGATGGTTCCGATGGTCTAAGACAAAATATCATCCATCATTCTGGACAATGGGGCATCATAGTGTATCACTTGTTCCCCGTATCAACCGTAGAATTTCCTCAGTGACGATATGTTAGTCGGTCACAAACGTATCTCTGACTGAGAAGCTTATCTGAGAGGCGCATAACCTCAGAACAAAATCTGTATGTTTGGTACTTGCTCTGGTTGTGATATAAACACGCCATATACAGATGATAAAGGGATATTGCCACTAAGAAAAGAAAACTTTGTGATGCTAAAATTGAAGTCGTCACGTTTGTCATAGAGTGAGGTGTTCAAGTTACCATCAGTGTCGTAGGACATCATTATGTCCAAATAGGATGCTTAATTATTTGTCTCTGTGGATTCTTTGACTTCAAGCTCCGAAGGATATATTCTGCTGAGGTAATCCGCGAATTTTGGATTATTGATGGACAGCATCTTTTCTGCGTATCTCTATGTGAAGTTAAAGTTAAGAGCCTAGTGTTTTTCCCCTCAGAGATAAGAAATTGAAGAATTCAGAGTAAGGAAAAATGTCGGCAAGGAGTGAGACACAATGGTTCCCGATGGAATGCAGACTATTTGTTGGAAGACCTTTTCTCCAAACACCACAAAAATGTTTTCGATCAGGAAGTTTAACATCTGAATGATATCTGTTTCTGTGTTCTTGTTTTCAGAATCTGACCTTTCTTTGACAAAGTAGGTTTTGTAATAGATTACAACAATATATTTATGTTTTCGATTGCCATTTGTGCTTGTAAAGTTGCGCTCAGATGGCAAGCCTGATTCCTTTACTGGAGACTGATATCTTTCGTTGATGAAAACCTTCTAAAAAGATGGCAATTTTGTGCTCTACTGTGTGTGCTGTTGAGATTATCGTCAGGATCGTCTTTATCTCGACATCTGCTAGGGGTCCGTCGATGCTCAATTGGGTGCTCTGTTGTGAGTGCTGTTGAAATTTTCGTCAGAATCTTCAATCTTTATCTCATTTGCTTTCCTTTCACGTTTGTTGAAGTTGTTTTGTTCTGATGTTCCCTGTTTGTTACAATGCGAGGGAGATTTAGATAAATAGTAAAAATTATTCCATATTATATATATAATAGAATGGTAGGTTTACTTGTTACATTCATACGTAAATAATGTTATAACTTATTATTCAGATAGGGTGTATGTACAAACTATATCCAAAAAAAAAAAAAACCCGCACATTATATTATATAGTCATCTTTTAAATTGATTATAATTATTTAGTTAGACATTTGATTGTAGTTTTTTTTCAAACACTCGAATTTTCAGGATAAAACACATTTCGATCTCTTTTTTTTGCAACATACTGTCAATGTGGTTCGCAGAAGGGGGTGGGGGGGTGGGGGGGGAGGGGGTGGGATTCGCGATTATAACATCAAGACGTTTCGCGTGGGTGAAATATTCGCGATAAAAATGTTTTTCACATTGTGAGAATGCAGCGGGGATATTTTTGCGTGGGGAAAATTTTCGCGACGTCAACTGCTTTGCGAAAAACGCGAAAATTAACCCAACGCAATTATTTCCACGCTAACAGTATCACAATGATAATGAAGAATAAATTGTGTTGTTTCCAGCTCCTGTTGCATGGCCGCTCATTTGATATCCTTCTGAAATTCTGTTATCCGACCTCTTTCAGGAAGTTTTCAGTTAATATATAGATGAATGCTGGTTTCACTATTCAAATCTAGTCAAAATATGCCAATAAATCGGAAAATTAAGTTGAGACTATGGTATTGTTTATGAATGTTAAACGTCTCCAAATTCGTAAGCGTCATTTAAAAGCAGATTGATTTACAGCATGGACCAGACGTCTCGTCAGTGATCGTCAATCTAAACATTGTAATAAGGCCGAAACCTATTAAAATTATGACCAAAATATACCAAAAGACGTAGCAAGATGGCTCGGATATGATGCTACAGGACACAGGTTTCGGAAATTTTAGGAAATTTTGTAAACAGAATTTTCGAATGTGTTTGAAGAAACGACAAACTGAAATTGATCGAAATCGGCTACATGTGCCCTGGGGACTCTTGGTCCACCAGCAATTACACTCACCAAGTGGTACAAATGTTAAACTTCTCCAAATTTTCCAAATCCAGTTTTCGAAAATTTTAAGAAATTTTGTAAACAAAAAGTGTACTTGCTAAAAAAGGTCAGATACGAGCTGTAGTAGGGCGATTTTATGCTGTGAAACACATTTAAGGGTCGAAAAATATCAAACCACGGACTTAATTTTCAAAAGAGTTGAAGTTTTGGATGTTTTTATCAAGTTAAGATTTTCTGTTTGATGTCGTCACTTGAAGAAATTAAATGAATTCGTATTCAGGGAAAATTATTAATCATCATTGAAAATACAAATTGCAGTGCCTGATAGATCAATCAAGGTAGGTTTAACAGCTTTAATTATTTCTACAAAGTGAACGGAATTCTTAAAAGCCATTTTAGCACATATAGCTTAGATCGATCAATTTCGTTTGGTCTTTTCTTCAAACGCAATTGAAAATTTCTGTTTACAAAGTGTTCTCAAATTTCTAAAACCTGGGTCCTGAAGCATCATATCCCAGCCATCTTGCTACGTCTTTCGGTATATTTAGGAAATAATTTACACAGATTTTGGACAAATTACATTATTAAGATTGAGGATCACTGACGTTGGTTAAATACCCGAAACGTGCATGTCTGGTCCTTGCTATAAATTCATCTGCTCTAAAATGATGCTAATGAATTTGAAGACAGTTAAACATTTGTAGCACTTGGCGAGTGTCGCTGCTGGTGGACCAGGAGTCACCGAGGGCACGTGTAGCCAAGTTCGATCAATTTCGTTTGGTCGTTTCTTCAAACGCATATGAAAATTTCTGTTTACATAGTGTAAACGTCTTCAAATTGAATTATTAGTTTCATAGTTTATTTCTGTGTTACAGTTCAATACAAACAAATAAAACATCACATTCATCACAATATCGAATAACACTATATTGAACCCGGGCCATAATTGACCTATGAGACCCAATAAAATCATAACGTCATTAAGATTTCTTAGTTTATCTACTTAAAATAAAATCTGCTATTGAATTAATACAGATTAAAAAAAACATTACAGAAGTAACCATCAGATATCCAGTCTCATAGTCGAGAAGGCAAGGCAAAATCATTAGATTTTTCATAGGAACGGTTGCGAACCTCGGAAAAGACCGTTTCACATTATCTGCGGTACTAAATTTGATGGCCAGTTCCGGGGGACAAACAATAGATTGCGCATGCACCAGTGACGTCATTTTATTGTTCTAGGGCGTTTAGCGCGGATTCGTGTTTTGTTTGTTCCGCAAAAAAAAAAAACAAAAAAAAACAAAAAAAAAAAAAACGTCATGGAACAATCGAATTACGCGACTGGTGCATGCGCAATCTATTGTTTCTCCCCCGGAACTGAGCTTCAAATTCAGTATCGCAGATAATGTGAAATGGTCTATGAACAAAATTCCGAAGTAAAAAACATATTAAAATGGAGAAACATACAAGCTACTTAAAATTTCATTACCACTATATTTTCACTCTATGTCATGTCAATGCAAAAATTTAGTTTAAAACATTATCAGACATATTTTATCTGTTAAACTTTTAGTAAAAAAAAAATCAGGTTCTTAAAAATTTATAAAATCCGGAAGCTTCAGTCATAAGTTGAACAAAGAAAAGGGCATTTTCATAAGTTAAACAGAGTTTTGACTTCTAAACAGTTTTAAATTTGTCTGGTACATGAAAATTGGTTTGAAATTTTTCTTCAAGAAGGTATAGGGTTGGAACACTTCCGTATTATTTCTAGAAGGGGTTTATCAGGGCCCATTATCAGATCGAGTATTCGTAGTTGATCTGTCTACATCTTTTTGGAACTTGTAATAGTTTTGTCAATATTATTCAAATATACTATATGACCGGATAAATTCCCTTGACATAAGCATGTGACAGCTGTCAGAAATTACAGTAGGTAAAATTGCATGCCAAAACAAATAACAAGTATCATTTTGTACGATAATAGATATTGACTAAAACCTACAACTGCTTCTGAACTATTTCATTTTGCTTAGCATTACACATTAATGAAAACGGGAAACGTAAATTGTGTCATTGTCAGATATTCTACTCGTACATGTAATAGGTAAGAATTCCTTAATATTTTCATAGCGTGGCGTCCGACCGTCCATCAGTCGTCATCGTAAACTTTACAACAACGGCTGAAAAGATTTAATGAAATTTGGAAGGTACATATTTTAAAGTACTTAAAATCCCCTTTGTTTTTGTACAAGTATTGGCAATGCTGATTTTCATCCGAATCAACAAGTGGAAAAACAAATCACGCGGGTACTCTCCTTTGAATGAAAGAAGGAGATCTCCAACAACACTCGGTTGCATCACCCACAGAAAAAAGTCCAAAACACCCAATGCAAAAAAGCACAGAGCAGGCATCCACAGAAAGAGACGCAAAAGGGACAAGGGAAACCAATTAACACCATAGAAACATGAAACATAAAAGACCACGCATGAACCAACGAGACAAATTGGCAACCGGTGCCGACTTAAGACGGCCTTCTGCCACGCAAGTAGCAGACGGTGTGGTTATCCTGGATTACGTGCGCAGAACCCTACGACTTTTCCGATTACTCAGAGATCTCGAAGAACGTACAGCTGTGGTGTAAAATAACCTCCTCAGAGTTAGATGACCACACAAAAAACAAGACCGCAAAACGCATGGACCAAAGCAACTCAGATGAATCTGTAAATGGATATAAAAAGAGGGCGTGCATATTACAGTCCTTGCTCTGTCGGCTGTAGCGAGCGGTGTATGTTATCACCTGAGGAGTCAGACTGATATTCTGAGAGGACAGGTTGCCGGGGTCCTGTCTTCTCTAAAGAGGTTTGGACAGGGCCCGTCATGGAGTCCCGTCGTCACAGTCGGTTAGAGTACAAGTCAGTAAGAATGCGCTGGTACAAAACTGTAGATTGGTCAAGTACCAAGCTTAGTGTCCGTATGGTGACATTAGGATCATATTCACGGTGTAAAAGGCGTTTGATGATTCTGACCCATTTTCGATGCTTATGCTGTCTACCTTTGATCCTTCTTATCTTGTTAATTATGTCACTATAAAATGCAGGTTGTGAAATACCCAAAGTTATATACTCTGTTGCTTGTATGGGTCGGAATTTCAAAAGAAGTTTGTAAAATTTCCAGAACATCTTCTATGACAAAAAAGACATTCTATGACAAAACTGGAGAAAATTGAAGTGTTCTGGCTCATAACCTTCTTAAACAATATTTAAAACCAATTTTGATGCGCCAGACACGTGTTACGGATAGATAATCCAAATCGATTGCACTTCAAGCCGAAGTGATTTTCAGAGTAGCAAAATTTATTTTAGTAGCGCCCATAGTTATTATTTTGCTATTTCGTAAAATCGTCATTCCGTTCAAAACTACCACCGAAATTAAATGAGGTTAACATCTTGGCACCATCTCTCCAATGCTATTTTGAACATATGTTTTATTTGGATATGCTACTGAATCGATCCTACAGGAAATTTGGAGCCGCGCACTCTTTGTAAAGTAAATGTTCAAATCTAAATTCAAAAACAAAAAGAGGGCGCTACTGAAATGAATTTTGGTGGCTCCGCTGGAAACATCACCGAGGATAATTTAATATTCGAAACACGTGTCTGGTGCAGATAAAAAGGTTTGGAATTTTATTGATGAAGGTATAGAGTTGGAACACTTCCAAATTATATTGATTTCTAACTTTTTTTATTATTGTTTCTCTCTTGTACATGTAAAGTATGCATTGCTTCAAATTTCCTGTAGGGTCTCAATCCAGTAGCATAATTAAATTAAATCTATGACCACAAAGCTTACCTGTGCGAAGATCTTTTGTCAAAGCGTGCAGTCCTTCGTCCGTCCGTCTGTCGTAAACTTTAAGTTTGTTTTCGAATTATTCTCGGCAATCGCTGCACATAATTTCACGAAACTGTAAAGGAAGCAAATACTCAAGGTCCTTTACCTTGTTTGCGTTTTTCGGAACGATCCATTAACAAATATTTCCGTCAGGAACTCTGATTTGGTTTCGCATTTTCTCCACAATTGCAGCACATAATTTCACTTACATGTATATATGCGTCTGAAACAAATTTCAATTGGATAGCCATTCAATTTTATATAACAAACTGCTGTCCAAAGTCTGCATTGGTTTAAAATTGGTCTCCTGGCTATGTTTTATTTTGGTGCGTCTGCTTTGCGTTCTTTGCATATTTCTTAAATATTGCTCTCGTTTTTCCTTGGTGTTTGGTGAATCTGTTTTGTCTGATTTCGCTGTTTGTTGCTATGGTGTGGTGAGTGCTTCAGATCTTGTCTTATCACCATCCATGCAATTCTTTTCTGGTCAAAGATGTTATTTAATTCTGCTGCAGAATCGACCCTATAGCAAATTTGTGACTCTAACCCCTACCTCAACCCTTAACTATTACCCTAATCTATTACTCTAATCCTTACCCTTACCCAACCAAATCCACCCCTAACCTTAACCCTAATCCGTAACCCTAACCCTAACAATGAGTCATTTCACTGCGCATGTGCTGTAAAACATAAGGCGAAGAAGCGAAGTTACGATGAGAAGAAGCTTCTTCGCACCGTAACTTCGCGTGTCAATTTCTAGCGAGAAGAAACGAAAAAGCGATGTCCCTTACGGAACACCGTATTATTAAGATACCCAAGTATGAGAGATTTTTAGATACAATGTTCAACAAAACTCTTTCAAGTAAAATATATATTTTAACTCGAAATGTTAACGATTTGATTGGTAAAAGAGAGAACAATACATTCAAGTAGGTGTAAAAGACGGAACAATACCTTCTAGAAGGGGTTTTATCGGCAGTGGCGGATCCCTCTTTTATTTGGGGGGGGGGGCGTAAAGAATTTGCGAGGGGTCTGGGGACCGCCTAGGTCCCCAGCAGGTCCAGGACAGAGCCCTGGAAGGGGAACCAAGGGGGGGGGGAGTCCCCCGGAAGCTCTTGAATGTCTGCATTTTAGGACCCGTTTTCGTCACTGTTTTTGATTAAAGAATGAAAATTGATGCATTTAACAACTATATTTACTACCAGGTAGTTAAGATTCACTAATATTTACTATTTTTTGATTGAAAATGATCGTTTTACCCATGATTGGAAAATCTGAGAGAGGCGTACGCCCCCTACGCCCCCTTGAATCCGCCACTGATCGGGGCCCATCATAATGTCCTGTATGTTAAGTTGATTGGTCATTATTTCTTGGGAACTTGCAGAAGTCTGGTTTATTTAACTCAAATTTATCATGTTGTAAGATTCCCTTGTCATTTGCATGTGACAGCTGTCAGATATACAGTAAGCACGGAGTGTATGTCAAAATAAATATCAATTTATACGATAATAGATTGTGATGAAAATGTGCAACTGCCTCTGAACTATTTTATTTTGCTTCGCATTGCAACTTTATGAAAACGAGAAATGTAAATTGTGACATTGCCAGATAATATACTTGTAATAGGTTTGATTTAAACTTTTAACTATTGTCATAGTTGTCGTTAACTTTTTAAATATTTTCGACATCTGCCTCAAAACGGCTGAACAAGTTTTAATAAAATTTTGGAGGTACATACATATATGAAGTACTGATATAGTGATACTTCAAGTATTAGGGATTTTTTTCGGACAAACAAGGGACACATCCACTGGAAAAAGCAGATGGCACAAATTTCCCTTAAAAAAACGCCCTGCACCTGCACAAAACTGAAGCACATTCGAAATGACAACGATCTCCTACAAGACCTCTTGCTAACTTGAAAACTTGGAGTGTTATGAGCACGTAATCCGGATAACCCACCATTAGCTCATAACATGGCAGATTGGCGTCCTAAGTCGGCACCGATTGCCATTTTCTTTCGTTGGTTTACGTGTAGTGTTTTGTGCTTGGTTATTTTGATGTCGTATTTGGTTTTCCTTGTTACTTCCTTTTGTGTCTCTTACACTCCTTGTCTAATCTGTGTTTGCACATAGGGGTGTTTTCGTGTATTGATGTGGATGTTGCAACAGACTCGTGTCCACTAGCAGTGACACTCACTAGGTGGTACAAATGTTAAACGTCTTCAAATTCATTAGCATCATTAGCGTCACTGAGGGCACATGTAACCAAGTTCGATCAATTTCAATTGGTCTTTTTTTCAAACGCATTCGAAAATTTGTTTTCTGTTTACAAATTTCTGTTTTCTTTTGCACAAACACAGTAGAATAATACAAATCATTCAAACATTGAACATCAGATAAACCAATTTCCAAAAAAAAACAACAAAAAACAAAACAAAAAAAAAAACAACAAACAAACAAACAAACAAACAAACAACAACAACAAACAAACAAAACAACCCCCCCCCCAAAAAAAAACCCAAAAAACGGCAGGTGACAAGAGACATTGACGAGGGTTGAATGGTTAAAACGTGCATGTCTGGTCCATGCTGTAATTTTATCTGCTTTTAATGATGCTAATGAATTTTAAATTATGAATTGTGATAACGAAAATATAAAAAGATACTTTTTTCATCTGCACAATTTTTTTTTCAAAAATTGTCATTTTTATATAAAAAAGAATAAAAATTCAAAAAATGCAAATATTTGGGTCAAGTGTGTTACAAGTGATTTCTATAAGGTTCATCTTCAGAGTAATTCGAAATTGTTCAGTTTCTAACAGCAACATGAACAGAAATGGTGTATACTAATTTATGGATGGCAGTGTATGTCATGTCATCGTATAGCTACAGCCCAAATATCAAACTGGTAAATTTGTGCAAATATTCCCTAAAAGTGTTGCTTTTATTTTACTTTGAAAGAGAAAAAGCCAAATATTAGAAATACATCCAAAGCCTTTAGTTTTTATGTTTCAAATCGAAAGACTGAAATTGAACTGAATATGATGACTAATGGATGTTTAATCATTATATTCGTCGCATAAACTTGTAATCAGTATACGAGTTAGCATGTAACAGATGTATTTTTTCCTATATATCTAATTACGGTCATATTTTTAGTTTTGTATTAGATTTTGTCATAATATGGTGGTGAAATAAAACCGAATTATCAATGTTTGAATAGAGTCTAAGCATATTGCCATCCATGTATTCCCAGACTTCTGTGAAATTCCCGGAAGGTAACATAAGGCCATTGTAAATAAATATTTTGTTTTACGTCCGCGGTTGGGTATCTTTTTGGAGAATTGTTAAGAAACAAAAAAAAAAAAAAAACACACACACACCCACACAAACATGCAATTTTTTTTCAGGAAAAAACTACACAAACACTACATGGCCTTTATAAAATGCTAAGCGCGAAAATGATTTTTTTTTCAAGGTACAGAAAGTGTTCTTATTCGAAGAAGCTATGCGTACGGTATATATTTGTCCATTGCATTATTTAAGTTTAAATTTCTCTGTTTCCTCCATCATACTTAATTCATTTTTTGAAGAATGAATTTTAAAAAAAGGCTGAAAAGGTCAAAACAGATGACATCATCATATACAAAGAGTAGGTCAATTTTGGTAACCTCCTTTGAAAAACATTTTCAGAACCGAAGCATGTATCGGTAAACCAAAGGCATCAGAATTATCTGGAAGTATGTCTTTAAATTAAGAAGTCTTGTTATTTTGGGGTGTTTCGTTTTCGAATGAGTTAAAGAAGATCCTGACAATAATCTCAACCGCACTCGAACTTCTTCTTTGAAGAGCTCTATGAAGGTATTTTTATGAACACGATTACTCTAAATTTGTCTCACTTAAGCTACCTAATGCCTTGATACGAATGAGTTAAAGAAAATCCTGACAATAATCTCCAGCACTCACAATAGAGCACCACATTGACCATCGAAGGACCCCTAAAGCTAGAGGTGGGACCAGGTGCCCGGCAGGAGTAAGCATCCCCGATTGGCTAGCCGCACCCACCGTCAAAATGGACACAATATCATATAAAATACATGCACTGTCTGCGGTTATGTCTATATAGAAGTGCTAACGCTACCATGTCAGGGAAAATATTCAAAACCCTTACTGCCAACCCCCTTGTTGGGAACTTTTTTACGAGCTCCTCACGGCAAAGGGCAGAAGTGTGACCCAAATGAGTTAAAGAAGATCCCGAGTTCTTTATATTTTGTTCTTGTTCTTGCACAATAAAGGAAGATGGGGCATTTTACATACTTTTTTTGTTTCTTCGCCATAACTAAATGGCAGAGTTTGATAAATCTTGACCAATAAGAACTCTGATTTGTGATATAACTCAGACTACTCAGTTAAACCTGCTGCATAGACTTTATTATGACATACACAAAGTCTCTGTATTTCATAATACTTACATTGTTCTGTTGTCATATGTAAACAAATACACTGTCATGTGTATGTCTGGTCCATTGTGCAAAGTTATCAGTTTTTAATTTGAAGACGTTTAACAGTAATACGGACGTGTTTCAACTCTATACCATCATGAAGAACATTTCAAACCTTTTTTTTTTGCACCAGTCACGTGTTTTGAATATTAAATTCTCATCAGTGATGCATGCAGCGGAGCCACCAAAATTCATTTCAGTAGCGCCCTCTTTTATTCTTTTTTTTATTGGAAGTTGGATTTGTACACTTATACTTTACAGAGAGTTCAACTATGTTAGCGATCTGTAAACAGTTTGATACAAGCTTAAGGTTAATCAAGTGACCGATATATCATTAAGTCTCTACATGAGCGATAAAGACCCGACTGTACCTCATAATTAATTCAGCCAGTTTAGATCTAAACTATGTTTGTCGTCTATGGATTAACAAACGGAATGTGTCAATTTTCTCTGCAGCATATTGACTTAGAGCTTCAAAAGGTAAGTATGACTTCAATTGTTCAATGATGATATGCATACATGTCCGAAGATGCTATGATACTTTGACCACGAGTCATTCTGGAGGAGCTTAGAAAAACGACCCTTAGGTCAAATATGGTTTCGATAAGAACTGAAAAGGTAAAAATAAAATGTGAAGTTTTTATTCATTGTTTGTATTCAGAAACAAATTTAAAAGACCAAAATATAAGTCGGAAGCAATGCCAATTTCCGCGTAAAAGTACATAATAAAAAAGAAAATACAATGTATGTCAGCTTTTAAAATTCTTTTAAAGTTATTGGGCCTTCACAAAATACGATGCAGTAACTTGTCGATGTTTAAGGGCTATTTAAGTGTTTGCATAATCTGAGGATAACCTTTCATCCCTTAATGTCTTTTTAGGCCTGTTTCATATGTGTACGTCGTTTTCTTACCTGCCAATTTACCTTATATTGCACAGGAAGAAAACCAAACAAAATGCTCTGATCTAGAGGGAGGAAGGGAATGAGGGGGGTTGTAATGAAAAGAACGTGTACCTTCTGAAATTCGAGAAAAATCTTATATTTATCCTATTTTTTCGCTTAGAGTTTAGAATTTTGCTTTTCATCATTTCACTTGGTGAGTGTCACTGCTGATGGACCAGGAGTCCCAGAGGGCACATGTAGCCAAGTTCGATCAATTTCGGTTGGTCGTTTCTTCAAACACATTTGAAAATTTCTGTTTACAAAATTCTCTCAAATTTCTAAAACCTGGGTCCTGTAGCATCATATCCCAGCCATTTTGCTTCGTCTTTCGGTATATTTAGGACATACTGTTCACAGATTTTGATCATATTACATTGTTTAGATTGAGGATCACTGACGATTGTTAAACACCCGAAACGTGCATGTCTGGTCCATGCTGTAAATTATCTGCTCTAAAATGATGCTAATGAGTTTGAAGACGCTAAACATGTAATTGGATTTCTACTTTTTATGCCTCCAGCATCACTGATGAGATACATCTTGATGAAATGCGCGTATGGTGCACTGAAATTTAATGTTGGAACATATATAACAATTTTGACCATTCGCCTTATATACACATAAGTAAAGACTTCAATTGTCGAGCTGCCTCACTGTCTCCTCCTTCGTTCCCCTCGGGAATATATTTTGATAACCGCGCATTACATAGCATACAAAACACATATCATATGGTGATAACATATGATATATCACATTTGATAATATTGAGTATCATTCCTAAATGACTTGATAAACTAGTCTTTATGATTTAAACATACCACAAAAAAAGAGAAAAAAAAACTGAGGATCCATATAGTTTGTGCAGATTTGATACTAGGTTTTAGTTAAATTTGTTTTCAAGGTTTTGATCTAAATACCATGAAAACGAGGCCATCAAAAAGAAATTAAGAGCACAAAAATGATATGGCCTTTTTATATTAGAATGTCAAGTACAGGGTGAATTTCATACGTACATAAGAAAGTTGAAACCTCTACGGACATTTTTCAGTATCCAGATTTCTCAATATGGACAGTTTTATTTAGGTAAGATTAAAGTGTTTACACAAGAACAATTTTGAAACGATAGTCCACAATTAGAATTCATACTAAAGTAGCTTAACCAAGGGAATTTGGGATGGGAGGCATTGGCGGATCTAGAATATTTACAGGGGTTAGTGCAGCACATTTAGGAGTCCAGTTCATAGATTTTATACAAGCCTATACCAGAAAAATTGGAAATGTTTGGAAATTCTAGGGGGGTATCACCCCTCTCCCGCCATCCCTTCTAAATCCGCGCTTGGGAGGGTTAAATATCTTACATTGACATGGTTTTCAGGCGGACTATTCGAAAAATAAATGAAAAAGAACAAGCATTGTGTCATTACCAATGAAGTGATCAGGTATCCTCACAAGGACTTCCATTCAATTCTCTACACGCGACATCGAACAAGGTACGTATGTTGCATTCCATAAATAATTTCTAAATTTAACATATTATCCTGCTTTGAATATAGCGTGGCTGTAACAGTTTCATGTATCTAAAAGGAAACATCTGATAAAAACTCATGGCTACATGTAAATGCTATGTCAAGTTCTTCAATAACAATGTCTTTCATATCATTCGTGTTATTCTTAAACATTTCCTAAATTTTGCTGATTGATGGCAATGTTGGGATTAACTTCCTATATATAATGTTATATATGGACGTCCGGTAGGTATGGGGTATACCTATCTACCAAATCGTAAAATATATGATACGTAATGTATGTCGCTATTAGATGGTATTATTGTCTATTAGAGTGGTATTAGATGGCTACCGGACGTCCATATATAACATTTTATAGACAATAATACCATCACCCTACAACATGTACAAATCAAATATGAACGAATGTTCTTTTCACTTTGGTCAATATTTGAATGGGTATGCTTTTACAATGAGTTCGATGGGTGCCAGCCACTTCAGCCGCAAGTCCCTACCCAAAAGCATCATAGCAAGTTAACCTCCCCCCCCCCGAAATAACTGATCCCTAATAGAGAAGATTATGCCATAATAACAAAATACTTGAGTGCCTTATTCTCACTGACAATGTATGTACATCGACGGAGTGAACGAGACATATTGAAACTCTAAGATCTTCGCAGAGTCCCACTGCACTGTAAAAATGAAATTCGTTGTACATAGGTGACGCCACAGAAATGAATTAGAAATGAATAAACGAGGCACCGCATAAGTTTAAGTACATATAATGTAAATATATGTTACATGTATACGTCTTCAAATTCATAGCAATTCAAACAATGAATATGGTAAAATACTATGAAAGTGGTGTCCCAATAAAAATACCGAAAGACGAAGCAGGATGGGCGGGATTAGATGCTACAGGACCCACTTTTCAAGAAAATTTTGTGAATAGAATTTTTTTGGATGCGTTTGTAGAAACGATCAACCGAAGTTGATCGTACTTGTCTACATGTGCCCTCGGAGATTTCTCATCCACCAGCAGTGACTCTCACAAAGTGGTACAAAATTAATTTGTAGCATGGACCATACATGCACGTTTCGGATACTAAAACCCTCGTCAGTGATCCTCAATCCAAACAATGAAATACGATCAAAGACTGTGAAAGGTATGTCCCAAAAAATACCGAAATAAAAGACGTAGCAGGATAAATGATGTCATACTAAATTCGTAAAATAAAACTTCCAAAATAAAACGCATGACACTCCTAAAGGCAACCTAGTATGATCATTTGCTACGTGAGCACGTGTATCAACAAAAACGGTGAAATACTGTACATGTAACCCCCGAAAACACAGAAACGAAATATTACAAATAACTGAGTAAAATAAATTATTTTTGTAGTTTGTTGAACGAGAATGGAGATAAATTTTTAAAATCAGATAAAAATAATTGAGTTGGCCTCTAACATATCTCGATTTTCTGGGAAATTTCTGAAAATGCGTATAAAACAGGAAATAATCAGTGTTTTGGAGAATTGTTAGGGGGTATAATCTACATCGAGATCTGAACCGCGCTTTTTAGCTCACCTGAGCGAAGCTCAAGTGAGCTATTGTCATAGCGCGCCGTCCGTCGTCCGTCCGTCGTCGTCGTCGTCGTCCGTCTGGCGTAAACTTTTAAAATTTTCGACATCTTCTCTGCAATCCCTGCACAGAATTTCACGAAACTTCACAGGAAGCAAGTACTCAATGCCCTCTACCAAGTTTGTGTTTTTTGAGCCGATCTGAAATCTGAATGACCATATCCCTGTAAACAGGGATATGGTCATTATCCATATTTGTCATCCAAGATGGCCGCCACAGGCTCTGATTAGCTGACACATTTTCGACTTCTCTTCTGAAACCGCTTCACAGAATATCTCGAAACTTCACAGGAAGCAAGAACTCGATGCCCTCTACGAAGTTTGTTTCTAACCGATCGGAAATCCAAGATGGCCGCCACAGGCTCTGATTGGCTGACACATTTTGGACTTCTCCTCTGAATACGCTGCACAGAATATCTCGAAACTAAATAGGAAGGAAGTACTCAAGGTCATCTACCAAGTTTGTGTTTTTCGTGCCGATCGGTCAACAAATATGGCTGCCGAGGGCTCTGATTTGCTGACACATATTCGACATCTCCTCTGCAACCGCTGCACAGAATTTCATGAAACTTTACAGGAAGGAAGTACTCAAGGTCCTCTACCAATTTTGTGTTTTTCGTGCCGATCGGTCAACAAATATGGCTGCCAAGGGATCTGATTGGCCGACACATTTTCGACATCTTCTCTGCAACCAATGCACATAATTTCATGAAACTTTACAGGAAGGAAGTACTCAAGGTCCTCTACCAAGTTTGTGTTTTTCGTGCCAATCGTTCTACAAATATGGTTGCTGAGGGCTCTGATTGGCTGACACATTTTCGACATCTCCTCTTCAACCGCTGCACACAATTTCATGAAACTTTACAGGAAGGAAGTATTAAAGGTCCTCCAACAAGTTTGTGTTTTTCGTGCCGATCGGTCAACAAATATGGCCGCCGTAGGCTCTGATTGGCTAACACATTTTCAACATCTTTTCTGCAAAAAAAACCACTGCACATAATTTCATGAAACTTTACACGAAGAAAGTACTCAAGGTCATCTACCAAGATTGTGTATTTTGTGCTGATCGGTCAACAAGTATGGCCGCTGAGGACTCTGATTGGCTGACACATTTTCGAAATCTCCTCTGCAACCATTTCACAGAATTTCACGAAACCTTGCAGCAAGCAAGTACTCAAGGATCTCTGCCAAGTTTGTGTTTTTCTTGTCGATAGGTCAACAAATATGGCTGTCAAGGGTTTTGATCTGTAGAAGTATTTTTGTGACTTTTAACCCTTTGTCTGCAACTCAGGTGAGCGATGTGGTCCCCTTGGGCCTCTTGTTTATAGACGGACATGATTTGCCGTCTATACAATGTTTGGTGAAGGGCACTTAAGGAGATACACAAGTCTGTCTTTGAAACACCCCCGCAAGAATGTAATTTAAAATAAATCACGGTTTAAACTGAATCAAGTATATTTGAACTATATGTTGCATACCTTGAATAATTTGAAAGTCTATTTGAAATCAAAGATTAAACTGCTCAATTCTTATTCACAAAAACGAGTTTTGTTTGCCTGCGCTTTCTATTCAGTAGATTAAAGGCAAAATCGAGACTGAAAATAGAAATACGCCAAATAATACTGATACACATAGGTACAGCGTGTGTAAAAACGAAAAAGCCTTCCTATAGTAAGGTGAGATCGAAACAGGAATGTTACATACATGTCGTGTGGCCTTAAAGGCAGGCTTGGGTTATGCTTTGCTGTCACCTCCAAACTGAAGAGTTGATAGTCGGTTATGGGATATAATTATAGCGCATTTTAAATCTCTATTACGATAGTTCAATTGGTAAGAGTGTAATGCTCATGATCAAGAGATATCGAGTTCGAACCTACTAAGACGTCGTTTTTTTTTTATTGCCTTTTTTAAATTCGGATGAAGATAAAATATTGAATCTTTTCCATTTTTCATACGCATCTCTTATGAAATGTTCTATGGGTTCAAATACTTTACTTACTGCCAGATATTTTTTTTACTTTTGAAAGCTTTCTTTGATGTAAAATTTGGCAGAAGTTCATCATTGTTCTAAATTACTCAGGGATGACCTTAAGAAACAGTGCAGATATGTAAATAGATATTTTGAAAATGTAATTTGGCATACGAAAAACAATCCGTGCTCTGCTGGCTGAAGCTAGAATGACAAATATGGATAATGACCATATCCCTATATACAGCACAAAATCGATAATTCAGAAAATCAGAAACCGAAAGCATACAAAATCAGGATAAAACAGAAACCAAAGCAAACAGACATAAACCTCCACCACATGAAAAGAAGCGGACTCCCGATATGAGAGTGAGACCAGGTGCCCAGAAAGAGTAAGCATCTCCTGCTTGCATGCAACACCCTCCGCTTAAATTCGGTAGCATTTTCGATCACTTCAGGAGATAAGATAGGACATGGGACAATTTCAATATTGAAATTTATGTTCTATTATATAGTTTCGGTGCACCATATGCACATTTCAACAAATTATGTATCATCAGTGATGTTCGGGGCCAAAAATGGGGAAATCTAAATATTATGAAATTACGAAGAGCAAAAGTCTAAACTGAAAAGAACCAGATACTTGTATGTAGTCAACGATTTGGTCAGCAGGATTACATACGCACAAGATGCTAGAAACTCATAGAGACTTCTGAATAAACCCTACACAAAATGTCGAGCCGCTCATTTTGGCAAAAGGAAATTAAAGCTCTGTATTGTAGGATGGCGCCAGGAAAATTCATTTTGGCTTTATTTAAACTTTTTGACATGAAGTACTACTGACGAGGATTAAAGTATCCGAAACACGGATCAAGTACAACAAAATCGGTACAGTTATAGAACATATGTTTCTGTACTTAGACTGGAATTGCGTGTCTAGATATAAATATTGCGACGCGTTAGCAAAGTAAGAGCAGGCAACTCCAGTCTAAATTGTACTTAGAGAGAGAGAGAGAGAGGACACGAATCCACGTATAACGTACAAATACTTTCCTTGACGTAGATTGCTGTACATGTACAAATAAAATATGAAGCGGTCGGTGCCCGATAATCAAGTGAGCTTCTATTTATATACAAAGCCATTTCTACTATATAAATATTATGGTTTGACATTTATTTTATCATATACATTTAGATATACTTGCAGTTTGGCAACCATTACTTTGTCATGAAGGATTACAACAGGCGAGCTGTTTCATGGGTTTAGATTATTCTGTTTACGAAAAAAAATCTACACCTAAAATAGCTCCTGTTGTCAGTAATACAAATGCTTTTCCTCTTGAATAAAAAAAACCCTCCATACTTTTAAACATTTGTTAAGTTTCAGTATTTCAACTTGATTAACATCTTAAGCTGCAACTGTCAGTGCTTGTATTTAGGGGTTACCATGCATGTGTTTTACAAAAACTGACAGGGTATCGGCGAATCCCCTGTCAGAAATATCCGTTTTACCGCTCGGCTGACGCCTCGCGGTAAAACTCAATTTCTGACAGGGGATTCGCCGATACCCTGTCAGTTTTTGTAAAACATCAGTATGGTAACCCTATTCTAATGCTTTGGTCAGCAAGGAGCTAGAAAACGTCTGCTTTTAACGGCGTCGCCATAGGAACGCATGACGTCATAGCAAAAACTGCAGTGAAACGTGAATCCCCTTGCAGTTTTTTCATCGCTCAACCAATCAGAATGCGCGTTACAGACGGAGTGCATTAGAATTCTTATTTCAACAAATTGTACTCCGGGGTACTGCAGTGCGTAAGCCTACAATTCACTGTTGCTTTTTGGGGACATTATTAACGTGTCAAACTTGAAGTTCCTTATTTTGCAGATATCTACCTAAAATGACGCCAAAGATTTCTATGTTTGTGATTTTGCTGCTTTTGATATGTGTGAAAGATTCAGTGGCAAATTTAAGATTATTCTGGCATTACTGTTGTTATCGTACTCCTGCATATTGCGTCAGTAAGTATATTTTTGTATATTTAATAAACTCATATAGTTGGAAGCGGACAGAGGGGTACCTATCTCCTCTCCCACCCCCTTACCTCACCCCTCCACTCCTGTTCACCCTTCCCTTACCCCCTTCCTCCCCCATGTACATGAAGTACTTTAATTTCCTTTTTTGTTTCTTTCATTTCAATTCGAACTTTTCTATAAGATCGGAGAAACGACCAGAAACCAAGGCAAACAACGTAAGGAAGGAAAACATTCACCTACATTGTACGGGTTGGTTTTACTGTAAACGGATTTCATTATAGATGGCACCACTGAAAAGGACAGAGATACACATGGGCGGATCCAGGATTTTTTTCCAGGAGGGGTCCTAAAATTCCTTGGTCCTAAATTTTTTGAAAAGCAAAAAAAAAAAAAAAAAAAAAAAAAAAAAAAACAAGGAGAAAATCTTGAATTTCCACCGCGCTGTTCTTGATAAATAATCAAATTATATGTAACATAGTCTTCTGGCGAGCGGTAGCGAGCCAGCGTAAATTTGTCAGAGTTTGAATAAAAAGGACAGACAATAATACTATTTGCATCCTCTATTACTGTATTTATTCAGTTAATTGTACTTGTTTATTGACAAAGATGTACAATGTATAACGGGTTGCAAAGGTAAGCATCATTTGAAATTGATATGTATATGCATTAAAATTTGGCGAGCGTAGGCGAGCCCGGGAAAATTTTTAAATGTGGACCAAAAATGAATGAAAATGAAAGATTTTTAATACAAATTCATGTTATTTTTCAAATGTTATAACAAAAAAGGGTAATCGGGACTTAATCTTATGAAATATGTATATTTTAAAGCGTTATCAAACTATGCTTCGAAAATTCCAGGGGGGGTCCGGACCCCCCCCCCCCGACCCCCCCTCTAGATCCGCGCTTGGATACACCTCAGTCAAGGATGACTTTGAACATTATAGTGGTATTTATGTTCGTGTTTGGTAGGAGACTTCCCTCCTCTACACATTTCTTTTATTGAGTTTTAAGCAGTATTTTAAGAAGTTATTATTATAAGGAACCAATCGATCAAAGTTATCATTCTCTGAAAACAAAGTAAAATGGAACTGATGTGTCGTTTGGGCCCCTGTGTTTTGATTGTGTTATACACCACAATTGTACGCTCTTCGAGACCTCTGGGAATTTAAATCGGAAAAGTGGAAGGGTTGTGCGCACGTAATCCAGGACAACGACACCTTCTGCTATTTCGTGGCAGATGGGCGTCCAAAGTCGGCACCGGTTGCCCATTGGTCTCGTTGATTTATGTGCAGTCGTTTCTGTGATGTGCGTTGGTGTTCCTTGTCCCTTTTGTGTTTCTTTCTGTGCTTCTCTGCTCTGTGATTTTGCATTGGGTGTTTTGGGGTTTTGCTGTGGGTGCTGCAACCTGGTGTTGTTGGAGATCCCCTCCTTTGTTCGTCTTTTCAAATACCGGACAATTTGCCCAGCTTAACCGTAATAATTATTTTATATTTCGAAATAAAGATCCCGACGACAATCTCAACAGCACTCACAATAAAGCACCAAATTGAGCATCGACGGATCTTTAGCAAGCTAGAGGTGCAACAAGGTGCCCGGGAGGAGCAAGCATCTCCTGTTTGGCTAGCCGCGCTCGCCGTCGATGTTCACGCACGAGAAAGAAAACAGTATCTACAAGACATACACTGTCTGAGGTTATGTCTATATAAAAAGTGTTATGGCTACCATACACTCTCCATATCGAACTCCCTTCAATGGCTGGTCCTTGTTGTACTTGCATGAAAAATTGTTGTAATGCCCTTTGTGCTTCCTGATGGGTGTCATAGTCAAACGCAAAATTCCAAAACAGAATACAAAAATCACAATATGCATAGGGATTCTTGAAAAACATGAATTAATACAAAAAAAAGATAGGGACCGAAGAAGATCCGCAAAAATAAAAACAGGGGAACTCTCAGGAGACGAGAAAAAACCCAACAACATACAGACGGAGACACCGCGCCATATAATCACGAAGGACAGCACTATCTTAATGATTGATCTTCACAGAGTCCAATGTAATCTTGAACGACATTTGTCATTGGTGCATGGTGCAATTCAAACGCAGTGCCGTTAATATAAGTTTAAATCCTAAACCTGACCTTTGTTGGTCCAACGTGGTTCCGGTGTGACAATAGCCCGCTCAGGTGAACTATAGAGCCTGTTATTTTTGTATGACTATAACGTGTCTGCAAGTTATATCAAAATGTGTGGAAAGATTTCAAGCTCAGAACACATGTATACAATCAGAGCATTATTTTAGATAAACCAAACGTTTCTTTCTAAATACATTGCATTAATTTGATATGAACAATGTATACATAAACGTGCAATTATAAACAATGCAGCTTTCAAGCGCCAATTGCTAATGCTTTTTTAGAATTGCGTACGGGTTCCATTTAGAAAGCCTCTCGAGTTGAAATCAAAGAAAAGTAACATATATGTTAAAAGAATGATGCAATAATGTTCATTTCCTGTATAGATGGTAACGTTTTGGAAAGATTTATATTTGAATTGCATCAAATTAACAGAATCAATCACAGAAAGAATCTGAAGCACGCCCGGTGTTGAAAATTCAAGTATACACAAAAAACCACTTCAAATCCCATTTTAGCATAGCGTCCATCCGTGCTTAGAATCCCCTCATCGCAACTAAGTGTTTCTCTTCTTCACATGTTGATGAATATTTTCATTTCACCTCTTATTTTGAAATTTCTTTTTTTTTTAGTTGAATAATGAATATACTGCTAAGACCTGTTTTATCGTCACTAAAAAATCTTTTAGAAATATTTTTTAATGCTCAACATACATTGATAATTATCATAAATTATATTTTCATATACAGGGTATTGGTACGACAGAGGAATTGAGGTAAGGATTGCTGTTCTTTTTTATTTTATTTTTTCTGCATTAAATTAAGACGAAAGATCATAGTTTTTACTGCCTGTTTTATTTTTACGTTTTTTGTATGATTACTCGCGATAAAAAAGAATGAATATATCGCAAAATCTTCTTAGTTTTATATTATTAATATGATAATAAGATGTCCTCATCCCAAACCACTGTCAGTGTGAAGATGGAAAGCTGTTAGTTTTATTATTTTTAAAGCAGGAGGAATTGAAAAAGAAATGTGTGATGCACTATTTTCACAATAAAACATGTATGTAAATAGTACAATTTCAACCTCTAAGCTAAGTCTCCGCCAGTGTTTAGTCCCCGGGGGAATCGTTCACCTAGTTTTACTGTTTCTGCACTGACGACTTGAAATGCATTTGTAATGTTTCTGATACTAAATCTGATGAAGTATTCAAAAACTAAGGAGTATCTCCCTCGTGGAATAGCTCTGTCCTTAGCTGACTCTTCTGCATGCATTACAGGTCATGTTTAGAATTCAACTCTTCACATATTCACTACTTGGATTTCCTTACTTACGGCCTCGACTACCACTGATGGCACATTGTTTGTTAAAATGCGCATATGGTGCAGTAAATCATAACGAAAGAACATATATATAGGATCTCAAATGATTTTCTATTTCATACGGTATTTATGAAACGAGTTGTGTGAATTTTACATCCCGGAGCCTTGGCGAGTGGATTAAATTCACACAACGAGTTTCATAAATACTGTATAGAATAGAAAATCATTTGAGATCCTATATATATGTTCTTTCTTTTTATCACATAAAATATGACGTAATTGATCAAAATAACGTCAAATTGTTATAATTCCGACTTCATTTCTTGCACATAACGCGCCAAGGTCGCCGTTTCTATTGTGACGTAACAAAGGATACGGAGCGCTTCATCCAATGACCGCGCTCCCAAAGTGATATGTAACGTGTTATCATAAAATTTATTTATGAAATGGCTTTATGTAACTGAATAAAAGGTGTATCATGTGATAAATTTCAGTATGATTAACGTATGCTGAACATACATGATTATCATATATAATGGTATTTTCATGGACAGGATATTGGTACGACAGAGGAGTCGAGCACAGAACATATATTTCAGTATGATTATTTGAATCTTCGATTGATTTAGAATCCTTTTAAATCACAAAATGTATACCCAAATTCCGTCTTTTCGATTTTACTGTCCTACGTTCCATTTGTGCAGGTATCTGACGTAAAAGCATTGTGACGTCATTAAATTCCTTTGAAAACGTCATATATGTAACCCTGTTTCCCTTAATTTCAAGCTGGTTGCTATAGAATTGTATGACGTCATAATGCGTTGACGTCAGATACCTGCACAAATGGGAAGTAACTCTGCATTTCGAAAAGACCGAATTCTCTTTTCAGGATTGTCCAAATGATTGCAATTGTCCTAAATCAGAAAATATTTCCTCCATCAAGAGTGAACTTCGGAAATGCCAACTTTCGGAGGTGAGATGCAAGAAACGCCTGCGTGCAGCGAATGATCGATTGAAAGATCTACAAACAAAACCATGTGATAATACATCTATGGTGACAGAGGCGATTCGAAAAGAAAAAGAAGCCTGCAATCGGAAGTTGCAAAAAGCGCAAGAAAATCTTAATAAAGCCGTCACTCAAAATGTCCGTACAACTGTAACAGATCTAGCGACGGAAACACGATTCTGCATACGTCTGAGTGAAGCAGATTGTAGGGGTCAAAGTTCAACTTGTGTGTGGGATTCATCGTTATCAGTGTCAGGGACTTCACAAGGAGGGGCGTGTCTTTCAGCTAGATTCGAATGATGTTATAGCTTTGTTTTATTATTCACAACACTACAATAGTGTGGGTTCCTACATTCGATTCTTCTTGCTTGCGCAGAGAGAAGATGTCCCTTTAAGTTTTCATAAAGTAGTAGGTGCGGTAACCTGCCTTTTCTGCCCTATTTTCAAAGTTGTTCATATATCCATAATATTCTAGTTTATAAAATGTCAAACGTATGGTGAATCCAAATCAAGAAAGCCTGTTTTGATTTCACTGTCTTATACTGAATACTATGACGCTCAAAACGTCTAAAACGTTGAAATCATTTAAGATATCAATAAATGAGTGAATTTTCAATACAAAATTATGAAATCAAGTAGCACCTCAGGCCTTGCCCATGATAATTTTTGTACCAATCGATGGATCTCTGATCGGTCTTTTAATTTGCATAAAATTATTGTGTGCAAGACCAGACGCGTAGATAAATTTTGAAGATTTGTGCGTAAAATATGGTGAATTTCCTTTATTTTGCGTCATTCAGGGCAAATGACGTCAAAACATGACGTCATACATCACGTGCGTGAATTCAAAATTGCAGAAAGTGGGATCAATCAATCTTTTATCAAATGCAATATTTGTCGAAATCATAGGGCCGATATGAGCAATTAGCGCACCTAGTCATTTACTACTTAGCTTTCCTCTAACATTAATTATGATACACTATGTGTTGAGTGCGCATATGGTGCACTTAATGATTATGATCGAACAAACATTTCAACCTTAGTTATTTAAGACACAAGCATCTTAGTCTAAAATGAACAAATCCTATAGCTATACCACCATATTTTATGGTCCTTCTGAAAGCTTTAATAATTCGGCATTCGGCTGCCTATCCCTACAATGGTTTATATTTGTGTACTAGTCGTTATTTTTTTCTATTTAATGTTTATATGTAGTGTCGTTTTGTCATTGATTCTTGTGCATACTTCTTTATGTCTTCATGTCTTTAACTGTATTGTGTAAATCAATTTTGTGATATTAACATTTTGTTGTAATGGGTGTTAAGGATCTTATTAAAAATAAATCTTCAATAATAATAATTGAAAGGACCGATATACGATCAGCGAAAGTCAACACTTATATCCAAAATCAGTACTCAAATGTCAAAATAAATAAGCAAACGAAACATTAAAAAATATGAAACTAAACAAAAGAACGAGGCATCCTGCAAAGGAGAAAAGCGAACTTTAGAGAAAGTATGTCCTTTACATGGAACCAAAATGTCAAAATTATCATGGACTCTTGTGAGGAATATGCAAGACGTCGGGCAAAGAAAGAAGACACCCTTTCTGAATGGATAAAATCCATCAGCGGGTAACTTTTATCAAGAATTTACCGATTAAAATCAACTGTAAACACCAGATTCGAGTCTATATTTAAAAACCCTGATGTTATCACAGAGCTTACCTATCTCCAAGAACATTATGTCATCACACCAGCGGACAAAGCCTCAAATAATTACACATTTACTTGCAAAAAGTACTATTTTGACAGTCTAGTTAAAGAGTTGGGTTTAAATTCGACACCTGGAAATCCTACTTACATCCCAATGAACCTTTCTGCCTCTGAAATAATAGATAACCACAAATCAGCTCTTGCTTCCTTTGGCTTCGACACTAACAATGACAAATATGGATCATGACCATATCCCTGTATACAGCACAAAATTGATAATTCAGAAAATCAGACACCGAAGGCATACAAAATCAGGATAAAACAGGAACCAAAGCAAACAAACAAAAGCCTCCACCATATGAAAAGAAGCGAACTCCCGATATTGGAGTGAGACCAGGTGGCCAGGAAGAATAAGCATCTCCTGCTTGCATGCAACACCTGCCGCTTCAGTTCGGTAGAACTGTCACATCCGGTTACTTCCGGTTTAGATTTAGATGTACCATACTTATACTGCATACCTAAAATTTAGATTAAGATTTACCATCTTTTAACTGCATACCTAAAATGCATAAGAATCCGTGCAAACAACGTTTCATCGCTGTTTCCTCAAAATGTTATACCAAATCTGTATCGATCTTACTCACCAAAGTTTTATCTGAAATCAAATCTGGGCTTCAAAAATATTGTTCGACAGTATATTCCCGCAGTGGTATCAACCAGATATGGATTTTAAAGAATTCGAAGGAACTTTTAGAACATCTGAAATCCACCCATTTTAGTAGAGTCCATTCGATCAAAGCCTTTGATGTTTCGACATTTTACACTACAAGTCCACATTCTAAATTGAAAGAAAGACTCGCAAAAATTATAAGTAATGCATTTACAAGTAAGAACGGTAGTCGCAAATACAAATTTATTGTTGTAACTATGACAAAACCTACTTTCTGATCGACAACATTTTTGTGGTGTTTGGCGGAAAGGTCTTCCAGCAAATTACCGGAATTCCAATGGGGACCAATAGTGCCCCACTCTTTGCCGACATTTTTCTTCACACGTATGAAGCTGAAATCATTCAATCTTTGGTCTCTTAAGGGAAAAGATGCTTAGCTTCTGACTTCAGCTTCACTTACAGATACATTGACGATGTGTTGTCCATCAATAATCCAAAATTCGCGGATTACCTGAGCAGTATCTATCCTTTGGAGCTTGAAGTCAAAGAAACTACAGAGACAAATGATTCAGCATCCTATTTTGACATAATGTTGTCCTACGACACTGATGGTGAAATGAACTCCTCACTCTATGACAAACGTGACGACTTCCATTTCAGCATTACGAACTTTCTTTTTTCTGAGCAGCAACATCCCTTCATCGCCTGCTTATGGCGTGTTCTTATCTCAGTTGATACTCTATGCCAGAGCAAGTGCCAAATATAGGTATTTTGTTCTGAGAGCTAGGCGTCTTTTAGATAAGCTTCTCAATCAGGGATATGTTTGTGACCGACTAACATCGTCACTGAGGACGTTCTACGGTCGATATGGGGAACTCGTCATACATTATGATGTCACACTCTACAGAATGGTGGATGATATGCTGTCATGGACCATTTGAACCATCCAACCAAAGATTGTACTCTATGTATTCCGAAATGGAAGTAACCGGATGTGACAGTTCTACCGAATTGAAGCGGCATGTGTTGCATGCAAGCAGGAGATGCTTACTCTTCCTGGGCACCTGGTCTCACTCCCATATCGGGGGTTCGCTTCTTTTCATATGGTGGACGTTTTTGTTTGTTCGCTTTGGTTCCTATTTTATCCTGATTTTGTATGCCTTCGGTTGCTGATTGTTTGATGTGAATTATCGATTTTCTGCTGTTTACAGGGATATGGTCATTATCCACGACATGAATCAGAGCATCTTGTACATGTTATCAGGATACATGCTTTGGTTCCTATGTTGCCAATTTACCTGTTCTTAAATGATGCTATTCAATATGAAGACGTTTACATGTAACTACACCATTTGCTACTTGCATGACAGATTGCCGTCCTAAGTCGGCACCGTAGTCTTTTGTGTTTCATATTTTATGCCGTATATCTTTTGTTTCTATTACTGAGCTTGTTTACTCTGTGTTTTCACACCGGGTGTTTTGGAGCTGTGCGGCTGTGGGTGCTGCAACCTAGTCCGGTTGGAGATCCTCTCCTATCTTACCTGTAAAACCCGTCCGTTTAGCCGCGAAGAAATAACCAAAACCAGTAAATGTTACTAATAAAAATGAGTTTTATTAGTTACATGTTATTAGTAATCGGAAAAGTGGGAGGGTTGTGCGCACGTAATCCAGGATAACCACACCTTTTGCTATTTCCGTGGCAGATAGCCGTCCTAAGTCGGAACCGGCTACCAATTGGTCTCGTTGGTTTATGTGTAGGCTTTTGTGTTTGATGTTTCTGTGTTGTGCGTTGACGTTCCTTGTCCCTTATGCGTCTCTTTCCGTGCTTGTCTGCTTTGTGTTTTTACATTGAGTGAATTGGGTTTTGGGTGCTACAACCTGGTGTTGTTGGAGATCCCCTCCTTTTATTTTCATTGTATCGACCAATAAGATTTTTTAGTGACAAAGTAAGTCGCTCACAAAGATGATTGTAGTTGTTGAATTCATTATTGCTTGTTCTAAAAGTTCATATCCTTATTTGGTCGATACCGGTTCTAGAGAAGATTGTTTATCTGGAAGACGTATTTTGATTTCCGAAAGAATTTATCTGCAATGGTTGATTCAGAACATTTTTATTGTTCAGTGATTCGTGCATTTTGGAATAGCGTACAAGTGAGGTAATGCTATGCCTTATTTGCTTTGATCAAAGTTTGAGAGGACAGATAGTGATTTTCGTTTGGTTTTTCTGTTTAAAAGTTAGGGGAGCTTAGGTGGGATTGCCCTGATGAACATATTCTTCATTCAGGTAATTTTGAATATAAAATACTAGTAAACTTTTTTTCAGATTGACTTCTGCAAATGTCACTGAAATATTTGAAGGCTTTCAATAATTTTAAGGCAACAGTAACGATGACAAAATATCACATAAAAGAAGACATAAAATACAATGGGAAGTGTACATCTTCGTTAAATTTCAAGGAAAAAGGCACATCAGTCTAGTTAGCAGAGCACGACTTGTCGCATATATTTGTCGCATAAACTTGTCGCATTTACTTTGGAATTGTTTTATCCATTTACACGTCTTTCTTGTTTGTATCATTCAATGAATGAAGGCGAAACTCAGAGGTCGAAACGTTATTAAAAGAACACAAGCGAAAGGCTTATAACGAACAACAAAACTTCCCCACGCGAAAAGAAAACAAGACAAACAGACTAGACAACGACAAAGGCCCCACGGAAACACGTAGGTTAAATTATCTAAGGAACCATCTCCAGTGTGCAAGTGTGGAAGGCATTGTATAATGCATTGTGGGTGGCGCAGCCAAAACGCGTCGGGTCAACCACCTTTATCTCAATCAAGCAACATATCCAATGCATGAAAAGCATCCAAGCAAGAAGGACCAAAAAGAAGCCCAAAGCCCATCCCTACATCTGTTATAGTGCCAATCACAGCCCCGCCGCCCGGGCACGGGATGACCAAAACCGCCAGCAAGCAAAACCACTCGAAATAAATTTGACAAAGAAATAGATGCCTCTGTATTTGATAAATGCAGTATCATTTATCCTTAAGCCAACTATTCTGTATGTTCAATTATTTTTAAAGTAATACAAAGTTACAGACTAACCATGAGAGAGTTAAATCTATAGCACTTTTAAAAATGTAAAAAGATCAAACCAGCAAGACACGCACAACTTTGACTTCAACCAGATTCAATTAATTATTAAGAGAGTGCAAGGCTTTTGGGGTATTGCGACCCACATGCATATAATATGTACATGAGTTTAAGAAAATCCTCACGATAATCTCAACAGCACTCACAATAGAGCACAAAACTGAGCATCGACGGACCCCTAGAAAGCAAGAGGTGGGACCAGGAGGAGTAAGCATCCTCTGTTGGCTAGCCGCACCCGCCATCGATGTTCACGCAAGAAAATGAAACAATATATAAAATACCTGTATCACCTGCAGATTATGTATTGAGTTTCACAGTATATGGGGAGAGAGGTATGTACAGGAAAAATGTTTTAAGTCATTAGTGCAAAAACAGGTACTTAGTGCGTAATGTACTATTCCTAGAAGGTTTGATGTGTTAAATGAAAATTTAATGAAAAATAAAATGTTTAATATCCTTTTTTCCAATGAAAATGCATGTACAGAACAAAACAAATTTTTGAGTGGGAGGCTAGCAAAAAGTTTTTGTCCTGGTGTCGCTTACGAAGCAAGCTGAAAACTTGTTTTAGTGTATGGTAAGCGAAGCGAGCCAAAATATTTTTGAATTTTCGGAAATTAGACCAGAATATTTATTTTCTGCTACATTGAGGGTCAGATTATATATTTTCAATAATTTCTTGGTCAGAATATATATTTCCAAAAGGTGTCAGCCCCCCTCTCATTATCAAATGGTCGTCCCCTTAGAGCGCCATGTGTATGTGGTTCTTATAGTCATGATGCAAGTTATCGTTTTAAGTCAGCCCCGTTCCTTTAAATCCTCGATTTTATTTCAGTTTTCATACGTTGGTCATGACGTTTACATTTTTTCAAGAAGTCAAACTCTCTTTTTCTGTACTTAAATGTTATACCTAGGGTGTTACATTTAGTTAACAAGAAATGGGAGATATTCAAAAGAAACAAGTTGCAGCACCCGTAGAAACACACCAAAACACCTAAATGCGAAAACACAGGGTGCAGGCAAAACAAAAGACTCCAAAGGGACAAACATTAGACAGTACACAAAAACGCAACGACATTAAAACACAATAGAAAATTCATAAACCAATGGATCAATGGGCAATCGGCGCCGACTTTGGAGGTACGTCTTTACGTTTTGAATTATCTAAATTATAGTGAATTTTGAATTCCGTTTGAAAAATATTTCTTAGCGTACAAAAGTTAAATAATACTTTCATATAAATGTATGAAATATATCAAGTTAGTTAACAATGAGACTTCATAGCACTTTCTATATAGACATGGCCTCAGACAGTACATGCATTTTATATATTCCTTTCATTTTCGTGCGTGAACATCGACGGCGGATGTGGCTAGCCAACAGGGGATGCTTACCCCTCCCGGGCACCAGGTCCCACCTCTAGCTTGCTAGGGGTCCGTCGATGCTCAATTTGGTGCTCTGTTGTGAGTGCTGTTGAGATTATCGTCAGGATCTTCTTTAAGTCATTCATGTACAATGTATCTTGTCGATTTGGTAGACTCTGCTTTGTAATCCGGATAACAATATATCTTGTTTTAATTCTGAGTATGCCTTGGTTGTGTATTGGTGTCTTTTTGTGTACCTTCATTAATTGTTTATTGACAATTGAGTATTTCTGTCGCTTGCGAAATCACTTAATATTTCTACTTCTTATTTTTAAGAAACGAAGATTCTGATTAATTAAAATATTTTGTTAAATCTTCGATCATCAAAATTTTTCACGGAGGTCTATTTATAGCGCTATTTTAGAGCCGGGGATTCCCTCAAACACGAGTAGACTCTTATCTGAAAATTTGTTGATGACTGCTTAAAATTTCAAGGGTACCGTTTCTTTCCGCATGCCCTCTTTTTATATCCATTTACATATTCATCTGTGTCTCTGGGGCCTCTATGTTTCGCGGTCTTGTTTGTGTGATGTCATCTTACAGCGAGGAGGTTGTTTTACACAATTGTACATTCTTCGAGACCTCTGGGTAATTGGAGAAGTGAGAGGGTTGTGCGCACGTAATCCAGGATAACCACACCATTTGCTACTTACGTGACAAATGGCCGTCCAAAGCCGGCATCGGTTGCCCATTGGTCTCGTCGGTTAATGTGTAGTCTTTTGTGTTTGATGTTTACATGTCGTGTGTCTCTTTTCCGTCTCGTGCTCTACTCGTCTTTTGTGTTTTTGCATCGGATGTTTTGGTGTTTTGCTGTTGATGCTGCAACGGGGTCTTGTTGGAGATCTCCTCCCTTCTTTCCTACTTACTAAAAATTCGGTGTGTATGTAGGATTTTCTAAACCAGGTCTATATTCAAAAGATAGAGAGAGACTATCGTTAGCTGTTTCAATCATGGCGGCTGCCATAACTTGTTTTTGTCTTGGGAGGCAGTTGCCCCTGAACTTACGAAATATAGTATGGGGATTAATTGTTATTACTTCCAAAAAACAGTCTATGTTCCATAAGTAGAGGATATAAAATGAAAAATAAATAGATCTTATATTTTTTTTCTATTGATGCAGGTATCACCCGAAAAATTCTATGAAAAAAGTTTGCATCTGATAACGCTCTTCGCGAATTAAAGCAGTTTTCTGTCCAATTTTTCGTGCGATGCCTGCATCAAAAGAAAAAAAATATAAGATTTATTTCTTAAATGGTATAAGTATATAATTCGTCTTTAAAATATCTCAAAATATGACTTTTTGCAATGAACGGAGGATATAAAACTTTTTCAAATACAAATAAGAAGTTCGAATAAATACATCAAACTAACAGTGATGCATGTAAAAGGATCAGTGATGCATGTAAAAGGAGAGAAGTTACAGTAAATCTGAGCTATATTTTGTTCATCCCATTTACACTCGAATGTACTGATCTATTTTGTTTGAAGTTCTGTGTTATTTATCTTAAAAATTGATAGACTATACAGTGTTGTCAATGAGAGTATCTTATCGGTGTAATTTGGTGGAAATAAGACGATACAACTGCTTTCTGTGCACTGACTTAATTCTATAGCGTGCGTTCACATGTATAACTGAGATATTTGTTCCTGCAATCATCTACATTCAGTATGCGTAAGCATGACAAACGTTTAAAACTTGAAGCATGTACTACGCTATTGGATTCTTCTGAATTTAAAGATTTTATCCAGAAGTAAAATGAGTCGTGGCTTATCTAATTTCATGAGTAGAGAAGTATCTGTATACAGTGAGAATGTTAATTGTTTACCACAACCAAAAGACTCCGAAGAGACTGTAGCTCTCCTGGTTGCTTAATTAACTCATTGACAAGTGAATTCATATATATTATATTAGCAACAACCACGGGTTTTATAAATAAATAATTTTTTTCATCAAAATTACTTTTCTGATATGAAAAAAGTATGCCGAGTTCAAATCTGTAATCTGTTTTATTGTATCTTTTATATGTAAAAAGTTATTTGACATTTAACATACCCACCCTGCAACCTAATTTAAAACGAAAATGCACAACTTTTATAGAAAAAACGTCACAACTCATTATCTTTACAGGGATGCTGATATGGACTATGTTTTGTTCATTTTAACCTATTTTAGGTATGCTGATTTCAAAAATGACAAGAGTTCTTTTCTATCATTGACCAAAGAGCTGTAATTTAGACTTAAAGATGATTACCCCCTATATTTCCATTGCGAAAATTTGCAAATTATGACTTGATTTGTCATAATACTTTGTTAAAAATACATTTATCACATGAATTTACCAATATAACTAAAAAGGAAAACATTTGAAGATAATAGACAAGTTATATTTACAAATCAAAATTTTAAGCTACCCACATGGTCAAATCAACAGTCGGACAGATATACAGGAGAACCATTGACGTCATTAATAGTACAATGTTTGAAACGAGCTGTCAAACATGTAGATCTAGCTACCCAATGCATATACATTTTATGTAACCATACTTAATTTCTCAGCCCACCCAGTGAACATTAGAAAATAAAACCAAGAATTGTTCTTAATGTGTAAATTGTCAATCTTGAACATGAACCTTATATACAAAATGTACATTGTGAGAATTTTGAGAAAAAAAGATAGACAATTGCACACATATATAATGTACGGTTTTAATTTGAACAACTTTCACATGCTGAATATTGGTACATATCATACAAGGAATTATTCCCTATTGTTTCAATATTATATCTAAGACATTGCTTGAACTTAGCTCTGGGCTCCTCTTCTCACACACAAAGATGTCATTGTGTTTAATGTAAAAAAAAATAACAGTGAGAGATAGATGCATTCGCCTAATTATCCTAAACCGACAAAAGGAGATGTTTTAATTTGGTGTGATGAATGTATTTAGATCTATCATTAGCCTTCAGCCCGTTCCCTTAAAAAAATTTCAGATTAATCACTCCAAATATTTTAAGAATTGTTATATCATGGTACAAAACTTGCTAAATTTATCTGTAAATAAAACTCCTAGTAATCACTGTCCAACCCCCCCCCCTCTACCATACCCCTATTTCCAAGGCTAACCCCACAGACCATTAATGCATGTAGTTAATCCAAGGAGGATAACTAATGCCATGAACAGATAGATCTAAGATAAAAATCCAGGAGATGTACAAAGTCTTTGATAAAGTGAGAAGTGGAAAAGTCAGCATTTACAATTACATGTTTATGTGGTAATATTATTACAGGACCAGGGGACCCCATTCCCTATCTAGGTCAGATTTATCTGTATTAAAATTAGTACTACAGGTATATAGCAGTGTGCGTGTCTACAGTAAATTGGATCGGTCTATAGCGATCAAAAATGCTATAGACCAACTTGTCTATAGGAAATTTGAGCATTTTAACACATGTGTACTATAATGTAACATCTCATGTTCTGAATCATGCAGCATTTCACAAAATTTTATTAGTACAAATGGAGGAAAATAATGATACGATCAGAAAAACTGTTTGATTGAAAAGAATATGAGTATTGTTTTAACAAATAAAACAGTATATAAGATTAGATTTTAGGGGTCTTTTTATTTTGGTCTACAGGAAATTGCTGTGGTCTATAAGAACTGAAATAACTGTAGACCGAATGTCTATAAGACTTAAAAAGTAAATTCCGCACACTGATATAGTATACTAATATTGTTGTAAGACCTGTGTTAAATTTGCACAGAGTGACAGAAACATTTTTACTTAGCTACATCCTGAAAATAGGGTAGTTTTAATGTAAGAAATGAAGTTAACATGGTATTCATATCATAACTAATTAAAAATAAATAAACTCCAAGAATGTTGCAAAAGTTAATATTTGGAACTTTAATTATCCATTCATATTTGATGTAGAATGTGGATCCAGTCAGATGGGACTTGGCGGGAGGGGTCCAGTATATGGTTTTGAGAAAAAAAAAAGGGAAAATCACAATTTTTTTGCACATTTCTTGACTTCCTTTTCATCAGACCCCACTAGATCCACGCTTTTATATGTTATACATTTTCTTAACTTTATTCAGAAATAAATTACTCGAAGTAGAAGCTGTTTTCGCTTGATTGTACATGCGTAAATTGAAACGTATATGTTGTAAACAAAATAGAGTTATCGTTCTTGATACTGACTTGTGATGGAAATCGGCGAAGTTTGATGTGAATACGGGCATATACCATGGAAAATCTTTATGAATTATTATTATGGATAAATATGCAATCATTTAATCCCGCTCAGTACCCGGTATACGATCGTTATCACAAATTTTGACAGCTCTGAATATTTCAATTCCTTCCCACGATATGTAAATGACTTGGAAATCCCCTGATTTATTCATATACCAAAGGGTCAAAGTATCAAGCTTTGATGTCATAGGTTTTTCGGAACAAAAACTGCTAGATTTATCCATAACGGCCCGTAAAAGGTACCGAGGCGAGTCGAGACGTTTTTGGCGGACATACTGAATCAATGTCACGTTGCGCCCTCTAGCGAGCGTGGTTGTTGCTAATTATATGATTATTGTTAATTATACAGAAATATCAATTTCTACCTTTTATATATGAAGACGTACGGTAATTCAAATCCCGAAAACTTCCCATAGACTTCCATTATAAAGGTTATCCCAGTTGGGCTTCCATACATCTGTGAAATCGGCGATTTAGAAAATGATTCATTTATCATAAGACGAATAATTATTTATCTAACTTTTAACATGTTTAATGTAATAAAAAAAACGGGGGTTACCGTTGCTTTTCATACTCTAAATTCAGTGAAAAGGTGAAAAATTTGATAGGTACCCCTCGTTAGAAAACCCATATAATTTCTGTTCAATGACATGTAATGATTAATTAGAAATTAATATACCAGGTGAAAGTCTATCTCTTGTACTTTCTCTCATGTTAATATGAGCAAATCACAAACGCGCGTTCATTCAATCCGAGCTCCAATTTTGGATAACCAAAAACGGCCGATAACTCGTTTTAAATCAATGGTATATTCAAATTTAAAGCAAAAATCTGAAATGACCTACATTTGACAATTTGTGTCATCTGAGTATTTTCTTGTTATTTTATTCTGTCCTGAAAACGTAGAGCTTAAACCTTAATCGGGATGAAACATAAAATCAGGTGCATAATATATAGCTTCAGAGAATTTGTGAGCTACATATTTTCCCTGGGAGTCGGGGGCTCAAAATAAATATTGATGATATAATGGTAATTGACAATTAGCTTGGAAATTGATAAAAAATATGTCAATGTTGTGGAGTCCTGATACTAGTTGTAAACATCTTAAATTTGAGGTGAGAATATATCAACGGGATTTCTATTTGGTTTCTGAAAGGTCTATCAATGATCTTTCAAATTACATATAAATTATATAGAAAATTGATATGTAACATAAATTTTAACAAAGTCGCCTATGGAAACCTATTTAGTTGTTTCTACTCTATAACAATCTCTGGTGTGCGGAGATAAAACTACAGTATTCTTAATGAAAGTATCATATCAGTGTAATTTGGTGGAAATGGAAATGAGAGCTTACGCACTGATGTTCACATCCTGTAATCTACATTCAGTGTACGTTTACAAGCATGATAGCTAGGATATTGAATTCGTTTTAATCCAAATGTCGTTTCGCTTGAAGTAAAATGAATCGTGGTTAATTTAATTTTCATGAGTAGGGCAGGATGGGAAACATGTTCTGCTATTGGCCTTGAAATGGATCTTTCCTCTCGAGTGTGACCTGCTGTGATCACTGTAGCGTTATATCACGTTGAGGATCGTAAGTGGGAGGAGGGACATAAAACTGACATAGATATTCTTTAGTTACATAACTTGAAACAATAATTCAATGTGGCTCTTTTCTCCATGGCAGTTTTATCGTGATTTTACCTATATATAATATGCAAAATGTGCATTC
Source organism: Pinctada imbricata (assembly GCA_033119305.1). Classification (NCBI taxonomy): domain Eukaryota; kingdom Metazoa; phylum Mollusca; class Bivalvia; order Pterioida; family Pteriidae; genus Pinctada; species Pinctada imbricata. Next base: position 10,355,595 of record VSWD01000014.1, on the reverse strand, counting down.
TTGTGCAGGTTGCAAATCTAAAGCCTTAGGATAAAACACAGATGTAATTCATTAATCATATGGTACGTGGAATCAATATATTTCTCAATTAACAACCTAATGGTAGGGAGGATGGAAGTTGGGAGGTAATATCTTGACTTTTAGTTCTCACATAATGATAAAGGGGGGGGGGGGTGTATTCCGCGCTGCTTGACCATCTCCACCGCGTGGGATCGAAACATATGATTTTCCGATTCTTTACAGAGGTTTTTGATTGTTTTCTCACAATTTAAGTGATACGTACTGCACAAAAATTGATGAGACGTTGCAGTAGGGTAATGCCTAATAAGAAAGTCCATATCGTTTATATATCTGAAAAGTCTCTTGTTTTTGCAAACACTTCAAGAGTTCGTCATAAGGAATTATGTTTTGTCGTCGACAAACGTTAACTTCTGCAGCAGTGTTTGCAAAAAAAACTATGCACTTTTCATATATATTGACGATATGGATTGATTTATTAAGCATTGTCCTACTGCAACGGCTCATCAGTTTTGTAAAGTTTAAAAAAAACAAAATCACAACACCATACGTTTCTATCCAACGCGGTGATCCCGGACGCTATCTCATATCCACAAGGTTTATTGTATACCCGTTTGTTTATACTTTTTAGAATATGAAGTATGTTCCTAAAATAAAAACCTAGAGAATAATTCGGATTCAAAAAGTATAATCAATGGGCATGCAAAAACCTATTTCATATGAGATAGTGTCCAGGGTGGTTTTGCATCTCCTGTTTGATACACAGCCAATTGTGCTTGCTAGGGGTCCGTTGATGTTGAATTGTGATTGCTGTTGAGAATGTCGTCAGGATATCTCTTATTCAATTTGTGTCACGCTTATGCTCTTTGCCGTGTGGAGCTTGTAAAAAGTTCCCCGCGAGGGGTTTGATAGTGGATGCGGCCAGCCAAACAGGGGATGCTTGCTCCTTCCGGGCACCTGTTCCCACCTCTAGGTTGATAGGGATCCTATGATGTTCAATTCAACTTTAAATAAAAGTTCACGTGAAATTCAATTTTTCCCAGGCCTCCTTTTTTAGTAGTCAACTTTTCAATTGTGTTTATGAGTGTTGTCTTTGCTTTTGAATAATTTCTTTGTTGGTCCATTTCTTAATGCATTCTTTGTAACCGATTATGTGTATGGAGGGGGATTAGGGTCACAATGCTATTTGACTTGCTTACATGTTTCATGCTATGTTGCTTCATTTAATGTTTGATTATTCCATGTTCATTTGTCTTGCTTTCATTTCAAATTGACTTTATTACATTTGTCTTTCTTCTTTATGCAATGTTGCTTCCGTGTATTCTTCATTTGTCCTTCGTCAATGCATAATTGTAGTTTTACCATGCGTTATGACATCTTTCATTGTGCCATCTTTCTTTCGTCCTAATGCCATCATTGCTACGTCGATGCTAACCTCAATTTTGATACCAGGTGCCAGGTGGCGCTCCGTTTTGTCCGTTCCTTGAAATGAACTTTGAGACGTCCCCTGATGCAGTACTTGGAAAAATGAGTTATATAAATAGCGCAAAAAAGCAAAGGCTGATTGAAATATTTGAACAAAAAGTTAATCATTAAATGATAAATATTTGGGCATTTTCTGTTTGTTTGGTTTTTTGGTTTTGTTTTTATTTATTTTTTTATTTATGTAATAGCTCTAAGTTTTCCATATTGGAAGTCACGGTTTCGTCGCTCAGTGGTTGGCGTGCTAAACTATCGATATGCTTTTTTCGCTTGGATTCGAATCCTATCGGCTACATAATTGTTTTTTTTCTGAAATGTGAGTGGGAAAAGTCAGTGTATTTTCTGACATATCGTGGTAAAGGCGGTATTTCATATCAAAAACATTATAGATAAATTGAAACTGTCTTGCGTCCTACAATGAGCCTAGATATCAACATCCCCCGGCCAATAATGCAGTTTCTAGTCTCCTTTCATAATTTTGACCTTGAAAATTTACCTTTTGACATCTCTGTATGCCAAAATTACTTCAAGCTGTTGTCCAGGGCTATGCCTGTTCAGGAACGTGGCACAAAAACATGTCATTCACAGCCTTTTTCAACTACGACCTAACTAACCTATATTCCGAGTTAGGAGCGCAAGGAAGGTCTAATTTTGATTAGATTGCACTATGGCAAACATATCAGATCCTTCTTGTTCAGTGGCGGATCAAGTGCCCCCTTTGCCGGGGTCAAGGGGCAAACTTGCCGATTTTATTGAAAATGGACCAAAATAAAAACTATTTTTGTTGGGAAAATATTGGGTCTGTGCAGGAGAGGAGGATGCCCTTCCGCATCCCCTAAATCCGCCATTTTTTTTTTTTTTTTTTTTGGTCGACCCGAGATCAAGGTTAAGATTGAATTGCGAGCTTTTGATGCTTGCAAGAATTGGCCTTGAACATTGACCTTCATAGGTCCATACTTCAAAGTCAATTAATCTTTTATGCAAGAATCACCGGATTTATGGTACAAAATCGACATTGACGTGCATATCTTTAATTGAATTTTAAAAAAGCAATGAATTAAAATTATGACTTCTCATAGATTTCTTGCAAGAAACGACGGCGAGCCAACTTAGCTTTTGGAAAGTTTTGTAATAATTTTTTTTATTTCAACTGAATAGTGATAATATACAGTTGCCCGCCGTATTTTTTTTCCAAAACACTGACCCCCCCCCCTAAGAAAAACTGGAAAAAAATTGAAGTTAGCATTGACGAAGCAATCATAGCATTAAGATGAAAGAAGGATGCAGAATGAAAGATGTCATAACGCATGGCAAAACGACAATTATGCATTGACGAAGGACAAATGTGAAATGCACGGGAGCAAAGTTACACAAAGAAGAAAGATTTAAATGAAATTTGAAATGAAAGCAAGACGAATGAACTTGGAATAATCAAACATTGAATGAAGCTACATAGCATAAAGCATTTAAGCAAGTCAAATAGCATTGTGACCCTAATCCCCTTCCATATATTTGTTGGTGCAGTTTTATGTTGTCCATTATGATTGCACAAGTGGGTCCTATAGCATCATACACCACCCGATCTGCTACGTCTTTCGGTATTTTTTTTTTAAATAACTTCGTCACATCATAGTCTTTGGTTATATAACATTTTTTGGGATTGAGGATCACTGACGAGGGTTAAGTACCCGAAACGTCAATGTCTTGTCCATAGTGCAAAACCTGTTCTTAAATGATGTTATGAATTTTGAAGAATTGCAATATTTGTTGTGATCATAAGTGTATGTTTTGCCTGGGTCACTGCTACTTGTATTTGTTGAAGATCTCTTCCTCCTTATTCATGTAAAATTCTAAATATAAAATTTACGTAAACTTTACATCAGTTTTCGTCTATTTCATAAGGATGCTAGCTTTAACGAAAAAGAAGTTCAGAAAGGAAATCTTCAATACATAAAAAAAAAAAATGTGTTGGTAAAAGATTAATAAATTCATTATATGAATGAATAGGTAAATAAAGGAATTCAGGGCTGTACAAATCTATTCTTTGTCCAGCCACAAATACATTCATGATTATCATTATTAACAATTGGAGATTGTTATGAATAAAGAAAACATCTAACATGTTATGATTATATAACATTCTGTCATAGACCATTTGTACCATCCAACCAAAGATTATACTTTATATCTTCAAAAATGGAAGTAACCGGATGTGACAATTCTACCGAACTGAAGCGACGGGTGTTGCATGCAAGCAGGAGATGCTGACTCTTCATTTGTTAAAAGTCTTCAAATTTAATAGCATCATTTAAGAACAGGTAAATTGTCACCTGGTCTCACTCCCATATCGGGAGTTCGCTTCTTTTTATGTGGTGGAGGTTTTAATTTGTTTGTTTGCTTTGGTTCCTGTTTTATCCTGATTTTGTATGCCTTCGGTTTATGAATCTCTGAATTGTCGATTTTGTGCTGTATATAGGATATGGTCATTATCCATATTTGTCATATAATAGATGATGTGTTTAATATCTATGATGGCAAATTTTGATATATTTAGTCGCAGATTATTATGCTAATTTACTAAATCAAAACATGCAATATTTTTCAAATGATCTATAATTTTTGTGATACAAATTCATGACTATCATATTCCTTACGATAATAGCTGAATGTTATGAGAAATGAAAATATGTAAAAATGTAAATATTTGAGTGCAGTATAGTAATATAAAAATCTATTTGTTTTGGAAATTGAATTTTTTTTCCACTTGCATCTGGATTTTCCAACTCACAAAATCTCTCGTTGTCTGAAGCAAAAACTAATTCATCGCCAACTAGGACGTACAGGTTATTTGCATTTGACCGGCTTAGTTAACGTCTTGGCTGTGCGCCATTACAGAAACTTGATTTTAATACACTTTTCTGCAAGTCAACAGAAAACAATGGTGAAAATAGCCTTTTTACTGTTGATTACATATATGAGCAATGTGACATCGACGGGAGTTTGGTGGACACGTTGTTACTGTAACACTTACAGGTGTAAGTATATATAATTTCTAATTTCATATCGAAAAACACAAAACAGGGATTTTGGGGCCACTTTTTGAGGCCCTTATTCGGGCGAATTCCAATAAAATAGTAAACGTTTTCCTAATTATCGCTCTGTCTCTTAAAACTACCTGGAATTATCATCAAATTTAGTCCGATATACTAGATCAAAAGAATTTATATTTGCCATCTATTTTTTCTTTTCATTTAAGAATTGAATGTTCCGTTTTTACATTTTATTGGAGTATGAACTTTGGCAAATTGTATAAAACCGCTTCCAGTATATAATTGATATAGGAATGTGCAGAATTCTTCAAAACGTCCATGACATGTCGGACATTTTAGGGATTTATATCTGTCCAAATAATAGATATATTTAAAGTGTTTTTTTTTTTATCGGACTAAACAATTCTTTATCGACAAATATTAAAACTGATACTTTTCAGGAAATCTGAACGCGTATTTTAAATGATCAATCGACCGATCATTTGAAATGCGTAAATTCATGTAAACAAACACATTTGGAAATTAAATAATATATCTATAATTTAGAGAAAATTCTCTTCTTTTGTTTTTGTTTTTTTTTTGTTGTTTTGTTTTTACTTTTTACGTTCTTATTTCAGTATTTAAAAAAAAAAATCAGAATTCTGCTAACCGAAAAAAACCACTGCAGACTTGTTAGTATATATCTCATCGTAAAACGTGCATGTCTTGTAACGTTAACTACTATTATTAATAACTTATCATACATATACACGTAGATCAAGTTACATCCATATATCTAAAGATGTCTGTGGCAAATAAATGCCCAAAACCTTGTTCTTTTCAATGAAACATGAAAGCAATTTACTAGAGGTTGAATTAATCGATATTTAAACAACTCGATGACTACCATCGCGCATTCAGTCTTACACTGCCATCCATAAATTAGTATACACTTAACTATATCTGTTCATGTTGCTGTTAAAAAATGAACAGTTTCGAATCCATTGCTGTATAACTCTCAATATGAACCTTATAGAAATAATTTGCAACAAACTTGACCCAAATATTTACATTTATTGAATTTTTATTATTTTTTATATAAAAATGACAATTTTTGAAAAAAAAAGTTGTGCGATGAAAAAGTTTCTTTTTTATACGCCCGTCATTTGACGGGTCGTATTATGGTATGGCGAAGTCCGTCCGTCTGTCCGTCTGTCCGTCCGCCTATGGAACGCAATAACTTGATTATGCGTCAACGGATTTTCATGAAATTCATACATTATGATTGGACTGTAGAGAGGAAGCCGCCTTTCGATTATCAGGTTCATCCGATTTGTCGTTACAGAGTTATGGGACTTAGATTTTTAAAATACAGTGAAAATATACTTAAATACTTAAAAATATTTAAAAATCTATTTTTGGTCGAAATGTTTTGAAATTTTGTATACTTCAAGTAGAAAGGATGTTCTTTGACATATGTAACGGGTTTTTAACTTTTTTGTCGCATAATCGAGATATTGTGTGTAATGGGAAAGGGGGGGGGGGTTATATGCACATACATGTTAAGCTAAGGGCAAAATATAGGCGCATGGAACGCAATAACTTGAATATGCGTCAACAGATTTTCATAATATTCATACATCATATTTGGACTGTGGAGAGGAAGCCGCCTTTCGATGTTCTGGTTCATTCGATTTGTCGTTACAGAGTTATGGGACTTAGATGACAAATATGTATAATGACCATATCCCTGTCTACAGTACAAAATCGATAATTCAGAAAATCAGAAACCGAAGGCATACAAAATCAGGATAAAACAGGAACCAAAGCAAACAAAGACAAAAACCTCCACCATATGAAAAGAAGCGAACTCCCGATACGAGAGTGAGACCAGGTGCCCAGGAAGAGTAAGCATCTCCTGCTTGCATGCAACACCCGTCGCTTCAATTCGGTAGAATTGTCACATCCGGTTACTTCCATTTTGGAAGATATAGAGTACAATCTTTGGTTGGATGGTTCAAATGGTCTATTTTAGATATTTTAAGATACAGTGAACATATACTAAACTAGTTAAAAATTATTTAAAAATCTATTTTTGATCGAAATGTTTTGAAATTTTGTATACTTCAAGTAGAAAGGATGTTCTTTGACATATGTAACGGGTTTTTTAAAATTTGTTTGTCGCAAAACCGAGATATTTGTAATGGGAAGGAGGGTGGGTGATATGCACATACATGTAAAGCTAAGGGCAAAATATAGGCGCATGGAACGCAATAACTTGAATATGCGTCAACAGATTTTCATAATATTCATACATCATATTTGGACTGTGGAGAGGAAGCCGCCTTTCGATGTTCTGGTTCATTCGATTTGTCGTTACAGAGTTATGGGACTTAGATGACAAATATGTATAATGACCATATCCCTGTCTACAGTACAAAATCGTTAATTCAGAAAATCAGAAACCGAAGGCATACAAAATCAGGATAAAACAGGAACCAAAGCAAACAAAGACAAAAACCTCCACCATATGAAAAGAAGCGAACTCCCGATACGAGAGTGAGACCAGGTGCCCAGGAAGAGTAAGCATCTCCTGCTTGCATGCAACACCCGTCGCTTCAATTCGGTAGAATTGTCACATCCGGTTACTTCCATTTTGGAAGATATAGAGTACAATCTTTGGTTGGATGGTTCAAATGGTCTATTTTAGATATTTTAAGATACAGTGAACATATACTAAACTAGTTAAAAATTATTTAAAAATCTATTTTTGATCGAAATGTTTTGAAATTTTGTATACTTCAAGTAGAAAGGATGTTCTTTGACATATGTAACGGGTTTTTTAAAATTTGTTTGTCGCAAAACCGAGATATTTGTAATGGGAAGGAGGGTGGGTGATATGCACATACATGTAAAGCTAAGGGCAAAATATAGGCGCATGGAACGCAATAACTTGAATATGCGTCAACAGATTTTCATAATATTCATACATCATATTTGGACTGTGGAGAGGAAGCCGCCTTTCGATGTTCTGGTTCATTCGATTTGTCGTTACAGAGTTATGGGACTTAGATGACAAATATGTATAATGACCATATCCCTGTCTACAGTACAAAATCGATAATTCAGAAAATCAGAAACCGAAGGCATACAAAATCAGGATAAAACAGGAACCAAAGCAAACAAAGACAAAAACCTCCACCATATGAAAAGAAGCGAACTCCCGATACGAGAGTGAGACCAGGTGCCCAGGAAGAGTAAGCATCTCCTGCTTGCATGCAACACCCGTCGCTTCAATTCGGTAGAATTGTCACATCCGGTTACTTCCATTTTGGAAGATATAGAGTACAATCTTTGGTTGGATGGTTCAAATGGTCTATTTTAGATATTTTAAGATACAGTGAACATATACTAAACTAGTTAAAAATTATTTAAAAATCTATTTTTGATCGAAATGTTTTGAAATTTTGTATACTTCAAGTAGAAAGGATGTTCTTTGACATATGTAACGGGTTTTTTAAAATTTGTTTGTCGCAAAACCGAGATATTTGTAATGGGAAGGAGGGTGGGTGATATGCACATACATGTAAAGCTAAGGGCAAAATATAGGCGCATGGAACGCAATAACTTGAATATGCGTCGACAGATTTTCATGATATTCATACATTATGTTTGGATTGTGGAGAGGAAGCCGCCTTTCGATTTTCAGGTTCATTCGATTTGTCGTTACAGAGTTATGGAACTTAGATATTTTAAAATACAGTGAAAATATACTGAAATAGTTAAAAATTATTTAAAATATATTTTTGATCGAAATATTTTGAAATTTTGTACACTTAAGGTAGAAAGGATGTTCTTTGACATAAGTAACGGGTTTTTAATTTTTTTGTCGCATAACTGAGATATTTGTAATGGGAGGGGGGGGGTGTTATATGCACAAACATGTTAAGCAAAGGGCAAAATATAGGCGCATGGAACGCAATAACTTGAATATGCGTCAACGGATTTACATGATATTTCTACACTGTGATCAGACTTTAAAGAAAAAGCCGCCTTTCGATTTTCAGGTTCATCGGATTTGTCGTTACGGAGTTATGGGACTTAGATATTTTAGATACAATGTAGAAATATATTAAAATAGTTTAAAATACTTTAAAAATCTATTACTGGTCAAAATGTTTTGAAATTTTGTATACTACAAGTAGAAAGGATGTTCTTTCACATATATAAAGGATTCTTAAATTTTTTGTCACATTATCCAGAAATTATGTGTAAGGGGGGGGGGGTTATATGCACATACATGTTAAGCTTAGGGCAAAATATAGGTGCATGGAATGCAATAACTTGAATACGCGTCAACAGATTTGCATGATATTTGTACATTGTGATCAGACTTTGAAGAGGAAGCCGCCTTTCGATTTTCAGGTTCATCTGATTTGTCCTTATGGAGTAATGGGACTTAGATATTTTGGTGTTGTGAAAAAAGATCTCAACGGGCGTATCTTGCTGCGTGAGCGTAGGCTTTATTACAATTTCCTTATCACAATTCATAATTTTGAATTATGTGAAACCAATTATTATGATTCTTTTAGGTTCAGAATGGAAAAATTAGGATTTAACTACATGTAATATTGAATTTAGAATGATTTCCTTGTTTGTATAGATATTTATGGATGGCAGTGTATAGTGTTTTTGGACATAATAACTTTCACACTTTTTTCCAATATTCAGTGATTCCAGAAAATGTGCTACTGTAACACTAAAATTTTGAAAATGGGCAAAAATGAACAACAAACGTGAGGCTTAAGACATACGGGACTGTATTATATAACTATTAATTAATATCAATTTCTATTTTTACACACAAAATATTTTTCTTATTAGAGTTATGGTCTTTTGAAGGTAGTGGGGTCAGATGTAGTGTTACGGAGGGGATTGACAGTAAAACTTATGTCTACTTTGACGTAATGTTTTACAGAAGGTTTACAGAAGTTTGAAACCTGTATACCTCTGAACCTTAACCTATACCCGAACAAAACGCACAGTACTTTTAAGGAATTGTAAGAAACCATTCAATGCTGAGGTAAAAGCGTTCTGAAAGCGGATTTTCATTGTTTATTCAAATCGTATTTCTTCTAAAGATATTTACATGACATACAGGAGAAAATTCAGTTACTCGGTTAAGCAGATTAACAGCTCTGCGTTTTCACAATGAATATTCAAAATTTCCCCTTAGTTTGATTATAGTAGAGTGGATTTCCTCGATCTAATAAACCGTTAAGTCTTACGTTACGTAGGTTATTACAAAGTATAATATATATATTGTCACCCTTCAAATTTATCTAGTTTATCATTTTCTTCGACAGATATACGTTTTCGTATCTGACATTGCTGCATGAAATGACTTTATGCTAATTTTCCTATATTTGAGCTAAACTCTCCTAGGAAATCAACTTCGTACGTCTCTATGATAATGTCATACATGTACAATAAAAAGTATATACTTTGATTAAAAGAGATATATTGTAATGAGAAATTCAGTTACTAATGTATCCTCTCAATTAGTTGGACATTCAGAAAATGATAATTGATACTTTTTAAAACAGTGTTACGGAGGCTATACTGTTCAATTTATTTAAGAATAAGATTGCAAAGAGATAGAAATACAAGTTACATTTTTTCCTCAACATTATTCAACGCTTGATCGGCCCTGTGCCGAAAAACACGCCAATAAGAAATAAAAAAGGCAAACTGAGGAACTTGAACTTGATCGTTACGGAAGTTACACGTTAACGCATCTTTAGCAGTACATCCCCCCTAAACCTTCGACTTATGGATTGAACGGAGCTTTAATATTTCTACTATTTACTCACTGCTTTATACCCGGATAAAAATTTGATCGCCAGATCTATAATAAAGCGTTTAAAATATTACCGTTATGTAGGTTCTATAGTTATTGAGGTTATGTTTTGATAGCTACATGTAATATGCTCACTATACTTAGAATCTTAAGCAAAATAGTGAAAGAGCTTAGCGACATAAATTTCTGGGTTAATTTGAGGTACTTTAGGATATCCTAATCCTTAAAGATGTATTACTCGGTCAGAATTTGACGTGTATGTGAGAGAAAAAGATTGTTCTTCTCAAATGAGCACTCAGTTGCAGCAGTAGATTATGAACATCACGGACCTAGCGACGGGTAAAATCACTAACTGTAGCAATTTTTCTGGAATGAATGATTACATTGTTTAGATTGAGGATCACTGACGAGGGTTAATTACCCGAAACATGCATGTATGGTCCATGCTGCAAATTTATTTGTTCTTAAATGATGCCATTGAATTTGAAGAGTCTGACGTTTAACATTCTAACTATTATTTGACACTTTTCGAGAAAATCGACTTTGAAGTTTTAAGTGCCTGGTAATGATATTTACTTTCATTTTACGGTGACTTAGTAAACAAAATCAGAAGGATCTAAGGCAGATCGAACTTCAACCACAAATGTAAGAAAATTGTCGCCTGCTTTACCGAGGACATGATCCAAACGTCATCAAAAGAACACTGGGCATGGTACTGGACCAATGTAGAGTTTTGTACCAGTGTCTTTCCCAACGTTGCACACTGGCCAACCGTGTCGACAGGACTCCTTGACGGGCCTTGTTCAAATCTCGCCAGAGAAGACTGGGTCATGATTCTCTGTACTGTCTGAAAGTTGATCAGACTTCTCGGTGATTGATCTTGAGCTCGCTTCAGTCAGTATGGCACAGACTGTTATACGCATGCCATAATTTTTTTTAGATCCTTTTACATCGCCTTGTTTGTTACGTCACCATACTGAGAGAAGATTTATGTTTATACAACCATTGTGCGCCTATGGATACCTCTGTGTATCCGGATAAGTGGGAGGGTTGTGCGTACGTAATCAGGATAACTACATCCTTTGCTTATTGCAGATGACTGTCCAAAGTCGGCACCGGGTGCACATTGGTCTCCTTCCTTTTATGTGTTGTCATTAATGTTTGATGTTTTTGTACTTCTGTTTCGATTGTTTTGCATGATGTTCTAGTGATTTTTGTCATGTATTTTTGTGGTTTGTAGTTTTTGCCTGATGTCATTGACTTATCACTTTCTTGTGGGTTTGTTTCGCTGGGTGGGTGCAGGGTGGTCATGCTGGAGATCATACCCTTTTCTTCATACTTATCATACAACCATGAAAATTTGAGGAAAGCATTATTTTCGTAATATATAATGAAACACAAATTAATAGTATTTCTTGAATAGAGTTGGCCAAAAATGGAGTTAGAACATTGCTTGCTAACAACTTACAAATATTTCATACAATTTTCTTGGGAATAGAACAAAACTCTGTCGGCTTCCTTTGGAAATAGAACACATTTCCATTAAGATTTTATATACATTTTCATAACAAAGCAAGAATGGACTTAAAACACTTTGTTCCTGATCCAAAATGAAAATGTTAAAAAATTGATGGCTTAAACGTTTTATATTTTGAGTTAGGCAAGTCTGAGAGATAGAAGAAGCCGTGATGCTCAACTCAATTTTGACAAACAAAAATGGAGTTAAAACACTTTAAGACTGATTGTGCTTAATGTGAAATAGTGGTAGGGAAAAGTCCGGATTTTTCTTGAAAGGGTAATAACTCCAGTAAAAATAGGTCAACAGCAACAATATTTTATGTTTTTAAACTGATTCTGTACCTTCTTAATCTGAGGCTCCACAGTATGTAATGCCCTGTTCAGACGAAGGGTAATGATTTTTTATGACTTATCAATTAACGCAAACATTCATGTTGCCTCTTATATGTTTAATGACAGATGCATGGGAGGACAAATGAATAATTTGAGAAAAAACAAGTTGAACTAAGTGACCATCAAGGACTTAGATGGAATACTAAGAGACATACATGTATGTCTTTAGTTTCGCTGACAATACACATAAAGGCACACAAAACTTGAATAATGTTATAATAAAATGAAATTAATAAATTAAAACGAAACAATGGATGCGCTCTCTTTTAGTGTGTATTCTTTTTTTTCAGGTTACTATACCTGGAGTCATTGGGATAGAAAGGTAGGAATCGTTTTCCATGGTGTTCATTAAGGGGCATCGCTTCTCCGCCCTACAATAAATGAAAAGGCGACGAAATGATGCAAAGAAGCGACGAAATGATGTGAAGAATCGAAGAAATGATGCGAAGAAGCGAAGAAATGATGTGAAGCGAAGAAGATGCAATCATTTCTTAGCATAATTTCTTAACTTCTTCTCATCATTCCTTTGCTTCTTTGCCTTTCTATTTATTGTTGGGCGAAAATGCGATGTCCCCAATGACACCGTAGTTTTCACATCATTTTTTAGCTCACCTGAGCGAAGCTCAAGTGAGCTATTGTCATAGCGCACCGTCCGGCGTCTGTCGTCTGTCCGTCGTCCGTCGTAAACTTTTCGACATTTTCAACTTCTTCTCAAGAACGGCTGAAAGGATTTTGATGAAACTCATGGTCCCCTTCAAGTGTTGTTGTTTTTCGTCCGGATCTGTCAACAGGTGGCGCCACCACAGCCACAGCCAAAAGTAGGTCACAGGGGTACCCTCCTTTGACAAACTTCTTCTTCAGAACCGAAGCATGTATCGACAAACCGAAAGCATCAGGATGATCTAGAGAGATGTCTTAAGAAGTTTTGTTATTTTTGGTTCCACTTCGAAATCAAATTTTTGACGTGTTTTTGACGTCTTTTCGGACTTAGTCAGAAATGCACATTTTTGCACTATTTCTTTAAATAACTCAATAAGTGTATGATTTTACACACTCATTTACTACATATTTATCATATTTCACGTACTTAATGCTTTGATATGTATTTTATGCTTAAATTTTATTTTTTGATTTTTTTATGAATTTTTTTCTTATGTGAAAAGGAAGGGGGGATGATTTTCATACATTTTCTGCTTCTTTTCTATAACCACTCTTCAGATTGTCATGACAATTTGTAGGTATGAGGTACTCATGCATGGTACCCTACAAGTGAAAGAATTTGTCAAGATATTCACTTTTGGATTTTTAAGGAATATTTTTTAAGATTGTACATAGGTATAATGTATGTTTTCCATGCCCAATGTTACAGGTGCAACTACAGGAAAAAAAACCTTCTTTGTATGATTAATCATTTTAGATCGACCTTTCATCCATAGTTACAGCTGATAATTCAACAAGTGACACATGCTCCAATGTATTATTGATTGACCTTTTATGTGATATGATTCAATTATTTAAATTCTTTATACTTCTTTAGAATTTTATTTTTAAAGTCGGGAACAAGATTTCAAAAAGCGGCCATGTTTTGCCGTGTACCGGAAGGGGATTCCCCATATAGGTGTCATCCAAGGAAATAAAAACCTTCTTTGTATGATTAATCATTTAGCTCAATTTGAGTGACTTCCAATCCTTCAATAATTAGAAATTTGGTCTCGTTGGATTTGGACACATTTGACACACATATAGAAATAACAGAAAAAAGGGGGTCATGCATACCGTTTTCTCACAATTCCACTTTTTTACATCACCCCTCTATCCGTTTAGAAAATTTTACAAATTTAATCTATTTTCAAATCGATCTATAGATTGCATAAAAGACAAAAACAGGTTCAAAACTCAATTTATCCCGACTACAGGGAATGGTACATTGATTTCATGTGCTATTTTTAAATTTTCAATAGTTTTGACCAATAGTGTGACACCATTTATTCTGCCCTGTTCACCAGCCAAAACTGAGGGATTCCCCGCTAAAACGATTTCCTTGGATTACAGTAGTAATGTGATACCTTTAGTACTGCGATACATTTCAGGAGATACAGTGCAAACGGAGTAGATTTTTATACTTGGAACACTTTCATAATGGTATTCATTCATGTACTTGGAACACTTGCATATACTTGTTATCAAGTATAAAGATTGCTCGAATTTCCTCTGTCTTAGACTCTCTTAGATGAAGTAATTTACGGACTGATTTCTTGAAGAAACGTCTAATGAGTAATCTCTTCCTCTGGATTTTGACATGGGACATTTAATATCTGAAATTCTTGAAAATAAATAATTCAGTTCAGAGTTCCTGAAATCTTCCAATGAAATAATGGACCAAAGAAAGCTGTTGTTTTAATAGAGAAAATAAATTATTATTCACAACCTTAAGCCACTGTGTTCATCATCTTGTATGTATAATATTTCTAAGAGGAACACAGAGGCCTGAGGTTGTGAATAATAAAACATTTTCTCTCATAAAACGACAGGTTCCCGTGTTAAGACATTTGGGAATTTTTATCTGTTCAAATAATAGATACATGATGAGATTTTATCGGACCTAATAACTTTTTGTCGGCAAATCCGATGCAACCGATACATTTCATGAACTCTCTCCCCTAACAACTTGTCCGTGTAACAGACCTATAATGAGATAAAACAATTAGTTAACAGTAAATAACGATGTCGTAGGTCTGCTAGTTGGACAAGCTTAACAATTTCATGGGCCTTTTAATTTGTTTCAAACTGCGAAACATAGAGAAACCACTTGAGTTGTTGAACAGCGTATGCTGAAATGCGACGCTCCATCTCGCATGTTGAAATATGCATAGGCAAGAAGCGTCGCATTTCAGCATATTTACTGAAAATTATTTGTTCAAGTGGCTTCACCGGGTCATGAGGTTTGATACAACATCGCTGTTTTTTTGGAAAACAAACTGGCCAAATTTCTGCACAACTCACTTGAATTGATAAATATTGGATCAAAACAATTTTAACTGTAACTTTCATGTATTTGAGATGAAATCAATACTATTCAAAAGCATTCATAGATTTCAGTGAATTAAGGCAAAACGGAAAAATCTTTGTTTTTTATGCCCCTGGAATAAAAGATTCGGGAACACATTCCTTGTGACAAGACCTCTCACATACTTAACAAAAAATGGCGTTTATTCTAATAAAGATGCCGCCGGGGGCATTCTCGTTTCACAAACAAACTTAAGGCTTTATAATTTCTGGCATGCTAGCTATCAATAATGAAAGGTTTTGTGTTCAATTTTAAATAAACTTAATTTATGAAATCATTTCATTGTTTTATTCTTTTTCTGCTGCACATTAATGTGGAATTTAACAAGAATTACAAGAATTACAGTCAACTTCTTTTAAAATTCGGATCTATACATGCAACGGAGTACATTACTACGGGTATTACACAACCTGTCTTTTATGGTGATATGATAAACAAAATAAAAAGGATCAAAGGTAGGCATCATAACCATCGAAAATGCGTCAGAATCATCAAACGCCTTTTATATCGTGGATATGATCCTAATGTCACCAGACGGACACTAGGCTTGGTACTTGACCAATCTACAGTCTTGTACAAGCGCATCCTTGAGACTTGCACTCTGACTGACTGCGACGACGGGACTCCATGACGGGCCCTGTCCAAACCTCTTTAGAGAAGACAGGGCCCCGACCACCTGTCCTCTCTGAATGTCAGTCGGACTCCTCGGGTGATTACATACATGAGCTCGCTACAGCCGGCAGAGCACGGACTGTATTACGCATGCCCTCTTTTTATATCCATTTACAAATTCATCTGTGTCTCTGGGGCCTCTGCGTTTCGCGGTCTTGTTTGTGTGATGTCATCTTACAGTGAGGAGGTTATTTTACACCACAATTGTACGTTCTTCGAGACCTCTGGGTAATTGGAGAAGTGAGAGGGTTGTGCGCACGTAATCCAGGATAACCACACCATTTGCTACTTGCGTGACAGATGGCCGTCCAAAGTCGGCACCGGTTACCCATTGGTCTCGTCGGTTTATGTGTAGTCTTTTGTGTTTGATGTTTACATGTCGTACGTCTCTTTTCCGTCTCATGCTGTACTCGTCTTTTGTGTTTTTGCATCGGGTGTTTTGGTGTTTTACTGTTGATGCTGCAAAGGGGTCTTGTTGGAGATCTCCTCCCTTCCTTTTAACAATATGATTTTATTTTTGATGTTGCATAATTGAACTATACTAGCTGGGCATATGACGTTGGACCACTTTATCCGTCTTTTCAAATCAGTAAAAAAGTTATTGTTTTGAAATGTGACTATTTTTTCTTTTTTTGTACTTTTAAAGGTTGTCTGAAAAAAAAAACTTCTCTGCATCCGATCCGGCAAAAATCTTTTTAGAAAGGTTGTGGACTAAAATCCTGGCACTGGCACTATCAGTTTTCAATGTCAGTATGTGAGTTAGAGCGTGCATGGGTATCAGGTGAGCGTTGTGCCCCCTGGGGCTCTTGTTTATAGAAACCGTCTTGTATGAAATAGAATACTTACTATCGCTGCCGGTTCGCAAAATTTGCTTATCTCCATGCATTTATATTAGAGATTCCCAATCACACAGGGAATAGTACAGCATATCAAGAGAGAGAACTTCAAAATTAAAACAAAAAGTCAAATCAAATATTGTGTTACATTGAAAGCATTACATGTGTATTAAGCATGCAAGAATACAAATTATTGGATGTCTTGAGGAAAAGGGGATATTCGCTTACCAACGTTAACGTCGTAAGAAAAGATATGTTATCAATGCTGAAAGGCGTGATTCTAACAGAAATGCTCGAGGTATCAGCACAAATGAGGAAAAAACATGCATCCTTGGACTCTCGTTGAATATTGTGCCCCCTCAAGTTTTTGTGTTGATACCTTAATAAAATAGATTGCACTAATTATCATTCCTCGAATACTTCGACAGTTGCAAAGTAATCGTATGGTTATTAGATATCATTTTAACTTGCCTAAATCGCAAAATTTATTGAAAGTTGTATTCGAAATTCTAAGTATTGACTGACGCAATTACATGTACGTGGTTCTTATCCAGTAAAATTTGTATGTCTTTTATTAGTCCCCTACCGGCAACGCCGAAGGGGACTCTTATGCTCTTTATCTTCGATTATTACCGTCAGGCATGACTGACAGTAAACTGTAATCATACGTGACCTACTTGCATTGATAGAATATCTCTTGGTAATATGATTGGTCGACAATAGCCAAAACAATGCAAATATTCGTCTAGGTTATTCAAACCCTGTACATAAGATTCTTTCATCAGGTCGACTCAAGAGTCTAGGTGACCTGACAATTGAAAGTCATATCGTATCAATCCATTTTTTTCCGAATGATACATGTACATCGAGAAGTCATTGTAGCGATGTCCTAGAACAACCGCACATCCTCGGAAATTCCCGTCGCTTGAATCGGAATAAATTTAAAAACGGAAAAGCCCAGAAATACTTGAGTAACAATGCATTATACGGATCGTGTTTTCCGATATTTATTTAGAATTTTCAATATTTAAAGTCAGCTAACTGACGGCAAGCTTTTTGTAAAAGCAACATGTAATACCGTTAATACTTGTAATACATATTTCTGTCGTTTATTATCCATAGTGACCTTGATCTTTTCCTTTTAATAGTACATGTATTATTATCCGTCCTTTCTTATTGCCAACATTTTGTTGAATGTAACATAACTATTATATTGTACTCGCGCATAAATTGTGCCCATAGGAATGCCAACAACTTTGAGAGAGAGAGTGTGTCACCAAGCCGTACATGTATAGATGAGTTAAAGAAGATCCTGACGACAATCTCAACAGCACTCAAAACAGAGCACCAAATTGAGCATCGACGGACCCCTAGCAAGCTAGAGGTGGGACCAGGTGCCCGGGAGGAGTAAGCAGCCCCTGTTGGCTAGCCGCACCCGCCGTCGATGTTCATGCACGAAAATGAAAACAATATATGAAATACATGCACTGTCTGTGGTGAGGTCTATATAGAAAGTGCAATGGTGACCATATCAGGGAAATATTCAAAAAACTTAATGTCAAATCCCTCACGGGAAACATTTTTACGAGCTCCACACGACAAAAGGCATAAGTGTGACACAAATGAGTTAAAGAAGATCCTGACGACAATCTCAACAGCACTCACAACAGAGCATCAAATTGAGCATCGACGGACACCTATATATAGCTAGCAAGCTAGAGGTGGGACCAGGTGCCCGGGACGAGTAAGCATCCCCTGTTGGCTAGCCGCACCCGCCGTCGATGTTCATGCACGAAAATGAAAACAATATATGAAATACATGCACTGTCTGTGGTGAGGTCTATATAGAAAGTGCAATGGTGACCATATCAGGGAAATATTAAAAAAAACTTAATGTCAAACCCCTCGCGGGGAACTTTTTTACGAGCTCCACACGGCAAAGGGCATAAGTGTGACACAAATGAGTTAAAGAAGATCCTGACAACAATCTCAACAGCACTCACAACAGAGCACCACATTTAGGAAAAATTAGGTAGTTTATGAACGACTGAAACGTATCTATAATCACAACGAATTTGTCGTCATTCAGGTCTTTATGTTTATTTTTACAGCTTAGGGAATGCAAAAATAAGTTGGACAAAGTTAAAGATGAAAGTACATGCGATTCAAAATCAGACGAGGACATTAGGGAGTTAACAAGAAGGTTGGACATTTGTAATCGGCAGTTAGGAGAGTCACAGGACAATCTGAATAGAGCCGTTACACAAAATGTCCGTACAACTATAACGGATCTGGCGACGGAAACGAGATTCTGCATACGTCTGAGTGAAGCAGATTGTAGAGGTCAAAGTTCAACTTGTGTTTGGGATTCCGCTTTAATAGTGTCAGGAACCCTGCAAGGGGCGTGTATATCAGTTCGATTTGAATAAATTGCAGATTTATCATCATGGGAAAATTTGAGACTGAATATGGAAATTCTTGTTTTTCTTTCATTCTCCGCACATATATGCATAATTTCTCAATTAAAAGAGTGTTCACAAGACTGTTGGTAACACAAATGGTTTTCAAATTGAAAATATAGTTACTTTAGAAGTCCTCGTCAGTATACCTACGTATACTTCATAACATGTACATATTTTAAATGAATCATATTTACAATCTTTCAAATCAAATTCAGATTCATATGCAATAAAACTAACACTTGATCTACATGGTCGGATTTACGGGATCATGCCAAAGTAATCAAAGTACCAGCTGTAAGCGGCTATATAAAAAGTCGCTATTATAATACATACTCATGTGAACAATCGCACAAGTCATTCTCGAGACTATCCGTTAAGAAGGCCGGGAAGACTTGAGAATGTGCGATATGTACATGTACGGAAACATTGGTACTTGGTGTTGTGACAGACAAAAGAGAGTTGTCTTGGCGAGATAAAGAGAAGTTGATGATCACTTATTCAACTCAAAAAGTTGACCTTAAACGAGCTATTTTGGAAAACGTGACGTACGTCTATAAATAGAAGGAAGGAGATATCCAACAAGAGTCTTAGACAAGGTTGTAGCACCCATAGGAAAACATCGGAATACCCTAATTAATACGAGAACACAAAGTAGACAAACACAACAAGAGACATCAAAGGGACAAGAAACACAGAGTAGACAAACACAAACACAACAAGAGACATCAAAGGGACAAGGAACACAGAGTACACAAACACAACAAGAGACATCAAAGGGACAAGTAACACAGAGTAGACAAACACAAACACAACAAGAGACATCAAAGGGACAGGTAACACAGAGTAGACAAACACAAACACAACAGGAGACATCAAAGGGACAAGTAACACAGAGTAAACAAACACAAACACAGCAAGAGACATCAAAGGGACAGGTAACACAGAGTAGACAAACACAAACACAACAAGAGACATCAAAGGGACAGGTAACACAGAGTAGACAAACACAAACACAACAAGAGACATCAAAGGGACAGGTAACACAGAGTAGACAAACACAAACACAACAAGAGACATCAAAGGGACAAGTAACACAGAGTAGACAAACACAAACACAACAAGAGACATCAAAGGGACAGGTAACACAGAGTAGACAAACACAAACACAACAAGAGACATCAAAGGGACAGGTAACACAGAGTAGACAAACACAAACACAACAAGAGACATCAAAGGGACAAGTAATACAGAGTACAAAAACACAAACACAACAAGAGACATCAAAGGGACAAGTAACACAGAGTACACAAACACAAACACAACAAGAGACATCAAAGGGACAAGTAACACAGAGTAAACAAACACAAACACAGCAAGAGACATCAAAGGGACAAGTAACACAGAGTAAACAAACACAAACACAACAAGAGACATCAAAGGGACAAGGAACACAGAGTGGACAAACACAACAAGAGACATCAAATTGATAAAAAACACAGAGTAGACAAACACAAACACAGCAAGAGACATCAAAGGGACAAGTAACACAGAGTACACAAACACAAACACAACAAGAGACATCAAAGGGACAAGTAACACAGAGTAAAAAAACACAAACACAGCAAGAGACATCAAAGGGACAAGTAACACAGAGTAAACAAACACAAACACAACAAGAGACATCAAAGGGACAAGTAACACAGAGTACACAAACACAAACACAGCAAGAGACATCAAAGGGACAAGGAACACAGAATAGACAAACACAACAAGAGACATCAAAGGGACAAGGAACACAGAGTGGACAAACACAACAAGAGACATCAAATTGATAAAAAAACACAGAGTAGACAAACACAAACACAGCAAGAGACATCAAAGGGACAAGGAACACAGAGTAGACAAACACAAACACAACAAGAGACATCAAAGGGACAAGTAACACAGAGTAGACAAACACAGAAAGAGACATCAAAGGGAGAAGGAACACAGAGTAGACAAACACAACAAGAGACATCAAATGGACAAGGAACACAGAGTAGACAAACACAACAAGAGACATCAAAGGGACACGGAACATAGAGTAGACAAACACAACAAGAGATATCAAAGGGACAATTTAAACACCAAAGACGACATAAAAACACTAATTTTAAATACTCTAACAAAGACGACATAAAAACACTTATTTAAATCTTCTAACAAAAAATAAGTAGTCAAAATAAGTAGTAGTAAAATAAACACAAACTAATGAGACCAATGAGTAACCGGTGAGGACTTAAGACGGCTAACTGCCACGTTAGTACAAATGTAGCAAATTGTATGGTTATCCAAAATACTTGAGCACAACCCTTCCACTTATCCGGTTACATCGAGTTTTGGTCTTATAAGTCGATGTGTAAGTAGAGAAATGTATCCAGCAAGATTAGAAACGTTGTATTATTGCCACACCAAAAGAGACATTTTACGTGGCATTGTGACAAGTTAGGTATGTACATTTAGCTGGCAAATGATGCTTACTCCTCTCGGGCACCTGGTCTCATCCCAAGTAATAGTTTACTAGCTGCTGTCACGATAGAATGTCTTGTTTCTCTAGTTCTAGAGGGGATGAAGGGTAATAACCATTGCCGTAAATTTACCTTAAATTAACGAGTTATTTCTTATTACACACGTGCCATCTATAACAGAAAGGAGGAGATTTACAACAGGTCTCGGTTGCTCATAGATCCACAGCAAAACACCGGAATACCAAAATACGCAAAAAAGCAAAACCAAAAAAAAAAAAAAAAAAAAAAAAAAAAAAAAAAAAAAAAAAAAAAAAAAATCACCTTATATTAAAATTGTGGTGTTGTACATATATTTTGAAAATCATGGGCAGGTATTCCCCATTTTATTTGGCATTTTTTTTTATCCACACATTCTGCATGAGTTTTTTTAAGTTGTGCCCTTATCAAAACGTTTAACTATGGTCATGAACTTCTGGCAGTGGCATAAAGAGAAAAGAGTTGAATTATCGTTACAAAGAATTTGGAATGTTAGGAGGATCAAGATACGATAGATTAAAAGAAACTTACGTGTTGTTATTACTCAGCGCGTATGTTCTCTCATTTTGTTCGTTGAAATTGTACAGGATTTTCCGTTCAGTTAAAATCGTGAATCACAACGTTTGCATCATTTAAATTGACTAAATTCGTAACCAATCAGAGACTCTTGTAGAGGGAGGTTGTGTAGGGGGTTCATACCCCCCTGAATTTGTCAAATCTTTTCATTCATTGTATAATTTTCTTAAGAGAATGTATTAATTAAAAATCGAAGTTTTCCTACAAAATCCTCCCATATTAAGGTCAGGGTGGCGACTTTTAATAGAAATTAGGTAGAAGAAAGATGGATAAATGTCCACATGTAGAGGAGCATCTCCTCCAACTATTCAGTCCAAAAAATCAAAATTTGCCCGTCTCGTTTTTTTTTTGTTTTTTTTTTTGGCTATAAACGTCCTTTTTTGGCTTATTTTTAACATTTTTGTCATTTTAGAGAATACCACATCATAACTTTACATACCTCTGAAATGCATGAAATTTCAAAAAGTCATATAATACATGTATTCTTATTTTTCAAGATTCGTCTAGCGTGTGGATGAATTAAAGGCTATTTTGAGAAATTCTGATAAAATGATAAGTTCTAAGGAGAGTACTTTCTTATATAAACTATGTTGCTGGTTGCCATGCATGGCAACAACTCGTTATTTTTAATAATAGCTAGACAGTTTTTATTTCTACATGTATGTCTATGGTATTGCTTTATCCTAAAGTAACAACCAATATGTACACGAATTAGTTTTCGAGCAAAATGACTGTTTCTATAATAAGCACAATTATTTATGCAAAAAATCAACATTTTGACTCAAAAACATAGAGTTTATCTCACTTTTAAAGAGTATAATGGAGAGTAAATATTCTGATGTTTGAATCATTGGTAGCAGAACTCCTGCGAAAATGACAATTTTTTTCCCCCTATTTTATGTGATTTTTCACTGAAAAATATGCATTTTTCCCAAAAATATCCAGTCAGCGATGAAAGTTTCAAGGATTGTTATTTTTTTCTAAAATAACGTAACAATCTGAGCTTATACCATGTATCATTTATGTCGGTTTCAAATATTATGTGATATGAAAATAGTGTTATCTCCCTGTAGTTGCAACCCTAACATTAAGATAAAAAGGCAATAAGGTCTGTAAGTCTGTTGATTTCTTTTCAAGAAAAAAGATATACAATATGACTGAATTTGAATATAATTTAACAAAATTTGCATGTTTTTTTTTTTTGTTTTTTCTTTGGGGGGGGGGGGGGGGGTATTTTGCATGTGGCCTGTATCCGAAACGACTTTTTTCTTTGTACCGAAACGTCCTGCACCCGGGTATTTTTGGTGGTCTTTTATAGCGGTTGCCGACTTCTTATCTTTCCTATTATGCAATGGAACAATCAATTCTGAGTGAGTTACGATAATTTAAAATATACAACTAAATCATTAATGTTATCTATTCCTAGCAATGATTTATCCAAGTTCGCATTTCCCCAAACGCAGGAATGCGCTCCTTTAATTTCCCATTTGATTTCCCTAACCGAGAAAGAAGATGGCTGCGCCCGTGTTTTGTCAAAGACTTTTGTTATTTATTGAAAAATCTTTAGAAGTATGACCCATCCTGTGGAACGAGTTGAGGACATTTCTTATAGGGAATGTTTTCAGAAGTTTCTGACCAGGAACGAACCTTTCATTGTAACAACAAACGCTGAGTTTCAGGGCACAAAAAGTTGGAGAAGCAGAGAAACTTGGGTGAAAGATGGGACGATCAATTTCACTTATCTTTCTGAGATATTTGGTAGGAATGTATGAAAAGTGTGTTTTTAATGGGTCATTTGATAGGTTCTGGGTATTTTTGCCTATTTTCCCATTTGGTCTTAGTTGTTTCGCCCTCTATGTAAGTCACCCTGATTCGAGCACTATTATAAACAAAGTATCTTTTAGAAGTGAACTGTTTATACCAGCTTTTATATGCACAACCATTGTAATTTCCTGAGAAGAAACTATCAAAAGGAACGTGTTTTCATTTCGCATGAAAGCCACATTCTGTGACTTGGTTTAACCTGCATAAATCATAGGGCTGGGCCGATACACCGATGCATTGATGCATCGCGATTTTTCAATTCACGATACGAGGATCGATACATGTGCTATCGTATCGATATCCGCTACCAAATAAATACGGATTTGTTTTTTTCATATTTTTAGTCCGCTTCCGTATTTAGCCGTAATTTCTGAGAATCGAAAGTGAAACTATGGCAGAGGGGGAATGGGTGAAGTTGGTGTCCCCAATCGGCAGTAAATCTGCCGTTTGGGAGAATTTTGGCATGCTGAATCAAATGGAGTAAGACGGCAAGACAAAGAGCATGTTATTTGCAAGCTATGTGATGCCGTATTGAAGTACACAGGAAACACAACAAACATGCAAAAACACACCTTTTTGTGTTGTTCTTGGAATAAATCTGTTCATTTTCACTTCTAATCTTCTATATATAAAGTATCGTGATACGTATCGTATCGCGAGGCTAGTATCGTGATACGTATCGGATCGGTCCATGGTGGTATCGGCCCAGCCCTAATAAATCATATCATATCACATGATGTAACAATGCATAAGATCTAAAGAAATATGCCTCAACGGCTGGTCTTGCAGGTAAGTTACCTGCAAACTGAACCCCTGGTTATTAGGGCTGTAACGATTAACTGAAAAGTCGGTTAATTGCGGTTCAATATCTTATACGGTTCGATTCGGTTAGGAATTTCCAGATTTCGATTTGGTTTTTTCTTCTTTTTTTTCCTTTAATTTTCTGTCAGGCTTTTTAATGACTTATAGACAGTGTTCTCCCTAGGTCGTTTTTATCGAGATTTACTGCCACGCTATCGGGATTAGCACCACGCTATATTTTACGGCCGCCATGCTATATTTTTTCCTGTAAAAATTTCTGTATTAAATATTTTGTGTACTCCTTTGTGTTAATTGATTGATTTAATTGCCACATTTCCAGTTCATTGCAGGGCCGTCGCTAGGGCTGATTTGGGGCCGATATTCGGCCCCATTTCCAATGCAAAATAGTATCTTTTTTTCCCAATTTAGACTCTAAAACTTCCCAATTATGTATGGTCTTTGTTTGATATATTGTATCATCCCAGTCATAATGCCAAACTCACCTGTTTGAGACTATGAAAGATTATGCAAATTATATTCAACGATAGATGAATGATAAATTAAAAGTATACAACTTAATTGTGGTGGCAGTTCCAATATAATATTTGTTCAAATATGTGAGCAACCGTGAAAAATTATCCGGGAACTTGTTTGCGAACAGAGACGCTTATGACCTCTTCTGCATCCGATTTTCTACCTTGAAACTTGCTTATAGTCATGAAAAGTTATGAAACAGGGTTCTTTATCAAATCATCATCCCACTTAAGTAAAAAAAATCCCAATCAACCCCTCCACAACTCCCCGGGCGCTGTATATTTCCTCCGGGCTGCGCCGGGCTGTCCCGGGCTATTTATAGCATGACCGCTATCCCTCACTGATGTTATTATGTACAAACAAGCGTTAATCCCTGGATAATTATCCAGGTATAATTAGGCGTTCTCTTATACAAATAAATAATATGTTTTGAATAAACACTGTCTCAGGTAAGATATTTATCCAAAGAGTTTGATTGTCATGTATAGCTTTGACCGCGTGGTCGAAATTTACGTTAAATGACGATGATATGCGCCCTTTGCAACAGGGTGTTGGGAAAAAAACCAAACAAATCAACATTCTGTGAAGTCATTGATACAACGATTTTTTGTTGACGAGCTTCCCGCCATCACTACCGCGCTGTGCGTAACATTAAAAGACAACGGCAAGTACAGACAAAAGTGACAAGCTATTTACCGCGTTATTGGTATTTATGTTTTAAGTAAGGGTTATTCTACTTTCTCCGAGTGCGTAGCCCGAGGAGCAGTTGAATAACCCACTTGTTGCACGGCAATTGTTAAGCTGTCAAACAATTATCACCGTTGATTGAGTAATTATAAGTCGTCATTCCAAGTAGAAGAAAACTACTCATGGTCAGTATAACAGTTATAAATTTCATGCATTTCAAAAGTAGATTTCAAAGAAAACAACGGTAAACTCAGTCCAGTATTAATTTGTTCAGTATTAAATGAGGGAAAATAATATTTGAATTTTTAAACTGCAGTGTAATTAGAATACGTACATATAGGAAGCGGAATCTAGGAGATGCGGTGAAGGATTCCCCTGTACAAGTTTTCCAACAAATATTCAAATCTACGGGAATATTTCCGCTATTATGATATTATCATATCTTTGTTTCTGCTCAAAAGTATTCAAGGGTATCCGTCAGTACACAATTCAATCGAAATCTTAACGAGTTTTGTCAGTCTAGTTTCGTTGATGGCTAATCCTATGCATATATTGAAACATTTTTAAAAGTGCGGATCTAGAGCGGACTTGGAGTCAGGACATCCCCTCCACCGGTATTTGCCCCCTCCCCCCCATGGAATTTAAAAAAAAAACACACACACACACAATTTCAAGTTTTAACATATTTTCTTTCAAAATCATAGGCTAGATCCCTTTCCCTAGTGGGCTAGACTAACCATCTGGGGGTAAAATGTAGATCCTACCGTGACATTGAAAAAAGTAGTTAAAACCGGTAATTTGAGAGATTTTTTAAAACTCCTTTTTAAGTTTCTCTTAAACATGGTAAAGAGAACATTCGTTCCCCCTTTTTTTGTCATGTAGTATTTTCAAAACGGGAGGCAATGGACGTCAGGTCATTTAAGGATAGTTAACGGCTCAGTTGATCATTCAATGATTAGTTCAATAATGAGTTCAATCACTGCTTCACAATGAAAATTATTGCACCGTCTGGAAAGGTGTTAATTACCGTCTACAACGTAGACCGTGCAACAAATAGTTTTAATGAAAGAAGTCTGATTCACTACTCACAAATTTTATTAGCTCGCCGGGACGAATGTCCGGAGAGCTATTGTCATACCCCCGGCGTCGGCGTCTGCGTCTGCGTCTGCGTCTGCGTGCGCGTGCACAAAAACTTTAACCTTGCTTATAACTTTTAAACCAATACAGATTGGGCTTTCATATTTCACATGTGCATTCCTTGTGACAAGACCTTTCCATGGATACCAAAATTTTTGACCTTGTGACCTTGACCTTGGAGATTGACCTTCTTTTGAAAAACTTTAACCTTGGCCATATTTTTGGAATGGTAAGTGATAGGGCTTTGATATTTCACATGTGTATTCCTTGTGACAAGACCGTTCCATGGATACCAAAATTTTTGACCTTGTGACCTCGACCTTGGAGATTGACCTACTTTTGAAAAACTTTAACCTTGGCCATATTTTTGGAATGGTAAGTGATAGGGCTTTGATATTTCACATGTGTATTCCTTGTGACAAGACGTTTCCATGGATACCAAAATTTTTGACCTTGTGACCTTGACCTTGGAGATTGACCTACTTTTGAAAAACTTTAACCTTGGTCATATTTTTGGAATGGTAAGTGATAGGGCTTTGATATTTCACATGTGTATTCCTTGTGACAAGACCTTTCCATGGATACCAAAATTTTTGACCTTGTGACCTTGACCTTGGAGATTGACCTACTTTTGAAAAACTTTAACCTTGGCCATATTTTTGGAATGGTAAGTGATAGGGCTTTGATATTTCACATGTGTATTCCTTGTGACAAGACCTTTCCATGGATACCAAAATTTTTGACCTTGTGACCTCGACCTTGGAGATTGACCTACTTTTGAAAAACTTTAACCTTGGTCATATTTTTGGAATGGTAAGTGATAGGGCTTTGATATTTCACATGTGTATTCCTTGTGACAAGACCTTTCCATGGATACCAAAATTTTTGACCTTGTGACCTCGACCTTGGAGATTGACCTACTTTTGAAAAACTTTAACCTTGGTCATATTTTTGGAATGGTAAGTGATAGGGCTTTGATATTTCACATGTGTATTCCTTGTGACAAGACGTTTCCATGGATACCAAAATTTTTGACCTTGTGACCTTGACCTTGGAGATGATTGACCTACTTTTGAAAAACTTTAACCTTGGCCATATTTTTGGAATGGTAAGTGATAGGGCTTTGATATTTCACATGTGTATTCCTTGTGACAAGACCTTTCCATGGATACCAAAATTTTTGACCTTGTGACCTTGACCTTGGAGATGATTGACCTACTTTTGAAAAACTTTAACCTTGGCCATATTTTTTGAATGGTTAGTGATAGGGCTTTGATATTTCACATGTGCATTCCTTGTGATAAGACCTTTTTTATTGTTGTTGTTGCAATTTACATATGGTTGCCACCGGCGAGCTATGTTGTCATTCTGACAAGTCTGGTTGATGTAATCAGTAAACCTCGATATACCCCCGAATCTGTTATACCGCCAAATTCTAGAAAAACGAAAGAAGGCAGTAAAACATGGGAGAATTGCATATTCAACTGTCATCTAGCCTGAATAAAGGGGTTAAAATAAAATTTTATTTCAGCTTTAAATTTCCCAATTTTGCTCAAAATGCCATAGTCGGGGAGCCAGTGGGGACCCCCATGCACCCCCTTGAGTACTTTTTTTCACGGGTACCATAATGTTCCTTAGGGTCTACAGAATCGGTTTTCAGGATGTACTCAAAAATAAACTCATTTAGGCTATGTGTTTTTCGACCGTTTCCATGGTAACCCCCTGCTAAGGTCACGAAAGCACTATTGGTTAATTAAAATAGCCATATCTTGGCCAAATGTTGAGCTAAACATCTGTAACTGGTATCAATATAACGAGGAAAGGTTGTTCTATTAAACACGTGATCATATGCAAAATAACTATTTTGCATATTCATGAATATTCATGAATTGAAATAAAAATGCTTGCAAAATACATAAAAATTGACACATTATTTCGTTTTGTCTCCTAAACTCTATAGTTTTATCTATGATCGTTATTAGATTATATAAGAAATACCTACAAAGTCTTCTCTCTCCAATGACAAAACATTTGGCTCAATGTTTTAGTTCAATGGCTTCTAAATTGATGTTTTTACAGAAAAATGGCTATTTCAAGTAAGATAAGCTGATTTTGGTATACTAATTATAAGATATTTACTACTTATAAAATCGAATATCTGAACCTGTTTTCTAGTGTATTTTCATGTTTTTCCCATGAAATAAATGTTTACAAAACAGGATACATGTATATGTAATTTTGGGGCAAAACCGTATTTTTCAGTAAAAACAACATATATCTGGATATTATCTATAAAAGGCAAACAGTTCCTGTAATCTATAAATGAAACGTAAATGCTGATGTAATTTCATGGTTCTAAGATCGATGTTTGTATTAGAAGCAAAAATACTACTTTTTTCTGCTATTTTGGGTAAAAAAGTCGGTTTTTTATACTAAAATTACAGATTTCTGAGAAATATTTCAAATATAATTTATATATTTGTTGTAATATAGGATATGAAACTAAATATATTTGTACATATCATTAGAGTATCAAATTAGCAAAATAAAATAGTAAGAAATATAGAAATTCATACCATAACCACAGAATAACATTGCAAAAACACTCAATGAATCGTAAATAACACGGTATGACCACCCAATAACGTAACAGAGCAATTCAATAAAAAAAGTATAACCAACCAATAACATAGCAAAGCCATTCAAATTATGGTCTTTTAACCCTTCATTATATATACACAAATTAAAAATACAGTGTAATATTTTGATTACATAGCAAAACCACTGAATAACATAGTCGTTTGATCCTTTATTGCAGAGGAACCACTTAATTATACAGTGTAAACACTCAATGACATAGCAAACCCCCTCAATAAAGTGGTTGTTAGACCCTTTACTATATCAAAATCACTTAACAATACAACATAACCAACCAATAACTGATGGTTTGAACATTTGCTATAACAAAAATTTAAAATAACACCGCATAGCTACCCAATAACTTAGCATTACCACAAAAAAACGTGATGATTTGATCCTTATCTTAGCAAAACCGCTCAATAACACAGCATAGCTACCCAATAACTTAGCATTACCACTCAATAACGTGATTGTTTGATCTTTTATTATAAGAAAACCACTCAATAACATAGCATAGCCACCAAATAACTTAGCATTCTTACTCAATAACATGATGATTTGACACTTTATTATCACAAAACAACTTAATATCACACCATAACCATCAAATAACTTCTCAATAGTGTGGTCGTTTGCCTCTTTTTTACAATGAAACCACTCAAGAACAAAGCATGAGTACCCAATAACATTTCAAAACCACCAAATAACGTGATGGTTTGACCCTTTATTGTATCAAATCACTGATTAGCATGTCTGTTTGACCCTTTATATTGCTAAAATCCACATTAAAACAGTCCTGGTTCCATAGAGAGAACGAGGAAAAATTGATATTGAGTGGTAATGCTAAGTTATTGGGTGATTATGCAGTGTTATTAAGTGGTTGTGTTACAATAAAGTGTCAAACCATCACGTTTTTGAGTGGTTATGCTATGTTATTGGGTGCTTATGCTGTGTAATTGAGTGGTTTTGATATAATTAAGGGTCAAATGACCACCTTATTAAGTAGTTATGCTAAGTTATTTGGCGGTTTTGTTATAATAAAGTGTCAAATCGTCACGCTATGGATTAGTAATGCTATGTTTTGGGGTGGTAATTCTGTGTAATTGAGTGGTTTTGTTACAATAAAGGATCAATTCATCACGTTATTATGTAGTAATGATAAGTAATAAGGTGGATATGCTGTGTTATTACAAATGTAAGTGGTTTTGTTATAACAAAGGGTCAAACCATCACGTTATTGGGTGGTTTTTTTTATGTAATTGGTCGGTAATGCTGTATTATTCAGTGATTTTCATATAGTTAACTGTCAAACAGTGTCTTTATTGAGTGGTTTTGCTATGTCATTGGGTGTTTACACTGTATTGAGATGTGTTTTTTATGTTATAAAGGGTCAAATGACTATGTTATTGAGTGGTTTAGCTATGTTCTTGTGCGGTTATACTGAATTATTATAAGTGGTAAAGGTTGAAAGACCATGTTATTGAGTGGCTTTGCTATATTATCGGTTGATTATACTGTATTATTGAATTGTAAATCATATTTAGAATATTTCTCAGAAATTTGTAAATTTAGTATGAAAAACCAAAATAGCTAGCAGAAAAAAGTAACATTTTTTAACTTCTAACACAAAAACCGATCTTAGAACCATGAAATTACATCAGTATATACGTTCATTTATAGATTACAGGAACTGTCTGCCTTTTATAGATAATATCCAGATATCTGTTGTTTTGTACTGAAAAATACGGGGGTTTTTTGCCCCAAAATTACCAAAAATACATATATCATGTTTTGTTAACATTTATTACATGAGAAAAACATGAAAATACACCAGAAAACAGGTTCAGATATTCGATTTTATAAGTAGTAAATATCTTATAATTAGTAAACAAAAATTTGCTTATCTTACTTAAAATAGCCATTTTTCTGTAAAAACATCAATTTAGAAGCCATTGAATTAAAATATTGAGCCAAATATCTCATTGGAGAGAGAAGACTTTGTATGTATTTATTATATAATCTAATAACGATCATAGATAAAACTTTAGAGCTTAGGAATAAAAATTAAATGAAAAGTGTCGATTTTTATATATTTTTCAAGCATTTTTATCTCAATTCATGAATATTCATGAATATGCAAATTAATTACTTTGCATATGATCACGTGATTATAGAACAACTTTTCCTCGTTATATTGATACCAGTTACAGATGTTTAGCTCAATATTTGGCCAAGATATGGCTATTTTACTTAACCAATAGTGCTTTCGTGACTTTAGCAGGGGGTTGCCATGGAAACGGTCGAAAAACACATAGCCTAAATGAGTTTATTTTTGAGTACATCCTGAAAACCGATTCTGTAGACCCTCAGGAACATTTTGGTACCCGTGAAAAAAAGTACTCAAGGGGGTGCATGGGGGCCCCACTAGCTCCCCGACTACCAATTTTCCCAATTTGAAAGGCCCGGCCCCTTTCCCAAAATACCCTGCGACAGCCCTGCATTAGCCCCGGCTGTATACAACGCGAGGTGTTAACATCTTCTAGCCCCCAGCAGTTTTGTTTACCTGAGCTGAGAACGTGTCTGGCTTCTACGGACATTTAAAATAGCTGTGTTGTCAATGTCTATCGAGTGACCAACAAAAGACTACCATTCTATAATGTATTTCATGAAAACGTTTTCATCTACGTGTATAATCGCTAGATCGTGAGCTTATGCTATAACCCCACGCGTCCGCGTCCGCGTCCTCGTCCGCGTCCTCGTCCGCGTCCGCGTCCGTGTCCGCGTCCGTGTCCGCGTCCGCGTCCGGTTAAGAAGTTTGGGGTAGCTCAGTATCTGACAAAGTACTAATGCTACAGTAACCAAACTTGCACAAGTGATTCATCTTTGGATGCTGAGGTGAACCCATGCATTGGATGCAGCATCTGACCTACATTTTCCGCTTGAGTGACTTGGTTAAGAAGTTTGGGGTAGCTCAGTATCTGACAAAGTACTGATGCTACAGTAACCAAACTTGCACAAGTGATTCATCTTTGGATGCTGAGGTGAACCCATGCATCGGATGCAACATCTGACCTACATTTTCCGCTTGAGTGACTTGGTTAAGAAGTTTGGGGTAGCTCAGTATCTGACAAAGTACTGATGCTACAGTAACCAAACTTGCACAAGTGATTCATCTTTGGATGCTGAGGTGAACCCATGCATTGGATGCAGCATCTGACCTACATTTTCCGCTTGAGTGATTTGGATAAGAAGTTTGGGGTAGCTCAGTATCTGACAAAGTACTAATGCTACAGTAACCTAACTTGCACAAGTGATTCATCTTTGGATGCCGAGATGGACCCATGCATCGGATGCAGCATCTGAACTACTTTTTCCACTTGAGTGATTTCGCTTTTAAAAGCCAATATTGAGCAGAGTATAAGTGCTACATGTACCAAACTTGCATATTGGATGTATCTTTGATCAAACTTTCATAAAATGACCTTGACCTACTTTTTCCGCTTGAGTGATTTTGCCTTTAAAAGCCAATATTGAGCAAAGTGTAAGTGCTAGATGTTCCAAACTTGCATATTAGATGTATCTTTGATCAAACTTTCATAAAATGACCTCGACCTACTTTTTCCGCTTGAGTGATTTTGCCTTTAAAAGCCAATATTGAGCAAAGTATAAGTGATACATGTATCAAACTTGCATATTGGATGTATTTTTGATCAATCTTTCATAAAATGACCTTGACCTACTTTTTCTGCTTGAGTGATTTTGCTCTATAAAGCCAATATTGAGCAAAGTATAACTGCTACATGTACCAAACTTGCAAATTGGATGTATCTTTGATCAAACTTTCATAAAATGACCTTGACCTACTTTTTCTGCTTGAGTGTTTTTGCCTTTAAAAGCCAATATTGAGCAAAGTATAAGTGCTACATGTTCCAAACTTGCATATTGGATGTATCTTTGATCAAACTTTCATAAAATGACCTTGACCTACTTTTTCTGCTTGAGTAATTTTGCCTTTAAAAGCCAATATTGAGCAAAGTATAAGTGCTTCATGTACCAAACTTGCATATTGGATGTATCTTTGATCAAACTTTCATAAAATGAAATTGACCTACTTTTTCTGCTTGAATGATTTTGCCTTTAAAAGCCAATATACATGTACTTAGAAATATGTTTGAATTGAATTTTGCTGCCACGAGGTGAGCTTCGTAATCTGTGATTACCTATGTTTTTTATATGCTTTAATTTAGCTAGTAAGAAGTTTAGACGGATGGATGAAATTAAAAATCATCAAAACACAACATGGTGCATGGACCATCGTTTTATTGATGAGTCTGAGCACAATATAGAAAGGTTTGTATACAATTGACATATAAAATAGATCTTGATTTCTTGGAGGGGGGAGGGTTTGCTCCATATTTTGGGCAAAATAGAACAATTGTTAAGGTTAATTAGCTTTATATGCCAGAAATTACCACAAACAATTATATTACAATGGCAAATAAAAAAGGGGAAAGGGGGGGGGGTGGAGAAAATGGCCCAATCACAGAATTTCCTTCCAAATCAGTATGATATGCTAAATTCTTACACTAAGCTACCTGGAGTTATTAATGAAACAGTCTCAAGAAAATATTCTCAAAAGGCCCAAAAGTGATTGAGTTTTAAAACTGTCATGAATCTCTCTTTACAAATAGAATGCCAATGATCCCACTGTCTAAAATCTAATGATAATTACTTTATTAAATTAGCATATAGATAAGAATGTTGTATTATTAACACATTTCTTTCACTATCAAAATTATTTTAAACAGTTTAGTACATGTAATAAAGCAACGACATATGAAACAGTATGCAATGGCGCAACATTGAATGATGCAACGCGCAATGACGCATCCCAGCACAATGTGCACCACGAAGACTTAGCACCATGCTATCTGGAATTTCTTGGGAGAACACTGCTCATAGAGGAAAGGGTTTGAATTGAAAAATTTAAATTTTAGGGGCCCACACAGCTTTTTACGAGCCCACACAGAAAACCAAAGCTTTTTGGGGAAACATTCCCTGCAAGACCCCCCCCCCTTAAAAACTGACCCAACTGTGTCTGCTGGTGAGACATTTAATGTATTTAACCTTGACTTTTGACTTTAAGATATCAAATACTGAGGAGTATTGACAGTTTAATTAGTCCCCTACCGGCAACGCCGAAGGGGACTCTTAGTTTCCTCTCGGTCTGTCTGTCTGTCCGTCCGTCTGTCTGTCTGTCTGTCCGTCTGTCCCATTTTCAGTTTTCCGGACTTTTTTTCGCTGTTGTTGCATATATTGAACTCATTTTTGGTATGTGGATATATCTCAATGTGATACAGATCAAGTTTGAGTTTGCTTTCGATTGACCTAATTTTACAAGAGTTATGGCCCTTGGACTTAGCAAATTTTATGAAAATTTCAGTTTTCCGGACTTTTTTTAGCTGTTGTTGCATATATTGAAGTCATTTTTGGTATGTGGATATATCTCAATGTGATACAGATCAAGTTTCAGTTTGTGTTCGATTGACCTAATTTTACAAGAGTTATGGCCCTTGGAATTAGCAAATTTTATGAAAATTTTAGTTTTCCGGACTTTTTTCCGCTGTTGTTGCATATATTGAACTCGTTTTTGGTATGTGGATATATATCAATGTGATACAGATCAAGTTTGAGTTTGCTTTTGACTGACCTAATTTTACAAGAGTTATGGCCCTTGGACTTAGCAAATTTTATGAAAATTTCAGTTTTCCGGACTTTTTTCTGCTGTTGTTGCATAAATTGAACTCATTTTTGGTATGTGGATATATCTCAATGGGATACAGATCAATTTTGAGTTTGCTTTAGATTCACCTATTTTTACAAGAGTTATGGCCCTTGGACTTAGCAAATTTTATGAAAATTTCAGTTTTCCGGACTTTCCTTCGGTTCTATTGTAAATAATGCACTGATTTTTTGGTAAATGAATACATCTCAGTGTGATACAGACTAAGTTTGAGTTTGGTTTCCATTGGCCTATTTTTACAAGAGTTATGGCCCTTGGACTTAGCAAATTTCATGAAATTTGCAGTTTTCCGGACTTTTTCATGCCTGTTATTGCAGTTAATGAACTGATTTTTTGTATGTGAATACATTATAGTGTAATGCAGATTTGAGTTTAATTTAGATTGACTAATTTTCACAAGAGTTATGGCTCTTGGACTTAACAAATTTCGTGAATTCAGTTTCCCAGACTTTTCTTGGCTGTTGTTGCAGATGATGAACTGATGAACAGAGATGCAAGTCATAAATTTATGCTGCCGGTAGGGGACTTATATCGCACAGCGATCATTGCATTTTTTACATAAAGATAGATTATATGAATGATGAAATGAATGCAGTATGATCATCAATGTTTTGCCTTGACCTTTGAACTTATGACCTTGAACTTAAAGTTTGACTTTCTTTTCCCAAACTTTAACCTTTGGTAAATCTCTTTAGCCGTTTTCATTTTAGACCCTCACTTTTGACTTATTGACCTTGAACTTAGTAATACATGTAAAGTTTGACCTACTTTTTAAGATCATTAACCTTGGCTTTATATCTTAAATGAATCAGAAGAGCTTCCATATTTCACTTTTAGATTCCTTACAACAAGAGCTTTCATATGAGACCTTGACTCATAACCTAGCCTTGACCTTGACCTTGCATTTGGCATATTTTTCAAAACCTTTATTCTTAACACTATCCGTTGAAGGGAAAGCAGTATGCTTTTCATATTTCATTTGAAGATTCCATGTATCATGATGTGATAAGGCCTTTCATTTGAGACTGTTACCTTTACCTTGAGCTTTGACTTGAAATCCAAAAAGATTTTAGTTGGTTAATATGTCTTGAATTGTGGAGGGTTGAGTCTTGATATTTCCTTTTGACAGTAGTTGACAGGGGTCCGTCGATGTTTAATTTTTGCTCTATTGTGAGTGTTGTTGAGATTATCGTCAGGATCTTCTTTAACTCATTTTACCTTTGATAAAGAAAGTAAACCTGCATATCGACTAAAATTGACACTTTGAAATCTGCCCATACTGTCTTTAGCAGTTTAAGGTTTTTTTTTTGTTGTTGTTGCTTTCATTCATGGCTTGAAGTCACGACTTCTTATTCAAATGAAGCCAGATGACCGCTTAACAAATTTGGCTATGGCAACACACAAAGTAATTATGTGAGGATGAAATAAACTGTAATAAATACAAAACTACTCACCAATAAGGGTGAAACAATCTACAAAAGGACCCAGATTTAAAGGGGGAAAGAGCAGATCAATCCAAGGGTGAACACACACAAAAAAAGAAAATGAAAGGATGATAGTACCCAACACTATAGAATTCATAGTTATCATGATGACTTGTCAATGTCATAACCACTTTTACCAGACCGTGTCAAATACTGCACAAAGAAGATTCTGTTTTTTGAAAATTTAATGCAATAAATTAAGCATGTTTAGAGTTTTTGCCAAAATATCACCCGTCATGCTCATTCAAATGACTGAAGTGTCATGTTGTACATATTTACATAGCTGAAGACATCAAGCTCCTCAGACTTGATTATTAAGGACTTTCTTCATAATTTATAAGACAAAAACAGAGTTAACTCTTTAAAAAAATATCTTAGTTTAGCTATTAACTATTCCATTAAGAAGTACATGTACATGTACCTTAAATGTGTTTGAGGTAGAATTTTATAAATTATAGTTAAATCAAGTTATTTCATTAGAATTGAAAAAAAAAGTAAAGATACTTGTTTCAGTTATTCTCAGAATTGAGGCATTGCCGAATATTTTACATTGCACGTACTGTTAACCAGTCATTTGATTATGATGTTTTAATGTACTGTATAACCAGAAATTTTCACGTTTATCAAGTTTTGCGATTCCTTCATTGCAAACAAAATATTTAGTTGCTGTTTTGTACCTTTCATTATTGATGTTTTAGTTATTTCTATCATAGCAATACATTCAATTCACATCTATACGATAAATCGGGTAAAGTGAAGAATGACGCAGGTACGATAAGAGCAAAAATTGCTGATTTACCTATGTATGTTGTATCCTTTTCCAAGCACAATTATCCGTGGTAATAATTTTTCGCGATTCCAAATCACTCGCGAATATAGCAAAAAATTAGTATCTCACGAAAATTTCTGGTTATACCTTGTATACGGTACGGTATAAGACCGTTAACAGGAGCAATGTCAGTCATGTGCCAGTTCCTCAATTTTGAGTCCCAACATTCATTTAATTTCCACTGTATTTTATCTGCGATTTGTATGCCTTTTATTCACAGGAGATGCTGTAGTACCAATAGCAAACTGCAAGCACGAGAAATACTCAGCACATCCAAAGGCCGATATGAAATTTACCGACTTCATGGCATATTGGAAAGACTTCATTTCGAGGGATTATCCACCAGAGTCAGAGATCCTCTACCTTAAAGACTGGCACTTTAACAAGTATGTCTGAATAAGGCAAACAAATATAAAAGAAGTACGTTTCCGCTCACCCCACTGTACTTACCCTATTTTGAGCTGTTGACCCTAATTTTTTTTTGCCATTTCCAAGCGTTATTTTTTAATGCTTAGTTTTTTTTAATACCACCATGACCATGGCTGCATTTTATAGAAACTTTATGATTAAAAAAATGGTTCTATTCCTTATACAAAGTGTCAATTCATCATGTTCATGATTTCCTAAAACTATTATTTCAAAGCACAGTTGCACTGAAATGTTGATGAACAAAGCAGAAACAATGTCAAATTTCAGGAAGACCTCACATTGAGAGAAAAAAAAAAATAAAAAGAAAAATAATGCCTACCTTCATGTACCTACCCCTTTTTTTGTTGAATTGTTAATTTATTATCATTTTTCGGCCATATTTATGTTTGTGTGTAGTACATGTATATGAAAAATACATAAAGCCATTTAGTTAACAGAGATGTCGAAATGTATTATTATTACTGAATTATCAAAAAAAGGAAAAATGATAGAGAATAGATTTGTGAAAAAAAATTGTAATCTTTATGTACGGTACTCTCAGTCTCCTTAATTTCAAACTTTTATGGTTTTTTGTTTTCAATGGTTTCTCTTTTGGGAAATGTTGTCGTATACTTTTCTCAAATAATCTGGAATTGTTTGCCAAGCATTGCATCTGATTGATGGAAATTTTTCTCTCAAATGCACCTAAGAGTGCCTTTGACGAATCAGCAATGGGGAATCATATTTTCCTCTTATACTAAGTTTTATTCAGCCTAGCGCTGAGAAAAAAAACCCCCATAAAATGTATCATCATGATTATTTTAGTTTCAGCTTTTTTTTTTTTTTTTTTTTTTTTTTCAGAGTTTTTCCTGAATATAAAGCCTACCAGACACCCGTTTACTTTTCATCTGATTGGTTGAATGAGTTCTGGGACACGCGAGATGATAATGACGATTATAGATTTGTATACATGGGACCAAAAGGATCATGGTAATGTACTGTTTTTGTTTCCTGTAACACAAAAGCAACATATGGGGATCAATCTGCCTGGCGTCTGTCCATTCGTCTGTTTGTCTGTGTGGTAGTCACACTTTCACATAGATGACTGTAACTTGAGTGATGTGCATTTATCTGGAATTTTTCGCGTGTATCTAATTTTTGCTAAATTCACGAGCATCATCAAATTGCGAAAAATGAACATAGCGAAAAAAAGACACAGATCTTTACCCTTGATCAAGTTAATAGATAAGCGAAGAAAAGACACACCTTTTTAGGGTCATTTTTCGCGAAATTTACCTGACACGAAAAAGTTCCTACATACCGTATGATGTGCATTAAACTTCTATGATATCAAAATTGCAGGAATTGTCAAGTGTTATGAGACTCTAATCCCATTGAGGGTCAAGGTCACCTTCAAGACAAGGTCACATATTTAGGGTCAAACGTGTGACCTTTGACATACCTCAATGTACATGTTCTTGAACAATTCTTTCTTAGTGGCTAATGTGTTTACAGGGATGGAAATTGCCAAGATGAAAGAATTAACTAAATGGAAAAAAATTACAATTCATACAAAGTTCAAAGTTGGGCATTTGGTAAAGTGGATGAATGAATGAATGAATTTTGATATTCTGTACTGTTCAGTTATCTTTCAAGGCCATTTTGTTATCTGATGATCGTATTTATTCCCCAAAATCATCAATAAATTTATGCCGTGTCTCACAAACCCAGCTGTTACTGTAACTGTATTATTTATTTCAAGCACATTATGTCATTTTTATAAGATTTCTAGAAAATTGAAGAATTCTAATGTTCATGAAAATTTTGTGGATTTTCCCAATTCTTTCAGACTCTTGACCAAATAAATATCCCTAAGGAAATCAAAATTTGCTTGTCAATGAATGCTTGAATACATAAAACCTATGTAAATCTTCCATGCACTGCCAGAGAAATAACAAAAAAAATTGTGGGAACTGTCAGTGTCTCTGAGTTTTACATGGAATAAAAGATTACCAGATGATTATTGTAGAGTCAAAGAAAGGCCAAAAGTTAAATGTAAATGGCTAAATGAAATTCAGTTATATTTTAATACAAGTGTAGTCTAAATGGACCATTTTCTATGTTATCTTCCTCAGCATTGAATTCTGATACTTAGTTAGTTATGTTTCAGAGTGTGATTTTTTTTTCACCTGAATAAAGTAATAATAATTGTATTCTTAATTCTGTATTGTAGGACACCATTCCATGCTGATGTTTTTCGGTCCTATAGTTGGTCAGCGAACATCTGTGGTAAAAAGAAGTGGATTTTATTCCCTCCTGGTAAAGAAATAATTTACTTAGATTGAATTTTTTTAATCTGTATCATTATAAGTAAGTAGAATTTCTGTAAGGGTTTAAATAGTCTGCATTATTAATTTTACATAAAGGTCAAAAAGAGACTAGACATATATAGTGATAAAGTTTCACTTCACGCTCATTGATAAGATAACTTGATGATTACAAAAATTTCCATGTCACAAACTAAATCTTTTCCGAAAGTCCAACAGTAACTTGTAAATATCACATGACCAACTTTTGTTGAAATATAAATGAGAAAGGAGAATTTTCATCACCTATCTTTACACAAATTTATTTTTACATGCCCTTGTTCGTAATTGATTAATAATATATCAAGATTTAAGGTCAAGGTCAAAGTCACTTGCTTCTGTAAAACTTTGACTTCTGACCTTGATTACAATGATTAGGTGTTGTTCATCTGTTTATCATAATTATCAAGGTCAGAGATCAAAGGTCAAGGCCACTTGCATCTGTATTCAGTAAAATCTTATGAGAAGGATACAGACTAAATTTGTAGCCCTAAGACTTTCAGATTTTCAGATTTGACAAAATGGTTGACTGTGGCAAGAGGAAAAAAACTATAATTGATTATTAAGGTCAGGTGAAAGTTCAAGGTCACTGCTACTTGCACTAGGAAAACATAGCATGCAAGATACTAACTGGATGGTTCGAGTCCTAGGTTCTAGAATCTTCAACTTGCAGATATAGATGCAGTTGACAAATCATCAATGTTTCATTTACCGATATGTATTACTTAATTGATTATGACACAGAGCCATTTTTCCTGTTCAATTCATTATTCAATCTTCTTTTTTCCAGGAGAAGAGAAATGTTTGACAAATAAGTACGGTCATTTGGCATTTGATGTAACATCTGAAGAATTGAAGAATGAGAATTTATATCCACATTACTGTGACCTTCACCACTGCTATGAGGTTATCCAGGAGGCGGGTGAAATCATATTTGTACCGAGTGGGTGGCACCATCAAGTCCACAATCTGGTAATTGAATAAAACGGAACTTGGTTAGTTTATTGTCATGGTCACTAAAAGATGCTAAATGCAAAGAACCATTTCTTTACGTTTTTATTTCATGAGAAGATACTGAGTCTATAGAACTCTCGAAATATAGAACACAATCTTGGTTTTATGTATCTTAATTGAAGAATAAGGACACATAAAAAAGATGTGTTCGTGAGAAACAAATACACCCATCTGCAACAGCTGCATTGTGAAAAGTAGGTCATACTCCATGTTTAAGACCACAAGGTCAAATGGAAAGGTCTTGTCATAAGGAATACACATGAAATATGAGAGCCCTGTCACATGCCTTTCAAAAGTTATGGCTACGGTAAAAAAATTTTAAAAGTAGGTCAAACTCGAAGGTCAAGGTCACAAATTTTGGTATCCATGAAAGGCTTTATCAAGTTTATCACAAGGAATACACATGTGAAATATGAAAGCTTATCACTTACCATTCAAAAGGTATGGCCAAGATTAAACAGTCCAGGAGAATAATAGAAATAGTAATATTACTTAGAACTGTAATATTACTGTTCACAATAATCCCCGATATTATTGAAAACAGTAAAACTGCCACCTTATATTAGTCATCTTTCTGTAATATAGACAAAGCAACATTTTAAAGCTAAAAGCACAGCTTTTGTTACACTATTCTTTTATTCAACAACAAATTAAATATGAACAATTTTTTTTTATCGAAAAGTGATGATAATGTCCATTTGGAACATATTTTTCACCTTTTCTTCTTTCTGATATCACATTTTCTTCAAATATGTTGAGGAAAGAAATTTTCCTGATGTTTTCAACAATTTGTCAGTATAAATTTGAATGAGATACAACTCCTAATTACCCTCATTTCTCCCCGAATCCACTGGTATAAGAGGGAACTGACTACTGCTTACAGTAAATTTCAAAGAAAGATAACTCCAATTTAAGTTATATAAAATATTACTGTTTTCAGTATTCCCTTGGACTGTTAAACTTTTTCAAAAGTAGATCAAACTCGAAAGGTCTAGGTCACAAATTTTGGTATCTATGGAAAGATTTTATCACAAGGAATACACAGTCATGTGAAATATGAAAGCCCCATCACTTACTATTCAAAAGTTACAGCCAATTGCGGACAAACATACAGACCAAAAACTATATACCCTCGAATCTTTGATTACTGAGGAATAAAGAAATGAAATGTCTAATAGGATTTTCTATTATAGTTAAATGTGATATTGAATGCCATATCTATCAAAGAAAAATGCCAACCATTATGCAAGATTGGCACCAAATTGTTGAATTATCATAAAAGGTCTCTTAAGTTAAGAAGTTACATGTAGTTTCTTATTAAAAGATTCTCAACAATTTCCATAAATTTCTTCCAGGAGGATACCATTTCTATCAACCATAATTGGATAAACGGTTGTAACATACGTACAAGCTGGGAGTTCATCAAGTCGTCACTGAGAGACGTACAGACGGAAATAGAAGACTGTCGGGATATGGAGGGATGGCATAATCAATGTCAGGTAATTTGGTCTGTCAGAAATACAGAGCTACTTGTATATTTATGTCCCATTTGTGAAGGTATCTCAAGTTTGCTTAATATTGTGAACTTTTGGAATTCTACTGAAACAAGTGAAAAAATCAGGGGAATAGTGATACAAGTATGACGTTTTCAAAAGAATTCAATGAAGTCACAGTGCATTCAAGTCAGATACCATCAAGAATCGTTAGCCTATAAAATGAAAAAGATAGAATTTTTCAAAGTATACAGTCAGGCTTGTATGCATAAAGCAGATGGCTCATTCCTGTGTCAGACAATACCCAGACCTGTTTACACTCTGTATTTATCCATATTTTTTGTGTAATTTGAACCCAAAAAATACAGAATAAGGAGTCAGAAATAAAAATCCATAAAGTCAAAAAAAAACCAAACAAATTATTTAGCTATTTTGGCATCATGTATTTCTTGAAACAATTTATTACATTTGCTTACAGGTTATACTGAAAGCTAGCTCAGGCATAGACTTTAATGACTTCTATAATTTCATGGAACTCGTAGCCGAAAATAGAATTAAACGACTAAAGGAAATAATCTGTGGTGACGAATATGTGCAAAATAAGTGGAATCTAACATGTGCTCATTCTAACTTGAAATTTGATGAAAATAATGAAATAGGAAATAAATTATTCAGTATGTGTAACACTGACAATTGTTTGGTAAAGGATATAAACATGAAGGATTACGATACAGCATTTATACTTGGACATGGTCAAACTGAACATAGTGAAAATTTGGTGGATGGGACAAATACTTCTTTTCTCGATCTTCATTTGGAAAATGAGATGCAGTCAGAAATTGAAGGAAGTTTAGATAAAACTTTTGCTGGAATGATAATGGAAAATGCAGCATG
Organism: Pinctada imbricata; assembly: GCA_033119305.1. Taxonomy (NCBI): domain Eukaryota; kingdom Metazoa; phylum Mollusca; class Bivalvia; order Pterioida; family Pteriidae; genus Pinctada; species Pinctada imbricata. Next base: position 10,311,225 of record VSWD01000014.1, on the reverse strand, counting down.
CACTGGTAGTGATTCAACTGATTTAAAATGGGAGTGTTCAGATAGATCAAATAAACTTGAAAGGAATACTACTAGCCCCATAACAAATTCTGATTCAGTAGGTCGGGAGTCAAAGGAGTGTGAAAATGTACGGGAGTGTTCGAATAGACACTTAGATGATATCAGGGACATATTACGTGGATTTACTTTACCGAATGACTTTAATCCTGACCATCCAATACATTTAACATTTGATTTAAAAGTAGTACGGCTTATTTTAAAGGATATGATGAAGTCATTTTCAGAAGTAGACATTGATCAGGAATTAGTAAATAGAGTTTCTTATCTAATACTGAAGATAGATGATCATGTGTAAGATTAAAGATTTTTACATGCAAATGTTGAATCAAAATTTGTGTACATGATGTTAATGAAGGAAAACTGAAGATGGAAATAGTTCTTATCTTGAGTTCAAGTGAGTGTTTTTTTTTAGGGCTGCAACCATATGCTGTGCTCACGATACAAGATATTTGCTTCAGTACGATTTGTATCACAATTCTCTGATTTTTCTGCTGAAAGATGAAATTCAACTTATGATAGGACTTTTGTAAATTGTATTTTCTACTGGTGTAAAAGAAGAATCCCAATATTAAAGCAACGCCATTAAGTTTTAATCACATTGAGATATTTTTCAATGACTTTATAAGAAGTTCTGTATACATAATTTATGTCGAAACTTTCTTTGTAAATGTCATAAAGTTGTTTTCAAATGAATTGAAAAAAAAGGTGGATACAGTGACAGTGCCATATTATGAATCATACTGTCAACATGTGAAGCAAGGTTAATTAATGAGATAAAGAAGATCCTGACGACAATCTCAACAGCACTCACAATAGAGCACCAAATTTGAGCTTTGACGGACCCCTAGCAAGCTAGAGGTGGGACCAGGTGCCCGGGCGGAGTAAGTATCCCATGTTGCTAGCCGCACCTGCCGTCGACATTCACGCACGAAAATTATATCTACAAAATATGCAGTGAATTGTTGCAGCCCTATTGTTTTCTTTTGGGTATTTATGAGCTGATGACAGGACCATGCATAAATTTTATAATGTAATACAGTAGCGGGTGAATTATGATGCATCCTCAGATTGCATGCTCTCAACATGCTCAAGTAGTATCCTAGGAGATGGACAAGCATTGCAAGTTTGGTACATGTACTTTAAACATTTGTAGAATGTCTGGAACTGAGGTACTCAAAAAACTTTCTGCAGACATGTATCCAAAAGTAGGTCAAAGGTCAAGGTCAAAAGGTCAAGTAGGTTCCGACAATGCATTTATGTTCAGCATCCCAGGATGAACAAGTTTGCAAATGTTTGTACTTGTAACATTTGTTTGTCAAGAATCGAGTAACCTGATAAATTTAAACTGTACACACGGACATGGATGCAGGGACTATAGCATAAGCTCATCGTCTCTCTCATCAATCTCAATTTCCTCAAGGTGAGCTAAAAATTCGGAAAAGAAATCAAAATTTTATACAATCAAGATGTTTTATCTTTTAATAGCTTTATAGATTCTAACATCTTTGTCTATATCTACATAAACTTTTGACACTATGAACTTGTCTTTCAGCATCTGTAGGAACCGTCTGTCCCTTTCGTATCGTATACGACACGAGATGTATATCTCGGTCCTTTTGTCACTTAGCTTTTCCAATGTTTTCAATAGAGCTGGAAAAACATCTTCTATATAAATTACATCAGCACCTAGAATGACATCAAAGGTTTCATCATATTTGTCGAGGTCTTTCTCCCAATCTAGTTGTTGAACCATTGTGACGGCCTTTATGTCTGGTTTATTCTCCATGTTTGCATTAACGACACTGCTTAAATATGGCATTGCTACTTCTCTTTCTGTTATTGTAACACGTCCCCCTGAAATTAAGAAGAATTTATTACATGTATGTTTCTATTGAATTCTATGTAACTTTAAACATGTTGAAAAACATAGGTAATCACAGATTATGAAGCTCACCTCGTGGCAGCAAAATTCAATTCAAACATATTTCTAAGTTCATGTATATTGGCTTTTAAAGGCAAAATCATTCATGCGGAAAAAGTAGGTCAATTTCATTTTATGAAAGTTTGATCAAAGATACATCCAATATGCAAGTTAAGTACATGAAGCACTTATACTTTGCTCAATATTGGCTTTTTAAGGAAAAATAACTCAAGCGGAAAAAGTAGTTCAAGGTCATTTTATGAAATATGACCAAAAATAAATCCAATATGCAAGTTTGGTACGTGTAGCACTTATACTTTGCTCAATATTGGCTTTTAAATGCAAAATCACTCAAGTGGAAAAAGTAGGTCAAGGTCATTATATGAAAGTTTGATCAATGATACATCCAATAAGCAAGTTTGGTACATGTAGCACTTATACTTTGCTCAATATTGGCTTTTAAAGTCAAATTCACTGAAGCGGAAAAAGTAGGTCAAGGTCATCACATGAAAGTTTGATCAATGATACATCCAATAAGCAAGTTTTGAACATGTAGCACTTATACTTTGCTCAAAATTGGCTTTTAAAGGCAAAATCATTCAAGCAGAAAAAGTAGGTCAAGGTCATTTTATGAAAGTTTGATCAAAGATAATCTAATATGCAAGTTTGGAACATGCAGCACTTATACTTTGCTCAATATTGGCTTTTAAAGTCAAATTCACTCAAGCGGAAAAAGTAGGTCAAGGTCATCATATGAAAGTTTGATCAATGATACATCCAATAAGCAAGTTTTGTACATGTAGCACTTATACTTTGCTCAATATTGGCTTTTAAAGGAAAAATCGCTCATGCGGAAAAAGTAGGTCAAGGTCATTTTATGAAAGTTTGATCAAAGATACATCCAATATGCAAGTTTGGAACATGTAGCACTTATACTTTGCTCAATATTGGCTTTTAAAAGCAAAATCACTCAAGTGGAAAAGTAGGTCAGATGCTGCATCCGATGCATGGGTCCATCTCAGCATCCAAAGATGAATCACTTGTGCAAGTTTGGTTACTGTAGCATTAGAACTTGGTCAGATACTGAGCTACCCCAAACTTCTTAACCAAGTCAATCAAGCGGAAAATGTAGGTCAGATGCTGCATCTGATGCATGGATTCACCTCAGCATCCAAAGATGAATCACTTGTGCAAGTTTGGTTACTGTAGCATTAGTACTTTGTCAGATACTGAGCTACCCCAAACTTCTTAACCAAGTCAATCAAGCGGAAAATGTAGGTCAGATGCTGCATCTGATGCATGGATTAACCTCAGCATCCAAAGATGAATCACTTGTGCAAGTTTGGTTAATGTAGCATCAGTACTTTGTCAGATACTGAGCTACCCCAAACTTCTTAACCAAGTCACTCAAGCGGAAAATGTAGGTCAGATGCAGCATCCGATGCATGGGTTCACCTCAGCATCCAAAGATGAATCACTTGTGCAAGTTTGGTTACTGTAGCATCAGTACTTTGCCAAATACTGAGCTACCCAAAACTTCTTAACAGAACGCGGACGCGGACGCGCGGGGGTATAGCATAAGCTCACTCAACTTCGTCGAGGTGAGCTAAAAATTATCTGAATGAGAAATAAAATCTGAAAGTGATGAAAAGTTATCAAGACTTTGTGAATTCAGTTTTACTGGGATAGTGAAATGAGCTTGTGTTAGCAAGTTGTCCATACATGTACATGTTTATGCCAAATTTATATAAATAATGTCTTGTCTTGTCTTGTCTTTAAGTATGTCAGCATAGCTCAATACTTGAAGGCAATCTGATTAAAATCCTCTGTTCAGGTTCCGTTTACTATACTTCACCACGTAGTAAAACAGAACCCGTAACAGATGATTTAAATCAGATTAAGGCTGTAATTTGTAAACCCATAACTGCCTTCTTCCACTCAAAATAACGCCGTTTGCCGACGAATAATGATATGCTAATGGTATACTGATATTCAGCAATGATCGGTAAATCTTTGATGTACTGACAAACCCAGCTTTAAAATACAAATTGTTTATTTCAACTTTTTTTTGCATTTTGTTTAGGCCATAATTAAAAATTGTTTGTTTCCCCTCGCCCCGACCTGGTCAGGAAAAACGCCGCCAAGTCAGATTTTTTTATGGCCAAAAAGTCCGATATTTTTTTTTTCAGAAATCGAATCACGGCTATGTCCATTTTCAGTTTCAACGTTACAATATTGTATCCAAACAGAATTGTAAATCATCTCAATAGTTTTCTCATTCTTGCATTATTATAAGAAATCTTGCTGTAAACCGCCCGTCCCCCCATTCCTGTTGGCTTTGAACCGTCAGTTTACGTATTATTGGTACATCGATCATTATGTCTCTCTATCATGCCTATTGTAAATATCCTCCCAAAGTTTTTGAGAACACTGAGCATGTTCAGTCGTAAGTCATGATAGACGAGCGCTCGGTCTACGGATGTAAAATTTCAAACAAGCATGTGCCTATTCTGCGAGTGCGACAGGTATTGTGGGCTCCCATCTTTACATGTATACGCATGTGTCCAATCTAGTTCCTCAACTTATGAAATCTCGTTTCACGGATAGGCGTTTGAACGCTATGAAGACCCATCGCTTATTTGGAAGGATCCGCTGAGTGGGCCAAAATTCAGACAATATCTAAATGCATAAAATCGAGTGAATAAGAAAACTACTACCTGATCAAAGTACTCGGTTATTATGATTGACCTACATTTCTCTAGCGGTTGTCGGCGGTCCGTGCTAATTTTTTGCATCGTGAATGATCAATAGACTCAATATTACAATGAATTTTTGATGTTCTTATAATTATTTTTCACTTAGTATACGCTGTTTACATACAATAAACAGACCGAGAAAGAATTAAGGTATACAAACTTATTTCATCTTTATCATGCACTGGAAAACGCCGGTCATTTATAGTCCGTGACTCGTGGTTGCGTGTGGTCAATATCTATACAAATTCAATATTTACAAGTCGTAAAAAAGTCGAGATGTAATCGTTCTATAGTATATCTTATTCTCGCAGATTTGACGTTGCCGTAAAATGACCCCTTACGCCGCGCTGAAACACTTGATGCACCTGTTGCGGAAATATTTATTGAGTATCTTGGGACAATTTTGTTTATATAGAATAGGTAATTAATAAACATTTCATACTTAACCAGCGATAGAAATTGAGACACAACGGATATTTTGAGCTCGCCGGGACGACAGTCCGAGCTAATGCCATACCCTTGGCGTCGTCCATAGAAAAAGCTTTAACCTGGGCTATATCTCTACAACCATAAGGGGTAGGGCTTTCATATTTCACATGTAGATACCTTGTGACGAGACCTTTCATTTGAAAACATGATCTTTGACCTAGTGACCTTGGACTTTGACCTACTTTTCAAAAACCTTAAAGTGTGCTATATTTCTTCAACCATAAGGGGTAGAGCTTTCATATTTCACAAGTACATACCTTATGATGATATCTTTCATTTGAGATCATGACCTCTTGACCTTGGTCTTTGTTCTACTTTTCAAAAACTTTAACCTGGGCTATATCTCTTGAACTATAAGGGGTAGAGCTTTTATATTTCACATGTAGATTTCTTCTGATGGGACCTTTCATTTGAGACCATGACCTTTGACCCAGTGACGTTGACCTTGGACTTTGACCTTAACCATTAACTATTCAATTACTCATACTGTGGCTGTATCTTTAGCTCTCTAACGGATGAGACTAACATTAGATGCATAGAATCCTTATGACAATACTTTTTGTATTTTGGAAGTTATTTGATATTGACAAAAACCTGCACTGGCGAGCTATGTAATCTTTGATTACCCAATGTTTTACGGAAAGCAGGCGGCGATTTTACCCGAAGTAAGAGGTGAGAAATCGCCGGCTGCCAGCTCTTAGTCTTTATCATATCAATTAGAAACACAGAGTGTGACTGCGCAGCTGTAAGGAGTCCAGTAATGTGCAATTTGGATTCAAAAGTCTTTAAACATATTTGATACAGGTAGTTGTGGCAGCAAAAAAAAAAAAAAAAAAAAAAGGTACCCGCCTGCCGGGTCACTTGAAAAAAACAGACCCGGGGGGAGGGGAAACGAACAATTTTTTAATTGTGGCCTTACATTTTCATCTGTAGTACTTTATTCTAATTCATTTGATACCAAACATGGATACAATACTCCAATTAAATGCTTAGAATTAAATCAACACATAATTAAATTTTTGGTCATCAAAGTTCTTTTGCTAATTATGCTAAAATGCTGAAAGCCCTATCACTTACCATTCAAAAGTCATGGCTAAAGCTTAGATTTTCAAAAGTAGGTCAAATTCCAAGATCAAGGTCATAAGGTAAAAAAATTTGGTATCCATGGCTGTGAAATATAAAAGCCTTATCATTTACCATTCAAAGATATGGCCAAGGTTAAAGTTTTCCAAAAGTAGCTCAAATTCCAAGGTCACAAGGTAAATAAAACACCGCTAAAGACGGTATGGCCGGATTGCAAAGTAAGTTTTTGTCACCAACTGGGTCAAGGTCACTAAGTCAAATATTACAGCATACATTGAGAGGTCTTGTCAGAGGCAACCTTCATGTATAATATAAAGTTTCTACTGTATACAGTTCCTTAGATTTTGCTTAAACCAGGAACTTTAACCGAAGTCTTTAACTAGGTCAAAGTCCAATCACGGTCACTGGGTCCAATGTTACGGCATAAATTGAAAGGTCTCATCATGGGCAACCTAAATGTATAATATAAGGTTTCTACTGCATACAGTTCCTTAGATTTTGCTTAAACCAGAAACTTTAACCAAAATCTTTAACTAGGTCAAAGTCCAAGGTCAAGGTCACTAGGTCCAATGTTACGGCATAAATTGAAAGGTCTTGTCATGGGCAACCTTCATGTATAATATAAAGTTTCTACTGCATACAGTTCCATAGATTTTGCTTAAACCAGGAACTTTAACCAAAATCTTTAACTAGGTCAAAGTCCAAGGTCAAGGTCACTAGGTCAAATGTTACGGCATAAATTGAAAGGTCTTGTCATGGGCAACCTTCATGTATAATATAAAGTTTCTACTGCATATAGTTCCTTAGATTTTGCCTCAACCAGAAACTTTAACCAAAATGTTGACGGCAGACGGACAGACGGACATCGTCAATCTATAGACCGGAATTGCTTTGCAATCCGGCCAAAAATTATGGTATCCATGGAAAGGTCTTGTCACAAGAAACACACATGTCAAATATAAAAGCCCTATCAATTTCCATTCAAAAGTTATGGCCAAGGTTTAAGTTTTTGCGGAAAAACAGACAGACAGACCAAATACTATATGCCCTCGAATCTTAGATTACGGGGGCATAAAATATTATTGAAAAATAAAACAACTCTCTGACTTTTGTTTTGTTTACAAGTGTTTTTTTTTTACCCAGTAGTGCTGCCAAGATACCAACAATCCCAGATCCTGCTCCAAGCTCCATTATCGCCTTTCCTCTTACATTTATTTTACCCTCTTCTAAATACCTGCATAATACTATGGCCTACAAATTAAATTGGAAGATAGATGTAAAATTATGATGCTTACATGTATATAGAACTGTGAATGGTGATAGAAAATTATGAATGCATAAGTCACTCAAGGAATTTAACTTATTCATTTCTGGAGATTGATTAAAAACTTTTTCAACAATTCAGTTTTTCGGACTGACAAACTTGGAGAATATGTCAGACCGAGTGCAAATTTAAATGGTAACTTGAGAGCTTGCACCCTGCAAAATTTACTGAATGCAAACATGACAAACCAAATATGAATGACTATTTTGTGATCAATTTGAATTTTTCAAACACAATATTGGAGTTTGTGCAACAATTCTAACATTCAGACCAGCACTAATGCGTAAATTGTGTTATTAAATGCTATCCCGGTAGTGAATGCTGGACGTTTCGGTACAAAGACGCTTCGGTACAAGGACGTTTTGGTACAATAGAAAGATGGTTCGGTGCAAGTCAAGTAGAGACGTTTCCGTACAATGTTAAAGACGTTTCAGTATAACAAAAAGACGTTTATGTACAAGATTTTTTATGATATGGGGTGATGATAAGTTTGTGTGTGGTTTTTGTTTTAATAAGTTTAGTTGCAACATTAGAAATTGACGTAATATGTCTCATGATTTTATAAATAGCTCTTCTTCTGAAATAATGTTTATGAAGCATTCTTTGATGGATCAGACTTCAAAGACAAATTGATGATAAAAACAAGCTTTATAATATTTTGGAATTCCAGTGAAACAATCACGCTTTTCCGCTCTAACTTTTCAGGACATGATTAATTATGCCCCCGGAATCAAAGATTCGGGGGCATATAGTTTTTGGCCTGTCCGTCTGTTTGTCTGTTTGTCCGAAAAACTTTAACATTGGACATAACTTTTGAATGGGAAGTGATAGGGCTTTCATATTTCACATGTGTATTCCTTATGACAAGACCTTTCCATTGATACCAAAATTTTTGACCTCGTGACCTTGACCTTGACCTTTGACCTACTTTTCAAAAACTTTAACATTGGGCATAACTTTTGAATGGTAAGTGATAGGGCTTTCATATTTCACATGTGTATTCCTTGTGACAAGAACTTTCCATTGATACCAAAATTTTTGACCTCATGACCTTGACCTTGACCTTTGACCTACATGTACTTTTCAAAAACTTTAACATTGGGCATAACTTTTGAATGGTAAGTGATAGGGCTTTCATATTTCATATGTGTATTCCTTGTGACAAGACCTTTCCATTGATACCAAAATTTATGACCTCCTGACCTTGACCTTTGAACTTTTAACCTAGTGACCTCACATACATGTACTTAACAGAAAATAGTGTTCATACTAACAAAGATGCCACCAGGGGCATTCGTGTTTCACAAACACAGGCTTTATTTTTTTTGGGGGGGGGGGAGTACTATGGTAGTAAACAACACATTGATAATAGAGGACGCAGTCCGCGCCACAGGCGCGGACGTAGTCCTCTTGAAGATAACACGTGTAAATAAATAGGAAAAATACTGGTTTCCAATGTTAATTCTGTACAAATTCTGTATAACCTACAAACTCAGCCGTGCGGTTTCGCCAGAGTCTCGGGGCTTACTACTCAACCCATGTATATTCGGAATCATCATGGCTGACTTCCGGTCTACATGGACGGAGGATTATTGGACAACCTGTTTTCAGCGGTATATACGAAGTCAATAATTTAATTAAATCCATTGAATCATGCTTTACTTACTTGATTATATGTGATTTGAAACCGTTTCATCTTACTGCCATCTTCAACAAGTTACGACTAATACGTCATGACGTCATTATGCAACGTCATTATTACGTCAGAATGCAACGTCATCATGTAGCAGGAAAAACGTTGTTTCGCGGACTATCTGTACATTAGCTAAATATTTCGCCCGACCATCACGTTGTTTCTATTCCGTTGGCTTTTGTTGGGGGGGGGGGGGGGGGGGGTTGTATGTGGAAAAACGTGTGGGACGGGCGAATTATTGAAGCTATCTGCATATATGTGTGTGTGCAGAACTGTTCAAATTTTCAAGAAACTGTCACTGTCAGACTGATTCTGCACCGAGGTCTCTCTCAGTTGTAGCTAAATAACTAGCATGACTAGAGGCGGTTTTTTTTTTTATTTGGTTTTATTTTGTTTTATTTGTTTGATTTTTGTTTGGTTGGTTTTTTTAGGGGGGGGGGGTTGCCGCTGGGGTGAAGTTGAGGGAGCAAACATATGTGAAAAATACTGAAATTTTATGTAGAGAAGGTAAAAGGAACTCCCTCATCCCATAATTCCTGAAGAAATATACATTGAAATTCACGTTTATTATAATACACCATATTCTCTTCTTGGAGTAGGATTTTTTTATTTCTCTTTTTTATTTCGTTTTCATTTATTCATTTACATGTATTTTCAAATTTATTTGTTTATCGGTCACTAGTATTATATTTACATGCTCATTTATCTTCTATTTCTAATTAAAAAATTTACATTTTCAATTTTTGAAGTCAGTAGTAATTTTTGTCCCCCGCTTTCGCGAAAGCGCGGGGACATTAAAACCGGTTCGTCCGTCCGTCCGTCCGTCTGTCCGTCAGTCACAAAAACTTTAACCTTGTGCATAACTTTTGAATGGTAAGTGATAGGGCTTTGATATTTCACATGTGTATTCCTTGTGACAAGACCTTTCCATGGATACCAAAATTTTTGACCTTGTGACCTTGACCTTGGACTTTGACCTACTTATTAAAAACTTTAACCTTGACCATAACTTTTGAATGGAAAGTGATAGGGCTTTGATATTTCACATGTGTATTCCTTGTGACAAGACCTTTCCATGGATACCAAAATTTTTGACCTTGTGACCTTGACCTTGGACTTTGACCTACTTATTAAAAACTTTAACATTGACCATAACTTTTGAATGGAAAGTGATAGGGCTTTGATATTTCACATGTGTATTCCTTGTGACAAGACCTTTCCATGGATACCAAAATTTTTGACCTTGTGACCTTGACCTTGGACTTTGACCTACTTGTTAAAAACTTTAACCTTGACCATAACTTTTGAATGGAAAGTGATAGGGCTTTGATATTTCACATGTGTATTCCTTGTGACAAGACCTTTCCATGGATACCAAAATTTTTGACCTTGTGACCTTGACCTTGGACTTTGACCTACTTATTAAAAACTTTAACATTGACCATTACTTTTGAATGGTAAGTGATAGGGCTTTGATATTTCATATGTGTATTCCTTGTGACTAGACCTTTCCATGGATACCAAAATTTTTGACCTTGTGACCTTGACCTTGAGTTCGACCTACTTATTAAAAACTTTAACCTTGACCATAACTTTTGAATGGAAAGTGATAGGGCTTTGATATTTCACATGTGTATTCCTTGTGACAAGACCTTTGCATGGATACCAAAATTTTTGACCTTGACCTTTGAGTTCGACCTACTTTTCAAAAAACTATAACCTTGTCCATAACTTTTTAATGGAAAATGATAGGGCTTTCACATTTCATATGTGTATTCTTTGTGATGAGACCTTTCTGTTGGTAATAACATTCTGACCTTGTGACCTTGTCCATGGAGGTTGACCCACATTTAAAAACTTCAACCTCGACCATAAGTTTTTGATGGTAATTTAAATTATAGGTCTTAAATATTTCACATGTGCATACCTTTTCATAAGCCCTGTCCCTTGGAAACAAAACACAAGTTTGGACCTTTTGACCTTTTCTTGGAGTTAATCTTTCATATTTAGAATGTTGATAATATATGAGATATATTATTAAAACTTAAGAATGGGGGGATGTCTGTAAGCATTTCTTTAAAGACAAACACCCAAAAGCGGGGGACCACAATTCCTTGAATTTGATTTTTTTTTTCAATTTCACCCTGCGTCCTCACTATGGCTTTGCCATAATTCATATTATCCTCTCTAATCAGTCAATAATTAGGTAATGTAGAAAAACATAAATATGTAAGGAAACGACCTATATCATGTACCGAAACATCTTTGTACCATGTACCATAACGACTTTTTACTATGTACCAAAACGTCCTCGTACCGAAACGTCCTGCACCCCCGGTAGTACCCTAAAAAGCAAATTCTTTGGTTTGCCGGCATATCTAATTGACAATAAATACGATAGATATGCAGATGTATAGAAGTAGTGCAGTCTCACTGGAATTTGTCAAACATAACTCTTTTTCTTACAATAATGCATTTATATACTCAAAACAAAATAAGGCTTACTGCATCCCAAACAACACCTGCAACTCCCAGATTCTGCCAGTCCTGTTCAATTTCTATACTGTGTCCTGCAAAGTGAAAGGTTCTCTTCCTTTCATAAAACTCTGGTAATATTGTATTCTGCTCAACATATGGTAAAAGAGCCCAGGAAACTTCCTTGTCCCGAGTTTTCTCTGACTCTATTTTTGTACATTGAGATGCTGCATCTGACATTACTATGTTTTCGAAGTGTCTCTGTTTATCGCATCTCTGTTCGTAAGAATAACCGAAAATTCCATGTGAAATTGACAAGAGCAAAAAGTATTGTTTCACTGTTAAATTAACCATCAAAACTCACACGTGTTGTTGTTTACAATTTTGGAGCGAGTGAGATTAATGATGAAACAACTTTTTGTGGTTTAACTTTTTGTGGTTTAGTTTCGTATTTCAAAATAAATAACGAAAATGGGATTATTAAGTCAATAATGGGATTTGATTGAATATTTATCGAAAAGATTGTATATTTTTGAATAATTAAGAAATCGTTTATCTTTCAACCTGATAGAATTTATTTACGAAACTGCGTTGAGCTTTTCTGTGCCCATGGCGACGTTTACATTCGGCCATTGATGTTTTGATTCTTAACTTCGTCTAACTTCTGAATAGCATGGCGACGTCAAGGAAAATTAACGAATGTGGTAAGTATCGCAAAGATGATAAGTAAATGGAGTTTCAGCATGTTATGGGAAACACATATTTTTGTAGGCCTTATGATCGTTTTTTATTGTATCGCATGTCAATGATTATTGTATACATCACATTGCTTTGTTATTTATGATATATTCATGACGAATTTAAAATAAATGCATTTAATCTTACACTAAACAGAACTCTGTGTCATATAATAATGTAAAATTTCTTTATCTTGTACACCTTTCTCTCAGATTCTTTATTTCATTCATCAAAAAGAGAGGAAAAGATACATATAATTAATGTAAAATCTCCATGATATACCCATTTCTTTTGAAATTCTACTGGTGTCAGAACAGTTTCCGGACAGTAATAGTTCCGGACAGTCGCCCCTTTCAAGTACTTTGAGGGAAATTATTTTCAAAATTTTGTGACAATTTTGTAGATTTTTAAATGCAGAATTAAAATTAAGAATCATGTTAACAAAATTCTGCATCCAAGATGTTTTATCACACCGCCATTTTACCTCTTACTGACCCGTTTAATATCGTGCACCGGGGAAGTCGCCGAGAACCATACTATTTTAATCTACGTGATTTGAGAAGTTTCGGTTCTATTTTCAAAATTATTTTTACACAGTCATTTGTAGAAAAGATTGAAGAAAATAATATCGAAAAATCATCCAGTTTGGGCTGAAATTGATTGAGATTGACAGATTTAAAATCAGGTGTCCGGAAACTGTTCCAGTGATTTGCGAAAAATGCCCAAAGTATAGGGTCATAAAATCGGTCTAGAAACCATATTTCTAGAGAGATTTAATATTTTCCTTCAACATGAGTATCTGTGGGAAGGGCATAGCATTATTTGAGAGAAATTTGAATGCTTTCTATTGATGGACGGAGGAGTTATCCCCGAAAAACCCTCAAAATCGTCCGGAAACTCTTCCACTTTCATTGTTCTACCTGCTAAGTGTTGTTAGTTTGTTTGCACAATAACTATTTTGTTTGCAAAACAAACCAATTACTGTCACTACCACCTATACCAATTAAGGGTACAACAGTCCCAGGTCAAAGATCCCCAGGGTACAACGGACCCCTAGTTCAAGGTACCTGAGGGAACAACAGTCCCGACGCCCTAGCAACTGCTTTAATCCAGTGTTATTTTGATTATTCTTGTTCATCCTGGTACAGTGGGCTTTCAAAAACACTACAAAAGAAACTGCAAATTATGCAAAATAAAGTAGTCAGATTTATCCTTGACCTTGGCCCACGGTCTAGAATTTCATGTGAACAGTTAGAGTCAGTGAATATGCTATGTGTTTCTGACAGAACAAGCCAGTTGAGGCTGAATCATGTTTTTAACATTATGCATGGCCATGCACCAACCTATTTAGGTGAACATTGTGTCTTAAATAACAATGTCACAAGAGGGGGCCAAAATATGAGTTTTCAGCTGCCAAGTGTAAATACCTATACAAAATCTAGTTTTTATTTTAATGCTATAAAGGATTGGAATTCTATGCCCTTGGAAATAAAAGAAATCAGAAATAGAACTTCTTTCAAAGCTGCAGTCAAGGCACATTTAACCGAAAATGCTAGAAACAGAGAGCTAAATGAATTTATATATGATTTTTAAATGAAATGTGTATAGAAATATAATTTCTAATGTATGATTTAGTTTTAAAATCAATTTAATTATTAATCAGGCATTGTGAAATGTTACATGTTTTTATTATAGTCCGTCCGGGTTGTCGTTGCCAAAGTCCCTATATTTATTTAATTTAAGTTTAAACTAACCCTATTTATTTACTTATACTTATATTTATTAATATGTCAGGACCCCATTGGAAATAAGCACACTATGAATTGCTTTAATGGGTTATCCTAGGCAATATCTATGCAATGCACCTATAATGTGATAGTTACTTCTGTGATATCTTTGATTTAAAATTTAAAATCAGTTATTCTACTAAAGATACATGTACTAGATCAACTGTGATATTTTTACTAGATCAACTGTGATACTTTAGCCAAATTTAAGTGTGATAAGCAAAATTCTGTGATATATTAAATATGACTTTGTTGACATTGATTATGCATTATAACCTGTGCTATTGTATGATATACATTGCCTGAATAAAATTGAATTGAATTGAATTGAATTGAATTCTTTTCTGAGGTCAATGAGGCGGAGTGACATTCGGTACTGGTAAACTCACTTGTTTTGTCTTTCTCTGAGACCCGGTAATGGTAATAAAGGACATGTAATCAGATTTTTTTCTGCCACTTTGTGCAAATGAAGTCGATCCTGTATGCCCCGATCGGCCTTTGTTCAGTTTAGGGGACCGGGTCTGTGACGCAAGACACTTGGATAAATTTAACCCTTTAAAATTGTCCTTTTTTTGCCTTTATAGTCCCAGTCCCCTAAACTGAACAAAGGTCAAGGCATAATTAAATTGCATCCCAGATTGATTTGAAAGGGCTTAGGCACGGTCCATTTGATATTCTGGGGGGGGGGGCTTGGTTTTTTTTCGAAAAAAATAATTTTGCTCTGAATTTTGATGAAATAAATAAATTTGCTTATGGTGTGTCAGAAAAAAATAATCTTGCTCTTACAAGTAACTTGAATTTGAAGATTTACTATAAAATTTCGCTTAAAATTCCTGAAAATTTTCCGGCTCGCTACGCTTGCCAGTTTTCAATTTTTATTAAAGAAATTTTTTTGGCTAGCTTCGCTCGCCATAATGTTCTATCAAAACATTATTTCTTTAATGGCAAAGTTCATATTTGAAGATATCAAAAGAATGCATATTATCAATACATGTACCATATAATGTATTACTATTGATTTTTTTAATAGACATGATAGATGCATATCGCCATAGAGTCTAATTTTATAATATACAAACTTTGAAGGAGAACTTCAATTCTTCACAAATTTATATATGATACAATTCTAAATTTGAACATTTATCTAGAAGACCCTCCCCTCCGACCCTCTAACTTGTACCTGATATAAATTTTGTTTACTGAGAATTATATTGTCAAATTCTTTTATACCTCTGTTAGGGAATTGAATTTTTGTATATTTAGTAATATTTCAGAGTTTTAGTAAAAATAAAGAATTTCTATTGATAAAACACAAGCATTCTTAACATATTGCACATCACTAATGTTTGAAAAAAATTTTCTTGCTCCAACTTTGCACGAAAAAAAATAACTTTGCTCCGGTTCAGGGCGAAAAAAATAATCATGCTCCGACAAAAAACCCAAGCCCCCCCCCCTGAATATCAAATGGACCGTGCCTTACATGTACTGTCTGCACAGCTCACTTCAAAAATCGAAAAATTGAAGATTTTTCTCCTTTGTCGTCAAATTTTGCGATTAAAATTGATATAGGGGGATAGTTCTCAAACTCTCATAACTAACAGTGTATGATATGTGTACCTACGACTAGTATCACACTCACAGTGAAAGAAAATAATTTTAGATAGGCAGTTTTCTATGTTCATTTTTAAAACGCGACGTCGACCATGTTTAACACTGAGTCTTTGGAGAATGTTGCCCCGACGGTATAACTGTGTTTCCAACAGTATATCCAACATATACCTGTCGGAACCACAAAACACAATACGTTTATCCCCTAAATTGCCCTTAAAAGAGTTTTGTAGAATGTATAATTTGAATGTACACTGTGCACCCAAAGCCAATCAACCAATACCAAAAGTTACAACTATTAGGGAGATCTATTGAATGCTGTAAATTTCATTTGAAGTTTAACAATTTGAAGGTAGAGTTGTCCGAAGTCTGAGCCACGCGGACAGTATGCAGTATAAGTAAACATAGTATTGCGATAAAATTCACTGTATATCATAATACACATGGTTATGTTTTTATTACAGGTTGGTTTTACCACGCACCAGCAAAAAGACAGAGTAAAGAACCAATACCAGTTCCCGTTACATCTCAAATCCCAGGGCTGAACTATGAACTACCATACGAAGAGGAACCACAAAAACTACTGTTCAAAGACACCGATACCAAATATGTCAGACTGGCCAAACAGGGGGGACGACAGAGTATGATTATTATTATATGTACATTTATATCAGACTAATCAAATATCCGGCATCAAACCTTTTCATTATGAATCATATGTGTTGTAATCAAAGGCCTATCAAACAATGTTTTGAATGGCCATTTGATTGTGCGTCATAATTGATAAGTCTGCCAACAGATGCCAATGCAACCCTTCAATTTCATTTTAAATGTTTTGAAGCATGATAATTTCAATCAATGGCCTTAGAGTGTTTTATTTTGAATCTGTTGCCTTAGAGTGTTTTATTTTGAATCTGTTGCGAGTCACTTAATAATATTTTAAATGTACTAATTTGAATGTATTAAAACAAACACAAAGAGAAGTTTCTTGGTATTACTCAAATGACAATCATTTTTAAGATTGTTGACTATTTCATAATTAAGGGAAATGAACAATACACTCATATTATATATTAACATTTATCAATTAAGCTCTAAATTTAAAGCAAGAATTTTTTTTTTCTGTTTGTACTTATTTAAAGTACATGCATGCGTGTTAAATTCAGAAAAAAATTATATGCATGTATCGAAATATTCTTCATACTCAGTAACGTATTGTATCTATTTATAGATTTACTACAACATAAGGAGAACCCAGATTACCGACAGAAGCCGATAGTCAACTATCCTCGTTCGGAATGGTTTTACTTGGAAGACAACGCCTTGGAGGACGCTCAGAGTAAAGAGAAGGAATCGTACGTACTTGTTTTGTCGTAGCAAAGTGACCTGACCGGGCAGAGCTTATTTAATCAAGCAAATTTGATGAGTTGATAAAATTTTAGGGTAGACAGAAAATATGGTGCATTTGCAGTTAGAGTTAATGCTCATTACCTATAGTTTTGTGTAGTTTATACCACCTGGTCAGAAATAAACTATTCCAATGACAAGGTGAAAATTAGCTCCGCCCGGTCAGGTCAGTTTGCTACGACAATATGCTCAGACTTGAGTTTTTCTAGAATGAAAAGTCATGGAATTTGACCTGGGTCTTGAAAAGTTATGCAAATTAGGTGCAGTCATTGAAATTGAAAGTCATGGAATTTGGCATTAAGTCCTGGAAAAGTAATGAAAATTGCTACCCCACGTGCATGAAATTCATGTACCTCCCTTGGCCCAATGTGCACAAAAATGCCCTACTATGCACCCTGCCTTTCTTGTTTTCTAGATGGAACACTGATGTATCCCTACAAATTTTGTCTGTGATTGTTCTAAAACATCACAAGATGCAGGTTTTCTTAGGAAGAAAAGGTTCATTTGTTAAGTTTTATATCATATTTGTGATTGAGTGAAGAGCTTTATGTGGGGGGGGGGGGTACCTCTCTCCCCCCTCCTGCCCCCCCCCTTTCCTCCCCTCCTTATCACCCTTCCCTTCCCACCCCTTTCCTCCCCCTCTCTCCCTTTTCTCGCATGTATAGCCGCATTTTGTCATACATTCGGAAAATATAACAAATATTTTTTATGCCTTTTCACTTGAAAATGAAAAATTTCAACTCGTTTTGTTGAACTTTCCATGAGGTGTCAAATTGGGAAAAATTATCAATAAATTGGGGAAAAAAGATCATGCTACTTTGCATTGGGACTGGAGCCCACTACGGGCCCCAATTAGGCTGATGGAGAGCCCTGCATTATGACGTCATATCAATAGCCAGTCGTTGACAAACAATAATTTGACAGGACATTTGATTTTTACTGCATAAAGGATAAGTGCGACAAAAATGTGATTTCCAGCAATGCCTCAATTCTGTTCGTTAAAATCATCATTTTTGACCCGACTTAAGGTTTACTTTTGTTGTTCAGTGTAAATTTCAGAATCATTTTAGAAATCAGAAACTGTCTTTCTTTAGTATAGATCAATTAGGGTCAATTTCCAGAGGGTCAAGGTCACATTTTCCAACTGAAGTTCCAAGGTCATGTACCTCAAGATCTATCTTTGTTGAGCAGTAGGTCAAGGACATTTACCCAATAATGTATGCTTGATAATGTGTAAAATATCAAATAACAAAGATTTTAAATTAAGGCTTGCAGATATTGTTGATAAATTTATATGCAAATATTGCTGATAATATTTTTTAACAATTTTATGTTCTTTCTTTTGCCAGACCATTTCAAAAATAATGCTACCCAATTGAGTATGTATTATATCAATATTTTTTATCCTTTTTAGGCCTTACCAGTTTATGGTACCAGAATACATGGTACACGATACCTTTAAGCCAGACGACAGTGGTGTATACGAGAGACCCAGGAGAGCACCATTCTCATTTGACAATAAATCTGCATATGAAAGGGATGGTGTGAACCCCACAGACAAGACCGTTAGGCTACCGGAAGTGATAAAACCAGGGTATGGTGTAAGGAGCGGGAAACCCATAAAAACTCTAAAGAAACCACCACTGAGAGCGGAAAGAGCACGCCCACTAGCAACAGCTAAAGAAGCTCAGATGGATCAGGAGAGACCAAAATTGAAATATCTTCCATTGTAAGTTTCTGATTATCGATGTTACATCAGAGTGACAAAAAGCCTGGGTAATTTTACACACGTGAAGTATTCCGAAGAAGTTTTTTTACAGGACATGCAATTTTTTTTATCTGCATATATATAGGATTAAGGATTTGACTGATATATTATGTAATATCATTATGGATTCCTGATATAGTCATATCCTTTATTTTATAATCATGATATAATGTTTAACAACTTATGGAAATGTCAAATCTCATTCCTTATGTATTTATTTAAATGTTCAAAATATTAAAATCAGCATTCCTGTGGTAAATTTTCTTTATTATAGATAATGTAATACAGTGTATAGGAGAAATTCTCATTTTTGACACAGTGGCTGAAAATTCATTGTCATGGATTTCAGTCAATGTTGATTGTACAATTTTGAATTCCCTTGAAAATACAAGAATTAACACAATTTTTTTTGAGTTGCCTGCAAAGCATAACGACACTTAGGGATCATGTTGTCTGTCTGTCTGTCCGTCTGTCTGTCACACTTTGGATGTCACACCCTATATAAAAGTGATTCCTAAGTGTCGCTATGTTTCGCAGGCGACACATGCATTCCTTGGAATGATTTTCTTTACAATGAATAGATTTCTCTCAACCTGAACTTAATATTTTTCATTTCACTTTTTCTAGACCAGAATCATCGGACGGCACAGACAGGCCTAAAATGACGAAGTTACTATCCTACACATATGACCAAGAATGGCACGATAATGTACGTACATGGCAGTACAAACAGGATAGATTACGGGACAAACATCGTTCAATGGTAGCGGCACAGGGGCCCCAGGACAAGGAACCTTTAGTATCAGAGTATAATACAAGCTTTGGAAAGCCTAAATCTTCACCTTATAAACCAGAGTAAGTTTTACTAAAAATTTTTAGATTACTGTATGTTTGTATACTTATTATACCAAATTATAACTGAAACAGGACAAAAAAGGGCAAATTGACGTTAAAGGGTAATCATGGATTAGTGCACTTCTTTTCCTCTGTATACATGTATCTGATTTAGTGTAGTTGAAACAGTGCCATCTCTGCTAAATTATGAAACCAGCTTTTAAAATAAGTACACATAAAGTAGTGTCGTTTTTAAGATATTCAGGTCAGGAATCAAAGGTCTACTAGGTCATAATAATAATAATAGTAGTAAATCTTTTGCTACAAGAGAGATTGAATAAAGAATATTTCTGAATATATGAAATGCTTTGCATCAAATTGTTGAATATCTTTTTGTATGCTCGGTCAATGACTGTTTGTATATGTATGTGATATTGATCTATGAATTTTGCACAAATTTTACCCTAAGCTTCAGTTATTATTTTTGTACTATATTTAAGAACTATATTTTCACAGTAGGGCAAGGAGGGTTGTAGATCCAAAAACTAGGTCAGCCAATAGTACCCACAGAGAAACAGATAAAACTGTAGAAAAGGAACCTTTTAAAATGTCACGGTAAGTCAATATACATGTACTTATGTTTCAGGTTTATTGTTGAACAAATGATTGGTTTCATTACATGTTTTGGTTTTCCATGAATTTCTTAAAGACGCTACCGGGTCACAAAATTTCTTCGTTTAGTTCTCTTCTACAGAGTTTCAAAAAGTTCATAGTAATACTAAATTAAATAAATGTAAATCAAGCAAGATAAGTAAAAAAAATTGTAAACAATGTGTATTAGAAAAATTTAACATAATTATAGGGAGTGACCTTCAGCTCTAAGAATCTTTACCTATATAATTTGCCACAAAATTGCTCTTAGAGTTGAAAGGACAGTTCAATATTTCCTTATTTCCATTCAGTAAGACAATTTATCTGAAGATTTTCAACAAGACCTGTAGAAAAATATGAAACAAAAGAATTAGGACTATTCTTATTACAAACTTTAGAAATAATTTTGAAAATATTTCAGATTATTCTAATTTTACTGACTTCATTGCCCTTTGTCATGCTAAAATTGGTATTATTTGTAGTTCTCATCTTTCATTACATGTATATGACCTCATAACATGACATCTTTTTTATTTCAAGTTTTTTTAATTTTTCAGGTTTAAAAACATTCCATCAAAAGTAGATGCTGAAATGCCAAAAGCAATGCAACCAATAGCCGCTCATTAGGAAAATTTATGTTCAGTTCAATTTTAATCCTTAATTTTGTTTTATTGAACAGTCATTTGTTTAACTCTGTACGAAAGAAAACATAATATGTCCCTGCTCATTGAGATTCCTGTGCAATGTTTTAGAAAAAATTTTCAAACAACATTGAAGCATCTGATATTATAGTTCTCATTGTCACTTTTAAATACATGTGTAATATATGATAGATTGTCATATTTACTTTCAAAGCTTCCTGTACTAAACAATCGTGATACAATTTTATGAATAGATGCTATTATTTTTGCTTAATTATCGTGAAGTTCTTTATTATTTATATTCTTTTGAATATAAGATTGATCCTTAAGCTATTTTCATGTACCCAAAACTGTGATAGATATGAGAATGAATAGATGCTATTGATTTTATTCATTTTACATAGTTTTAATTTTACTTACTCTATTTCTCCCTGAATATGAATCAAAGTTTGGGTAGAACGGTCTCAACACAAATTAAAGTATTATTTATTTATTCTATTTGTATAAATTTATTTGTTATCAGATGAAAAATAATATTTTGACATAAAAGAAGAATATTTATTGAAGTGGATGCATCTATAGCTGTATTTGTATTCAACTTGTGAATTTTACATACTGGAAAAAAATAAAAATGAATGAATCTACATGACATGGTATTAGATCTTAATCTGAATAGTTGAAATCAGACATGTACATCCATACATTTATGCCTTTTACTGCAGAATTTTATGGCTGATAGAGGCGGATAAGATTTTCTCTTTTAATGAGCAGTGTCTTCAGAACAGATACATGTACTTACAAATGGAAAGCATCAGATTGATTTAGAGAAATGTAATAAGAAGTGTTGTTGGTTTGACTTGAAAGCAATATATGCTGAAGCATTTCGTGCAATATTTGTGAATGAACTTATTGAGTCTATTCTGAATACAGAGTTTTTTCCTCTTTAGGGTGGTGTCTGACATTAAGCCATAATGATGTCAAAACATTTGAATGGTAACATCTTATTTCCTTCTTTTCCTAGAGTTTCGGGAAGGTGTCCAAAGAATGAGGTAACATCACAATGAATGTATGTCGTTATGACCCATGGGAGGTGAGCTTATGTGACTGGGCATTGGTTTCCGACGATGTATACTGCCGTTGTATACTGTCGTAAACAGGCAGTACCTGTGTTGAAAGTATGGAATAGAAACTGCACTGAACCCTATTCATGACATTGTCTGTTCCTTTGTATTGCATCACGGTATCTAATAATGAGTGTTATTTTCTTAGTCTTTAGAAGAAAGTAAAATGGTTTTCAAGTCTTTTCTATTTAATTGGGACACTTGGTTGACAAGCTGTTTACCAAGTATATTGTCATTACAAAATGACCTGACTGGTCGGAGCTATTTCAGTCAAGCGAATTAGATGAGTCAATTAAATTTTAGGTTAGACAGAATATATAATGCATAAGGTGATGAGAGTAAATGTTCATTACTTGTAATTTTGTAAAGTTTATATTATCTGTTCAGAATTAAAATTGTCTGATGACCGAGTGAAAATTGAAAATATCTCACATTAGAAGATTAATTATGACAAGACATTAAGTTTAAAACAGTGACCTTGAACTTTGACCTACATTCCCAATATTGGCTATAATATATATCTTGAACATCAAGTACTCGTTAAAACGACTTGTCGTCATAGTAGTTATGGTTTAGTTGTACATGTATCTGTCGGGGAACTTTCATTCTTTAACAACAACAAAATCCTGTATCAACCCACATCAATTCAACTTGAACTTTTATTATTATTATTATTATTATTATTTTTTTTTTTGTTAAGAGGAAGTCCTTGAGATAGTTCAATTTCTCTGAAAAAAATCCGTATGAATTAATGTGATACCCATAAAGAAATGTTAACACTCACAAATACAATTCGAATTTCATTCGGAATCTAGATAACAAGTTATCAGGTTATGATAGGTTTTATTTTGACACCGGCTTAATCTTTTGAATTCTTCATTCATTGGCGGATCTAGATTTTTTTTTTCAGGGGAAGGGGGTCTAGTCAGAACAGGGGGATCAAACCCATGAATCTGAAAATTAAAGAAATTATATAGTCTTATACTTTGGCGAATTCCTAAGAGGCCTTGATCCCCATTGGTTTCCCCATCTAGTATGAGGCGCCGTTTTACTATTTATACCCTATTTTTGATATCACAAATTCGAATTTTGATATCACAAATTCGATTTTTTGATATCAGAAATTCCGTCATATTTTGTGATATCAAAAAATCGATTTTTTGATATCACAAATTCTATTTTGTGATATCACAAAATGGAATTTATGATATCAAAAATAGATTTTTTGATATCACAAAATATGACGGAATTTTTGATATCAAAAATTCGAATTTGTGATATCAAAAAATCGAAATTGTGATATCAAAAAATCGAATTTGTGATATCACAAATTCAATTTTTTGATATCAAAAAATAGGGGATAAATAGTAAAACGGCTAATACAAATAGATTTTTTGATATAAAAAAATCCATTATTTGATATCAAACTATAGAATTTGTGATATCACAAAATCGATTTTTTGATATCACAAATTCCGTCATATTTTGTGATATCACAAATTCGATTATTTGATATCACAAAATCAATTTTGTGATATCAAGAATTATAATTTTTGATATCACAAAATCTTATTGAATTTTTGATATCACAAATTCGATTTTTGATATCAAATAATCGATTTTGTGATATCAAAAATAAATTTTTGATATCACAATTTATTTTTTGATATAAAAAAAAATAAATTTGTGATATCAAAAATAAATTTGTGATATGAAAAAAATGAATTTGTGATATCAAAAAATAAGGAATAAATAGTAAAACGGCGCCTCATAATCTAGATCCGGTAAAGTTACTTATCTTATACATGATATCTGAATCCAAAATGAACCCCATTTTCCCGACAAAATTATTTTTCTAATTAGATACTAGTAAACTCTAGCTGATTTCTCTTTGTGACGACTATCGCACCTGAGTGAAAGAAACTTGATATGTATCAAAGTATAAAAGTTTCTAATTAATACAAATGAAAGCTGCCTGTTGTTCAAAGTCCACGTGTTGTAATTTGCGCTGTTTCTGATAATATAGGAGTGTACTTTAAACAGCAGGCACCAGATTCCAAGTAACACGACAAAAAAGATTTAAATTTTTTTCTTATATAATATTTTTCTAGGAATTTATACGAAAATAAAAAAATCATGTCCCTGTGCTTTGAACAAAAGCTGATTGATGGGCTCTAAAGATGCCTAATAGTATGTCTGTCGATCTGTCTGTCTGTATATTCCCTTAGCTGCATTATAAACGATTTTCAAACTAAAACCATGCAGGTCCTCTTCAGTTTATGTACAATACGGAAGTGTTCCAACTCTATACAAGTTCAAAATCATGTATTTATTCTCAATAAAAAAAATGTTTGGCATTGTTATAGAGAGCAAAACAAATATTTACCGAGGTATGTACAATGTTCACGGCATTGAAATATCATAACTTATTTGAGGGTTAAGTACCCGAAACGTGCATGTCTGGTCCATGCTGCAAATTGATCTGTTCTAAAATGATGCCATTGAAGACGTTTATTCATTTCAATAGTTTTAATCGTTTTCAGTCGTTACTTAATAATGAAGAAATCCCGAAACTTAATGAAGAAGATAAGTTAAATCTAGAAGAAGCTATCTCAATTGAAGAAGTAGGCGAGGCTGAGAAATTACTGAAAACGATAAAGATGCCGAAACCCAGCTTAGTCTTAAAGGACAGAGTTATGCAATGAGGGAGATACCCCTTAGTTTTTGAAATTAAGGTCTAATTTGATGTCAGGAAATTAGAATATATTTCAATTCAGTGCGTAAAAACTGAAACTAGGTGAGCGATATCCTCGGGGACTATAAAATTATTTCTCATTGCCTACTGCAAAATTAAAAACAGTATTCATGAAAATCAGAAGGGCGGGTTTATTTAAGGGGAGGTGTATCGGGGAAAATATTAGAATTTTATATGACATTATGAAAACGTTAGAAGAAAAAAAAAATTAGAAGGGATTGCTTTTACTGATTGATTTTGAAAAAAAAAAACTTTGATAGTGTATCATGACACTTCATTGATAAGGTATTTTGGACCAATACTTCGGGGTTATCTTAAGAGTTGAACAAAGACTTTTAATAATATGTCGTACACAAAAATGTACAACATGGTATTCTTTATTCTTTTTAGCTCACCTGAGCCAAAGGCTCAAAGTGAGCTATTGTCATACCGAATTGTCCGGCGTCCGTCGTCTGTCCGTCGTCCGTCCGTCCTCCGTCCGTTAACTTTTCACATTTTCATATTCTCCTCTAAAACCGCTTGGAGGATTTTGATGAAACTTGGTATGCATGAAGTACTAAAGGTCCTCTAATAAGTTTGTTCATTTCGGCTCGATCCCTTTAGGGTTGGATCCAGGGCGGGGTCAAATAGGCCCCGGAGGGTACCCCTCTTCAAAAATCTTCTTCTCCAGTTCCACTGAATGGATTGAAAAACTAATTGTATCTATGTGATCTAGAAGGATGTATTATTCAAGTTTGTTTATTTCGTTAAAATCCGATAACTAATTTTTGATGCGTTTTTGACGCCTTTTTCGACATTGTATTTTTAATGCAAAAATTGATATTTCTCTAATATTTTCTTTCTTACTGAAAAATTCTGCTCCAGTTTAGTTTAATTTAGCCATTTTTAAGAAGAGGAATGCTTTGGTGAAAGAATTTTGCTGAAAAGTTTATATTTGAATTTTCAATGATTTTTTTAACACTGTAAAAAAGGAAGGGGGGATGGTCATTTTCATCATTTTTGGCATTTTATGGTTCTTCCCATGAATGATTGTTCTAACATTTATCAGAATTATTATAAGGAATGTAACAGTGATGAATTTTTTTCAATATCTTGACTTTTAGATTTTTAATGATTTTTTATTACTTTAAATAGGTATGTTTTCAGTGTGTCAATGAGTCCCAAGGTAGCGAGTTCAAATCCCAACTGGGGCATAAATCTTTTTTTCTTTATTTTTCATTTTTCCTCCATTTTTTAAGCTTTGAATGCAATTTTTAACTTTTCTGAATAATTTTAATGCCAATTTGGCCATTTTTTTGACTTCGGCTTTTTTATGAAGTTTGGCATTATCTCCATATTAATTCCCCTTGGGTTCATATTGATATATTAAAAGCTATATTCTATGTAAAATTAAATTAATAAATGTTTGTGTGATAGCATTTTTGATTTACAACATGTACAATTTGAATTTATAATAATTCTTTTATTGCAAAGATTATAAAAAGAGGGGGGGGGGTTCAAAATTTCTATAACAACATCTGTTGTCAATTTCTTTTCAATTAGAAGATAGGAACCGGACAAAATATTGTCTTTTAAGCTTGAGCCAAAGGCTCAAAGGGAGCTATTGTCATACCGGATTGTCCGGCGTCCGTCGTCCGTCCGTTAACTTTTCACATTTTCATCTTCTCCTCTGAAACCGCTCGGAGAATTTTTATTAAACTTGGTATGCATGAAGTACTAAAGGTCCCCTACCAAGTTTGTTCATTTCAATTGGATCCCTACCGGGGTGGATCCAGGGCGAGGTCAAATTGGTCCCAGAGGGTACCCCTCTTTAAAAATCTTCTTCTTCAGAATCGCTGCATGTATTGAAAAACTAATGGTATCTGAGTGATCTAGAAGGATGTATGATTCAAGTTTGTTCATTTCATAAAAATCGAAGAACTCCTTTTTGACGCATTTTTAACGTCTTTTTTGCTTATGTTATTTTCATTCAAAAACTGACATTTTTCATATTCTTTTTTCTCTATGTTTATCATGCTGTATTAATTTAGTTCATTTTAGCCATAGTTAAGTAGAGGAATGCTTATATGAAAGAGTTTTTGCTGACAATTTATTTTTGGAATTTTTAAAGATTTTTTTTTAAAGACTCATATGTTTAAGGAATGGAGGATATATGATATTTTTTCACTTATCTTCAGAAATCTTTAACTACAGTGAAACCTGTCTAAACCGATATCGACTCGGACCAAGAAAAAAATATCGGTATAGACAGGTTATCGGATTACACAGTACTCTATGTAAAAGATTTTAAGTCAAATGGAATTGGCTTTGGAATTTTCATATGTGTACTTGATGATAAGTTTACATACAAATTAATCTCATCATAATACAAACAATTAAGACACTGGCCTTGGCTTGGGCAGGTTACTAATAAGAGAAATTGAGCCCATTGAGCTATTATAAGTTTTAATTGATCAGCTTGGGGTGATAATTAACCAAAACATGGATTGGTCAAGGTAGGTGTTGTTTTAATATATCGGTTTAGACAGTGTAAAATACCTGAATAAAATCTCACTGGGACCAAAAATGTATAAAAATTATCGGTATTCGGAGAAGGAAGTGTTCGGTTTACACAGGTTATTTTATATAGGAAAAGATAGAAAATTCTTTGGGACCAAAAAAATCTATCGGAATAGACAGGTTATCGGATTAGACAGGTATCGGTTTAGACAGGTTTCACTGTATTTTGAATCATAATTTATGTCAGGAATGTACCTGTGAAAGAATTTGTTCACTTTGTCACATTTTTATAAGCTCATCAATAGTTTAGACCTTAAGTCTCATTATCTCTACCTACATAGGTGTCTACATATAGGTGCTCCAATCAGAGGAGGTAAACACAAGAAGTAAGTGATGGCGGTTCATTTTAGACCAAGCTAAAACTTGTTGTTTAAGGAGATAAAGGAGTTTTATCTGGGAGTAAAACCAAATTTGTAACTGGAAATTATGTTATTTATATATATCTTTCCTTTGGAAACTAGTAAATTTGTTTGTAATTTTTATTGTACATCATCTTTTATTTCGAATTTCCTCTGTCGCGAAACACGGAAAAGAGACGGGCTATAGTCTTCAATATGATTTGATTTCAGCAATCCTAGTATGATTTATTCCGATGTCTTGAACAAAGAGTATGATGTATGAGACTGTATTGCTTCTTGGCAGAAAATAGTCAAAGTAGGATATATGACAAGTGAGGCCTGAGGGTGGCACATATAGGCTATAATACATTTTGTTTTGACACCAGTAAAAGGTTTCATAGTTGCTATAATTCATGTAGTGAGACTAAAACTCCCAAAATTTCTTCAAAATGTTAGTCTCATAGTCATAATATGAGATCCTTTTCTCCTGAGCGGGACAAAGGAGCCCGGATTGACATAATTATATTTGATCAGCACAGATGTCTAAAAGTGTCGGACATGTCGGCAAAACCAATAAAATTTTCTTGTGTCCTACAAAAGTTACGCAAATACCGGTCCAAATGTCCGACTTGTTTCTCAAATTTGTTTTCGTCAAATGCGCCAATCTATTGAATCATGGGGCGGATTTGTTGCGTCGCCCGGTTTGGCCTGGCGTAAGATTTTAACCGGGAAATGGGATTGTTTCGGTAGTGAAATGAGCCGGCGGGCAAAAAATGATGAGCCGGATCACCCGCAGAATTTTGAGCGGGCACCAACCGGCTGATTGCAAACAATATGGCTGAATAGTGTACCCGAAATAATTTAAATATTTTAAAGTCGTATTCCATGGCTTGCACTTTTTATTTTGATATATAACATGCGGTAATGTGATTAAAAGAAATTCAGGGGAATATTTTGCTTTTAGCCAACAATCGTTTGATTTTGGTGTGAATTAATCATTCATGTCAAATCGTGTAGATTCGTTTTATCTCGGCTATTAAAAACATAAAGACGTTCGAAAATGCGTAATAAGCTCTGTACGGTACACGAGAGTGTTTTAATCAAATTTTAAGAGCTGATGCCCCGATGGCAGCCATTTTACCAGGCTATTTTCACTTGTCGTGTCATGCCATCACGTGATGAAAATGAGCCAATTCATCGCCTGGGTCTACCAAAACAAGTTGGCCCATGGTCATTTGCAGGCTTCATTCTTACTACCGTATACTAGTACTACAAAGCTTCTATGTGACTTGGAATATATAGCTATTTCAAGATCTAGACGAGCCATGCCAGTATAGACTGCAACAAAGATGGGCCTTTGTAACAAGGTCGCATCTTGGCCTATTAATTTTACGCCGGGTGCAAGGCATGGGCAAGAGAGGAAATTTAACGAAATTGCGGAATCGAAAGTAAACTATGAAATATACAGGAAAGAAAAGGGTATTCAAGGAATTATGGTGAGATGGGCGGGAATGGCTGTGTCACA
Organism: Pinctada imbricata; assembly: GCA_033119305.1. Taxonomy (NCBI): domain Eukaryota; kingdom Metazoa; phylum Mollusca; class Bivalvia; order Pterioida; family Pteriidae; genus Pinctada; species Pinctada imbricata. The sequence goes on along the minus strand of VSWD01000014.1, from coordinate 10,281,692 downwards.
AAGACGGGGTGGGAATGAAATGTAAATGTAAACAAATAAATTACAATACAATCATAGGGGAGAAAGAGAGTGAGACTGACATTGAGAGTGAAAGTGAGGGTGAGTAGGAGAGTGAAACTGAATGTGAGCAGGATGAGATAGAGAATGAAAGGCAGGTACAAAAATCATTCAAGAAATGGTGAGAAGATTGAGTCCATTGCTTTTCAAGGTCAGAGGTCAATTCAAGCAAAAGGGTCAACAGATTTGACTAAATCATGCGAGAATGTCCAACTTGCACAATGCAAGCTAAAAATGGCAATATACACAACAGAAAAATCAATTTAGGACATCCACATTGCTGTGTTTAAATGGTTTCCAGAGCATATCTTGGGCTCTATAACAAATATGGATAATGACCATATCCCTGTCTACAGTACAAAATCGATAATTCAGAAAATCAGAAACCGAAGGCATACAAAATCAGGATAAAACAGGAACCAAAGCAAACAAAAACAAAAACCTCCACCATATGAAAAGAAGCAAACTCCCGATATGAGAGTGAGACCAGGTGCCCAGGAAGAGTAAGCATCTCTTGCTTGCATGCAACACCCGTCGCTTCAATTCGGTAGAACTGTCACATCCGGTTACTTCCATTTTGGAAGATATAGAGTACAATCTTTGGTTGGATGGTTCAAATGGTCTATGACAGAATATTATCCACCATTCTGGATAGTGGGACATCATAGTGTATGACGAGTTCCCCATATCGACCGTAGAACTTCCTCAGTGACGATGTTAGTCGGTCACAAACATATCCCTGACTGAGAAGCTTATCTGAAAGACGCCTAGCTCTCAGAACAAAATCCGTATATTTGGTACTTGCTCTGGCATAGCGTTTCAACTGAGATATGAACACGCCATAAGCAGGCGATGAAGGGATGTTGCTACTCAGAAAAGGAAAGTTCGTAATGCTGAAATTGAAGTCGTCACGTTTGTCATAGAGTGAGGTGTTCATGTGACCATCAGTGTCGTAGGACAACATTATGTCCAAATAGGATGCTGAATTATTTGTCTCTGAAGTTTCTTTGACTTCAAGCTCCGAAGGATAGATACTGCTCAGGTAATCCGCGAATTTTGGATTATTGATGGACAACACATCGTCTATGTATCTGTAAGTGAAGTTGAAGTCAGAAGCTAAGTATCTTTTCCCTTCAGAGACCAACGATTGAATGAATTCAGCTTCGTACGAGTAAAGGAAAATGTCGGCAAGGAGTGGGGCACAATTGGTCCCCATTGGATTTCCGACAATTTGCTGGAAGACCTTTCCTCCAAACACCACAAAAAAGTTGTCGATCAGAAAGTTTAACATCTGAATAATGTCTGTTTCAGTGTACTTATTTTCAGAATCTGACTTTTCTTTTACAAAGTAGGTTTTGTCATAGTTAACAACAATAAATTTGTATTTGCGATTACCGTTCTTACTTGTTAACGCATTACTTATAATTTTTGCGAGTCTTTCTTTCAATTTAGAATGTGGAATTGTAGTGTAAAGTGTCGAAAAATCAAAGGCTTTGATCGAATGGACTCTACTAAAATGAGTGGATTTCAGATGTTCTAAAAGTTCCTTCGAATTCTTTAAAATCCACATCTGGTTGATACCACTGCGAGAATATACTGTCGAACAATATTTTTGTAGCCCAGATTTGATTTCAGATAAAACTTTGGTGAGTAAGATCGATACAGATTTGGTAGAACATTTTGAGGAACCGGCGATGAAACGTTGTTTGTACGGATTCTTATGCATTTTAGGTATGCAGTATAAGTATGGTAAATCTAAATCTTAATTGGTAGTGTCGAAGCCAAAGGAAGCAAGAGCTGATTTGTGGTTATCTATTATTTCAGAGGCAGAAAGGTTTGTTGGGGTGTAAGTGGAATTTCCAGGTGTAGAATTTAAACCCAACTCTTTAACTAGACTGTCGAAATAGTACTTTTTGCAAGTAAATGTGTAATTATTTGAGGCTTTGTCCGCTGGTGTGATGACATAATGTTCTTGGAGGTAGGTAAGTTCTGTGATAACATCAGGGTCTTTAAATATAGACACGAATCTGGTGTTCACAGTTGATTTTAATCGATTAATTCTAGATAAAAGTAACCCTCTGATTGATTTTATCCATTCGGAAAGGGTGTCGAGCTGTACATCCTCTTTCTTTTCCCAACGTCTTGCATATTCCTCACAAGAGTCCATGATAATTTTGACATTTTGGTTCCATGTAAAGGACATACTTTCTCTGTATTTGGGACCCTTTTTTAACAATTCTCTCAACTTGTCGTTCTTGACTATACTAAGGTCACCAGTAATAACGTGTCCACAAGGAGAGTAGTTGAAATCCGATGAAGAACATTCGCAGGGAAGTGGATGTAGTGAGGGATTACTTAAATCAATACACTGCAGGAATCGTTTGTAATTGTAAATTTTAGATGCAACTGTTGGTGTGTAGCTATAGGAAATACAAGGAGTTTCTTTTCTTTTGAAATATGGTGGGATTTTTTCTGTGACAGTTGTGTGATTCAAAATTTGACCAAGATTCAAGTTATCAATACCTTTGTTTGCAAATCTTACTTTAATGAAAGGGCGGTTTGTTTTCTCCTCTGATTTATCTGATCTAACTGCTTCAAATAAACGAAAAGTAGAAATGTCCAAGATGACTCCTTGTAGTCTGTATTCTGGGGAACGTGTATCGGTATATGCGAGGTCCTTCGTATAATCGTAGATTTCGTGTAACTTCCGTAAAGGAACAGAGTATAATTTGGTACGAATATAATGCAGGCCTAGAGGCTCATTCAAAAATGGAACAAGTCATCGAAGGAGAAACTGTATCTCAGGCCTATTATATTTTCGAATGCCATGACTTCGAGGACTTCTTTGTGATCTGTTGAATAAGCTAGTCACATTAACTGATTGACAACCGGGACTTGTTAAGTTTCCTATAGTGCTGATGTTATCGTTGCACCCATAGGGCGCTGCAGTGTTAAGATTTTTTTATCCAGAACTCTTCTCTGTTGCGACGGAGAGGTGTGCTCAAATTGGGATTGTTTGTGGGGTGATATATTTTCTCAAGGATTCTGACTCTCATAGATAAAACAGAATGATCCGCCTGGTCAAAATGTCGATAAAGGAGTTAACTTCCTTTATTATTCATTTTTGACCGGTGTCCTGACATTCTTTTTCGGAGCTGGCCTTTGGTTTCGCCCACATAAATCAATCCACAAAGTGAGCACTCTATTCCGTACACAACATTAGATGTCATGCAGTTAAGGTTTTCAAAACTATGCGTGTTAAGGAGGCTCAATAATCGTTTGACGTCATCATATTCCCGGCGTCAATACTGGTTCGAATAGTACCGAGTGTGGTTTCGGTCTTCAAATTCATCTAATTCGCTTGTTTCTTGGCGGATTTCGACAAGTTTGGTATCGATGGAACCAGAAAACTATCATCTACAATCTGAATGGTATATATATATAGTCAAATGCATCGTTAAATCTATATATTAAAAAATATCCCGTAAATGAGACACCCTTGCTACTGCCGTAAACGTATTATTTTTATATTGTCATCATCGGAAATTCAACCGTGTGTTGCTTGGCAATAAAGTCAAGTAGAAAAACTAAAGTTTAATGATTAAACAGGATATTTCTTTGAGATTTTAGCAATATAATAGATAAAATATTTCAAGTTTGCTATCTCTAATTATCTTAGGTTATAAAAAAATTTTCTACAATTTTGTCAACTATCGTACTTTGCAGCGAGATGTTATCGAATAAAGTTTCCCTACTTAAAAACTTTGAGCGAGTGAATTTAAGTTTTAACCCTGCTTTGTTCAAAGATATATCCATTTTACAGATGATTGGACGTATTATCGAGAACGAGGGAGGTTAGTGACGTCTACTTATTGACCTTGAACGTCAAAATGTTTAAAAACGCTTCCGTTTACTTTTTCTATTTCTCTCATTCATATTTCCGTATCTCCGACGGCGATCGTTGTGCTTTAAAAAAAAAACACTTTACATTGTTAACGCCGTTTAAAATATAACTAAATCTAGAAATTTCATCTTCTGTGTTACTTATTTCAGAATCGCCCCCTTCTTTAAACATTATTGACAACCCTACCCCCCCCCCCCCCCTTAAAATCGTTACTATGACAACCAAGTATTTTGAATCAGGATGAACGAAAACATGTACTTTTTTATAATTATTTTTGAAGAACAGAGTTTGTCGTTGAGAAATATGTAAAAGAAAATAACTTCTGACAAAGACTTCTTATCACTTTGATGACAAATAAGGGACCTTGGTACTTTTTTTAGATTTTCATTTTGGGTGGGGGTGCACAAAAATGTACGTTTTGGGAACAGTTTTAGCTATTTTACTCTTTGAAAGCATTATCTATAAAGAAATAGACATATTTGATTATATGATGGTGAAAATAATCACAAGAATGGTTTTAATGTGAAAGTATTATCCCTATATCATGTATTAATGTATCAAAATTCATTGTTTTGCGACATATCTCGGAATTGGTTTACACATGTATATTCAGAGAACCACTAGTCAATCAAATGAACGATGATATGTAATCTTAATTACAAATATAAATCATCAGACATGAATGTCAAATAAACAGAATGATTTTTTTGACTCTGACAAATAATTCTTGGATTATTGAGCCACCTTAAATGTTTGTTTTGTGAGATTACTTGAGAATGAAGTGTCTGTTATTAGGATGTTACAAGTTTTGCAGTTCTTCATGCCACACTTAGAAATTGAGCAATCGCTTGGTGAAAATAGGTGCTCTTTTAGTATATCGACCACTTCAATCTTACAGGGCTTGATTTTAATATACCCATCTGCATGTTTATACCAAAACTCATGGTTGTTACTAACTACAAATGTTTCATCACTAATGTCGTGTAAGGTAATTCTAGGGACACCTAAGTAACCTGTTGCGTATGTGTCCGTAGACGCAACAGGTTGGGGCCTTTTTATAGTGGGCGACGCCCCAGCCACTTTGTAGGTCTCTTGAGTTCTATCCATTTAAGCAAAAGACTGCTCGACAAGTGCACTCGGGGACAATTTGTCCACCAGCAGTGACACATGAACAGTGGTAAAAATGATTTTAAAAAAATCATCTATTTCATACAGGATGATGACACATTTCAGTCTGAATTCAAATTTTGAGAAAATTGAGTTGATCATTGTTCAAGGTCAAAGGTCAAGGTCACATTGCAGTGTTTAAAAAAACCAATGGTTTTCAGAGTTCCATTTTGTCAGTTTTTCGCTCACCTGGGACAAAGGCTCAAATTGAGATATTGTCATACCGGATCGTCCGGCATTCGTCCATTAACTTTTCGCATTTTCATCTTCTCTTAAAATCTTACAAGACATTGATGAAACTTTGTATTGTATGAAGTATTTTAGATCCTCTACCAAGCTTCTTAATTTTGGCTTGATCCCTCCAGGGATGGATCCAGGGCGGGGTCCAGTAGGTGGTGTGGGGTACCCCTCTTTTAAAATCTTCTCCAGAACCGCTGCATGCATTGTAAAACTAATTGCATCTGAGTGATCTAGAAGAATGTATGATTCAAGTTTGTTCATTTCATTAAAATGCGATAACCAATTTTTGACGTGTTTTTGACATCTTTATGGTCTTCATTATTTTCATGCAAAAACTCCTATTTTTAGCTCACCTGAGCCAAAGGCTCAAGTGAGCTATTTTCATACCGCATCGTCTGTCTGTCCGTCCGTTAACTTTTCACATTTTCATCTCCTCTGAAACCGCTTGGAGGATTTTGATGAAACTTTGTTGTCATGAAGTACTTAAGGTCTTCTGCAAACTTTGCTCATTTAGGCTTGATCCCTTTAGGGGTGGATCCAGGGCAGGGTCATATAGGTCTAGGAGGGTACCCGTCTTTAAAAATCTTCTTCTCCAGAACCACTTCAAGGATTGAAAAACTAATTGTATCTGAGTGATCTAGAAGGATGTATGATTCAAGTTTTTTCATTTTGTTTAAATCCAATCACTAATTTTGACGTCTTAATGGCCTTAATTACTTTTATGCAAAAACTGATATTTTTCTTATTCTCTTCTCTCATGCTGCCTTAATTGATGTGCATGCATTTTTTATGTCATATTACTAACTGTTGTTTTGTTCAGTCTTGTGTGCTTTGTTTAATTATATGTTATTTCATGTCTTGTGTTAACCTGTTTTCATAAATGACAACATTTAATACATATTGTCTTCTCTCAACATACCCATTACCTAGTGTTCTCAGGTGAGCGATGTGGCCCCTGGGCCTCTTGCTTCTCTGTGGGACGTGAATGTAGACAAGGTGATCCAATATCTTCAAATAATTTTTGTAAGAAGTAACAAAAGCATTAAAGGTAGAAACATAGCTTAAAATTCAGTGCTTTATTGTGATTGCTGTTGAGATTATCGTCAGGATCTTTTTTAACTCATTAGAGAGAGGGGAAGGCATCTTTTTTTTCCTGTAAAACATTTTTCTTTAATTTCTTTTTTTTCTTTTTCCTAATTAGTCCCCTACCGGCAACGCCGAAGGGGACTCTTAGTTTCCTCTCGGTCTGTCTGTCTGTCCGTCCGTCCGTCTGTCTGTCCGTCTGTCCGTCTGTCCCATTTTCAGTTTTCCGGACTTTTTTTCGCTGTTGTTGCATATATTGAACTCATTTTTGGTATGTGGATATATCTCAATAGGATACAGATCAAGTTTGAGTTTGCTTTCGATTGACCTAATTTTACAAGAGTTATGGCCCTTGGACTTAGCAAATTTTATGAAAATTTCTGTTTTCCGGACTTCTTTCCACTGTTGTTGCATATATTGAACTCGTTTTTGGTATGTGGATATATCTCAATGTGATACAGATCAAGTTTGAGTTTGCTTTCGATTGACCTAATTTTACAAGAGTTATGGCCCTTGGACTTGGCAAATTTTATGAAAATTTCTGTTTTCCGGACTTCTTTCCACTGTTGTTGCATATATTGAACTCGTTTTTGGTATGTGGATATATCTCAATGTGATACAGATCAAGTTTGAGTTTGCTTTCGATTGACCTAATTTTACAAGAGTTATGGCCCTTGGACTTAGCAAATTTTATGAAAATTTCAGTTTCCGGACTTTTCTTTGGTTCTATTGCAAATAATGCACTGGTTTTTGGTAAATGAATACATCTCAGTGTGATACAGACCAAGTTTGAGTTTGGTTTCCATTGGCCTATTTTTACAAGAGTTATGGCCCTTGGACTGAGCAAATTTCATGAAATATTTAGTTTTCCTGACTTTTTCATGCCTGTTATTGCAGATAATGAGCTGATTTTTTGTATGTGAATACATTATAGTGTGATGCAGATTTGAGTTTAATTTAGATTGACTAATTTTCACAAGAGTTATGGCCCTTGGACTTAGCAAATTTCGTGAATTTAGTTTCCCAGTCTTTTCTTGGCTGTTGTTGCAGAAGATGAACTGATGAACAGAGATGCAAGTCATAAATTTATGCCACCGGTAGGGGACTTATATCGCACAGCGATCATTGCATTATTTTTCAAATGTATTTTTTACACACCTCCAGCTTGCTAGGGGCCTTTCGATGCTCAATTTGATGCTCTATTGTGAGTACTGTTGATGAGGAGGTTGTTTTACACCACAATTGTGCGTTTTTCGAGACCTATGGGAAATCGGAATAGTGGGAGGGTTTTTCGCACGTAATCCAGGATAACCACACCGTCTGCTATTAACGTGGCAGATGGCCGTCCTAAGTCGGCACCGGTTGCCCATTGTTCTCGTTGGTTTATGTGTGGTCTTTTATGTTTAATGTTTCTATAGTCTGAGTTGGTTATTCTTGTCCCTTTTGCGTCCTTTCTGTGGGTGTCTGTTCTGTGGGGTTTTATTTTGCATTGGGTGTTTTGGGGTTTTGCTGTGGATGCTGCAGCCTAGTGTTGTTGAAGATCCCCTCTTTTCTTTGATATTATCGTCAGAATCTTCCTTAACTCATTAGAGGGAGGAGAAGACATCTGGTTTTTTTTTCTTTTAAAATATTTTTCTTTAATCATGTTATTTTCTTTTTTTCCCTCCTATTTCGATCCTGATTTTTTGTACACACCTCCAGCTAACTTCTTCAATTGCTCTTCTGGAATAAGTCTATTAAGCAAACAATAAGTACCCTTCAGTATAACATACTGTTATTTCGTCTGATGTCCTGTGTATGTTTTCCGATATTAGGTGCATTTACTGACAAAATTGTCTATTGAAGGTCGACAAATTCTCCATGAAACTGTATATCAAAACAAAGGGTTTTGGGAATGCCCTTATTTAATACCCTAAATATTTTTATTAAGGAAGATGGGTGTTGCATGCAAGCAGGAGATGCTTACTCTTTCTGGGCACTTGGTCTCACTCCCATATCGGGAGTTCGCTTCTTTTCATATGGTGGAGGTTTTTATTTGTTTGCTTTGGTTCCTGCTTTATCCTGATTTTGTATGCCTTCGGTTTCTGATTTTCTGAATTATCGATTTTGTGCTGTATACAGGGATAAGGTCATTATCCATATTTGTCATCTAACACTAATGTTGTGTCTTTTTCTAAAGGTAACACTTTGATCTACAGTGAAAATTGTCAAAATCATTATTTTCAACTGTTAATTCTTGTTAGATATATTGTAGTTATAGGAATAGTTTGTCGAAGTTTTGAGGGTACCCTTACTTTTCAAGCCATAACTTTGACATTAACAAAGCTAAATACTTGTACTTATGTTTTCCCTTATCTATATACATTATTTCATTAAATAATGCAAAATGAAGAAATTTAATCTGTTAATTTTTGTATCACGAAGGATAAAGTATACTTTAGTAATAAAAAATGCAATGAAATATTTTAAAGGGGTACCTTTGTGTTTGGCAATATATCATTCTTTAATTAATAATTAAATTTTACATATTAGAATATCGTTTCATGTTCTATATGTCTTCTAAATTACTGATTTTAAAAAATAACACAAAACAATAAAAGATGTCTTTATTATTACGGAACTTGGAAGGTTTAAAAGCATATACTGGATATCTAGTATTCTTAAATCCTATTGTGCAAAGGTACATTTCTAAAAAGTACTGTATCTTTAATGAAAACAAAGTTACCCATCTGTGATCATTATGTAATTTTGACCATTCGTGACATGGACGCGGTATGATATACATATACTAGATCAGATTCATGATTAATAATTTTAAAAGTTCTTTTTCATCTTTGAAAAGTTCAAGTTCTCGATTAATTAATTTTATACCTTGTAGATACAGTTGGTAACGAGGGATTTGTGCCAAGTACTCTTGTTAATGTAACGCTTGTTTTCAGAAAGCAGCGTTCAATTTCATGCCTTTCGGAAAATAGCCTATGCGGGATAATGAATGATGCGTCTAAGCGATAAGAGGTTTGATCAAATCTCAGAGGGTCTGGAACTTTGGTTTCCATTTTAGTTAACGATGGTCTGGGACTTTGGTTTTCATCTTAGTTAATAGGGAAGGCTGGGGTAGATGGTCCAGTAAGGATCGAGGATCATACATCTGTTTTTAGCTCTACTGGTCAAAGACCATTCGAGCTTATGCGATCGCCCTTCGGCCGTCGTCCGTCTGTCTGTCCGTCCGTCTGTCCGTCTGTCCGGCGTCCGTAAACAATTCTTGTGGACGCGACTCCTCTGAAACTATAAATGATAGAAATGAAATTCTTTTTGCATTATGATTGGTCTGTGGCCTAGTTGTCAAAATTCTATTTTGATTGAGCCCTTGATCCCAAGGGTCTTAGAAAGAGGGTGTGGTCATTTTCTCCTATAGTGGTCTTTTGTATGCAACTCCTCTGAAATTTTAAATGATAGAAATGTAATTGTTTCCTACATTATGGTTTGTCTATAGTCTAGATATGCACCTTATATTTTGTTTGAGCCCTTGACCTCAAAGGCCTCGGAAAAAGGGTGTGGTCTTTTGTCAGGCAGTTCTAAGATCTGTACATTTTCCAGAAAATTCTATAGATTGAAAGTTAAAATCATGGCTGGTTTGGTACATTCCATTTTTATGAAGTTCTTCTGTCTATAGTATCACAATCGGATGCCTGTATTTATTTTTACTTGTTTTTTTTCTTTCTTTCTTTTTTTTCTGTTATAATTCATGCGCCGAAACTAGCCTTTACCAAGCTATATGGACTCAAATACTTTTATCTGTATTTAGAAATGCAAAGACAGCAAGATTCCATGCTTTTCTTTCTATTTTACTCATATTTCAAGTTTTTTTTACATGAGGTTACTGCCTTATGATAGGTGTGACAAAGTTTTTCAAGAAATGATTTTGGTATGAATTACTTTCAAGGTCGAATTGTCTTGTACAGTATAAAGAAGAACAAAAATGGCAGTAATTGCTCTCTCAGTTCAGCTCAATTTTCCCTCCCAGGTAAACAAAACAGAAGGCATTTCTCTTTAAATACTTCTTGTAAGTTATATTTATGCTGTTCATTATAATTTTAAAAGTGCAGTAACTTTAATTGTTCCTAGTTTTTCAGACATTACCTCGACCAATTTTTTATCTAAGTGACTAATGACAGCTTTTAAGTTTAAGTTCAGTACAGCAGTGTGGTATTTCAATTATGGACATAGAATTCTATGCAATGCATAATAATTTTTAATCGAAGAAAGCAGCATGTAGTTTTTAAGAGCAGGAAAGGAAAGGGGAGGTTTACATTGTGTCAAAAGAGGGCTGATTTCACTATGGGCAGTCATGGCTCCGGATACGAACATTCGTATCTTAAGATTTGTCCTTCTAGGAACAAACAAGTTTCTGATTGTTCTTTAACGGTCATTTGACCGGGTTCATGTGTTCATTATAGAGAAATAAGTTGTTTTTTGTAATCATAATAGTTTCTATATGCAGACATGAACTCAGTAATTCAGCAACCGGCTGACTTGGTATTAAATTAGCCTGTTATGATTTCAAATATAATATAAGTTGAGATGAGCTTATGCTATAACCCCGGCGTCCGCATCCCCGTCCCCGTCCGCGTCCCCGTCCGCGTCCGCGTCCGGTTAAAGTTTTTGGGCAACTCAGTATCTGACAAAGTACTGATGCTACAGTAACCAAACTTGCACAAGTGATTCATCTTGGGATGCTGAGGTGAACCCATGCATCGGATGCAGCATCTGACCTACATTTTCCGCTTGAGTGATTTGGATAAGAAGTTTGGGGTAGCTCAGTATCTGACAAAGTACTTATGCTACAGTAACCAAACTTGCACAAGTGATTCATCTTTGGATGCCGAGATGGACCCATGCATCGGATGCAGCATCTGACCTACTTTTTCCACTTGAGTGATTTCGCTTTTAAAAGCCAATATTGAGCAAAGTATAAGTGCTACATGTACCAAACTTGCATATTGGATGTATCTTTGATCAAACTTTCATAAAATGACCTTGACCTATTTTTTCTGCTTGAGTGATTTCGCTTTTAAAAGCCAATATTGAGCAAAGTATAAGTGCTACATGTACCAAACTTGCATATTGGATGTATCTTTGATCAAACTTTCATAAAATGACCTTGACCTACTTTTTCTGCTTGAGTGATTTTGCCTTTAAAAGCCAATATTGAGCAAAGTATAAGTGACACATGTACCAAACTTGCATATTGGATGTATCTTTGATCAATCTTTCATAAAATGACCTTGACCTACATTTTCCGCTTGAGTGATTTTGCTCTATAAAGCCAATATTGAGCAAAGTATAAGTGCTAGATGTTCCAAACTTGCATATTAGATGTATGTTTGATCAAACTTTCATAAAATGACCTCGACCTACTTTTTCCGCTTGAGTGATTTTACCTTTAAAAGCCAATATTGAGCAAAGTATAAGTGACACATGTACCAAACTTGCATATTGGATGTATCTTTGATCAAACTTTCATAAAATGACCTCGACCTACTTTTTCCGCTTGAGTGATTTTGCCTTTAAAAGCCAATATTGAGCAAAGTATAAGTGATACATGTACCAAACTTGCATATTGGATGTATCTTTGATCAATCTTTCATAAAATGACCTTGACCTACTTTTTCCGCTTGAGTGATTTTGCTCTATAAAGCAAATATTGAGCAAAGTATAACTGCTGCATGTACCAAACCTGCATATTGGATGTATCTTTGATCAAACTTTCATAAAATGACCTTGACCTACTTTTTCTGCTTGAATGGTTTTGCCTTTAAAAGCCAATATACATGTACTAAGAAATATGTTTGAATTGAATTTTGCTGTCACGAGGTGAGCTTCGTAATCTGTGATTACCTATGTTTTTATGAATGGGATGACAGCTTCTCAATACAAGCTAGGAAGCATAATTAAGGTTTCATTGTGTATTTGCTTGATGTGTTTGTTGTCACACTTAGTCTTAGTGCTATCTTTAATTTTCCTCTTCCTCTCTTATTTTGCAAATAACAGAGAATAAAAATCATAATCATTTGGCAAACGAAATCGTAAAGAATGCAAAATCAAAAGATATTCTGCAAAAGATTCTGTATGTTTCCTATGTGTCCAGGGTAGCATGGTGTTTCATTCCCTTTTAGAAGATGTGGAAGGGGAGTTAGGTATTTAACATCGCTGCCGCGCGTCCCTTTGTGTGTGTGTGCGAGGATGTTTGTGTTCGGAAACACCTACAATGAATATTGCATGGTTTTGTTTGAAGACTGTAAAGATTATTCACATAAAACGTTAATTTTACAGTCTACTGTGTTTTCCATCATGATGCAATGATAGGATGCAGTTGCTCCCGTTATGCTCTTCTGTTCGTTTCATTTTTATCGTCTCATGTTCGTGTCGTCCGCTGTGATTACTGCAAGTCCGCAAATTGGGCATCTCCTCCTTTTCTTCGAAACATTATGAACTACCATGTAGTTGAATTCTGGTTAGATTATTATGCATTGATTGACATATTTTTTTTATACCTTTTCTTGCAGGGGACGCATCCTCTCTCCAAGCGCATTGTCTTATCCTCTTTTGAAGAGTTCATTTCTTTTCAATTATGTACAATCGATGGACTGTTTTTTAATGCTTGTTTGATATTTTACTTTTGCTTGATTTTGTACATGTAAAATAATATTTTATAGTTTTGCTGAATCTGAAAATTTTCTATTCTCTACGAAACTACTTATGCAGTCACGGAACTAGTGGAGGGGCTGTGAGAAATCCTGGAATTTGCCGAAAATACTTTTTTTTTCCTATTTTAAATTTAATCTTATGAATATATCCTCTATTTTTTCAAAATCATAGCATTGACAATTAACACCAACCCCCGTAGCGGGTACTAAACTCTCCCTTTTTCCGAAAAAAAAATCTAGAATGAATATACGAATTTTGGTTTCAATCAATATTATTCAAAGAAATAAAAAAAAGGAGAAAATCAGGTAAAAGGTAAAAAAAAAAATATACCGTAACGTTTCCTTGCAACACTTCCCCCTCCCATATCTGACGAGGAATCTCTCGTCACTACAATTTTATACAGAACAGTTAGTTCAAGCTATTTTCCTGAATCCGCCAATGAGTAGAAATAATCACCTTGATACATGATTTTCTTCAGTCCGTGATCTGGGACCAAAGAAAACCTTATTTTAATTCGGATGGCAAAAGATTAGAATTAGAATAATGTACAAGTGCAAATAGACTTCAATTCTCTAAATTTTTTGTTAATAAGAATAATGTCATTTATTAATATGTCTACAATGAAAAATTATATCTAAAAAATAAAATTGGACATTATTACGTCTCAGAGATTGTGATACTTTTCAATAGTCAATGCGTACATTGTGGTTACATGGAAATTAATGTTATGTGGAAGGAAGGAAAAGCTAAGGGATCTGTTTATTTTAAGACGAAGTAGAATACTGTGTATATATAATTTGGCTAGCATCATAAAGTACTGTAACAGTACTTTCGCTTCAAATTCTCACATATACCGCGGCGATATTGTATCACCAATACCACGTTTATCTTGTATTACCAATACTGCGTCGATACCACGACGATTTTGTTAAACTAATGCCGTGGCGATGTTGTATCTCAAACATCGCGGCAATTATGTGAAGTATCTTGTCGGAATTCCAATGGGGACCAATTGTGCCCCACTCCTTGCCGACATTTTTCTTTACTCGTACGAAGCTGAATTCATTCAAAATTTGGTCTCTGAAGGGGAAAGATACTTAGCTTCTGACTTCAACTTCACTTACAGATACATATACGATGTGTTGTCCATCAATAATCCAAAATTCGCGAATAACCTGAGCAGTATCTATCCTTCAGAGCTTGAAGTCAAAGAAACTACAGAGACAAACAATTAGGTATCCTATTTGGACATTATGTTGTCCTACGACACTGATGGTCACATGAACACCTCACTCTATGACAAACGTGACGACTTCAATTTCAGCAATACAAACTTTCCTTTTCTGAGTAGCAACATCCCTTCATCGCCAGCTAATGGCGTGTTCATATCTCAGTTGATACGCTATGCCCGAGCAAGTACCAAATATACGGATTTTGTTCTGAGAGCTAGGCGTCTTTCAGATAAGCTTCTCAGTCAGGGATATGTTTGAGACCGACAAACATCGTCACTGAGGAAGTTCTACGGTCGATATGGGGAACTCGTCATACACTATGATGTCCAACTCTCCAGAATGGTGGATGATACTCTGTCATAGACCATTTGAACCATCCAACCAAAGATTGTACTCTATGTCTTCCGAAATGGAAGTTACCGGATGTGAAATTTCTACCGAATTGAGGCGGCGGGTGTTGCATGCAAGCAGGAGATGTTTATCCCTGGGCACCTGGTCTCACTCCCATATCGGGAGTTCGCTTCTTTTCATGTGGTGAAGTTTTTGTTTGTTTGCTTTGGTTCCTGTTTTATCCTGAGTTTGTAAGCCTTCGGTTTCTGATTTTCTGAATTTAATTTATCGATTTTGTGCTGTATACAGGGATATGGTCAATAGCCATATTTGTCATTGTATCGCCTTGTTTCACTAATACCGTGGCTATTTTGTTTTTACGAATATCGCGGCGATGTTGAATCGCTAATACCGCAGGGATCTTGTATTATCAATGCTGTAGCGATGCAGCGGCGAGTTTCTATCACCAATGCAGTGATGATTTTTGTACCAATAACGCGGTGATATGTATAACAAATGTATCAGCAAATCACCAATGCAGTAACAATCTTGTATGACCTTTCCTTGATAACTTGTTATTAGATTCCTTCTGTTGGTTTGCTCCAGTTAGAAAAAAATAATAAATAAATCATTTTCACGATGGCTCCGGCAAATTGTGATAAAAATATGTAGTAGTTATAACCAGTTTACCTCTTGTAATGTTAAACGTCTTCAAATTCAATAGCATCATTTTAGACCAGATAAATTTGCAGCATGGACCAGACATGCACGTTTCGGGTACTTAACCCTCGTCAGTGATCCTCAATCTAAACGATGTAATATGGCCAAAAAGTGTTAAAATTAGTTTGTCAAAAAATGTACCGAAAGACGTAGCAGAATGGGTAGGATATGATGCTACAGGACCCAAGTTTTAGAAATTTCAAGAAATTTTGTAACAGAAAATTTCAAATGCGTTGAATAGACAGACGATCAACCAAAGTTGATCGAACTTGGCTACATGTGCCCTCGGGGACTCCTGGTCCACCAGCAGTGACACTCAACAAGTAGTTCAAATGTTAAACGTCTTCAAATTCAATAGCATCATTTAAGACCAGATAAATTTGCAGCATGGACCAGACATGCACGTTTCGGGTACTTAACCCTCGTCAGTGATCCTCAATCTAAACGATGTAATATGGCCAAAAAGTGTTAAAATTAGTTTGTCAAAAAATGTACCGAAAGACGAAGCAGAATGGGTAGGATATGATGCTATAGGACCAAAGTTTTAGAAATTTCAAGAAATTTTGTAACAGAAAATTTCAAATGCGTTGAATAGACAGACGATCAACCAAAGTTGATCGAACTTGGCTACATGTGCCCTCGGGGACTCCTGGTCCGCCAGCAGTGACACTCACCAAGTAGTTCAAATGTTAAACGTCTTCAAATTCAATAGCATCATTTAAGACCAGATAAATTTGCAGCATGGACCAGACATGCACGTTTCGGGTACTTAACCCTCGTCTTTCGCTTAAGTACCCGAGGGTACTTAAGCGAAAGAATATATTTCTGAATGTCAACTTAACCTTGTATGCAGCATCTTATGCTTACAAGGAATACGTTTCTATTTCTAAGACCTGGTCCAGTATTTTGATAGAATTATGCAAATTATGCAAGTTAATTAAGTATGCTTCAATGAAGCAAACAATGATTTTTTTATTAGACTACATAAAGAGGATCACTATGTGAAGAGAAAAACATAGTTTACATGTAAGTTCATGACCAGACAGACTGGTATTCTTTTTTTTTTCATTATTAGAAATGGAAGTAGACATAAATATTAATTATGCAAATTAAGCTATAACCATTGATATTTCAATAATTATGAATAGGGGAATATACTAAATTCTATGTAAAATAAAAAAAAAATGTGAATTATCAGGCAGCGTGCTTTTAATTTTTTAAAATTTTATATAAATTGTAAATTCACGATAGAAGTAGAGCCAAAGATTAATTATGGAAATTAAGTATATATACCGTATAGAAGGATTGATTTTTTTAGAATGCATATTAAATAAGGTTACTAAGATTTACTATTTGAAAAAAATTGTTACACGATCAGACAGTTTCCTTTCATTTTTTTGTAACTTTTAAGATATTGAAATTATTCATAGTAAGAGTAAAACTTAAGATTAATAATGCAAATAAGTGTGCTGTATTCATGAAGGAAGGATTGATTTTTCTTTGAATAAAGATTTCTTTGAACAGATGAAGTATTTGAAGATTTCTTTGAATAGATTAAGTATTTCGATGTAATACAAAAATAAGTTAACTACTAGTATCAGGTAGTGTACTTTTGATTGTTTTTAATTTTATGTTGTAAATCAACTATTATAAATTTAGGTATAGATCTCAAGTAGGTATGTTGTATTAATGAAGGAAGGATTGATTATCTTGGAAAACATAAATGGAATTAAACCTAATGTTTCTATGCAAAAAAAAAATACAAAACAAAATAAAACAAAACATCGTATATGAAAATACAGTGTACTTCTAACATTTTGTAATATAATTTGGTTAATCATTCTTAATTAAGGTAGAAACAAAAATTGTTTGTTTATATCATTGACTGCTTTAATCTATTTTGTGTTTGATCTCATATATATACTGCCAATTTATCTGTTTTTAAATGATGCTATTCAATTTGAAGACGTTTACACTGTATAGAAGGATTGATTTTTTTTTTGGGAATGTATATTAAATATGGTTACTAAGATTTACTATTAATAAACACCTAAAAAAACATCGTATATGAAAATTAAAGAGTTGGGTTTAAATTCGACACATGGAAATCCCACTTACACCCCAACAAACCTTTCTGCCTCTGAACCACAAATCAGCTCTTGCTTCCTTTGGCTTCCACACTAACAATTTAGATTTAGATTTACCATACTTATACTGCATACCTAAAATGCATAAGAATCCATACACACAATGTTTCATCGCTGGTTTTTCAAATGTTCTACCAAATCTGTATCGATCTTACTCACCAAAGTTTTATCTAAAATCAAATCTAGGCTTCAAAAATATTGTTCGACAGTATATTCTCGCAGTGGTATCAACCAGATGTGGATTTTAAAGAATTCGAAGGAACTTTTGGAACATCTGAAATCCACTCATTTTAGTAAAGTCCATTCGATCAAAGCCTTTGATTTTTCGACACTTTACACTACAATTCCACATTCTAAATTGAAAGAAAGACTCGCAAAAACTATAAGTAATGCGTTAACAAGTAAGAACGGTAATCGCAAATACAAATTTATTATTGTGAAGTATGACAAAACCTACTTTGTAAAAGAAAAGTCCGATTCTGAAAATAAGTACACTGAAACAGATATTATTCAGATGTTAAACTTTTTGATCGACATCATTTTTGTGGTGTATGGAGGAAAGGTCTTCCAGCAAATTGTCGGAATTCCAATGGGGACCAATTGTGCCCCACTCCTTTCTGACATTTTCTTTTACTCGTACGAAGCTGAATTCATTCAATCTTTGGTCTCTGAAGGGAAAAGATACTTAGCTTCTGACTTCAACTTCACTTATAGATACATAGACGATGTGTTGTCCATCAATAATCCAAAATTCGCGGATTACCTGAGCAGTATCTATCCTTCAGAGCTTGAAGTCATAGAAACTACAAAGACAAATAATTCAGCATCCTATTTGGACGTAATGTTGTCCTACGACACTGATAGTCATATGAACACCTCACTCTCTATGACAAACTTGACGACTTCAAATTCAGCATTACAAACTTTCCTTTTCTTAGCAACATCCCTTCATCGCCAGCTTATGGCGTGTTCATATCTCAGTTGATACGCTATGCCAGAGCAAGCACTAAAAATACGGATTTTGTTCTGAGAGCTGGGCGTCTTTAAGATAAGCTTCTCAGTCAGGGATATGTTTGTGACCGACTAACATCGTCACTGAGGAAGTTCTACGGTCGATATGGGGAACTCGTCATACACTATGATGTCCCACTCTTCAGAATGGTGGATGATATTCTGTCATAGACCATTTGAATCATCCAACCAAAGATTGTACTTTATGTCTTCCGAAAGGGAAGTAACCGGATGTGGCAGTTCTACCGAATTGAAGCGGCGGGTGTTGCATACAAGCAGGAGATGCTTACTCTTTCTGGGCACCTGGTCTCACTCCCATTTCGGGAGTTCGCTTCTTTTCATGTGGTGGAGGTTTTTGTTTGCTTTGGTTCCTGTTTTATCCTGAGTTTGTATGCCTTCGGTTTCTGATTTTCTGAATTATCGATTTTGTGTTGTATACAGGGATATGGTCATTATCCATATTTGTCATTTCAATGAATTGTGATGGAATGTGAATATAAGCTTTTTTAATAGAAAGCGAAATTATTTTTGACATAAGTAAAGGGAACTGTCTGAAAAACTTGAAAAACAACGCATTTGATATCCCCCTTCCCCAGTTTTGTAATTTCCAGCACGGTAAAACGGAGAGTCTTATCTTTCCCGAGCCACTAATATCATCTCCATTTAGGATTCACCTTAGTTCCATTGTAGAATGTTTTTGTCTGTTTTGCATTTCTCCTGGTTTCAAATGTGCATTGATTGTGATAGTTTTTATTTTTACTCATTGGACAAAAATGCTTATTATTCAAATTTGGAAGCATTTTTTCTCAAATAATGATCTGTGATTCGCCGAGTCGGGATGGAACACATTCTGTCTTTTTGAAAAAAAGTATTTGTGTCCGATTTGTTGTTCAACATTCAGGTAATGAGAACATTAAAACCTGTAATTTCTTTGGTTATCACTCAAGGATGTTTCAATGATAGCTCCCCCCGCAAATCAGCCCACGGTCTATAAACGCAGTGAAATTGACCATAGGGTTATGACTGTGATCTTACTAAAGTATAAAACTTTAAATCAAAATCTTCACTTTACGAGATCATCTGATGGATCTAATGCTGAATATAGCTTTCTTACTCAATATCGATATCGATATGGGTTTTTCCAGATTCTCGATTTTCAGTCTAGAAATCAATGATAGAAAATGTGTTTGTTATAACATGTATCAGCTGTTCATCTATCCATCACTTCAACAAAACTCTATCAATTTTTCTTTCGAAAATAATAATTCACATCACGCAATGTCTTCAAATTTACTGTGAGACAACATATTCGAGAAATGGAATCAATCAGACGTGGATCCCAAAGAATTCTAAGGAATTTTGAAAATTTTGAAAGCTACCAATTTCAGTCATGTTACCATTAAGTTTTCGACATCTCAATGCTCTACACTACCATTTAACACAAAACAGTCTGGCCAATATAATTAGCAACACCTTACTTTCAACCGGTGCCGAATTAGGACGGCCATCTGCCACGGAAATAGCAGAAGGTGTGGTTATCCTTGAATACGTGCGCACAACCCTCCCACTTTTCCGATTACCCAGAGGTCTCGAAGAACGTACAATTTTGGTGTCAAACAACCTCCTCACTGTCAGATGACCACACACAAATAAGACCGCAAAACGCAGGGGCCCAAGCAACACAGATGAATATGTAAATGGATATCAAAAGAGGGCGTACGTAATACAGTCCATGCTCTGCCGGCTGTAGCGAGCTCATGTATGTTATCACCCGAGGAGTCCGACTGACATTCAGAGAGGACAGGTGGTCGGGGCCCTGTCTTCTCTAAAGAGGTTTGGACAGGACCCGTCATAGAGTCCCATTGTCACAGTCAGTCAGAGTGCAAGTTTTAAGAATGCGCTTGTACAAGACTGTAGATTGGTGAAGTACCAAGCCTAGAGTCCGTCTGGTGACATTAGGATCATACCCACGGCATAAAAGGCGTTTGAGGATTCTGACGCATTTTCGATAGTGATGTTGTCTATCGTTCATCCTTCTTATCTTTTATAATTTTTGTAAAATTTCCAGAAAGTCTTTACTAGTTTGTGAAAGCGAAAACCTTGTCCCAAAAGTTTCTTGGTAATTTCTAAATTTCTACTATGAATATCCAAAACATCAGTACATGGTCTAGCATACCGGATGGGCTGTGAAATATAGATATCATAGGACGGTAATCTAGGAACATCCCCGTCAAGCTAGGGGAAATTTACTATGTTAAATCCAAAATCATCTCTTTTGTCATACACACTTGTATGGATTTCTCCACTGAAAATTTTGATATTTAGGTTAAAAAATGGTGTTTCTGTGTGTCAAATGTCATTCGATGTAAATGCTCGAATTTAAAGAAAATATGATATATTTCAGTTCATTCCATACTTTAAACCCCTAGAAATTGATTACAACGATTAATAGTTCGTTGCACCATGGACAATGAATAAAATGAACAAGATTTAACAGGAAATCATTGAGTAACGGAAGTTAAACGTATACATATCTAACAAGCTAGACACATAATTTACATGAATTAATATCTTGCTTTTGTAAAACATATAAGTTTGAAGCTGAATATAAATCTATTTAGAAGAAACGCTTAATTTACTGTAAAAATATAAAGATAATACTGCCATTGTAACGGAAGTTAATCATTTCAGAATTAATTTGTCATGTTCTTTTAGTTCAAATCGAATAAAAGCACGCAAAATTACATTTTAAATGGATACATACGAATGAAAGTACAAGTAGATCGATGAAATCATAACATAAGACTTTAGATTGGTAGAATATAACGACCAAAACAGGTAACGGAAGTTAAAACAATAAGCTGTGGAATTAATGTTAACTTTCTGGTCGTATTTGATTAATATGGTCATAAAGGGATAATATACTGTTGTTGTTTTTTAGTTAATAGGAGCCGAATTGCATATAAAACAGAAATACATGAAGTTATACATAAATTTACGTTTTATTTTCCACGATACATAAGTAGATATTCTCGATTACACTCTTGTGTGGATTTCTCCATTGACAATTTTGATATTTAGTTTTAAAAATGGTGTTTCTGTGTTTGAAACGTTTGCCTTCTTGTGGATAAATAACATTTTTATACTTTTCAAAAACAGGATTGTCGAAAGTCAGTCATTCCAGCTAAAATTGAAATTTCCGAAACAGTATATGAGGAAAAATCACCTACGATGAAATTAAGGAATTTTGATAGCTTCAAAAACTTCAATATAGAAAGAACTGAACTTCAAATTTTCACCCGTATAAGTTTTCCCATTTTAAAGTTATAGAAGCTTGAAATGGATGCAATTCCATGGTAACGGAGGTTAAGGAGCACGATCAGAGACATTTATCAGATCGAAACTTGCAAAAGTAGCATAAAATCGTAATTACTTGATGAATTCATGCAAATAATATAGGTGAAACTTTTCCTTAAGAATACCAGAATGATTCCTTATGATCCAATTCGCCATGCTCAAATGATAATAAAGTATTTATCAATTAAACTCAACACTCATATGAGAGGTGCCTCTTGGCATGCAGAGCATCAATTTATTGTGTAGATCAAAGAATAATACAGAACAGATCGCGATCTTGAAATTGAATTGAGTCCGTAGATAAACATCAAGTCTCGATCACTATCATGAATGCATCAAGAAATCTGAAAAATATGTATCGAAATAAATTCAATACTCTGACAATTAAATACATGTACATGTATTTAAAACTAAAATAAAAAGGATAAACGTTGATGCTCTGAGGCATTTACTACACCAATATAGACCAATCATAGGACCCGTATATATCACCTGACTATTTTACCTGCCTTTACGGCAACCAATCTGATAACAACACTTTACTTGTTCGAACACTCTCGTATGCGCTCACCGTAACATTGATAAATGCATTTAAGGAATATTTTTGGGGAAATTATGGTATTTGAAACTGCTTCTTTTTTAATTTCTTTTTTTTTCAAAATATCCCTATCAAATGTCATTCGATGTAAATGCATGCTCGAATTTAGTATGATATATTTCAGTTCATTCCATACTCTAAACCCCTAGAGATTGATTACCATGATTTATAGTTCATTGCACCATGGACAATGAATAAAATGAACAAGAATTTCCAGGAAATCATTGAGTAACGGACGTTAAACGTATGCATATTTAACATGCTAGACACATAATTTACATGAATTAATATCTTGCTTTTGTAAAACATATCAGTTTGAAGCTGAATATAAATCTATTTAGAAGAAACGCTTAATTTACTGTAAAAATATAAAGATAATACTGCCATTGTAACGGAAGTTAATCATTTCAAAATTAATTTGTCATGTTCTTTTAGTTCAAATCGAATAAAAGCACGCAAAATTACATTTTAAATGGATACATACGAATGAAATAACAAGTACATGTAGATCGATGAAATCATAACATACGACTTTAGATTGGTAGAATATAACGACAAAGCAGGTAACGGAAGTTAAAACAATAAGCTGTGGAATTAATGTTAACTTTCTGGTACGTATCTGATTAATATGGTCATAAAGGGATAATATACTGTTGTTGGTTTTTAGTTAATAGGATCCAAATTGCATATAAAACAGAAATACACGAAGTTATACATAAATTAACGTTTTATTTTCCACGATACATAAGTAGATATTCTCGATTATATCCCTTCCGTAAAGAATAACTTTTGTGCTTTATTCTTCATTCTTGCATCTTCTTATGAACAAATTAGATTTAATCGTCCAAAATGATAAAGTCGTGATATCCTACCTATTTATAAAGGCCAAACAGCATAGAATAGGATATTTGGTATCGGAAGTTAAAAGTAACGGAAGTTATAGTTTTCGTATCATTCGACTTCACAATCATCCAAATGTTGATGAAATATTCAGTATTATTTTAATGATTAGGACAAGAGAAGAAAAAAGTAAATGTAAAATATTGCCTCTGAAAGTAATATTGCTGAAATGTTGATCACGGAAGTTAATTCCTTATCTGTCCCAAGTCAATTTGCTGTCTTTGTTCATGAACCAAGTCATTCTGTAAACGAATACATTGGATATGATTTGTCCGAACAAAAAGAACGATACAACCTTATAAATTTCAGAAGCAATATTACAAATTGCAGAATCCAGTGTCTTATTCCAATGCTTTCTAAGGACCGTAACGGAAGTTATTGAACAATTGGCGACAACAGTCTTGACAACAGAAAAAAAAATCGTCATACCTCATTGACAATTTTTGTCTTTTTTTACATCCATGCTGGTACGGACTCCGATAACAATATGTGAGGGAGATATTCAAACATACAAATTCCATAAATTTGGAGGTTTCACTTATGATTTTTATCGAGCGACACGTGATTTTGTCCATTTATCCATACTTTACGCTTGTCTACATTCTATATTTCTATCTAAGTATGACTAGAAATTATTTTGTTTGACGCAGATGATGGACAGGTATTGAAATATAACGATTTGTTCAGTGAAAATCGTAGAATTGCTTTTTTTTTAAGTTAAAGGTTGGCGACATAATTATTTAGTAAAATTCATTTATTTCTGGAATGACTGTAGTAAGAATATCATTCAGGTACCTAGAAGTACCAATGAAACATTTCACATCATCATGTTTTCTTTGCTTTTGAAGATTTTATATAATTCCTTTTCGTGCGTGTATAAAAATAAATCTGCAACAAGAGGCGCACAATTAGTACCCATAGGAATCCCTACAACCTGCTTGTTGAGTTTTTCACCAAATCTTATATAAAAAGGACGAGGCGATGTACAGGTCATCACATGTCCATGATTGTTATGATTTGTAATCTGTGGCGGAAAAGAAACCCTTCGATTCAGATGTACAAATATAAGTTTTCCCTCTCGATCAAAACACCATTTAATTATAATGAGTTTTGAAAGTCGATCATTTATTTTGTCGTGAGGAAGCATAGTGTACATATAAGAGAAGTCGTATGAAGATATCGTATTTGTTTCAAATTTCTTTATTTCATTTTGTCAATCACATCCTCTGAATTTTTAATAGACCAGAAGAAGTTTACACCGTTCCTGTTCATGACAGATTCACAGTATTTTGCCACGTGTTCCTTTATAGAAGTGAGTGCTGACGTCAGATGTCATAGGGCGGGAGGATACTTATTTCGTGAAAGAATACTTGAAAGAATACGTGAAAGAAGGTAGAGAGTTGGAACCCTTCGGCATTATTACTATAGAAACTTATTTCACGTTGCAGTGTGGAGCAGTTAAAATCGTTCCCCGTGGCCTGATGCTTGTCAAATGTATTAATTACTTCTTTCCAGCTCTGTCACATGAAAGAAGCTTTGATTTGGCCTTTTATCAATGAGACATAAAATATAGTTTTTTTGCTATTTCGGATACTAGCCATTTCACTGATATGTATCATCGAAATTATAGGAGTTTAACATCTTAGCACCATCCCTCCAATGCTATTTTGAACATAGAATTTATTTGGATATGCTACTGAATCGACCCCACAGGAAATTTGGAGCCGCGCGCTCTCTGTAATGTAAATGTAAAAATCTAACTTCAAAAAATTAAAGAGGGCGCTACTAAAACGATTTATGGTGGCGCCGCTTAAAGCATCACTGATGAGAATTTAATATTCGAAACACGTATCTGGTGCATGTAAATTGATTTGGAATTTTCTTCAAGAAGGTAGAGAGTTGGAACCCTTCGATATTATTTTATTCGAACAACAATTATACGAAGGACGATATCATCCTCCTACGACTTTCGGCACACTTTTTAACATAATTCACATTCTTTGGCCATATGACATTGTTTAGATTGAGGATCATTTACGACGGTTAAGTACCCGAAACGAGCATGTTTGGTCCATGCAGCAAATTTACCTGTTCTTAAATGATGCTATTGAATTTGAAAGCGTTTAACATTTTGATTGACAACATTTCGTAATGTATGGAGGAACGATATTCCAGCAATTAGTTGGCATCCCCATGGGTGCCAATTGCGCCCACTGTTTGCGGACATATTTTTATATTCAGACGAAGCTGACTTCATTCAGGCATTGCTCTCCACTGGACGAAATCACCTGGCAGCTCGGTTCAATTTTACCTACTGATACAAAGATGAGATGTTGTCCATCAGTAATCAGAAATTTCAGGATCATTTACATGAAATGTATCCTAATGAATTAGAGATTAAAGAAACAACCGAGAGCGACAGATCCGCTTCATACTTGGATATACGTCTATCTTTCGACGTAAACGGCCATTTGAACACCGCATTCTATGACAAGCGTGATGATTTCATCTTCCACAGAAGTAAATTCCTTTTCATGAGTAGCATCATTCCATATTCTCCTGCTTAAGACGTTTTTGTTTCTCAGCTAATTCGGTACATGTGTACGTCAGGGAATGCTCCAAATATGACTAACCAGACGGCTTCAAGTGGGCCACTCGTTCAGGGTTATATTACACAACGACTCAAATCATCATTGAGGAAGTTCTTAACCCGCTTCGGGGATCTTATCAAGGCATATTAGATCCCCCTTTCCTGGGTGATAGGTGACATTCTGGATTGTGGTTGGGTGCACGTCGCTGTCGAAGTCGTCGGCTGCGACATCTTTTCCCGATATGTGCATCAATATGTACATAGAGACTATCACCAAATTGGACGGTTTTTCATGGAAATGTTGCGGCGGATGTTGAATGTATAGAGTTGAACACTTTCTTATTTTTAGTCCCCTACCGGCAACGCCGAAGGGAACTCTTAGTTTCCTCTCGGTCTGTCTGTCTGTCAGTCCGTCTGTCCGTCTGTCCCATTTTCAGTTTTCCGGACATTTTTTTTTTGCTGTTGTTGCAAATATTGAAGCCATTTTTGGTATGTGGACATATCTCACTGTGATACAGATCAAGTTTGAGTTTGCTTTTGATTGACCTATTTTTCCAAGAGTTATGGCCCTTGGACTCGGCAAATTTTATGAAAATTTCAGTTTTCCGGTCTTTTTTCGCTGTTGTTGCATATATTGAATTCATTTTTGGTATTTGGATATATCTCAATGTGATACAGATCAAGTTTGAGTTTGCTTTTGATTAACTTAATATTACAAGAGTTATGACCCTTGGATTTAGCAAATTGTATGTACATTTCAGTTTTCCGGACTTTTTTTCGCTGTTGTTGCATAAATTGAACTGATTTCTGGTATGTGGATATATCTTAATGTGGTACAGACCAAGTTTGACTTTGCTTTAGATTGACCTACTTTTACAAGAGTCACGGCCCTTGAACTTGACAAATTTGATAAAAATTTCAGTTTTCCGGAATTTTCTTAGGTTCTATTGCAAATAATGCACTGCATTTTGAGATATGAATACATCTCAGTGTGATACAGACCAAGTTTGAGTTTGGTTTACATATGCCTATTTTTACAAGAATTATGGCCCTTGAACTTAGCACATTTCATGAAATTTTCAGTTTTCCGGACTTTTTTATGCCTATTGTTGCAGATAATGAACTGATTTTTTTGTATGTGAAAACATTATAGTGTGATGCAGATCAAGTGCGAGTTTAATTAAGATTGACTTATTTTCACAAGAGTCATGGCCCTTGGATTTGGCAAATTTCGTGAATTCGGTTTCCCAGACTTTTCTTGGCTGTTGTTGCAGATAATGAACTGATGAAGAGTGATGCAGGACATACATTTATGCCTCCGGTAGGGGACTTATATCACACAGTGATCATAACATTTTTTATATAAGCACTTATTTCTTGTTGAAGCGCGGGGCACTTGATGTTTGGTAGATGTACCAATGACTTCTTTCCAGCTCTGTCGTCTGTAAAAAGCTTTGTTTTGGCCCTTTATCAATTTGAATTCATATGGGTTTTTTTTTTTTGCTATTTCGGAAACTTGCCAGTTCATCGAAATTGAAGGAGATTAACACCTTAGCACCATCACTCCTATGCTGTTTTAAAAATACATTTTATTATGATGTGCTACTGAATCGACACTACAGGAAATTTGGGGCTGCATATTCTCTGTAAAGAAAATGCACAAATCTAATTTCTAAAGATAAAACCAGAGGGCGCTAGAGAAATGGATTTTGGTGGCGTACGAAAAGCACTTGGGTTGAAGCATCACTGATGATGTTTTGATAACCGAAACACGTGTCATGTGCATCAGAATTGGGTTGTAATTTTCTTCAAGAAGGTATAGGGTAGGGGCACTTCCTTATTATTGCATGTAGGAGGGGACGCTGGATCTCTATGGGGACCTCTTTGGGATATCGCTTAAGTATTGGATATACGCCGAAAACAATTCATTCTTAAAGATATTGGACAGTTTGAGGCCCGCAGGGCCGAAAACTGTCCAATATCTTTAAGAATGAATTGTATGAGGCGTATATCGTACTTGAAACATTGATCACTATTCAAAGTGGCATGACTTTTGACTTAGTTCTTATTATGTTAATTGCCTTTACTGTAACGAAATGTAATCTCTCCAGGTTCTAACATCCTCGCTACTAGCAGTAGGGAGTCGTTTATATAAGAAGATAACGGAGATGAAATTTTCAATTAGAAAATAAGTTGTGTGACAAATTATGACGCAGATTCCGTAAACCAAGACGAAATTGGATGCAATTTTTGGGGAATAAAATCAACGAGAATACTTTGCGTGATGACAATATAGTTGAAGCTTCTTTGGATATATAGAATAAACAGATAAAAGGGCGTGTCTGTAAAAGTGTCATAACGTTTTCCGAAAAAGCAAAAAATAAATACCAAAAAGAATTCAGTGGGGACGTTCAACTTGCTATGTGAAAAGTTAAATGAAAGAAACAATTCAGGAAGATATTTTGAAGGAGTCTTGTTCGAAAAACCTTACCTAAACCCAGCTTTTGACGGTTATTTGCACGGGGGGGGGGTCTAGGGGACTGGGTAAAAATAGCCGTCAAAGGCTGGATTTAGGTCAGGTTAAACCTGACCGTTTTTTTGGGGGGACTAGAAAAAGTCGAAAAGTCGAGCAAAAATCTTAATTATAGGCAAAATTAAAAAGATGGGAAAAAATTAGACCGACGAAAAAAAAAACAAAAACAAAAACGGACTGAACTATAGTGTCGCTTACATTCTCATTTCCGACACACGGCCGATTCTTTAGATTTATGTAAGATTGTGCTGGATTTTGTCGACTCCGGAAATAATAGCAAAAATAGGAATAGTCAGTACCAAGATACATGGAATTGTTGTCACGTGATTTCTAAATAAGGATTGTAACGGTTACCCTGTAGATGTCAAAGTACATTTACCTATGACTGTCCAATATTTAGTCTAGGTCGCGTATATTTTTTCAAATTAACGCGACCTAGATATGATATTGGACAGTCAAAGATAAATTTCGGACTGTTCGAACAAAGGCATGACGTCACATCAATGTTTTAATGGAAATTCTGATGACTTTGCCTTGCCTTCTCGACGTTGAGATTAATAGAATCTATCACGTCGTTGAGACTGAGACAGGGGAATCTCATCCGAGTGCTAAAGATTTGCAATCCACGACGAGGCTTGCCGAGTCGTGGATGTAGCAAATCTTTTGCACGAGGATGAGATTCCCCTGTCTCAGTCGTAACGTCGTGATTGATTATTTTTCTCACTCACCTCATTTTATCATCACTTTAATGTTTTTTTTTAAAGCTAGAATCAATACCAAAACCTACACAAATCTGACGATGGCGTGACGTTACTTTTTATGACGTCATAATAGGTGTCACGTGGAGTGCGAGACAAGGAAATCTCAAACTGCTACGTCTACGTTATTTCTTTTGTCTCACGACGTAAGTGAGTGAGAATGAATAGGTCACTGATAGGTCCATCTTTGATGCTTATTGATGAGATTATAATTCATCTAAGTATTGATTACCATTACAAAAGAGAGAGCGAAAAAAGACATTTGTGTAAAATTCTGATGTCATTATTGATAGCAATAATTAAACACTCAATGTCCATAGATGTTTGGCATCTTGGCTTTTACCAAGTGGAAAACACGAATAAGAAATGTCTTCACGTAGAATCCAGAACTGCTGGTAAACAATGTCTAGCTGAGCTGTGTTTACCTGCATTTATGGATTTAACGTGGGGGGACATTTAAGAACTAAATCATCATTTTAATGAAAATAATTATATGTTTATTATGTTTTAATGAAAATAATTATATGTTTTTTAACATTGGGAGTAGGGATCTCAGTTGCTACACACCTTTCCATCACACTTGGTATTGTTCAGAACAAGGACCTATCGTCAAAGACGGTATTGATTTAAAGATTACTTCTCTGATATTTACAATATCCTTATTCCTGGAAAACAAGCATTGTATTGCCGTGTTGTGGCAATGACGACAAACAAGTTAAAAAAATATCTAAAAAAATAATTGAAACGTGGATGGAGAAAAACAAAAGGATTACATTGCATATTCCGGATATATATGCAATGTCATAATTATTTATGAATCTTCTGCGGAAATGTGTTGTTTATTAATTCTCATGATAGATCTAGCAAGGAAACTACGAGTGTTCATAAACCGATGCCTGCGGGCAAATATTTAAAATAAGATGGTCGAATATAGTGATGAGAGAAATGACAGAGGTAATCATAGATAGCAAAAATAGAGTTGTAGATCTACCAACCATATTTAGAATTAGATGGTCAAATATAGAAACTCAAAATAGTTTAGATCATTGTAAAAATGTGGATGAGATTGATAGGTCTTGTTGGTCGATATCATGGAATCGACCATACGAGATTTATAAATGCTGTCAATTGGAGAAAGTTACGAATTGATTCCATCAGATTCCGCAATGCAATAGATCTACATTGAATTATCCTTAAGAAAGAAGCGTTTTCGTTACTAGTGAAAAATACGTTACCAGCGACAGGCATTGCGATGTCCTCGCACTTTATCCACTTCACAAAAATAGGACATGTTGTCATGACAGCGCTTTGGTATCGTAATTCTTGATTTGAATATTGCAGATTAACGTAATGTCTATGTGATATTTTTTCTTTAACAATTTTTACTTCAAGACCAATGAATTAGTGATACAGTGAACCCTATGTCTTCAACATTCCTAATGACATTTCAGGATCCTTCATTCAGATCAATTGCAACAAAGGAAAGCGAGGACTGCCAGTACACTAAAAGTTTCTCACTGTCCAGCCTACTAAGCTGTTTTATCGAGGATATATCTCTTTGTTTGTTTGTTTATTTTCTTACTAAAGACAAATTGATAATTGCAACAAATAAATTAATGAGCGATAGAAAAAAAGACTGTGCCTAGTCACAAAATTTAATAGGAACTTTTTAGAAGAAAGGAGGAGATCTCCAACAACACTAGGTTGCAGCACCCACAGCAAAATTCCAAAACACCCATGCAAAAAAACACAGAACAGATACCCACAGAAAGAGACGCAAAAGGGACAAGGAACACCAACTTACAACATAGAAACATGAAACACAAAAGACTACACATAAACCAACGAGACCAATGGGCAACCGGTGCCGACTTAGGACGGCCATCTGCCACGTAAATAGCAGACGGTGTGGTTATCCTGGATTACGTGCGCACAACCCTCCCACTATTCCGATTTCCCAGAGGTCTCGAAGAACGCACAATTATGGTGTAAAACAACCTCCTCACTGTTAGGTGACCACACACAAACAAGACCGTAAAACACAGGGGTCCAAGCAACACAGATGAATATGTAAATGGATATAAAAAGAGGACGTGCGTAATACAGTCCGTGCTCTGCCGGTTGTAGCGAGCTCATATATGTTATCACCCGAGGAGTCCGACTGACATTCAGAGAGGACAGGTGGTCGGGGCCCTGTCTTCTCTAAAGAGGTTTGGACAGGGCCCGTCATGGAGTCCCGTCGTCACAGTCAGTCAGAGTGCAAGTCTTAAGAATGCGCTCGTACAAGACTGTATATTGGTCAAGTACCAAGCTTAGTGTCCGTCTGGTGACATTAGGATCATATCCACGGTATAAAAGGCGTTTGATGACTCTGACGCATTTTCGATACATATGCTGTCTACCTTTGATCCTTCTTATTTTGTTAATTAAGTCACCATAAAATGCAGGTTGTGAAATACCCAAAGTAATATACTCCGTTGCTTGTATTGGTCCGAATTTCAAAAGAAGTTGATCATAATTTTTGTAAAATTTCCAGAAAGTCTTTACTAGTTTATGAAAGCGAAAACCTTGACCTAAAAGTTTCTTTGTAATTTGTAGATTTCTATTATGAAAATCCAAAACATCAGTACATGCTCTAGCATACCGGATGAGCTGTGAAATGTAGATACCGTATGACGGTAATCTAGGAACATCACCGTCAAGCCAGGGAAAATTTACTATGTTGAATCCAAAATCATCTCGTTTGTCATATACACTTGTATGAATTTCTCCATTGACAATTTTGATATTTAGGTCCAAAAATGGTGTTTCAGTGTCTGTAAAGTTTGCCTTGTTTAGAGTCAATTCTTGTGGATAAATAACATCTTTATACTTTTCAAAAACAGGATTATCGATAGTAAGAATATCATCCAGGTACCTAGAAGTACCAGTGAAGCATTTCACATCATCATGTTTTCTTTGCTTTTGAAGTCTCCTCTAATTTCCCCAATTTTTTTTTTTTTTTTGATATCGGAACTCGCCGCTTTTGTCGTAAATAAACAGAAAGGCTTTTGATTTTTTCAAGTTAATGATATTTTTCTAGGGGTCAAGTAATTCATGAATGACCGTGATGAGTATTTTATCTTGAATTGTCCAGCGTAAATGTACCTTTTCAAACTTTTGAGAATGATCAGCATGTAAGTTAGATACCCGAAACGTGCATGTCTTGTCCATGCTGCAAATTTATCTGTTCTAAAATGATGCAATTCAATTGGAAGACGTTTACATTTGTACCACTTGTTGAGTGTCACTTTTGCTTGTGTGCTTGTGAGGGGTCCGTCGAAGTTCAATTTTGAGTGCTGTTGCGATTATCGTCAGGATCTTCTTTAACTCAATTTTGGTGGACCAGGAGTTCATGTACCAAATGTCTAAAACTTGGGTCCTGCAGCATCATATCCCACCATCCATCTACGTTTTCCGGTATTCTTGGGAAAAGTAATTTTCCCACTTTTTGGCCAGATTACATTCAATTTGATTAGATTGGGGATCAATGACGACGGTTAAGAACCCGAAACGTGCATGTCTGATCCATGCTGCAAATGTATCTGTTCTAAAATGATGTCACTCAATTTGAAGACGTTTAATATTTCAATCATGTATCCAGTGTTTTTTTTTTGGGGGGGGGGGGGGCGAATTTCATGCATGCATAGCTTTACTAGTACTACTCTTAAATACTCCTTATTTTAAAAGTCAAAAAATTTAACAGTAGGCTATTTCGACGAAAACAAAATTATTGCAAGATTAAATAAATGTTGATTTCAGTAAAGACCAAGAACATGTTCAGAGAAGCGATTTAGTCGACAGCATAGTTACACACATGGTATGTTGGCGCCTTGGACTGGTGGTTCTGGTGCGGGCCAGTGACTGAAAGGATACTGGCCGAGCTTCACTAGTACCCCGGGTCAGCCGACATATACATACTTGAAAACATGTGTTATATAAAAAATATCCTTTGTATGTGTAATGTTAACATGTCTTTGGATTAAAAACAATCAGTCACGTTAACGTGGACTACCGACATCGACTTGGCGAGATACAGCGTAAAGAATATTGAAGCAGATAGGGTTATGAAAGGGTCAACCGAATGAAAGGACTGTGTATGCCTTATGTGCCACGTGACACGAAGGGATGTTTAAAGAGCATAATGATATTCTTATTAACGATGGCCGATCATCATACTGCCCTTGACCTGAAAGTTTGACGTATACGTACTTTTCGGGACATCAACCCTGGTTATATTATTTAACTACATTGGCTGCAACTTTCATATTTTTCATTTCATTATACACGAACTTTTCGTATGGTACCTTGACATTTTACTTTGCAGTCCTGAACCTTTTTGGCTTACGTATTTAAAAACATTAAATTTGCATTTCTTGAACCGAAAGAACAGTTATATTAAACGTCTTCAAATTGAATAGCATCGTTTAAGAACAGATGAATTTCTGGTACTTCACCCTCGTCAGTGATCCTCAAAACTAAACAATGCAATATGCCAAAAAAGTGTGAAAGTGGAAGTGTATCAGAAATTTTAGAATGCGCTAAATAAACGATCAACCGAAATTGATCGCACTTGGCTACATGTGCCCTCGGGTACTCCTGGTCCACCAAAAGTGACACTCACCAAGTGGTATTAAAAAAATGTATTTCAGAAGAAAAAAAAACCAGATGTCTCCCTCTCCCTCTAAGTTACTTTGACCTTAGACCAAGATGATTCATGGGCAACATCATACTAAAACATGAAAGTGATTCATTATATTGTTTGAGGTAAAGCCCAAACATGATTAGCATATACAATTTCATTATAAGCATATTTAGTGAAATTGACTTTGGTCACATGACCTTGGATATAGGTTATCTGAAACCTACATTGTGTGGATCATGAGCAACAAAAAACTGAATTAGTGATTGGATACACGGTTCAAAATATAAAGCCTAAACATGATAGGCATAGACTATTTCAGCCTGGACATGAATAGCATATACAATATCATTACCAACGTAAGAAGTGACCTTAATCATGTGACCTTGGGACAAATGTGATGAGAAACATTTAGTCCTGAGAAACAACATACTGAAATATGAAAACAATTGTAAGAAGGGTTCAGGAGATATAGCCCAGACAAGATTAGTACGTACAATTTCAATAAAAAGAACTAAATTATCTTGACTTTGGGTAGATGACCTTGGGTCAAGATGATAAGAAACACTCCAATCCTGAGCAACAGCATACTAAAGTATCGTACAGCTGAACCAAGAGGACGTGTCACATTTAAACTAGGCCGTGTTTGATTTAATGCAATACAAGAGTAGGTTATCGAACGTTGTTTAGTATAGTATGGGAAAATATTGTACGAGTCTAGCCCGTACTAGACAAGACACCTTCGAGTCTAATACGGGTTTTCCATACGGTCTGGGCACGTACAATAGTTTCCATAATGTACTCAACAATGTTCAACAACTTTTTTTTATTATACATATCAACGCTTACCCAACCCAAGTACTACACTTCCTTTTATGCTTCTCTCTGTATAATTTCTGTACGAAAAGCCCTACAGCATTTGTCGACTACCGCTTGAATAAGGCGATGACGTGTCTGACGTCATATATAATTAAATTAATACTTTACGGTATTCAATGGGTAATGAAGGAAATGATGCCAAAACATGTTAGATGTATTTATCATTCAATATATTCCTGTGTCATACGATATTTCAAAACTGTTGCACTAGCCTAGTAGATATCGAAATAAGAGATATTTAGAAAGGGGTTGTATTAAGGAGTTATCTCCTCTTGATGAAAAATAAAGAATTAATTGCAGAAAAACTTACATTGGTGAAGTAATGATTTTTTCAGCGTTCAACTTTAAGGAAATATCTTTTCTGGAAATTTTTGACCAATCCATATTTGAGGAATTTAAGGAAATATCTTTTCTTGAAATTTTTGACCATTCGATATTTGATGTCCCGTCATTGTGTTGAAAATTTAAAATGGTAGCTTTTTCCCACAGAGTAAGGGCCCATGACTAATTCAGTAACCATTTTTTTCAATATTGAAAATGGTCAAAATTTTCAAATTAATTTTTACTTTATAACTATGCTGCGATTTTAGGTCTCAGGATTGCATATATGGGCGCCCCATTACCCATTGAATACCTCAACTGACAACTTACGATACCGAAAATATTTCGAGCACTGCTGAGTACAATTAAGCACTTCTGAAGTATAATGCCATATTCTTATATGCGATCACGTGATCGTTTTTGAAAAATTCTATTGGATTAGAAATGCATCTGTATAATAAAACTTGATAATGGTCGAGGCCCACTAACTGCCGATTCGAAGTTGTAGCCGATCAAATCTTTTAGAGAAATGAAAATTAACACAAAGGATGATTTTTTTTATTCTTAATCCTGATAAAGACAGTTAAGGGAAAATATGAAACTTAAGCGCCGCGGAAAGCTCATTTGTTAAAGGTGTGACGTTCCAGCAGGACAATGCTCCTGTTCACAAGTCTGTCACTGCCATGGCTGCCATACATGATAGTGGTTTTAACTTGAGCATCCGCCTTATTCACCTGATCTTGCTCCATCAGACTTTCATCAGATTCTATTCCCCCAAAAATTATCTCTCTCTCTCTCTCTCTCTATTTTTTATTTTCTTTTTTAATTATCATGATTTTTTTAAATCATAAATAGTTATTTTACTGTGCACCTGTACCCAAGGCTCGTGAGTTCAAATCCTGGCAACACCTTATAAAAGTACTAGTAGCATTATTAATCTTACGATCGCAAAGAAAATCTTGGAAATGATTTTGAGGTTTGGGAAATTGGGGTTATTTCAGATCCTCTTGTAAACATAAGTAGTTGTGATATTTTACAAAAATAATCATATAACATTGTCGGCAGAAAGAAGATACGTTTTATCGGTGGTTTTTGTTTTTCTTTTTTTTTTAATGAATACACACGATTTTGTCGGGAACTTGTCCAGTAAACATGTTAGAAATGACGAATTAATCAGACTTACAAAATTGGCTCAATCACATGTTTGAGATAAAGGAAAATAACTCGGATCAAAGAGGAAGAATTTACCTATATTGTGGTACAAAATATTACAAGAAAAGATTCCGTCAAATAGCGAGGAAACGGCAGAAAAAAAACCCATAAAAATAGCCGGGAACTTGTCCGTGACTAGTAACATAAATAGAAGAAATGACATCTCTGAAAAAGTATGAAATCATTATTAACATATAATAAAATATATTAATTTACGTCTTTATAGGCTTCGTATTTCAGGTATTTTTATTAATTGTAAATTATTAATTTAATGTTTGTACCCATCCACGTTTCGTCCAAATAACGAGATAGTATCGACGTAAAATCTGCGTATGTACGTACCAGACTGATGGAAAATTGTCATATCAAATCAAGAATATTAACAAATTTACAATGAATCATCAAATCTACTGGCTAATGAACTTGACCAACGCGAAATCAGTATAATATAATGGAAATTGAAGTGAACTTTCCTATGTCGTATTTCAATATCATCATTATTTTTATAGGATGGGCAGAGTAGGTATTAATTTTAGTTCAGATGTGTTTGAGGATATATTTGTGATCACCACCTACATTCTTATTATTTTACCAGGCGCAGCCATATAACGTAAAAAAAAAATAAATACAAAAAGTTTTACACAATCATTTGTGGTGATTTTTTGCAGAAAAAAGTGAATTACAAATTGAATAATACGTTTGCATTGTTTTTAAGTAATCGGGTTTTTTTCTTAATTAATCGAAAATATCCAGGCATTTTTTGTCCTTTGAAAATCTGTATTTTGCTTATCTTCGATCTCTTTTAAAACGGCAAATAAGTGTATTATACGATAGACAATGCTTCATTATATCTTCGTCTTTTCCTTCCAAGAATTTTCACAAAAGATACGAAATAGAAAAAAATGAATTTCTTTAGCGTTCTTTGATATTACTACATATATATATCACATCATGCTATACAAATCATGGGCGGATCCAGAAATCTTTTTCAGGGGGGGGGGGGGGGGTCCTACACTCCGAATTTTTTGAAGAGCAAAAAAAAAAAAAAAAAAACAGCATACGCGACAAAATAAAGTTTATGTCAGTTCTGTTTCTAATTATTAATAAAACAGTTAACTGGAGAGTAGTGGCGAGCAAAAAGGGTAAAATCTCGAATTTTCACATCATAGTACTTGATTATTGATTGTCTGTTCTAATATGTAAATACAACAAATGGCGAGAGAAAGCGAGCCAGCGAATTTTTTTTCCGAGAATTTGAATAAAATCCACTATTCGTATCTTTTTTTAGTTACTTTTCGTTTTCTTTGTGCTCTTGTCTATTGACCTAGGCCAAGCATCATTTGAAAATAACGTACATGTATGTAATAAATTCTGGCGAGCGGAATCGAGCAAGAGAAAATTTTTGAAATGCTGACGTCAAAATATTATCAAAATGAAGATTTCTGATACAAATTCATGATATATTTTTCAAATATTATGACAACAAAAGGGGAATTAGTAAATATGTATATTAATTAAAAAAAATATAGATATGCTTCGAAAATTCCCGGGGGGGGGGGGGGGGTCCGGACCCCCCCTCTAGATCCGCGCTCGCAAATTATTTTTTTTTTGGATAACTCCATGGCTAATTTGTAGCTCTGAGACATCATGATAGTCTACCAGGTATGGTGACATATTCTAATGGGCGAAATGGAATAAATGTACTTGTCAGGGCTGTGACCGCATGGTCAAACAATGCAGATGGGAATTACGGAAGTCCATTTGTTTCATACTGAGCAATACAAAGTAAAGGACTTAGAGTATTGTTAATAGAAGGTTTCTGAAGCTGTCATATGAAATAATGATTGTATGAGTGTATATTTAGTAGATAATTACATTTTTTTCTTAAAGACATTCAAATATTCAAGAATACAAATTGTAGCTTCGGTATTAACCCCCCCCCCCATTTCACATTTGTCCCACAGGCCATTTTCAAGATAAAACGAATAAAGTAAAAGGAAAGATTAAATACTGAAACTTACTAATTACAATTATATTTTAGATTATGCTGGAGATCACTTCCACAATGTATACCTTCCGGAAAATGTAATGGATGATAAAAATTACGTTGAAGTGGCATTCTTCGATCCTTCCATTAACCATCTTCTGTCTTACTGATAATATTCCTGCTCGTCAGTCCATTCGTAAGGGAACAAATTTCCTGAAAATGTATCAGCTTTAAAGAAAAGCTTGGAGAAATGAAAATTTGCAAATAGTGTGCGCGGGACTGACAAATTAAAGTTGTTTTGTAATAATGAAGTTTGACCTTGGGATTCGAATCAAGAGGACATCATTCGCTACTACCCTGCTAGTCCTGCTTACAAGACTCCGGTATACTGCTAACGCACCGGAGTCTTGTAGCCGCCCGCGATGTTGGTATGTAGTTCTTTACGCATCGCGATGTTAGCGGAAACTAGAACAGGGAAATTACGATGATTATAGCATTGACAGCGAGTAAGATTACATTGAAAGGATGGATGATTATATATTAAATTATTATGGTCTAACCTTTAAAATGTTATATAAAGTCCAACACTTAGTGCAATCTTGTCATTATCTGACCACATTGGATTCACCAGTGGAATATAGCGATACGAAAAACTCGAGCCCGAGTTTTTATTTGGATCATTAGATCTCAAACAAATAACATATTTGATCAACGAATTAATCACAATAACAAGAATTATAATTTAATTTGACAATACAAAGGTAAGAAAATGATACTTGTTTGAAATACAGGCGAAATAAATATGTTTTATGCTAGGCGAAATCCCTCATTGCCATTGAACAGCTGACAGATATAACCTCGCGTCTCGCTGCGAGGTTATATGTTATAGAATTACTACCCTGCATAACTGTATAAAACCTAACGAGTTTAAAAACAAATACTGGTAATATATCCACAAAACAGGCGAACACACCCGCAATATTGTAACCAAACAGTGCTCAACGGACAAACAAACAGGTCAACAACCTATTTTAGACAACGACACCATTGAGAACTCACATACAAATTGGACCAAGAAACAAAAAGTACAAACATATCGATACATGAAATATTCTTTTATGAATTATTTTTTTGTGAAGATTATTCATAAAGAAAGAAGGGGATCTCCAATTAGACTTTGTTGTAACACCAACAGCAAAACACCAAAACACAGAGTAGACAAGCAGAGAAAGGGACGCAAAATAGACATACGAGATAGAAAAAAGAAACATAAACCAACGAGACCAATGTACAATCGGTACCGATTTAGTACGGTCATCTGCCATGCCAGAGGTAAATGATTTGGCTATCCGGATTACGCGCGAACAACCCTACCAATTTTCCGGTTCCCCAAAGGTCTTGAAAAAAATTGATAAAGATATCATAACGATAATGTCAAAGGTAATACAATACATTTTCGAAATATTTTCTAATGGTTTCACACAGGTTTGAAGAAAAAAAGTCTGGCAAAATATTCCAAGAAAATTCTATTTATTGTGTAGTAGTATAGAAATGTTTTAAAAATGTTTTTACAACATTTAGAGAGTTCTGAACAAGATGAATTTTTTTTTTATATTTTCGAAATATTTCAATAACATTGTCTAAACATCTATATAAAATGTAGTGAAAAATCATCTATGCGATGTCTCTGCAACATTTACTGAAATATTTGGTCTCACTCCAATATCGGGAGTTCGCTTCTTTTCATATGGTGGAGGTTTTTGTTTGTTTGCTTTGGTTCCTGTTTTATCCTGATTTTGTATACCTTCGGTTTCTGATTTTCTGAATAATCGATTATGTGCTGTATACAGGGATATGGTCATTATCCATATTTGTCATTTGAACATGTTTTTAAAACATGTTTGTGTTAACTAGGGTTGTCATGAATGTTTAATGTGATGTTATTGGCTCTGTCTGTTTGTCTGTCCACTTTTTTCTCATCTCGTGAGAGTGTGCTCCGATGATGTGATGTTATTGGCTCTGTCTGTTTGTCTGTCCTCTTTTTCTCATCTCGTGAGAGTATATGCTCCGATGATGTGATGTTATTGGCTAGAATTGTCTGTTTGTCTGTCCACTTTCTCATCTGATGAGAGTGTGCGCCACTGATGTGATGATATTCGCTCTGTCTGTTTGTCTGTCCTCTTTTCTCATCTCGTGAGAGTGTGCTCCAATGATGTGATGTTATTGGCTCTGTCTGTTTGTCTGTCCACTTTTTCTCAAAGCGTGAGAGTGTGCGCCGCTGATGTGATGTTATTGGCTCTGTCTGTTTGTCTGTCCACTTTTTCTCATCTCGTGAGAGTGTGCGCCGCTGATGTGATGTTATTGGCTCTGTCTGTTTGTCCGTCCTCTTTTTTCTCATCTCGTGAGAGTATGCTCCACTACTGCCATTATCGAGGATCTGTAAGAAATCTGAATCAAGGGTTCTTCTTCTTTCTGGGGTAATATAATTAAATTGCATGAAGAAATAAAGATCTTAGAGTAAAAAAAAAACATTGAAAAAAGTGGCGAAAATATGTGCCCGACCAGAATGGGAGACCAGGTGCCCAGAAAGAGTAAGCATTTCCTGCTTGCATGCAACACCCGTCGCTTCAATTCCACAGAAAAATCACATCCAGTTACAAGTTACAAGATAAAAGTATAGTCTGTGGTTGGATTGTTCAAATGGTCTAAGACCGAATATCATCCACTATTCTGGACAATGGCACATCATAGTGTATGAAGAGTTCCCCATATCGACCGTAAAACTTCCTCGGTGACAATATTAGTCGATCACAAACGTATCCCTGACTCAGAAGCTTATCTGAAGACACCAAGCTCTCAGAACAAAATTTATATATTTGTTACTTGCTCTGACATAACGTATCAATTGAGATATGAACACGCCATAAGCAGGCGATGAAGGGATATTGCTACTCAGAAAAGGAAAGTATGTAATGCTGAAATTGAAGTCGTCACATTTGTCATAGAGAAGGGTGTTCATGTGACCATCAGTGTCATAGGACAGCATTATGTCCATGTAGGATGCTGAATTACATGTTTCTGTGGTTTCTTTGACTTCAAGCTCCTAAGGATAGATACTGCTGAAGTGAAGTTAAAGTGAGATGCTAAGTATCGTTTCCCTTCAGAGACCAAAGATTTAATGAATTCAGCTTCGTACGTGTAAAGAAAAATGTCGGCAAGGAGTAAGGCACAATTGGTCCCCATTGGAATTCCGACAATTGTTGGAAGACCTTTCCTCCAAACACCACAAAAATGTTGTCGATCAGGAAGTTTAACATCGGAATAATATCTGTTTCAGTGTTCTCATTTTCAGAATCAGACTTTTCTTTTACAAAGTAGGTTTTGTCATAGTAAACAACAATAAATTTTTATTTGCGATTTGCCGTAAGTTTTGCGAGTCTTCCTTTTCATTTAGAATGTGGGATTGTAGTGTCGAAAAATCAAAGG
Organism: Pinctada imbricata; assembly: GCA_033119305.1. Classification (NCBI taxonomy): domain Eukaryota; kingdom Metazoa; phylum Mollusca; class Bivalvia; order Pterioida; family Pteriidae; genus Pinctada; species Pinctada imbricata. The sequence continues at coordinate 10,239,791 of VSWD01000014.1, read as the reverse complement.
CTTTGATCATTTACCCTAAAAAATACATGTTTTTTATGTGTTTCTGCCACTTACGTGTCAAATGGCCATCCTAAGTCGTTACCGGTTGCCTATTGGTCTCGTTGGTTTATGTGTGGTCTTCTATGTTTTATGTTTCATGTTTCTATGTTGTGTGTTGGTGTTCCTTGTCCCTTTTGCTTCTCTTTCTGTGGATGTCTGCTCTGTGTTTTCGCATTGTGTGTTTTCAAGTTTTGCTGTGGGTGCTGCAACCGAGTATTGCTGGAGATCCACTCCTTTCTTTTATTCCAAGCATTTCTCGTAAAAGGTACCCGTCCGCGGACGTAAAACAACAAGTGTGCGACAGCTCATTTATCTATCAAATAAGTTGACTCCAAGTTGTACCTTTTATTTTTGTGATGAGGAAAAATAACAAAAGCAGTTCAGTGGTACGTCACATTCTTTATATCTATTCTGCGCAACCAAATATATTTCTACTTTCTACATGGAAAAAGACCTAGCAGCCTTTTTCTAACCTCATCATTTACAATTCCATATACAATAGGATTCGTTGCATGTCCAGTGAAAAATAAATATCTGACAAATAACGAATTTGTAAGGCCAAATATGTCCATCCAAAACGGAACCCAACTGAACAGAAATATCACGGTACATACAAAAAGCATCGTGTAGGTCTTGCGCTGGATAAGTTTACTTGATTGGGGGATACTATGCGGTTTGCCGACTTTCGAATTCGAAACCAAAACCCTAGACAACTTCTCCGTATGTCTCACCCAATTGTCCGTAACAGTCTCTTCTACGTCCATTATCTGAACGTTCTCTTGTTCGAATACCATTGTGTTCAGTTTACGGCAATTTGGATGGGGCGGTCCATGAATCTGGAAAACATCTTGCTTCGAAGTGCTCGGTTCTTCTGGTTCTTTCTCTGACCCTTGTCCGGTCTGTGAATTATATTGTACTGTTTGGATACCTACAGTGTCAACAATTTTGATTCCATGGCGGGTCAGATCATCTTCACACTCTTCGTTAGCACTCTTTCCGTATTGAGCTAGTTTCTCTTCATTTCCCTTATTTCCGGCATCAATCTTTTGTCCTTTTAAGAAATTACAAAGATACATTTAAACAGACAAAGCGGCTTACAGAGATGAGGTTAACAATTATTATTAATTCCCTTTTCACTAAATCTACAGTACCCTGTTTTGACTATTTACTATTAACGTTCACTGTTATAATCTCTTTAAAAAAGACTCCTTGTACATATGTAACAGAACTGTCTTAGTCGTGAAAGAAAAGTGCCGTCCTTCGGTTGTGTGTAGCTTAGGTTAAAAGGTATGAAATTATAATATCTAAGTGCAAACGTAGGTCGCGGTCATTTGATAGATTTTAAGCTATGTAGTCGAAATTATAATAGTTTTCCTTCATAGAGACTGCAGCGTGAAAATAAGTTGAAATTTGGTGGACACTTTTCCAAAAAGATACAATTTAATCACCTTGATCCTAAAGATAATGCTCGAAAACTTTACAGGAGTTGTTAAGTTATCAGGTATCAGGTATTTTTGATAATATATGAATCAGACAGTAGCGTCTAAAATAATGTATATTTGGCATTAATTGAGAAAAAGATTTCATATCTACTAAATGAAAATAATTTTTAAATCAATAAGAATGATGCGCCTTATAAAAAGATGTAGTTTCCGTTTTTAAATATTTAAGGGGGTAGACTTCCTTAATCGCCTGTAAGGTTGTTACTTGTAGACGGTGAATTCATTACACTTCATCGTTTTTGTATACTATTGGACCAGGACTCCCCGAGGGCACATGTAGCCGAGTTCGATCCCCTTCGGTTGTACGTCTGTCTATTGAATACATTTGAAATTTTCTGTTACAAAATGTCTTGAAATTTCTAAAACGTCGGTCCTGCAGCATCATATCCCATTAATTCTGCTACGTCTTTCGGTACACTTTTGGACATAATAATTTACACACTCTTTGGCCATTTTAGACTGAGGATCACTGACGAGGGTTAATTACCCGAAACGTGCATGTCTGTTCCATGCTAAAAATGTATCTTGTCTTAATGATGCTATTGAATTTGAAGACGTTAAATAAAACACTTTTACTACTTGGTGAGTGTCACTGCTGGTGAACTAGGAGTCTCCGAGGACACAAGTAGCCAACTTCGATCAACTTCGGTTGATCGTTTGTCTCTTCAACGCATTTGATTTTTTTTTGTTACAAAATGTCTTGGAATTTCTAAAACGTTGGTCCTGTAGCATCATATCCAACCCATTCTGCTACGTCTTTCGGTAAATTTTTGAACATTATAATTTTCACACTCTTTGGGCCCATTACATTGTTTAGACTGAGAATCACTGACAAGGGTTAATTACCCGAAAAGTTCGTGTCTGGTCCATGCTCCAAATTTATCTGGTCTTAAATGATGCTATTGAATTAGAATACATTTAACACTGTAACATTTCACTAATTTGAAATTTATTTTGAAGAAATTGTTGTGAGGAATTCCTCAGATTATTGAGGCTTGTGTAATCAAGATTGATATTTCTCAGAATTTTCGTAATCTTGAAAGTGCTCTAATCGGTATTCATATATATGTAATAGAAAAAAGGAACTTGATCTTAACAATACTTTAGTAAGATTTATATTAGTTATTTTATCTTTTTTTTTTAATTTTCACAAAATTCTGACTTGAGATTGAGTATACTATGTTGAATATCAAAATCTACATAAATATTTCAAAATAATTAATAGAAAATTTAAGGGTGTACATACTCTGCACTATACAACGACTAATCGAGACGATAAAGTTGCGTAAATTTTGCAAGTAGCTGAAATGTTTTCAAATTTTGTTGTGATGAATGTGCTATGGGACTCGGTGCCTTACGGGAGTTTACTAAAGTACGTAAAATGTTCGACGTCGGCCAACAATACTGTCACAGCTTACTACAACAATAAACCAGGACTTACCTCCAAAGAAAGGACCACATTGCTGTATTTGTTGTTTGGCATTGTTTGTTTTTCGACCAAGAACCGGAAGCTCAAATGCTTGTTTTCTTTTTGCGGTTTTCTTTGGTCCAAAAGGTTGTATGCGCATGCGCTTTCGTTTGTCGCGAAGATAAAGGATTCTGTACACAAGTGCATAGAATGTTATCGTAAGAAGGATCCCCATGATAAAGAATATGAGCTGCATAACTTTATATATTCTTACACCGTTGAATGTCAGAATCGTCGTTGTATACTCGCAAATTTCTAAGGTGCATTCAACCGTTGTTTCGTTCGTGAGTGTTCGATTTCCGCATAAATCTATCGTATTGATAGTGAAAGTTAATCCGCTTGGGATTGCAAAGGGTACGCACAAGACGAGAAAAAGCGCTGCCATAATAATGTTCTTTATTTTCGTCGATGGAATTTTCATTGGTCGCGAAACTGCGATGTATCGTTCACCTGCTATACATACAAGAGTGACGTTCGATGCGATGACAGAAAAATTCCGTATAAATTCCATGAAGTGACACATAAACAGGTTTCTTACTAGTCTGAATTCAAGAAATATGCTATAAGGTATAACAGTGAGGCAGACGAAGAGGTCAAGAACGGCTAGAATATTAATGAAAGTTTTCTTACTGAGAGTAGTGCTCTTTCTATTATAGACGATCAGGGTTAAGATATTTCCGGATATTCCTATTAGAGAGAAGAAAATAAGAAGAACGACAAAAGGCAGCTTGTCTACGTCCATTTTTGTGTCTTGATTGCGAAATGCAACGTTGCTTAATCAGTCCAGTTCTTAAATTAAATCTAGTATTTTCTCTCAATCATTTTTTTTAAAAACGTCTAATTTACTGGAAATGCACTACATTTTCTTCTGGCACCCTCTTCATCTTCCGAACAACAACAAAAGCAGTTTGTCTTTGTCCAATTTCTACGTTGCTGAATCCGTCCAATTCTATAATTTAATTTATTTTCTCTCAAGCAAGGGATTTATATTTGAAACGTCCAATTTACTGGAAATGCTGTACTTTTAAACCTGAAGTACTCCTCTTCATCTTTGGAACAACGATCAAAGCTTGTCCTGGTGTTTTATCAGCAAAATTCTACATTGCTATGTCCAACATTAAAATCAGCTGCCATTTTTTTCTGAAGCAATTTACTTGATGCAGCACTTGATTCTGAAGACTTCCTCTTCATCCAATGTCATATTTCTTTGAGTTATATTTATAAAAGAAAATAAAAGGAAATTTTTGAAATTAATGACATTAATCTTGAATCAATACCCGCTACCTATGGCAATAACAAACTTCATTTCAACTGGATGAGATCTACCTGTTACAATTGTATATATTCAGGCTGTACCCTCGTGTTATTCACTTCTCGATCGATATCTACCATTGCGAACTGAAACCTCAGGTAAAATCTACAAAAAATGGAGAAAAACAATTTCATTTCAATCTGAGTTAAAATAGTAGATTTCGAATATATTAATTTGAGTTTTTATCGGTTCAATCCGTTATATTTTATGAAATATGATAAAGCAGTCCCTGTGTAGTTCTTTTTATATTGAAAGATTGTCATCAGAATTCAAAACCTTCCGACACGTCAATTCCAAGGGATGTTGAATAAAGAAATGTTACTGATATGTTTGCTCAATACGTTAACAACTAAAGTTGATATCACAGGAGCTCGACGCCAACAACCTTCAATAATACCCACCCCTTCTCATCTCCCGCTGGTCAAAGTTCAAGGGATATCGCGATTCATTTCGGAAATATAGTGGCCCACTTGATCATGTTGATCGATATGATTACACAAAATGAATAAACTTTTCAAAAGAAATAGTATTTGCTATATCCTTTCTTATCTTTAAATTTTCCAAAACTGTATAAAACTTCAATAAACATTAAAGAAGTACCGATCAGATGTATTCAAAATATTTCATCGCAAACTATCATAAACAAGCCATTAAACGTGCTCTATTGACGGAATGGAGTCATCTTCTTCCTGTGCAACGTTGAAGTGGACCGGAAATACGTAACATAAATAGGAAAGCTTTTCTCTGATTGGTTAAGTATATTTAGAAACCGGTAAATTTAGAATAGAAAATTTCATTACATGAGACGGCATAATCTTTGGTGAGAAACGTATTTGTAGAGCGATTTTTTTAAAATTACTAAACAAAGAAAATGGACCTTATCATAAGACAGAGTATATTACAAAAAGAAATTAGACTCAAGATAGGGGAATTCCCTCTCTGAATCTATTTCTTAACTTCCGGTCTTCTTTGACGGCTCAAAGAAGAAAATTGGCTCGAATGACCTGTTTTACAGAGTTAAAGGGTGTAATGCGTTGATATTTTTAAAAGCTATGTATCTTTTATGGTAGTTTTAACATAATAAGAAACACGACAAGCACAAATTTATTTGCAAAATAGATTTATTTCGAGAAATTCGATGTTCAAGCGAGACTGTTAGATTACATTCAATATGAATGGTGAAAGTCCTTCTTTATAAGGAAAGTAGAGGCAGATATACTGTCTTGTGGATCGTTGGCATCGAGCTGCTCCTGTGTTTGACATGTAGTGACATTTTCAAATGGAAGTACCTCTCTATTTTGGAAATTCCAAACAGTGAAGACAGCGGAACGCATTTTCGCGAGACGGGAAAAGGTAGACGGTAACGCAGCACCATAGAAGCATGAAGTCCAACACTTTATGCAACATTCAATTTATATGTGATTTATTTTTATGTAATTTATATCTACATTATAGTGGGCACCAGTTACTCATAAGTCTTTTAGTTTGATGTGCAGTCTTAATTTTCATCATGTTCATTAGCTATATTGAAATAAACCCTGTATACATGTACTAGCAATATATAGAAAGAAATTCTGAAAAAAAGCGATGTTTTTCTGTTGTCGTTCATACGAATCATCATAACAGGAAGTTCGGGTGGATTGGTTTTCAAATCCTTGAAATTCGCCAAAAAGCAGAGTTTTGTAATTTCATGATTATACTTCCTCAGGCCATAGACTGTATCTCCTTCTTCTGCCCAAACAAAACTTCTTTGGAGGTTAAGCAATTATATTAATTTAACATTTTGAGTAATGTTCCGGTCATTTTCTGAAAGGTACCCTCCCGTTAGGCAAGAAAACACACAAACACATGAATTATCAGTTAGAAACTTCCGATAAGGGATTGAATAAGGAGAGAAAAATGTGACTTTCCAATATTAAGCCTGAAAATGTGACAGTTTTCTTACAACTATCTCTCTGTATATAAATTGAGGTAGATGAAGAATTTTCTGGTCTTAAAGATACTCTTGATTTTAAATGATTTTTTTATTTTTTTTTTCTTGACAGCGAATTAGATGTTTGTATGTTTGTTGTTTTTTTTCATTTTGAGTTTGAGAACTCAACTAATTTCCTCAGACCATAGATTTTTTTTTCATTTTGAGTTTGAGAACTCAACTATTTTCCTCAGACCATATAGACTTCAAATATTTAAGTTTGAAATATAATCATGAAAAAGTTTGAGAATCCTCCGAAAACGGTAGCTTCCAGGGAATGCAAAACAAAAAAATAATTTACAATGGCCTTACGTATGTATGCTTTTTTCGATGTTAACCGTGGCCAAAGTTTTTAGCTTTAGATCTTTCCTAGCTTTTTATCGATATCAATAAATGATGTAAATTGAAAGTGTTGAACCTCTTTCTTTTTATAAACACGATCTTCATGTATAGAAATGATGGTCAATCTAATATTCCTCTGTAAGTTACAACTTTCTAATTGTTCGAACCTCCTCCTCAGGGCCAAAACGAGTCCCTTCCAATAGATTTTTTCTAGTTCCTTGCCTACATTTGCCAATCGTAGAATTTGCGCATGCCTCTGGCAGTTTTGCCATACAGTTGTTAGAACTTTGTCCCCGTTTCTGAACTACCAAAAAAGTGTTTCTACTGTACTTCGGGAATTGTGGCGGGATGAATCACGGTGGGTAATCTCGCTACGCAGAACATTCGAGTTTTCTCAAATTTCTTGTTATACAGATATTTTATCACAAAAAGGGGAATGTGATGCAGTGTAAGTGTAAACGTCTTCAAATTGAATAGAATCATTTAAGAACAGATAAATTGGCAACATGGACCAGACATGCACGTTTCGGGACAGGGGTTGGTGATCCTCAAATCTAAACAATGTAATATGCCAAAAAATGTATGAAAGTTACTATGTCGAAAAAGCGTATCGAATGACGTAGCAGAATGAGTGGGATATGATGCTACAGGACCCACGTTTTAGAAATTTTTTAGAAATTTTGATAACAGAAATTTTAGAATGCGTTGAAGAAACGATCAACCAGAATTGATCGAACTTGGCTACATGTGCCATCAGAATGCGTTAACTATGAGTTTTAGCAAAAATAAGAGAAATGATATTTTTTTTAGAATGCTGATAAACCATCGGCGTGATTCGTGTAGATGAAAGCGAAAGTAGAACACCGATCGTGTTTGTGTGTTATAAAAAGCTATTTTTCAACTTACACTGCATCACATTCCCTTTTTTGTTGTAAATGATCAATATTGCACAAAATATAGAAAAAAAAAAACAATTGTTCTGCGTTGCGACATTACCCACCGTGTGAATAGGATTGTCCTTTCTACTTCAAATGAATGGTTATATAACATTTTTTTCTTTCATACAGTATATAATAAAAACTCAAAGAGCTTATGTATTGTATTATATAACGGTGAGAATGACTTGCTTTTGAACACAATTGAATTAATTTCTTATAAATGTCAGTGATATTGATTACAGTTAATCAAATTAAATTTCAATTGGAAGTTGTCTACAGAGAATGCCATTTTCATAGAGAAATAGTGTCTTAATTTGTGTTCTGTTACGGATATGCAACACACAGTAAGTGCATTTATCTCCACAGAATAAAGCAAAGGAAGATGATTGGCGGTTCATGTCATGGCTTTATTTGAAATAGATATTCAATATTCAATAGTTCAATGCACAATAGGCAAATGAATTAAATGCTCAGTAAGTTGATTTTTCTTAGTTCTTGAATATAAGTTCAGTTCAATTGTTCATCAAGTTCAATGCTCAATAGTTCATAGTTCAATGCTCAATAGCTCATAAGTTGAAATGAAATATGTGCAATATTTCAATATCAATGAATCAATATTTTGACAATATAACTAAATCAATGGTCTACGACGACATTCAATTGTATATGTCGTAGATAATCAATACAAATCAATAATAAACCCCAATTATTGGCTCAGAGTCTGGAAGACAACAGAAACTGAAGCGAGGTTTCAAAGCAAAATTCTGCCGAACACTAAGACAGTTATTATGAGCGGAACTGTAGTCTTTGAAACAATGAACTTGGATGGGAATGGGAAAGCCATGACGCGTTTAAGGCGAGGTGGTACGAGCAGGTAATCTGGACTGACAACCGGAACTTTGAGCGGGCATCCCATCGTGAAGTACAATGCAATAGGGTCGCGGATGTAGGCATGGGTCCTAGATACATGAATTATCAGCAAGGCCAACCAAATGGAGAATCTACGTCGAGCGTAATCCCGAGTCATGGTAGAATGTTGCTGGAATAAAAGTGAAACAAGCGAAAAAACATGGAAATTGAATGTAAACTTGACATTGAAATAATATATGATTGTATGAGGAAGAAACTGAGATAAGCACATCTGAAGATTAGAGTTCGTGGAGTGAATTATCAAAGTAACGAGAAAGGGTGTGGAGGGGAGGGTTTTAGTTAAATATTCTAGTTTTTCCTCTGCAGAGAGCACGCCATCTCGAAATGCGCAGTTTGAGTTTCTATTTGAAGAAACCAACACGTACATACATGTACGTTCCGGATAATACTGAGATATGACTGAAGGAGTTATCTTCCTTGGTCAGTTTGATATACGTATAATAAACAAATTATGCTTATTCGTTGAGATAACGTGAAGTTATGCTTTAGGGCATAACTACAATTATCTCCACAGAATAAAGCAAAGGAAGATGATTGGCGGTTCATGTCATGGCTTTATTTGAAATAGATATTCAATATTCAATAGTTCAATGCACAATAGGCAAATGAATTAAATGCTCAGTAAGTTGATTTTTCTTAGTTCTTGAATATAAGTTCAGTTCAATTGTTCATCAAGTTCAATGCTCAATAGTTCATAGTTCAATGCTCAATAGCTCATAAGTTGAAATGAAATATGTGCAATATTTCAATATCAATGAATCAATATTTTGACAATATAACTAAATCAATGGTCTACGACGACATTCAATTGTATATGTCGTAGATAATCAATACAAATCAATAATAAACCCCAATTATTGGCTCAGAGTCTGGAAGACAACAGAAACTGAAGCGAGGTTTCAAAGCAAAATTCTGCCATAATGACTTTCGAGGATTATTGGTGATAACCCTCGAAAGGCATCCGCCACAAAGCGGCCGATTTTGCTGAAACTGAGCGCCATGACAGAACTGCCATATTAGATACTACTCTTTGATATTCGAAGGCATCATAGGCATAATAGAAAAATGCCACTAGATCGCAGTCTACATTTATCGACAATATCGACTGTACGTATATGACATATTTTTTACGTGGATGTAACGTCACGAAAAGGGACAGTTTCATTCTGATATATGAGGGGCTGTGTAACAGGTATATAACGCTGACCTTGACCCGTTAACTGACTTTGACCCAATAATCAGCTTAGGGTTGAAACGTGATCGCATTATGCTAATTTATCATATTGTATGGTATGTAAAGCAAATAAAGATCGTACCATATTTAGATACATGAAGGGCTCTAAGATGTAAATAATGCTGACCTTGACCCATTAATCATCTTACCGTAGGGACGAAATGTGATCGCGTATAGAGCTGATTTTTCCTATTGGATGTTATGCAAGGCGAATAAAGATCGCACCATATTTTGAAGAATATTCGATATGAGATACAAGTGATCAATGAAATTCTACGATGCCGTTTAATGTAGATTATTAAGCTCAGACTAACGTTCTGTCCTATATGATACAGAACTGGCCCAAGTGATACAGATATGCAGGCTTCGTGTGCATCACCTATCTAGAGACGCAGTTCGCAAATATTGACGTTATTATTTCGTGTTCATTAAACCGGCGACGCCATATAAAGGACAAGGTAGATCGTAGATAAAGCCCATACGTAAGGAATAAAAGGGGGGTAATTCGCATCGTTGTAAGATTCAGTATCAGTTAGGAAGGAATACCGTATTATCATAATGAATATCAGCATATATATTTATTCGTGGTTATCAAAAATGGTTTTGAATGACGAAGAAATTCGGAAGAGAGGACTGGTTCATTTCTTGTGATAACTGTTGGGAATAAGGGCGCTGACATGTCATGACTTTTGTTAAACAAATGTTTGGAAAATATTTAGCAAACGTTTAACAATCATTAGGTTGTAAAGGGAACAGTTGTTTTATTTGCTTTTTGTTTCTTGTTAATTTTTTTTATTTTTTTTTTTTTTTTTTTTTTTTTTTTTTTTTTTTTTTTTTGGTTTTTTTTTTTTTTTTTTTTTTTTTTTTTTTGTTGTTTTTGTTTTTGTATTTGTTTTTGTTTTGTTTTTTTTTTTTGTTTTGTTTTTTTATTATTATTATTATTTAACTTTATGTGATTTGTAGGATCACATAAATTATCATGCCAGTAAATATAAACTTTCATTAAAATTTTGTTAATGACTTCCAGAAGGCTTCGTGTATGAATATTTTCTTCATCGTCTTACATAATGATTAAAGGATAAACCTAAATTGATGAGGGAGATGGAATAGGAACCCCTTCCGGAAGAGGATTATTTATTCATTGCTTTACATGTATTTATCTGTTTATTTATTATTATTGTTATTATTAATTTATGATATTGTTTAATGCTATTGGCATTTTAATAAATGTTCCTTAGTGTCAATTTATTGCATCAGACACGTGATCCTCGATAGTGGACTTTATATGAAAATGAGTGAGAGATCCTAGCACCCAGGGGTGTGGCCAGAATGCAATTGATGTGTACGCACCAGAAAGGCTGGCGGTTAGGTGCCGTACGTTGAATTTATCCTTCTTTTTTTTTTGAAATCCTTGCATACAGCGGACCAGTGTTTTTTTTTTTTTTCTTTTTAATTTATTTATTCATTCCTTTATTTATCTATTTTTGAAATGTAAGAGGATCTCTTTCCATGATCGGTATTTTTTTTATACTGTTATATTCAATTCTTTATATATTGATAAGGGCAAACTGTATGATATAGTCGGGGAAAGTTGCATCATTGGAAAATTTTATCTTATTGGTCTTGGTGTAATGACAGCTACGTCAGTGACGCGCTATTCCGAAACGGACGCCTATGTGGTGGGAGTATGTCTATGAAAGAAAGCTTACTCCGCACACATATTATTATAAATATAATGTGAACTTTAATGTATATAATGTGATAAATGTGAAATGGAATAGTGCCGTAAGTCAAGTATGGCTGGGCATCAAATTCTAAAATTATGTACTGATCCTATTGTAATTAGACCTTGTAAATTTGATGTGTGACACTCGATAAAATGATTTCTGATTCATATAAATTTACGAGATTAGTAATTACATATATGATATTCGTATAAGTATGATGCTATTTTAAATTATTTTCTGTTTTAGCTTTATTCGTACTAGTTTATCTGCAGTTTTTGTTTTGTTTTGTTTTGTTTTGTTTGTTTGTTTGTTTTTTTTTTTTTGTATCTGGTCCAAAGATTAAAGTCTCATCGATTACTAGTATGTTACTTACATGACTTCCGAAGATTCAAAACATTTCAACGATAGTCTGATGACAGTAACTACAAGTTAGAAATGACTTACATGTATACATTTATTACACTAATTAAAACGAGAATGTGTTACGACCATGTAAAAAAGCTGCATGGCTAGCAGGTGGCAGGTACTTGTTACATCGCACGAGAATTTATTACAATGTAACAAATATTGACATCAGTGATACTTGGGCAGCCTATTCGAAGTGCACATGCACTCGTTTTGAAATAGTGTACTACGTCCAGATTTGAAAAAAAAAGATAAAAATATGTGAAATTGATCTTGAATGTTTCGGATAAGTTTGTTGTTTCCAGAAGGGTTTGACAATTATTATTTTTTAATTAATTTATTTATTCTATTTATTTATTATTATTATTATTATTATTATTATTTATTTATTTATTTATTTATTATTTTTTTTTTTTTTGGTCATAACTGCATATTTAACATTATTTCAGGATCTGACTTATTTATTTATTCTGACTTATTTATTTATGAGTCCCATATCGAATATGAGGTATTGATCAATGATATGACAGTTCTCATAATTACAATAAAAAATACCAATAATGTTAACAATGTATACCCAGACACGCTAGGAATATAAGTTATGAGAAGGAAGCTACATGTATGCGAGAGCACCCTCATTTGTGCATACTAAGCCTTAAAAAACTTCAGTCTGAAGTTTTATCTAATTCTATGAATGAATGAATAAGCAAGTGGACAGATATCTGCGGTAGATAGATAGATAAATAAATAAATAAATAAATAAATAAATAAATAAATAAATAAATAAATAAATAAATAAATAAACATATATGACAACCTGATTGGCTGATTTTTTTTTTTTAACACACTAATCAACTAAAATGTTTGTTGTTGTTGATGTTAATATTTTAGACTATTATAGAACTATACTATAACGGGGGATTCGACATTAACATCATGAAGCGCATTGATACAATGTAGACGGGTAGATGAATTTATTACAAATGTAGACAGGTAGATGAATAAGTAAATACAAAAGATGTCATCATGAATGACTTAATAAACAGATATAACTGATTAATAAACATACTAACATTACATATATAAACAAATAGATGTAAATATAATATAAAATGCAAACTGTACAAGTAAATCAATCAGTCTGACTGAGAGAGTGATATAAAATTGCTAGTGTGACAAACACTTCCATTATTTTTTTTTTCTTTAAAGACAGACCTTGTAAAAAGGAAATTGACGATATTTAAACTGGAGCAAATGATCGGAAATAGTTTTAAAACGTTGCATCATGCATGGGGTAAGATTGTTATCAATATAACCGATATTGTGACACAGGTGAGCTTCTAAATAACTTACGAATGGACGAATTTTTTTTTTTTTTTTAATTTAACACCTCATGTACAATTCGATAAAAAAGGAGATTAGAAATACCAAATTTGACGTCAAAGTCATTCAAATCTATTGATATATTCCCCAATTTTGTAAATTCTGCTATTTTCCCCCCAATTTCAAAGGCCCCGGCCATGATCCCAAATAGTAAAGGGCTTGGAAGCTCTAGATTTTAAGACCCAATCAAAACTGTTGGAAGAAAATACATAGAACTTGATAGAAGTTGTGTTTTCAATAAAACTAGGCGAGCTCACGTGTGTACAATTCACTCTTACCTACTGACCTGTCTGAAAAATAAAATTGGACGATACTATACTTTACCGACTTTGGGTAACCACTATTAAACCAAACTATCTAAATACTGAGGGGTAGGAAGACGCAACACATCCTGTTGTCCAGACAAAGCAAGCATCACCCGTGTCTCATAAGCACGCGTTGTAGGAGCGAGGTCAACGACACATCCGTGCTGTACTACCCGTACTGGTACTGAACTGTAGGTGCACTGGTCCAATGGCAGCAGGAAGTCGTACACAGCGATAGAAAGAAATGAAATGTTCGCATTTGGCAACAGAAAACGAAATATTTTAGTTAGTTAAATATTCTAGTTTTTCCTCTGCAGAGAGCACGCCATCTCGAAATGCGCAGTTTGAGTTTCTATTTGAAGAAACCAACACGTACATACATGTACGTTCCGGATAATACTGAGATATGACTGAAGGAGTTATCTTCCTTGGTCAGTTTGATATACGTATAATAAACAAATTATGCTTATTCGTTGAGATAACGTGAAGTTATGCTTTAGGGCATAACTACAATTATCGTACATGTAATGCGCGTTATTGCATTTCATGCTATAAATCCACATACTGTGTGTTGCAAACCCGTAACAATACACAAATTATGACATTTATTGTATATTTGCACCACAGTTATCTGTTTCCTACTTGTTTTCTGAAATCGTGTTTTCCTATGTAAAGTTGATGAAACATAACTTTACATTCATTTAGTGTTTTGTGGAAATTCAAAACAGAAAGTAGAAGAAATATAAAGTTTATGGATTATTTATTGATTTGTTTATCTTTATAATTAAATTTCACTAATTTCTAGGTGAAATCGTGATGAACATATTAAATCTTTTTAACGAGAAGAACGGTGAAAGAAAAACCAATGACTGACAAGGATCTAAATTATGTTTATAGCATGTTAGAAAATTTTGACAAAAAACTAAAATAAAATTTCAGATGTAGAGGATCGATTGGTGAAGATGGAAGGATAAGTTCCGAGGATGGATGGTTTGGAAATGAGAGTCAAAATGTCAGCGAAAGAAATAGATTAAATATAAGGGAAATTAAGGAGAAGGGAGGAGATCTCCAACAAGACCCCGCCGCAGCATCAACAGCAAAACACCAAAACACCCGACGCAAAAACACAAAAGACGAGTACAGCACGAGACGGAAAAGAGACACACGACATGCAAACATCAAACACAAAAGACCACACACAAACCGACGAGACCAAAGGAGTTACGCAAGGCGCAAATGATAGTCTAAGAATTACAGTGATGTTATCCATGGTTTGTGTTGTGAACTTCGAACTGAGGAAGAAGATATTGATTATTATGTGGAGGTTATCAGTGATTTGAACATAGGAAGACGAAGAGAGATAATATATTTTCAGAGAGTTTGACGTGGACGAAATAGAGGCTTAATGGGGTCTATCCTCCTGGGAAAAATAAAAGTATAGTGCTAAATTTTCCACGAATCATGCGAATAGTTCGTAGTCTTACTTTATTTTTACCTAAGTCTAAGGTGCCAGATTTCGCTCAGTTTCGTTACTCATTTCACAAGTTTAACAGATAAACGAGTAGTTCGTTGAAACCTATTGTTGGTTTGACAATATGATTGTCTTTGACAGTTCCTATAAGGGTTCGCCCAAACCGAGATGAATTTCATATTAAGTTTTAGTACCATCTCTTTCATGACATGGAATTTCTGAAACGTGGGTCCTGAAGCATCATAACCTACCCATCTTGCTACGTCTTTCGGTACATATTTGGACATAACTTTCACAATCTTTGGCCATATTACATTGTATAGAATGAGAATAACTGACGAGGGTTAAGTACCCGAAACTTGCATGCTGGAATCTTAAATGATTTTATTATATTTGAAGACGTTTAACATTTGTACCACTTGGTGAGTGTCACTGCTAGTGGACCAGGGGTTCCCGAGGGCACATGTAGCCAAGTTCGATCAATTTCGGCTGATCCTTCCTTCAGCGCATTCGAAAATTTCTGTGATCAAAATTTCTTGAAATTTCTGAATTGTGGGTTCTGTAGCATCATATCCCACCTATCCTGCTTTGTCTTTCGGTACATTTTCGAGGATCACCGACGAAGGTGAAGTACCCGAAACGTGCATGTCTGGTCCATGCTGCAAATCTATCAGTTCGTAAATGATGCTATTGAATTTGAAGACGTTTAATAACATCTTTTCCCTCTTTTTTTAAACCAAAAACCATTGAATTGTTTTTCTGTAGTTCTCAGCCTAGCTTTTAGCTTTTATGGGAAACACGCCAGTGATTTCACAGATAAATTACATTAAATTTGATCTGCATTATTATAAATTATTATCCGATGTACAAAAATGGGTATTTTTCCATGCCTGGTAAGGTACTATAAACTATATATTTTCTAAAAGGTTATAATGCCCATTGTTCAGAAATAATAATTTTGGGGCCAGAAAAGCCAAGGGGAATATTTGATGAAGCATTCAAATGATCTACTTTCTCTATATAAGATATGCAAAATAACAAAGTTGTACAAGAGTTTTTCCCCTTTGATTTTTAAGACCTGGGAGTTTTATATCTGTACTCAGGGCATCATTACCTTTCAGAAAATATATAGTTTATAGTACCTTACCAGGCATAAAATTTACCATGCAGATGATTAAAACGCTATGTAAAAGGACTCAATTGTACAACTGCTACCTACAGACTATTCCAGCATCAGAGTTTGTATCATTGGGAATTTCGATGCCTTCATTCTATGGCGACCTAATAAACAATATCAGATTAATCAAAGACAGATAAAACTTAATCAATAAATCTCAGAAAATTCTTTGTCGCTTGTTTGCCAATTAAGGGTATTATCCTAATGCCATTAAAAGAACACTGGGCATGGTACTTGACCAATCTACACTTTGCACTAGTGTCTTTCCATTGCACATTAGCCAATCGATTCGACGCGACTCCATGACGGTCCTTTTTCAAATCTCGTCAGAGAAGGCTGGATACTGATCCTCTGCCCTATCTGAAAGTTGGTCAGACTTAGAGCTCGCTTTGGCAAGCAATGCACAGACTGTTATACAAATGTACGCATGCCATATAATTTTTATATTCAATTGCAGAAAATCTGTTACAAGAGGCCGCTGCGTTTAACTCTTATTTGTGATGTCACCTAACAGTGAGAAGCTTCAAGTTTATACAGCAATTGTGTGTCTATGGAGACATATATGTATCCGCATAAGTGGGAGGGTTGTGCACACGTAATCCGGATAACCACTTCATTTGCTAGTAGCAGATGGCCGTCCAAAGTCGGCGCCGGGTACACATTGGTCTCCTTCGTCTTATGTGTTGTCATTATTGTTTGATGTTTCTGTACGTCTGTTTCGATTGTTTTGTATGATGTTCAAATGAATATTGTCGCGTCTTTTTTGCCGTTTGTAGTTTTGTCTGCTGTCCTTTATGTGTCGCTTTCTTCTGGGTTTGTTCCACTGGATGAGTGCAGGGTGGTCATGCTGGAGATCCTTGAAGTTCCCTTTTCTATGGATTTTAACGAAAAGCGTGATAATGACGAGATTAAAAGAATCTAGCACCACTTTGAGTTCCAGGTAGAAAAATATCAGTCGAGGGTGGGATTGATCAAGTCCCAACCGAGGCGTTAGCCGAGACTGATATTTTTCTATCCGGAACTCAAATGTTGTGGTTGATTATATTTCTCGCACATTGAAACCTTCAAAGTCCGCTTGTTTACGCATAGGATTGACTGAACGTCATGCTAAATATATGTGCACGTGAAATAACGTACGTCAGTCTGTCTGTGACGTCATAAAGGAACAATCAAAAGTGCCGGATCAAGGGTGCCAGATCGAATTCTCAAGCACCGCTAATAAGGGGAATCAGCCTATCCAGTCTGCGAGAATGGGCATGTTTGAGCTTTGCTCATAAAAGATAGGACTTCTATTAACAGACAAAATATCGTATCACAACTAGTCACGGATATAAAATGTTAAAAAAAATATTTTTTAGTATTTTTAATCACTTTTAGGAAGCAAGATTTAAAGGAAAGTTATCATTTGCATAAATGAACCATTTGATAAAACTTTGTACAATTTAACATAATTTTAGTCATGTTAGATGACATTGTATTTATTCTTTCAAAAAGTAACAGAATGATCTACTAGTATCCCCACGCCGATTTAAACTCCGTCGTAACAATTGCAAAAATGACCTCCAAACTAGTATAGATGTAAGGAGGAATGCTTTGTGGATTTCCCATTGATATTAAATACTCGATAAATTGTTTACCATCGTATCAATTATCGATAAAAATATCACATGATGTTGTTGTTGTTTTTTTCTTTTTTTTTATTGCTAAACAACGGACGGTGATGGCGTCGCGTCACGGAAGGTAAACTTGTTTTGAAAACAATTGCGATAAAACCGTCTTAACGTATTACTTTCCGTGCAAATGCTCACCAATAGTGTCATTTTGAGGTTTTCTTAAAAAAAGTGTCAAAGCGATAAAATTTGCCTTATTTTGGTTGGAATTTGAACAATTTATAATTTCTCGGTATCCATCAGCTTTACCTTATAATACAGTTTGAGTCGATAATATTCCATACGTATTTTTAACGAAATTCATGAGATATTTCTTATGTAAGGGAATCGGAACAGTTCAAAAGAGTACCTCCAGCTCAGTTTTTACAGAAATTTTAGCGAAGCATTTTCTTACGCATACTTCATTCAGTTTAGATCAAATTCACTTTTAGATGTGTAACGAACTGAAGTCTTCAATAGAGTCAAAAATGATCAACGGCGTAGCTCTGACTGAAAAAAAAGGGGGGGGGGGGGGAGGAAGAGGTTTAAAAAAAAATGGAGGTTTCATGTTCTGTATGAACAAATTATAACATTTATGGTGCAATTCTAAAAATTAAGAACATGAAAATTTTTTTAGCAAAATATTGACAAGTACATGTAATCATATTCTATATAGTTTGAGTTAAATGTCTTAATGTACATTGATAAAGAAATATGTGTAAAGGATGGATCAGATTCAGAAAGTCTATAAAGAACTGGCGAGCGGTAGCGAGCCAAAGAAAAAAATTGAAAAGTGACCGAAAAATTGTAGATTTTTGGTACAAAATGTTGCTAATTTAAACAATGTTAATGCATCATAAAATTTATGATTTAAAAGTTGGGGGGGGGGGGGGGGACAAACATGGTTCTGTCCCAACTTTTTTTAAGGGGGGAGGCATGTGCCCCCGCTGCCCCCTTCTCCTACGCCCTTGATGATACAGAAATGATACTTTGACAATATTAAATTGAGATATCTATATAAGCTCAATGAGTGCTAAAGCAAGAGATGCGCAAGAATGGTCCAAAATCGTGATCAATAACGCACCTTTCATGACACATGCAATTTGAACGTACCTGTAAGCACGCACTTACAAATGCTATTTTAAGCGCGGATCTAGATTAGATGGGGAGGGGTTCAGGACCCCAGGATTTCCAAAAATCCCTTTTTTTCTGTTTTTTCTGTTTTTAAGAGAAAAAAAAATGTTTTCAAAATCATAGGTTGCTCCCCCCCCCCCCATTTTACACACACTTCCGGATGTCCTGAGATCCCTGGAAAATGTTTAAATCCACCACGTATTTTAATTTTTTAAAATCATGTTTTGCTATTTTTGACATTAGATTCCACGTGGACACACATTCATCTTCTACTATAACGTGTTAATGACGTACAGATGCGCCAACATTGTCACAAAATAATGTGTCACTTAAAACTCTTGATCTTACCTTCGTTATCACGTTTTATGTTGTAATTTTTTTTTATTTTTTTTTTTTTGTTTTCTCACATACGTAACAAAGGAAAGGTGTCTCACGTTTTCACAAAGATGTGTGCATAGTCAAACAGGCTGATACATCTCCCTCCCCCTCCCGATGAGCTTAACACCCCCCCCCTACCCACCTGGAAATGAAATTGCCCATGCAGTTATTATGCCCCTAGTCAGTTAAATAAATTTCTTCTTCGTACACCCCCACCTCCAATGGCAAGGGGTTTGGTTATTTTCTTTTCTTAATCCAGCTTTCACGTTAGTTCATTAAATTCTGCGATTTTCATACATGTACATGTATAGTTTTGAAAAAAAAAATGTACAAATACATCAGCATCTTTTTTTTTTTTTTTTTTTTTTTTTTTTTTTTTCTTGCAAATTTCCTAAGGGATTGGATTTGGTTCACGGTCCCCCACCTATGTAGATCAGTGCTTGAAATGGGATCCGATTTATACTGGATATTGATCTCTATAGGACCGAAATTTTAGTCACCTGCAAACTTAAAACGATGTATAACTTTTTGTCACGCACATTTCATGTTTTACGTTATAGTTTGTGAAATGACATGACAGAGTCATGTCGAGGTCACCTCCGACTCGCCGGAACAACGAATATCAGATTAGGTTTTAAGTTTTATCGTCATGTTTTAGAATGTATCGCTCGGTCAAACGAATTCCGAGAGGGTCCACACAGGATATTGAAATTCTTGATTATGTTAATTTAAAATATCATCTGAAATAGATAAATAGAAAAAATATATATATATTTATTAGAGATTGAATTGATTACTTCTTAAGATTTGACGGACTTTTCCAGATGTATTCGTTTTAAGCAACGGTGAAATAGTAATCTGATTTAGGGAAAAAAACCAGATTAATTTTCGCGAAAAGGGTTTTTTTTTCTCTGTTTCCTTTAGGGACATTTCCGGTACACTAATTTGTCGGCATCTCTCCCCTTCCACTGATCTGTACGTGTCTGTCATAAGGTAAGGAATTATATTTAAAAATATATGATATGTATTTTTTCAGATTCTATTTTCTCCGTTTTCAACATCTTTTCTTATTATATTTCCCCTTGATAACATTTTTACGGTCTCAAACAGACTTTCAATGTAATTTTATTTCTAATGTAGGACTTACTTTTTTTCTTTAAAAAAATTACAATTGTACCAAGAAGGGAATGTTATGCTAAAATCTTAAGAATTTGGAGTTTGAAATGAACTATATAGACGTATTCCGTTTTACATAACCAGACTGGAGAGGCATAAAATACAAATTCTTAAATCTTAATCAAATTGTTTTACATTTACTTGTCTAGAGTAAATGGGTTTTCGACATTTTATCAACGGTCTATAAAAGCCAATTCGTTTTGTAGAAGTGTCGCGTCGACGACTTGTCAGTTATCGAATTCAATAATACATTGTATAAGTAATTTTTCAGTACATTGATATAATTAGAAAACGTGTAAACTATGCGTGCATTTGAATTAACTCTAAATTACAAGACAAAAACAAAAGAACAATACAAAATAACAAATTTTTAAACAAAATTGAATTCGATTTACATAAATGTCGTCATCCCCGATCCATAAATTTGATACGTCTACGTGTTACAGCCAAACGACATGTTATTTCAATTAACGTGAAGTAAACGGTTTTATAGTAGTGAATTATTGGACGGTAAATCAACACATACATGCATATACATCATAATTAAGATGTAAAGAATAACAATTGCAGAAATCATCTGGTTATAATGCGTCTTCAGACGCATGACATGTACTTGGTTTTACATCATATAATACAATTATTCTACATCTTTTTTAGTTTGTCACTGAAAGGCGCTGTGTTTTATATAATTATATTTTTCACTTCCTTGTACTTGCTGAAGTAGATATTTTCCAACTTTTATCAATTTCACAAGGTTTTCTTAAGTAGAAATGTAAGATATATTACATTTATACGATATAGCAAATCACGTTATGTGAGGAAACAGAATATTGAGAAAACCGAAAACAACGAGGTGCCCAAAAGGGAGTGATTTTTTCCTCAATTTTCAAGAGGAGGGGAGGGTGTTTTTAACACCCCTCACCCATCTTTCTAGATCCTTATTTTTGGAGATGAAGTTTTCACCTCATAGAATATGGTTATTCTTGTCACGTCCTTTAACATTTGTAGAGATATTTTTCAAATCTGTTCCAACTCTGGTTTTACTGAAAATGTACGTTATATTGAAAACATGCAAAAAGGGGAGGGGGTTATTTTCTTGTTTCTGAATTAAAGATGAATTTAGCTTAATATACGGTAACCTTGAACTTCGAAAAAACAACACACCAACATTACCCCTTCTTTCTACACAAAACGAAATAGGGAAAGAATGAACTAAAAAAAAAACAAAAAAAAAAAAACGATAACCCTCCCAAAAGAAAACAAAAGGACAAAAAATAGTTTAAACATGACTGCGTCACGTCGGAAAGAAATCATCTCTAGCAGCTTTGAAATACTTTATGACGAAACGTGAACGTGGAGAAAGGAAATAGTAATTCTTTATTTCATGAATTTTCACATTTATTTCTTTCAGAGGCAAAGCTTCCGACATGAGCCCGGTGATTTTCCTTTCTGCGCTTGCTCTATGTATTGTTCCGTTTGTTAGGGCACAAGCAGGAATTTCACCCGGAAATGGTGGCACTTTCTCCGGAAATACCGGTGTAGGCGCTATAAATAGTGCAACAGACATGCGCCCTCCTCCCAACGTCCGTCCCGCAGGTGCCGGGGGAGCGCCGAACAACCCTGACATGCAAGCGGTGCAGGATCCGAGCCGATTTCAAATGGCGCCGTTTATAGGACCGGAAGGGGCGTCGGCAACATTGCAACGGAGTCGGAGTCCGGGAGAGGCGATGAGCGGAGATCCGCTTCCCGCTCGTCCAATCAGCGACCGACAGAGAATAACAAATTACGTTAATGAGCAAAGGATCGCGGCAACCTTACCCAAACTTTGTACTGTCCATCCAACCATGAGGCATATGAAGGTAACACCCATGCCCATGATTATGGGGAATCCCCCCGAAAACAGGGGTCAACTGGGAATGACCCCCGCGGCGGGAGGACCTCTCCTGAACAGAATGCAGTTAGTGCAGCCTCAATTCCCAGTATCTAATGGTGCTCCAAATGCAATGAATATGCAACAAGTAATGATGCAGAATATCGGTAGGATTATGTCCTCTAGTATACCCCAGGGTTCACGTAACATGCCCTCAAATTTTGGTAACGCAGTCCCAATGCCAACAGTATTTACTGGAGGTCCCCAAGTTCACATAAAGCTGCCGTCGTCGGGAAATATTGTTGGAATCCAACTCCCAGGAATGGATGCCGCTACTTCCAAATATATCGTAAGTAGAAAAATTTAGTTCTTATAATTTGATTACTGCTATTTCAGATATAAAACTCATTTTTATCTAAAACAACAACACCGGCATTTGACGTCGGCTCAATCAAATGTATAACAATATATCACTCGATCACTGATGAACACGGAAAATACGGCGTTCAAAAATGAATAATTAACAATGAATCCAGAAATAAAAAGTTTCTGACTGGACGACATCTAAAAAGAAAGAACGGATTATTCCGTCATTCCATCTAATACAAACTTCTTGTTGTTGATGTTTACGCGCGGCCCCTATTATGCATTATGGATCCGGAGCAACGATATATATCGTATAGATTACTATTACATGTATATAGGCCTTATACAAGTAATAAATAAGATTGAAAAAAAAGAGTTCTTCTATTACTTGTATGATCTTCAGAAATGTGAATATTCACAGAATTTTGTTTGAGCTAGGAGATGAAATATTTCCATCTATCCATGTTTAACTTAATGAATCTTAATACCGAAGCTGTAGAATTGAAAGGTCGTAAGTACAATTTGCAATTTTTTCAGGAGAGAAAAAAAAACTGTTTGACATTGCTATCTTGCAATCCAAGAGAAAAAAGAAACCATAAAAACATTGCATTTAGATATATAAACAAAAGGCACATGTTTTTCCACAAAAATGTCAATATAAATACAAAAACTTACTAAATAAATCACATACGACCTTTCATACTCATCAAACTGGGGGGAGGGGGGGTTTGTCTATTATTTTCTTTATATAAGTAAGACATTGGGATATGAAAGATTGTAACTAACACTTACAAATGTACGACCTTTTAGAATTGAAATTAAGGCAAATTATGGGTCGTATCTGACACACACGACCTTTCATAAGTAGGTTTCTCAATCCGTTACCATGGTTACAAATGGGATAACATTATGAAATTTCACAGGGAGATGGGAAATAGTGTGACCTATCTCTTCATAGCAAAATGTCAAAAAAGTCGTACAATGTATGTGTTACTTACAGTTCAAGTTCAAGTTACTTACGACCTTTCAATTCTACAGCGTCGATACTTCACCAACTCATTCAATGAGTGAAATGTACTGGTTTGACTTCATCTGTAGATCTTATTATAAAGTTGTTTGTTGCTAGAAAGCAGGGGCTATACTCCCTTTAAATTGAATATAACTCACGCAATTTGATACTACTATGCATTTTTCACCTTACAGCACTGAAAACCACAAGTCCAATCAGTCAATATCTCACTTTCAATCTAGAGGACAATACTGGGAACTTGGGAACCAACATACATCCAAATACAGAATCCAACCTTTAAAAAAGTATATTGTAGTTTGAATGAATTCAGTTTTTAAATAAATAAGAACCAATCTGAGAAACATAGTTAATGAGTTGTGTTTGACAGATGCATATTCAAACGAATTACGATATGCTACATTACCAAAGTGAATGAAGCTGTCATCAATGCATGTCTTTAAATGCGCATCGATTAAGGAATCATTGCAATATTTTTTTGGTTGATTGAGGTATCAACACCAAAAATTGAGGGAAAACTGCATCGTGCTCGTAGCATGCTTAAGGTTTTCCTCAAATTATGGTGTTGGTACCTCGATCAACCAAAAAAAAAAAAAAAAAGATACAATCATTTCTTATCATTTCATTTAGTCGCGTTTCAACGTTCATTTGCAGCGTTAAAATTTGGTTGCCAACGACGTTGCTTATGACATTACTAAACGCGTACTTTGGTTTGGGTTGATGCAGGTATCAACACAATTTTTCGGCCAATCAGAATCTTCGATTCTTAAGAATGACAATGGAATTTAAATGATATCCGAATGACTGCAAGGTATTTTCTCTGAAGGAAATTCTTGCGATTATGACATCAAGACGTTGCACTGGCAGGGGCGAGGGGGGGGGGGGGGGAGTTTGGGAGCGATGTTAACGATTCTGCTTTTGTAAGAATACAGCAGGGTTATTTTCGCGTGGATGAAAATTTTGCGATGACCCTTGATTCTAGAAACACGCGAAATTTACACGATTTACGAGTTTGCTGGATATTGAAGAGATATCCAGCAATACAATACTACACTGACCACAGTGGAACACACCCATATGATGTAATGAACACTGACCACAGTGGAACACACCCACATGATGTAACGATACACTGACCATAGTGGACCACACCCACATGATGTAACAAACACTGACCACAGTGGACCACACCCACATGATGTAATGAACACTGACCACAGTTGAACACACCCACAGGATGTAACAAACACTGACAACAGTGGAACACACATACAGGTGTAACAAACACTGACAACAGTGGAACATACATACAGGTGTAACAAACACTGACAACAGTGGAACACACATACAGGTGTAACAAACACTGACAACAGTTGAACACAACCACAGGATGTAACAAACACTGACCACAGTGGAACACACCCACATGATATAACGATCACTGACCACAGTGGACCACACCCACAGGATGTAACACACTGACCACAGTGGACCACACCCACATGATGTAATGAACACTGACCACAGTGGAACACACCCACATGATGTAACGAATACTGACCACAGTGGACCACACCCACATAATGTAACGAACACTGACCACAGTGGACCACACCCACATGATGTAACGATACACCGACCACAGTGGAACATACCCACATGATGTTACGATACACTGATCACAGTGGAACAAACCCACATGATGTAACAAACACTGACCACCTTAGACCACACCCACATGATGTTACGATACACTGACCACAGTGGAACAGAGCCACGTGATGTTACGATACACTGACCACAATGGAACAAACCCAGATGATGTAACAAACACTGACCACAGTGGACCACATCCACATGATGTAACGATACACTGGCCACAGTGGAACACACCCACATGATGTAATGATACACTGACCACAGTGGACCAAACCCACATGATGTAACGATACACTGACCAAAATGGACCACACCCACATGATGTAACGATACACTGACCAAAACGGAACACACCCACATGATGAAACGAACACTGACCACAGTGGAACAAACCCACATGATGTAACAAACACTGACCACAGTGGACCACACCCACATGATGTAACGATACACTGACCACAGTGGAACAAACCCGCATGATGTAACAAACACTGACCACAGTGGACCACACCCACATGATGTAACGATACACTGACCACAGTGGACCACACCTACATGATGTAACGATACAATGACCACAGTGGAACACACCCACATGATGTAACGAATACTGACCACAGCGGAACACACCCACATGATATAACAATACACTGACCACAGTGGAACACACCCACAGGATGTAACACACACTGACCAAAGTGGACCACACCCACATGATGTAAGAAACACTGACCACAGTGGACCACACCCACATGATGTAACAATACACTGACCACATTGAAACACAAACACATGATGTAACGATACACTGACCAAAACAGAACACACCCACATGATGAAACGAACACTGACCACAGTGGAACAAACCCACATGATGTAACAAACGCTGACCACAGTGGACCACAACCACAGGATGTAAAAAACACTGACCACAGTGGACCACATCCACAGGATGTAACGATACATTGACCACAGTGGAATACACCCACATAATGTAAGACAACAACTAACATCAGACACAACTTAAACACCAGGAATTAACAAAACACATTAAATAATCAACATCATTGCTGGTAATAAGCATGTTAAAAAATTAGCATGGCAATATCCCTTTTTATGTCCATTTACATATCCATCGGTGTTGCTTGGGCCCTTGCGTTATGCTGTCTTGTTTGTGTGCTGATCTTACAATGAGAAAGTCATTTTACACTTCTATAATTGTGCTTTGTTCGAGACCTTTGGGTAACCGGAAAAGTGGGAGGTTTGTGCACACGTAATCCGGATAACTACACCTTAAAAGTTTATGCTTCTTCCGTTGCAGATGACCGTCCTAAGTCGGCACCGATTGCCTATTGGTCTCATTGGTATGTATATATGTGTAGTTTTTTGTGTTTAATTTTTCTATGCCGTTCGTTTCTTTTTCGTTTATTGCTTTGTTTATCTACTCTGTGGTTTCGCATCAGGTGTTTTGATGCATTGCTGTTGGTACTGAAATAAACATTAAAGAAGTACCGATCAGTTATTCAGTCTTTAAGTCGAGAAGGCAAGGCAAAATAATTAGATTTTCCATAGGAATGGTTGCGAACCTCGGAACGAATAAAATTCCGAATTGAGACCAGGTGCCCGGGGAGAGTCAGCGTCTCCTGACTGCATGCAACACCCGTCGCAATAGCTCCATGGATACTTGTCAAATTCGGTGATTGCCTCGATGTACATATTGGTGTACACATCAGGAAAGTCTTGTTTGGTGATGACAGCCATTCAATCGCAATCCAGAATGTCACTGATCATTCTGTAAAGGGGAATCTGATATGCTTTTATTATATCCCCGTAGCTACCGAAGAACTTCCTCAAAGATGATTTCAGCCGTTGTGCAATATAACCCTGAACGAGTAGCTTACTTGCAAGTCGTCTGGATCTTATGATGAAATCTTCATATTTAGAACATGCCCTGGCGTACCATATGAGCGGGGAAACAAAAAACGCCATAAGCAGGAGAAGACGGAATGTTGCTACTCATGAAAGGGTAGTTAGTTCTGTGGAAGCTGAAATCATCACGCTTGCCATACAGTGAGGTGTTCAAATAGCCGTATAGCGTATATCCAAGTACGAAGCGAATCTGTCGCTCTCGGTTGTTTCCTTGATATCTAGTTCATGAGGATATATTTTATGAAGTTCAGATTATTGATGGACAACACATCATCTATGTAGCTGAAGGTAAAATTGAACTGAGATGCGAGTTGCTTTCGCCCATTCGAGAGCAGGGTCTCGTGACCGAGTCAGGTTGGGGATACCCTCCGATCTTTGAGGTTTGTGCAAACATTAAAATCCGGATTACTACTCGTCTCATCAATTCAAAATTGCTGTTCTTTGTCTGGTACCTGTTGTCCATTTATTTCAAACAATTCTCCTATGACGTCACAGAGCAAATATTACCTCCCTTTATTGAACACATTGAAGGTCAAAGCATCTATATTTCGTCATATCTTTACCAATATATAAAAAAATATTTGAGC
Source organism: Pinctada imbricata (assembly GCA_033119305.1). Taxonomy (NCBI): domain Eukaryota; kingdom Metazoa; phylum Mollusca; class Bivalvia; order Pterioida; family Pteriidae; genus Pinctada; species Pinctada imbricata. Next base: position 10,211,811 of record VSWD01000014.1, on the reverse strand, counting down.
ATCCTTTCATATCTTTAATTTGTAATAACTTTTCTCTTAATGTTTGTAAAACTTTGAACAAAATATGATTCTAAGCTCTATATTTATAAAATATTCATCAGTAAAGGACTTAATTATGCAGAGGATTTGAATGTTTGACAATAAGGCTGGCGATGGGAGGTAACTATTGACAGATTTGGCTAAGAGATTGGTTGATCTGGTGTGTCTCGTTGCGTTTGTTTTCTTCTATGACTTCTCTTTTTCGGGTAATTTTGTTGTTGTTTTTGGTTTAGATAACCTCCTTCTTCATACAAAACATGATTATGTATACACTTAAAGCATGATTTTGAAACATTTATTGAATGATAAATGGAATTGTAACAAGAACACACCGTGTCATTTAACCAGGACCACTTTCTTATGCGTCTGGCGATGCATACCAGTGAAATCTGAAATAACAGTTTTATATGAAATTTCATTGATAAATAAATATTTAATATACATTTTTGTAATTATTTTGAAATTCAATATTTTCATCATCTTAAATTCAAAATCAAAATATTCAATATTCAATCACCTTTGATAAGTGACATTACAAAGAAATGAAAGTGTTGGTTACAAAATGGCGTAGTCAACCCAATCCTTCCAAATAATCGTCTGCAGTGAATTGCGATTCTACTTTTGTTCATAGTTTTAGTCCATATCACATTATATATCATAATAAACTTGATATTGCATCCTGAGTATCATTGATCTACTAGACGCTGAATCCTAGCACATTTCCTCCAATATGTTTTAAAGTGGCAGCATAATATCTTTCAAACGCTTTCAAGACATTAACCCAAAACATACCCATTGTAGCTTCACCATCGTTGCTGTTTTATTGTCTACGTCTAATTGTCCTATTTTCTTTGATCATGTTATATATCTTTCAAGAATTTAAAAGCTCTTTTGATTGTGAATTTTCTAATCTAATTTCGGGTTTTGTTATTGAATTTATTTCACTGATTGTATTAATACCTAAACGCTCTATACTGCACCTCAAATATAACGTTGCTCTTTAAGTTTCAAAAACCCCGTCTAACCTTGATACGCACGAAACTAGAAAGAGAGGGCAACGGTTTTTATACAAACTTTCCAACCTTGCTTCTATGCCTTTCTTTGCGAATTCATGCTTCATCCAAAATCAGTGAATGAAAGTCAAACACAAAAGCCGAGATCAAATTCCAAAACTCTCAATCGGAAAACTTACAAATTCTCGAAAAAATACACAACTACACAACATAAGGTTCTTACACGTAAAGATATTTGGACAAACAGACGGTGACAATGGCACAGCTCAATGGAAACACGGAGGGCAACTTATCTAATGATCAATCTCCAGAGTCAAAACTTTTATGAATATTTTGTTGAATGATTCATTAATACCTATCCTTACATCTTAGCAAATACGATTTTATCCCGCATAGTTGATTTTAAATCGCGAATCCAACAAGCGTGTGTATTGTTGACTTTTCTAAGGGTAAAACCTGTAAATAAGGAGATCTGATTGGTGAATATCGGTGTCCTCTTTTCCTTTTTTAAGGGGGGGGGGTCTTATGTAAGTAATCAAGAACGACTTTGTACATTGAAAAAAAAAGCTTGGAGTTATGAGAATGTATAAGTATGTGTATGTCAATTTCTCCCTGATCGATACCGAATCTATTGAGCTAATAAATACAGTTTAATATATTAAATTCCTTCGGACTGTGAAATTAATACCGCGTTCAATAGATTTCGCTTAACCGTAACTTTCGGTATTAATTATATATAATGGTTGTGTATTTCAGATTAGAATTAAGCATTAATCAAATATTTACCTTTGGTCAGCTTCTTTTCTTACTGATGGTCGTCTAATTGCAAACTGAAACCATAAATGATAATATCATAAAAATGATAGAGTTATTGTTCTTCAAACGAGTGTAACATGAAGATCGCTTTGCACGTGGCTGTACCACAAGAAAAGAGCCCCAGGATTGTTCTACTTCTTAAGATGATCCGATGATTTCCAAGATATTTTAAAGATTCTATTCACTTTATGATGAGACAAATCTAATTTAGCATCAGTCTTTGCGGATATACTTTTTGTAGACAATCAAATACGCAGCCAAATGTCTTGGAAAATAACACAAGGAAAATAAATGTCGATCACTTCAATCCTAATATTTCTCCTAAAGATTCTATCACTTTCACATAAGTTTTTACTGCACAGCTTTTTATGGTCTGTCTCCCTGTAATTATTTTTTATTCCTTCATTCTAGAAAAAGCTATTATAATCGTAGAACCTTTTAATTTTTATAATAGGTCGACCGACTGAATCATGGTAGCTGAAAATACCGGTACCAGTAAGCCGGATTCGCTATCCAATGAGTTAAAGAAGATCCTGACGAAAATCTCAACAGCACTCACAATAGAGAACAAAATTAAGCATCGACGGACCCCTAGCAAGCTAGAGGTGGGACCAGGTGCCCAGGAGGAGTAAGCATCCCCTGTTGGCTAGCCGCACCCGCCGTCGATGTTTACGCACGAAAATGAAAACAATTTATGAAACTCATGCACTGTCAAAACATAAAAAGGCAGATGTATTTAATTTTGGCTATTTTTGATAAGGACTTTTAAAGTAAATTTTCAGTCAATATAAAAATTTTCTTTCATATTCAAAATTCACACAGGTATTTATGATCACCTACCAACCAAAAAGGTGCTAGAAATTAGTGAGCCACATTCTAATGTGTATTTTCTTAGATTTTTGTTAATCATTCCAATAAATACTTTGGCCAGAAAACCTTCATGTGATAGGATTGAATCCCATCTTAACCTTCTAGAATGTTTATTGGATCCTCTCGGATCTCTGCATTTTAGGCGAATGTTCCTTACATAGTGATCTGAGTTTTCCATGGAAGAATAAAACTCTCCTACTGGTCCCATCGGATGATTGGTTGGCTCCTCCATGGCTGGATTAGATATTTCATAAAGTCGGTGATCATCGTAACTGCCTGGCCGATATATTATAACCTTTGTTTGAGTGAAAAAAAGATGATAAAAACTTAAGTTAAGTAAGAGCATATCATTAAAAAATTTGGATATATAAAAGGGCATACATGTACATGTTGATGATTATGATATTAAAGGAATTATAGCAAATTGCTTAAGGTGATATAATAAGAGCTCTGCTTATATCAAGAAAAAGCCATGGCATACACTATGAAGAAGATCAGACTCTCTTTTATAAGATTTTTTTTATTAGATTACATTTTTTCTCTATCTATATCATAAAGGTTACAGAAAAAATTTCAACGCGACAATGACGATGTTTTGTTGATAAATGTGAAAGACTTTTGCCTGTATGTCTATAAAAAATGCATCTTTACTTTTGAACCTGCTTACGTCATGTATTGGATACTGCTTCAGATTAGGGTTGCGACTAGAGAGAGATAACTCTATTTTCATTTCACATAATATTTGAAACCGACATAAACGATCGCAATATATGGTATAAGCTCAGATTGTTACATTATTTTAGAAAAAAAAACATCCTTGGAACTTTTATTGCTGAATTGATATTTTCGGGGGAAATGCATATTTTGCAATGAAAAATCGCCAAAAATAGGAAAATAATTGTCATCTTCGCACGAGTTCTGCTACCAAAGATTCAAACATCAGAATATTTACTGTCCATTATTCTCTTTAAAAGTGAGATAATTAGAAATTCGAACTTCAAGTTAAACTCTATGTTTTTGGGTCAAAATGTTGATTTTTTGCATAAATTATTGTGCTATGTATAGAAACAGTCATCTTGCTCAAAACTAATTCGGGAACATATTGATTGTACTGCTTTAGGATAAAGCAAAACCATATATATATATATGTAGAAAAAAATTGAGTAGCTGGCGACCTCCTAGCTATTAATAAAAACATCGAGTTATTGCCATGGCTATCAGCAACATAGTTTTATAAGAAAATATTCTCCTTAGAACTGAGTATTTTATCAAAATTTCTCAAAATAGCCTTGAATTCATCCGTATGCTATAAGAATCTTAAAAAATAAGGATATATAATTATGTATTTTTAAATTTCATGCATTTCAGAGGTATGTAAAGTTATGATGTGGTATTCTCTAAAATTACACAAATGTTCATTTGGGCCGTCCGGCCAGAGGTTGTGCTCTGTGTCTTCCGGAGTGGGGGTGGCCGGATGTGGCGGTTCTGCCGGGTTGGGGCGACGGGTGTTGCATGCGGGCGGGGGATGCTTGCTCTTCCTGGGCGCCTGGTCTCGCTCTCGTGTCGGGGGTTCGCTTCTTTTCGTGTGGTGGAGGTTTTTGTTTGTTTGCTTTGGTTCCTATTTTGTCCTGGTTTTGTGTGCCTTCGGTTTCTGGTTTTCTGGGTTGTCGATTTTGTGCTGTAAACGGGGATATGGTCATTATCCATATTTGTCACAGACCAAAAGTGGACGTTAGATCCAAAAACCGAGACGGGCAAATTTTGAGTTTTTCGTCTGAATAGTTCGAGGAGATGTTCCTCTACATATGAATCTATCCATCTTTCTTCTACCTCATTTCTCTTAAAAGTCGCCACCCTTAAGTGTAGGTCAACGTAAGAATCAGGCAGGGGTGATACATCTGAATTATTTGCATATCAACTTCGGTTGATCGTCTGTCTCTTCAACGCATTTGAAAATTTCTGTTATAAAAAATCGTGAAATTTCTAAATCATGGGTCCTGTAGCATCATATCCCACTCATCCTGCAACATTTTTCGGTACATTTTTGGACATAATTATTTTCACACTCCTTGGCCAGAGGGTTAAACACCCGAAACATGCATGTCTGGTTCATGCTGCAAATTGATCTGTTCTCAAATGATGCTATTGAATTTGAAGACGTTTAACACTTCTACTTAAGAATATAGGTGATACAAATCAACATATCGAATTGAATTATGAAGGAAAAAGATGGCGGGAAACTTTCTCTATATAATTAAAAAAGTAAAGTGCCCTTATAACTTTTTTTCACCATCCAAGTATATAGAAAATTCATTCGAAACATTTGTTTGGGGGTTGATGTGAAAATATTTCGAAAGAGAAAAGTTTTGCAAAATTTTGAAGGTATTTGACCTGACTGAATCTTACGCTGACTGGAACTTAGATATACATGTACTGACCTTGGCATGAGTGTCCGGATCACGAACAACTTTATATCTCTTATCACCACCGTGACTCAAATCATACTTGTATTTATTTGTTGCTCCGTGACTTCCGGTTGGATGTGATGCGAATTTTGATGAGCCTCTTTCTGACCTATGGAATAAGTCAACCTATTGTAATTTTTACTTATGGCGCAGAGAGGCGAGGTATCATAGTTTAGTCACAAACCCTTTTCTCGGCTTGAACCCTTTCCTCTACGAGTCTATATTAAAACCGGCAATGGGGGATCTTCCCATATAAAAGCTACATATACTCCCTTTTGTATACGATTGTGGCTTTAACTTCGAGCAATATGGATTCGACCTGTGTATTGTAGTTACTATGTTTTTTTTTAATTTAGGTTCATTCTTTTCATTTATTTATTTATTAGCAAAACAAAAATTGCCTCAATTGGGCCATGGGTATAACCTGTAGGAGGGAAATTTAGATCGTGTACAAAGGGAGTTTTAATATAGGCTTGTAAGAACAAGGCTTGTACTGAGCTAATTTAAGTGTTTGCGACTAAGTTACGCTACCTGGCCCCTTTGGTATTGAGTATTAACGAGAAAAATGATTATTATTCATCTTGTATCATGTTGTTAACGAAAAGAAAGGGAAAAGCATCTCATGATTTCTGGTCTTGTTATAAAAATTACGTCACGCACATGTAATTTACTTCGACATTCAACTTTTTATAGAATGTCTTTCCTTTATCTATTTATCAACAGACACTCTTTAGGTTTTTCCAAAGATTAAGAGCCGTTTCCTGCAAGCCTTTGAACACAACTTTTCTAAATGTGGAATAAAAAGGCTGGGATCTCCTATCCAGAGACTTGCAGAGTCATGAATATTGCAATTTCTAAGCACAACGATTGAATATTCCCTTGATTAATGCACATCCCGAACTCAAAGTGGTATTGATGATGTGGCATTACACTCATTAGTTGTTTTATCACGACGTCACGATAATGTTGCCTCATGCGTTAAAACATACATGTAGCATTTTTCTCTGCCAAATCTGTCTTTTCATCGCTTTATGACTTGATCAAGAGAAAAGTTGCTTCTGAAATTGAATAATAAGAGAAACTTACGTGATATCTCTTATATTATCCTCTTCACTTCTATATTTAACACACAAGGCAGTGACTACAATGATTATTATGATGAGTACAGACGCCGCCACGGCCATAGCTATAATAGTCAACTTGTCAACTCCTAGTCTCTCATCTCTGTTCTCACATCTGTCACCATAATAAACGTAACTATCGTCCTCCTTGCATCTGTATTATAAAGAACAATAACATTATTATTATTTAGAAGCCGCCACGGCCATAGCTTTAATAGTCAACTTGTCAACTCCTAGTCTCTCATCTCTGTTCTTACATCTGTCACCATAATAAACGTAGCTATCGTCCTCCTTGCATCTGTATTATAAAGAACAATAATAACATTATTATTATTATTATTATTATTTAGAAGCCGCCACGGCCATAGCTATAATAGTCAACTTGTCAGCTCCTAGTCTCCCATCTGTCACCATAATAAACGTAATTGTTATACCCTTAGATATTTTCTCCTTCATAGTCTATACGAGAAAAAAGTCCAACATAATGACTGTTAGAAACAGCCGGTCAAAACAAACTGTTAAAATCGACTGTTGGACCGGTCACGTGACGAACTGTGGGACCGGCAAGATATTTTAGTGTTGTTATGACAACAAGCTTCTTGTTTATTTCGGCTATTTTATTTATTTCCTAAGTTAAAGACGCCGAATAATGTAAATTTGATCATTTTCGTTAATTAGATGTATTTGAAAAAAAAAGAACGTTCCCCATGCGGGGTTCCTTGAAAGGATCAAATATAAGAGTTATCTTCCCTAATCGCCTGTTTACATCGCGCATCGTTTCAAAATGGCAACGAGTTGCTCCTGTGAGAGTGACGGAGGAAGATATAACAAAAATATTGGAGGACAGAGATGGTAAAAACATTAAGAATGCAATACGAACTTCACAGAATATTCTAGTAGAATATTAATGCTCCATTTATCTCAATCTGTCGCTGATCGCTGATTATATAGCCGAGAAATTGACAGAAGTTGTCGAACGGAGTCTCAATATTATTTTTCAGATCGAAAAAGGTATAACAAAACAGTTGTTGACAGGGGTCTCGGTCAACAGCTAATTTGTTGGACCCTTGGATGAACTGTTGACCTCGGCCTACGGCCTCGGTCAACAGTTCATCCTCGGGTCCAACAAATTAGCTGTTGACCTCTCGTCCTCCTTGTATGTGTATTATACAGAAAAGAATCCATGTGAGTGTACAAATAGTGTAAAAGTATCGAATGTTAATGGTGTATTCGTACTAAACATGCTTCCTTTCCATCTGTATTTGATTTCCATTTCACGCCGCGTACGTGGCAGTGCCGTGCTCACGTACTCCGGTAAACCAAAATATTCGCTATGTTACGTGTATGGCAGGAAACCGTAAGCCGACAACTGATACATAATGGTCTCCTTCAATTAATGAGATGTCAATAGTTTTTCCATGATGAATTTGTTTCGTTTCTTTTTTTTTATGCATGTGTATGTCTTTAACTTATTTGGTCATTCCCGAATTTGACACGTTTCTATTTTGCATTCGCGACGGGTATTAGATGCAGTCAGAGGACGCTCACTCCTCCCAGGCACCTGGTCATGTCTCCATCCGAGGATTTCAGATTGCCTTGTTATTCGGGACTTATACAATGATGTCATATTCCCCTGGATCTTTGACTCCTCAACTACGATCTGTACCTCTTTTATATGATATACTTGTTGTTCCACTCGAATTGCTCTCCTTAATCGTCTAAAATTGTTAATATAGTCAACTCTTTTCCATAGTTTGTTACGACCATGCGTGTATGTTCTGATGTGATAACCTTCTCGTAGCGTCGTGAATGTATCAATCAATAAGGTGACAACAGTATATTTCGGAGAAAAAAGTGTCAAAATAGGATTTAGGCACGGTCCATTTGATATTCTGGGGGGGGGGGGGGGGGGGCTTGGGTTTTTTTCGAAAAAAATAATTTTGCTCTCAATTTTGATGAAAAAAATCAATTTGCTTATGGTGTGACAGAAAAAAATAATCTTGCTCTTACAACAAATGTACAAATAATCTGAATTTGAAGAATTACCATAAAATTTCGCTAAAATTCTTGAAAAAAAAAATATAAAATATTGAGAATAATGTATTGTAAAAACATAAAAATAAACTAATATATTAATATTACGAGTTTTGAGTAAAAATATAAATAATTTCTATTGATAAAACACATGCGCATCACTTTGTTTAAAAAAAAAATTCCTTGCTCCAACTTTGCAAGAAAAAAATAAATTTTGCCCCGGTCCGGGGCGAAAAAAAAAATTGCTCCGACAAAAAACCCAATCCCCCCCCCTGAATATCAAATGGACCGTGCCTTAGTGTACAGGACAGATATATATCTTTAGTGTTTACATGTACTATTGCCCGAAACGTGCATGTCTGGTCCATGCTAAAAATGTACCTGTTCTTAAATGATGCTATTGAATTTGAAGACGTTTAACATTATTATGCATATCAATTTAAGGAATACATGTACGTCTTCTATAGGACCATGGTTAAAACTTAAGTACAGTTAAAAGTCTTTGATATAGAAAATGATTCGCCATTGAAGGATTAACCACACCATTTGCTACTGGCGTGGCAGACGGATACTAGTATCCTAATTCGGCGCCTATTGCCTATTGGTTTCGTTGGTTATATGTAGTCTTTCTATGCCGTTTGCCTCTTAGTTCTCTTGCTGTGTTTTTGTCTGTGTTTTCGAATCTGGTGTTTTTTGGCGCTTTTTGTTGGTGCTGCGACGGAGTCTGGTTGGATCCTTGATATAGGAAGCAAATAATTAACTGCACGTGAAACAAGTTACCTGCATCCAAGCCTCTCCTCTTCGTCCACGTAACAGACGGCATCATTGTAGCATGTGTGATAATTACACTGATGCCTACAAATGATGGACGTACCGACTTCCACACACCGATAGCCGAATGGACATATTCCCTCTCCTGTACACAGGCTCCTTAACGACGAACGGACTGAAGTAAAAAAGGTAATTAAATAGACGATTTATTCATAAAATCTAAGGATTTATATACTTAAATGCTTCTACTCCTACGTGTAAGATATGTTTCTCAAGATTATGTCAACATTCACGGTTTGCAACTGCTTTAATGGAAATTCTAATAATTTGCCTCTCGACTTCGACTGAATTCCGATGGGTACTTGAAAATCTTCATGCAAGATAGATATGTCAGGATGAAAGTTACATACGTCAACGTTCCACTCTCTTATGTCAATATGCACCTAAAATCAATTTGCATGTCGACGTATTTTCCTTACATGTTGACCCAATAATAATGCATTTTGACATAATCTGTGGAAAAATAGCTTGCATTCAGGAGGCAAAAGCATGCCAAAAAAGATTAGTATACAATTGCACTCAATATATTACAGTATTTATTTGGTCAACGATTTTGAAATCCCTCTAATTAGTTTTAAAATGAAGACATGGTCCTTTATTGGATCAGGAGAGGAAAGTGGACAAAAAGAGAAGTTGAACAAATATACCCCGCACATGTCAGTCGATTTTTTTAGGATTAAAATTATTTTTTCAAACGTGCATATTTTACTCTATCTACGAAGCTGATAACTTAAGTTGATTTCATCATCAATGGTAAGGCTAAAACAATTGGGTTGGTTCAAGGCAATATGGTGATTTAGAATGAAATTAATAACTTTAAAGAATTGCAATAAAAAGGGCAAGACAGTCCTTCAGTGTGTAAGAAACTAAAACATAAAGTTGAATTTATAAGTGACCAAATTAAACCTGATTTAGCATCAGCTTTGGCAAAATGAGGAATAAAGGACAAAAGAAAACACTGTAAGCACTCCATCATCGGGAACTTACTGTTATAAACCTGTAGAGTAGAGGTATTAGTCAGGTATCCAATGGTGAGATTTTGTCCAGCAAACACTGTAGTGTTTTCAAGTTTCTCGTTGGTCTGTACGACGTAAAGGATTATGCTATCAATATCGCCATTGTTGATTACGTTCCCGGATAATTTTATCCTAAAGAAGCACACAACACTACCAGATCTGATAAATTAGAGAAGAATGTGTTAATGGTAATGCATTTTAAAGGAATAGGTCAAAGAAGAAAGAATTCGACCCTTAATTAGCTCCCTTTCAAGATATTGGAGGGGATCCTAAACACGATTATGCTGCCGTGTTAAAGTAACCACAGTGGAAAACACACGCACGGACAAGAAAATGGGGATATACAGACAGAGACAACGAGTAAAATCGCATCACATCATTGAAACATGAAAGGCCAGATTAAATATCGATATCATCCATATAGTCCCTTTATAAAAATATGTTTTTGTAATTTGCGCCACTGAAATGAACTGATGAGGCGCTACATAAATTCAACGTTCAATTAAATGGAAATAAACACAAAAATGTTGTCCTATAATGGTTCCTTATCCAAAAAAAAAAAAAAAAAAAAAAGATAAAATAAAATAAAATTTAAAAAAATGAAATTAGAACCTAGAATTAATGTAGCTGACCGTGTCAAAATTCAGTTTTTATAATATTCTGTCGATAAGATATAACTGTGCTTATAGATCTGACAAAAGGTTTGATTTCATCATGACTTGTCAAAATGTAAAATGAAACTGAATTTTGCTATCATTGCGGTCTTAATTGCGACTATCAAATTAGTCTCTTCCGCTGATTTAACTGTTGGGGATTTCCTCTATCTTTTTTTTTCATTTTTATTTTTTACAATGACTGTTATGCATTTTGATTTTTTATTCAGATTTTGTGTTTTGTGTTTAACTTTTAATTATTGGTTCCTTATCCGAAACATGACTGTCTGGTTTACTGCATTAAGGCAATGTTGTCCAGAAGGCTGCTCCATGGTAACAGACATAAACAATCTGTTTTTTTTTTTCTATAGGAGAGAATAAGGGAGGACATATGTCATATCACTACTAGATGATTACATGTAAAAACATTGTACTTATTTTAAAGAACAAATTAAACGGATTTTTGAGAATATGAAACAGCTTTTTGGAAATATGAAAGAAAATTAAAAAAAAAAACCCAGATTTTTAAAAATATGAAAAAGCTCTTTGAAAATATGAAACCAAAACACCCCCCCCCCCCCCATATATTTGGAAATATATAACAAAATATGAAAAAAATATAGCTTACATGAATTTTACAATTTCAACTGCCACAAAGTACGACATTCGTTGATAAAGCCGCTGGAGCTGTTGATGAAAAACATTTCTAATCATTTTATGTTGATCTTTATTGGATTCCAAATGTTATTCTATATTTCATAGCAAAGAAATAGAACAAAAATGGGGAAAAGTACATAAATAAAAGTTAATCTACAAGTGAGTATTAAATTAGATATTAAAAGTGCAAAATAAAACCCATCAAATATCTTGTCAGTTTTAACAACAACAAATATTTATATAGAGTCAGTCTACACATAGTATCTGAGAAAATGTATAAAAAGTTTTCGAAAATAACTGAACAAGAGTATAAAATTAATTAATTTATCTGTTTTCCTGAAAAAAAAAATAAAAATAAACGTTCATATTATTAAGATTTCCACTATTTCAACCTCGAGCCTCACTGATGATAAATAACTTGTTGAAATGCGCATATGGTGCACTGAAATTTTGTTTCAATTTCGACAACTCTAAGTCTCTGATTATCTGATTCATTTGTAAATATTTAAAGATAACTTTACAGATGAAGACTAACGAAGAACTCTTACGTCATCAGAAATTATAAAACAGCATTTAGAAATGACTCATTTGTTATTGGTACATTTGTGTATCAGGAAGAAAATCTGGACTTCAAAGGCGGAAAATGCCTATCTATCTCTTTCAACATCCGATAAACATTCATTTTAACATATATGGTATAAAATTCAACAATTTATGCGGATCACCGTTCGAAGCTCAGTTCTTGATATCAAATGTCAACCGAACAACTTCTCTATATAAACACTTAAAGCATTCTGAAACAACCAAAGGGCGTGACGAATCTTCTGGAATTTGGATTCAAATGTAAATTCGAATTGTCTTCTTACAACGCAACATGACAACCCATACATGTGTATACATTTCAAGCATTAATTTTTATTACGCACAAAACAGTACTAAAAGCGTGGTTATTTTTGCAGAGGGAAAATTTCGCGACTATTACATCAAGACGTTACGCGTGGGGGAAATGTTCGCGATAAAAATGTCTTTCCCATTGTAAGAATGCATCGGGGATATTTTCGGGTGGAGGAAATTTTCGCTAAGTCCCTTGATTAGCGAAAAACGCGAAAATTATCCCCACGCGAAAATTTACAGTAATTGATGTTCAAAGTTACATTTGAATTCTATCAATATTTTTGTTTTTGTCTCTAGTGATAGGAAACAATGTCCTTATCCGAATTTCCAATCTCTGGAAAGCATTATCATCGAGGTCGATTTAGGCAAACTCGCTCTAAGCGTTTTTTTTACTTTGGAAGTGAATTAAGAAGGTAACGGCATTATTGCAGGTAGGCATGTAGTCCTGTTTATAAATCTATTATAATGAAAGAAAGTCAGCTGTGCTACCTTTGTCCAAGAATAGTATCTACGTCATTAACAGTGCAGTAGAACAAAACACAGTCCCAACTGAAGGGAACAGTTGTGGCGAAGATCAGAATTCACGTGAAGCTTATCGAAAATAAAGGAGGTTAACATCTTAGCACCATCCCCCGAATTGCTATTTTGAACATAGAATTAATTGAGTATGCTACTGAATCGACCCTACAGGAAATTTGACGCCAAGCACTCTCTGTAAAGTAAATGTACATTCATTTGAATTCAAAAAATGAAACCAAAGGGCGCCACTGAAATGAATTTTGGCGGCTCCTCAAAATCACTTTGTCTGTTAGCATCACTGATGAGGATGAAAATTGGCTTGGAATTTTCTTCAAGAAGGTATTGAGTTGGAACACTTCCGTATTATTATGAATATTGATAATATTTTATTTTTGAGTATGAATAAGTCAAATCAAATGCTGAATGAAACGCTACACGATGTGCTAGATCTGTTCTTCTCCTTCAGAACAATCTCGTTCCGCGCCTCAAATAAGGTGAATTTATATACCATACCCTTACCTCTGGTAGCAAAGCATTACGGAGGTCCTGATATGCTGAACTTGTAGAATAGTAAAGATCATTGGTGAAGGGTTTATCCAGGGATATTGTCAGGTCAATATAGTAGTAGGATGTCGCTGAAATGAAGAATGAATAAATTGAAAGCTTACAGATCATTGAGAAAGGGTTTCATATTGCTGCATTCTGGGTATTGCGGTAAACTGTGCATGCATGCTGTTTATGAGTGATGTTATGGCATCTTATGTGAGACTATTTTTCTATTACAATTATTCCGTGATACAATGGGGAGAAAGCAACACGTTTCTCTGCTAGTCGGTTTTTATATTGTGAGATATGATCACCATACGTTTCAATGGAAATATATCTGATATGTTTACATAATGAAATTATTCAGAGTCCGATTTGAATTATTTTATTTGGAGATGCAACTGATTCGATCCTAGAGGAAATTTGGAGCCGCGCACTCTCTGTAAAGTAAAACCAGAGGGCGCTACTGAAATTAATTTTGTTGGCTTCTGAAAATCACATTTGCTCGAAGCATCACTGATATAGATTTAATAGCCGAAACACTTGTCTGGTGCATGATAAACATTTGGAATGAACGCATGAGAAGCAAAGATGGATTTTACATGGTATTAGTGTATACATTGTCGTTTTTACACTAGATAAAGGCCCAAGAGACCGAAAATTTGTGTATCCGAGTGTTTTTGTTTTAATTCATATTAACTTGTATGACATTTTCATTAAAGAAGGTATAGAGTAGGATCACTTTCGTATTATTATGATTCTTACCCCATAATGGTTCCTTTGGAGGATAAATGTTGTTAGGTTTCTGAGTGACGGTTCGTTGTGTTGTCTGTAGAAACGGCCTCCCTTTCAGAAAACAGTAATCCTGGCACTTGGACAGAAGTGATGGTGTTGTTGTCGCTGTAGGTCTCGTTGTTGTTGTTGCCGTTGTTGTTGTCGTTCGTTGTGTTGTTGTTGTTGTTGTCGTCGTCGTTGGTTCTGAAGTCGACATCTTTTGTGAAGTTAAAGTCACTTGTGAAGTTGAGGTAGGAAAAATGGTCTTTGATGTGATTGTTGAAGGTGATAAACTTTCGTTTGTTCGAGAAGTTGTCCCCTTCTCAGTGGTCATATCTGCTGAAGTTAATGTCCTCGCAGAGGACGCAAAATTTGGTGTTGTTGTTTTCAGTGAAGTTGACGATGATGACACTCTTTTTGTTGATAAAGATGATGATATAGGCGATGAAGGTGTTGCGTGTGAAGTTTTTGTATGAGACGAAGTCGAAGTAGAATGTTTGTGAGAATCAATTGTCGTTGGCGATGTTGTTGTTTGGGATTCTGAAGAAGTTGTTGGTATATTCGTCGCTTGCGAAGTCACTGCCGATGTTGAAGGAATTGTTTTTAATGTTGTTGTTGTCGATGGTGAAGCTGAAGCTATTGAAGAGAAGAATGCCGTTGGCATGGATGTCTTGGTAGAGAAGGCTGTTGATAACATTTCTTGAGAAGTTGTGGTTGTTTGCTCAGTAGACAAAGATGATTTGACCGTCTGAGGGTTTGTATTACGTGAAGTTGATTGTGAATACGTTTCTTGTGGAAGGTTTTCCGTAGTCGTTGAATAAACGCTAGCTGGTGTTGTCTTTTGTGAAGTAGACACCGCACCACCCGAAGTTGTGATTTCTCTTTTTGGAGAAGTTAATGTTGATTCTGCCTTGTTGAGATCTTCCGTTGTCGATATCTTTTCCTGAGGAGATGTTGATAGAAATGAAGATGTCGTTTCTAACCCAGTGGTGGTTGACTTTGACGGTATATTAGTTGAGAAGGCTCCAGTAGTTTTATCTGTTGTTGTATGAACAGTTGATAAATGTGTTGCTGTAGGAGTATCAGAAGCTGACTTTGATGTGGTAATCAAAGTATGACCAGTTGTCTTAGACTCGATAGTTTGTAAACGCGTACTTGAAACTGATGAATCTGTTGTTTCTGGAAATGTTGAATTGGATAGAAATTGCAAGACAGTTGTACTTTTTGCAGAGTCTGTAGAAGATGGACTTTGTGTTGATATAGTAAGTGGTTCTGTCGATGCAGCTGTGCTAGCGTGTGATGAAGAAGATCCAGAAGACTTCGAGGTTGAGGTAGCTACATTAAGTACAGTTTGAACATTTGGTGACGGTGTCTGCTCAACGACAGTTGTAATAGTTTGCATGGAAGAAAAGGTTGCCGTCATTGGTTCTGTTTGTGGAGATGTTCTGTCATCTGTTGTCTGGATACTTGATGAAGGCGATGACGTTATCACAGATGATGTAGAATCAGTATGCTGAAGGGATGCCCCTTTGGTTGATTCTGATTTCGCGTCTGATGTTGTATTAACTGTCTGTAAATACTGTTCAGTTGTTGTCCTAGATACTGTTATCTTATTTGTAGTGTTGTTTGGAGACGTTGTTAGTATTGTACTCAATTTGTTTGTAGATGTCGTAGAGGGAGTAGTTGGATTATCTATAACTACTGTTGTCGCTGAAGGAATAGTTGTCTTCATAGATGTTGATAATGTTGACTTTTCTGATGCCAAAGCTGTTTCAATTTCTGTCGTTTCAACAGTTTTAGAATTTGTTGATGATGTTACTGCTGCAGTTTCTGTGATTGCCGTTGTATCCTGTTTTTGACTTGTTGAGTCAACAGAATGTAAAGTTGTTGTTACAGATCCATGGGTTGTTGTCGCTTTAGTCGCTACAGTTGTTGTAGGAGATGTTGATGTCGTGCTTTCTTGCGTTGTCGGAATAGATGCTCTGGTTGTTGGCATTGCTGATAATTTTGTTGTTGATGATGTTGTCGTTGTTGTTGTCACTGGTGTTGTTCTTGTTGTTGTTGATGATGTCCCCGTTGTTGTTGGTGGTGGTGTCACTGTTGTCGTTGCTGGTGTTATAGATGTTGATGCCGTTGTCATTGGTGGAGTTGTAGTAGTTTTTCGTGTTGCTGCTGCTGCCCTAGGTGTTGTTGCTGATGTCGTTTTTGTTGTTGTCGTAAATGAAGTTGTTGTCGCTTTAATTGATGTTGCATCCGCTGTCGGTCTTGATGTTGTTGTCTTTGATGATAATTGTAATGTTGTTCTCGTAGTTGTAGATGATGGTAACGTTGTCATCGTTGTCGGTGTCGTCGTTGTTGGTGTCGTCGTCGTTGTCGCTGTCGTTGTCGTCGCTGTCGTCGTCGTCGGTGATGTAGTTGTTGTCGTTGATGACGTGGTTGTAGTAGGACAAAATCTGTAGCAATCAACCTCCACTATAAGTTTAGAAAAGGGAAAATTGACATGGATATGGATAACAATTACAGCTCAAAGTACGTTTAGATCAGAATTCAAGATTACATCCATGAATAACTGAACTTTTTATATGATAAATATGATTTTTTTTTTGCGAAAACATAGGCTAGATCCCACCCCCTGGCCGTGCTCTGACCCCCCCCCCCCTTTCCCCTTCTTATGAATATCTTTTTCTGCATTCGCGCAATACCCTTCCTCTGACGTAGATCTACATGTTACTGTTCTTCTTGACGTATCTAGAGGACAATTTGATTTTAAAATAAAAAAGACTTCACTTTCCCCCTTCCTAAAAAATGTTCAAGATATGTACAACTTTAATCAAACTTTAATATGACAAATGACCCTTTACTTACGGTTCATATATTCTGTGCTGCTTCTTTCAACTGCTGTGGTGAGAATAATGGAGGCTAAAAGAATCACCCTCATACTGAAAAATAACTACCGTATATGAAATGAACAAGACACTAGAACATTATCACAAATACATTTTTTATATTATTCATTTACGTGTAGGTAATGGATGATAATTATGATGATATTATGTAATAATAGACAGTCAAGGGTACGACTGATTTCAGTTCTTTTTGGAAATGACGGATACTCATAATCTTTTTTTTTCGAATTCCTTTGTAAATAAACAAGATGAAAGATTTTCATTTTGCAAAATGACAGAAATCGGTCATATAAAAATTATTGAATTCCGTCATATTCTAAAGTTTGTTGATTCCATTGACTTTGCTACACTATCTTGGGAAATCTAATTGCAAGGACTTGTAGTACAAAATGAACTCTTAAAATGAACATGTGCGGGAGAGAGTTACCAGAAATTAGAAGACTTAGTGTGGAATTAAGCAATTTTACGGTAAAGCAGCAAGTGAAGTCATTTGAATTCAAAATTACTGATGTCAATCATTTCTGAAAAAGTACTGACATCAGTGATGCCCATGATTGATAGAAGCTAAAAAACAAGGGTTAGGAAAATGCTCGTTTCTTGAGAATGAAATTATATTCTTATCATAGGATTATTAACTTGTTTTTGTATTTTGTCTTGCATGGCGGGAATACCTTGCAGAAAATCTTTATCGGGGGGTGGGGGGGAGGGGGGCCGAGAAGTTGTAATTAAAAAAAATCATGTCTTCTCGGATTCAAAGAAACTGTTTACAAATGCAAATTCTAATGCACTCTGTTTGTAACACGCCTTCTGATTGGCTGAGCGATTAAAAAACTGCAAGGGGATTCAAGGGGATACAAATGCAAAGTACTGATAGCAAAACTATATTCTTTCTTTCCATGCGAAGAGTGTAAGGGTTACACTGGGGCAGCCCAGTATTTAGAAATATTATATTATATATTACGTATAAATCTGCAAACCTTTGTCTCAACTTTTTCAAAGATTTGGAAGCAGAAAATAAAATAAAATAGAATTTCCTAAATAAAGATCGATATATTTCTACTCATTGACCTTTCCCATAATCCTTGAGAGATTAGGGTACTTGAAATACGTTTTAGAAATCCATTTAAAATCTTGCTGCACATGGTGTAGAAACTTTTCGATAAACTGAATTTGTTTTTAGGTTTTGTTTGTTTGTTGGGGTGTTTTGATTTTGGTTTGTTGATTTTGTTGGGTTTTTTTTTTTGTTTTTTTGTTGTTTTTTTTTTTTATTTTGTTGTTTATTGCTTTTGTGGGTTTTTTTTTGTGTTTTGTAATTGATTAGAACAAACGGATAATGAAGTGAATAAACTCTGAAATAACTATTATAATATTGCATATGAAAAGCCAGTTTGATTTTGATCAGTGAAAATCAAATCTCAAAAATTTTACTTATTTTCTTTTCTTTTATAAGATACAAAAGTTGTACTTACCTCATGTTTCCAACACTGTAGTTCTTTCAAAAAGGAAAAGTCAAAGTTTTTATCCAGCAATTTCACAGCAAAACCTTATCCTCCTTTCTATTACGAATTCTTGTTAAAATCCATCAAATATTATCAAAATTTTAGCATGCAAGCCATATCCTTTATCAAAGTCGTAACAGTATGTTCGGATGATTCGAAAATAAATAAATAAATGGACGATAAGTACCAAGTATACACGTGATCCTTCTTCAACCCAACATACCAATACCCTTTACTGATTTTAAGCATTATGTTCAAACTCGACTTGTGGGCATTTATTGAAAGTTATTTCAGTACGTTAAATATTGCAAAGCTAATTAAGGGGATTAAAACGGAACGAATTCATACCTATACGATCAAACGTACACACCTATATACTCTTAGATGTATAATAAATAGACATATTTGTCCAGTATGGGGGTCAAGCTCCACTCAACCCCCCCCCCCCCCCCCCCGTACTCGAGGAAATGTTAAACTACCAGATGCGGATCTAAAATGTTCAGTCTGGCAAAAGAGGAGGGTAGGTGGGAAAGTCTAGTATGATTTTGAGGAATTTCTAACAAAATATAACTGTTGAAATTACCATTTCTGACAAATTCAAAATGGTGGAGGACTCTGGTAGAAGAGTCCCTCGATTTGCTTATGGATTATACTAGTAATAGTTGAATCATATTGGACTTGCGACACGGAATATTTGAAAAAAAAGTTTGTAACCCTCTCAACCTTCCCCGCCTCCTTCCCGAGGAAAAAAAAATGGAAACAATTGTTGGTTCTTTGAATCATGGCGGCAGCAATAACAAGTCTTGTTTTCTTCTTGAAGGCAATTGTAATAGTTACGTGTTTAGTATCACCCGAACTTACGAAATATAGTTTCGAAAAAAAATTCGGGAAAGACTGTCATTAGATTCAAGAAACAGATTATATGTATGCATACTAAGAGATCATGTTACCTTTATAATACAGAAAAATTCAAAGGCTATCCGAAAAAGGCAATTCTACTTAATGTAGCAAGTCACCATGGCATGAAAATATATGACATTGTTTAAGTTAAGGTAGCTCGTACCTATATTCTCCCTTTGATCACTTTTTTGGAATTTACATGTTTATCATCTTTGAACCTTTTATAATAAAAAAAAATCAAGTAGACCCTACATTGTTATTATGTCTTTATCGTCTATGAATTCAAAAGAGCCCAACATCAACAATACACCCTAAGGAAAAATAAAAAAAAAATCACATTTTTCTTACATTGTACATGTAGAACCATTTTTTGACCAAAATACATTTGAAACTTGTATTAGCTTTACCCAATGAAAATAAAATATGAGGTATCAATCATGCATAATTTCCCCGATTTTGGACGAACTGTACAATGTACCTTATGAGAACATAAGTAAATGCAACTGGAGTGAGTTTAGAACGGTCAATATCCAAACGTAATGTAACATGGTTAGTTATCCGGATATCCTACCCTTTTCTGAATACTGAAACATAACTCACATGAGAGTGTTTTGGTATATCTATCTACCATTTCTTCATTTTACCGTGAAAATTTTGCGTGAATTTATATGAACTTTAAAATTGCATAAAACTATGCCACTTGACACACAGTTTGTACCCATGGCAAACCCTTCAACCTGGATGTAGTGAGTTTATCAAATCTACTACAGCTATAAACTTGTCCAGATGGATCCATGGTCAGGTCCTACATGTAGCAGGCCTGGTATAACACATTCTTGATTTGTATTAATTCAAATCAACCGTAAATATGTTTAAGCACATGTTTTTCAAAGTTAATATTATATATGTACTTCACTGAGAACAAACTGACCGAGTTTTGAATACTATACCGTAATTCTTTATTGTCTGGTAGGGAAACATAAGAAATCAACGTAGACATTGTATGTCAGTCACGTACCCTTCCTTTACTTGGATAATTTAGCAATTGTATGAGTAAAATGAAAGAAGAAGATATCATCATGTAACAGAGTCGATTTCTTTATTAATACTTTATACAAATAAATAACAACCCTGTAGAGTTACATGTGTATCATGTTAACGTGTTACGTACAACATACGCAATCTCTATGTTTGATTGCTTGTTAATTGTATGTAGTTAATATGAATTTATTGTACATTACAAAATCTGAGCAGTTACCATGAAATAATATTGTACATAAAATATCCGACATTGCGACTTTGGTGAGCAATTGAAAATAATGCCTCATACATTGCAATGGAGGTGCCATGTCAGAGAATTGGCGATTCCTTAATGTTTCATTCTACAAGTTCCGAAATAAAACAAAAACCGGACAAACGACGTCATTTCATTATTTGCGTTGCGACGTCATAATACGACTTTTTTCTACATTTCAGAATTTATGAATGAAATAACGTCATTTTTTTCATTTGAGCGTTTGAAGGGTCCATAGGAAGTATATAATATAGATCTATATGTTGTCATGTTATGAATATTAAGGTATCCGTTGTACTATCTCATTCTACATTATGTAGCATTTTAATTATCTCCATTGTAAAGTATGGTAAATTGTATGCCAGGTAAGGTTCTATAAACTATATATTTTCTGAAAGGTAATGATGCCCTGAGTACAGATATAAGACTCCCAGATCTTAAAAAATCAAAGGGGAAAAACTCTTGTACAACTATGTTATTTTGCATATGTTATATAGAGAAAATAGACAATTCCAATGCTTCATCAGTTATTGCCCTTTGTTTTTCTGGCCCCAAAATTATTATTTCTGAGCAGTGGGCATTATAACCTCTCAGAAAATGTATAGTTTATAGTACCTTACCAGGCATGGGAAAATGCCCTACTGTACATCGGATACCTTAAGATATTTATATAAAAGCTATACAGACATTATAGATGTAATTTTGGTACATATTGAGTATTTAGATCAAGAAAAAAGTATAATTTCGAAAATGATATAACAATTTCAATATCAAAATTCAAAACAGATGAGTAAATTGAATAAATCAGAAAACAAAAATAAATAAAAATAAATCTACAACAAAGCATTCTCTCCATGCTCACGCAGCCATTCAGATAACATCAAATTTTGTCAAAATAAATTAATATGCAATGTACCGGTATGACTATGTTTGATTGTACAAATTATGACTGTGATCTAATGATGAAACAAAAGCACTTAAAACGAATCCGTAAGAAAATTAGTAGAAACAACGATTGAAATATAGTAGAAACATGATATTTTATGTGTGTGGGTGAGTATGTTTGTGTGACTTTTTAGTGTAACGGAAAACTAATCGCTACTACACGATTTGAATGCTCGGTTGATTTAAATTTTAAATAATCTTACTTTTGCTTGTTTTGTAGAATATAAAGTTCTGTTAATACATCAATTTACATGTACTATTCATACATTGTAGCATTAATTTGTCAAATTGATTCAAATTCAAATGATCGAAGTTTCGCTTAAATCAACCAAAATCTATTGAAAAACAATAGTTGATAAACACGTTTTTTGTATTGCTTTGACTTTATCTATGTAGCATAATGCAAGTTATGGCCCTGTCACACCTTCACTTTTTTAGCCGACGCACGCGTAACGACCTTTAACACGCTGAAGAACGTCGGGGTTTGGTCCGAAAACTAATCTAAACGCGCGCGTAGCGACCTTCTAGCGCATGGAGAACGTTCCCCCAACGACTTCAGCGACTTCCCAAATGAGTTAAAGAAGATCCTGACGATAATCTCAACAGCACTCACAATAGAGCACTATGTTGAGCATCGACGGACCCCTAGCAAGCTAGAGGTGGGACCAGGTGCCCGGGAGGAGTAAGCATCCCCTGTTGGCTAGCCGCATCCGCCGTCGATGTTAATGCACGATAAAGAACACAGTATAAAAATGCATGTACTGTCTGATGTTATGTCTATTTAGAAAGTGCTATGGCGACCATGTCAGGGAAATATATTCAAAACACTTACTGTCAAACCCAACGCATAAAATTAGTTTACAATTTACCTGTTAACGTTCTATAACGCGTGCTCAACGACCTTGCAACGTTTGTCTAAAGACTTGCCAGCGACCTGCCAGCGACCTTTTAACGACCTACAACGTGCAAGTAATTGATCGATATTGAATCAAAATATCTTTAAAACTTCTTTGTTTTCTATTTACTCAGTCATTTTGAAACAGACCCTGAAGAAGAAAGATGCCACTACGGCGAGAAAAAAAGAGGGGGGAGGGGACGAGGACAAGTGCCCAAACATCAACCCTCAAACGTTCATCAAACATCAATTGAGGCATCCGAAGAAAATTAATGAATGATGCTTGATCTTCTGTTCTTAGTTCGACCATGAATTGGTCGTAGATACCAAACTCTTGTCTTCTGGCAATCCACATTCTCACCCAGTACATTCGACGTTTACTACATTTTTTTCTCATCATGTATAATAATACGTCCATGATGTCATTCTGATGATTCAGAAGAGCTATCTGTAACTGTCTAAATGATATTCAGATCTAGACTAGAGCAAGACTTGGTTTATTACTGAGATGAAAATACATTTAACATGAACAGGTCGTTAAGGTCGCTGTCAAAAGGACGTTAGGCTGTCGTTGGGCACACGTTGAGGATGTTAGACCATCGCCAGAGGGTCGCTGTGTACGCGTTAGACATGCGCTCCACTGTCGTTACACGGTCGTTGGAATTATCGGCGACCTCGCAACGTTTTATCGCAACGACTGCACAGCGCACGGGAACGCATGCCCAGCGTGTACCTGGCGACCTCCCAACGACCTCCTAACGACTTCACAACTAACGATTGAACGCTGGGCAGTCGTCGGCGGTTTTGTGCATGCACAAAATTTTCCGACGACCACAGCGCACGCCAACGTCCTCCAGCGATCACCCAGCGACCACACAACGACTGGCCAGCGATCAGCCAGCGACCTCAACGTTCTTCGACGTGTTGGAAATTTATTTGGTCGTTACTCGTGCGTTGGCCAAAAAAGTGAAGTTGTGACAGGGCCATTAATATCACCCGGTTTGCTGATTGGTCAGTTCATTTAGTTTAAATTACCCACAATTCTTTGCTGAAAGTCAACAGTAAAATGGGTGTGGCTGGAACCCCGTAGTGTCCTTAGATAATCAAAACTATTTTTCTGTTCTTGAGTTGACACACCCAATACTGAAAATGCCTCCTTAAGTCCGTCAGCCCGTGCGGACTCCAAAATGGAAGTGTAATTAGCTTGCGCAGTCGCAGATATCAAAGCTGCGCTCGCAGTTCCGGCTTCGGTGATTTCCGAGGCTGAGTTCTTCAGATCTTGAACCTGACAAGATTTTGAATATGATACAATTAAAATCGGTATGATATAAGGTAATTTGCAGTTCATAGTATCTTGTAAAAAATATACATAGAGGAGTTTCCAGATAAGTATTATACGTGGACCTTAAATGTAAGAAAAGATTAATAACTGTAGCGCTGGAAGAACAATAATGAGAAAATAAGAATTGACTGTTATGTAGGAGGATCAAAGTTAAATTCACTTAGTATCCAGATTTCCATACGACATGATGAAAACCGGAAAATAAGGAGAGCATGGAAATAAACTGCAATCAAACTTTAAACAATATTGTAAGAGTTGACATTTATTTATATTCATTCCAAGAATCCATAGCAAAAGAATCCGCCAGTGTACGCAAAAAGAATTTTAAATATGTTATTACTTTGCCTCGTTCGGACGCTGATCCGAAATCAACTTACCAAAGCGGAAGTATTCTTCCTGACTACAGCTGCTTCTTGTAGTAAGAGTTCTCTTTCCGCATCCGCTTGTAAGGTCAAGGCCGTAAGGTACTGGCTCTCCACCTGACTTGGTATGTCAACATACCTCATCTGAAAGTATTTGACATCCACAAAGATTCCTCTGTCGGTATCCTGACAGCTGGTAGTCGGAATGCAGTTGGTTGGACAGGCTGAATGAAATAGAATTACACGGATTATGTAGAAAGTGGCAGGTTAAAATTAAACTCGCAGGTTAAAATTGGACGCTTTATAAAATAGAGTTGCACCACACTGATAATTCTTCGCATGCTGTTTAGGTTGATTTTGATATTTACGATGTTGATGAAAAGTATTGGCTGAAAATTTATTGTGCGGTCGGTAAATGGAAAGTATTGGTCTTTTGGATAAGAACGTTAACGTTTTACGTATAGGTTAATGTAAGGACATATTCATGGACGTTAATGTTCATACATAATTATAATGGTAGCAAATTTAAAGAAAATGCAGATCCCCCAACACCCTTCTGCTATGGCTGAACCCCAGCCCCCCCCCCCCTCACCCAAACGTTTCTGGATCCGCCCACGTACCTTGAGTGTATGTAGTACAGTCCGGCCGACAACACGTACCACCCAGTCTCTCTCTGACTGCCTTGTACATGGCCGCCTCTATCACAGCCCTGTTGTTGATAAATTCACGTGTTGTGTATAGCGGTGATGCTCCCTAGGAAACGAAATTACAAAAATTGCAACAAAAATATCAAATTTAACTCAAATGAAAACAGAAATCTAAGTAAGCAAATTTAGAGAAGTGTGCCTCTACACATCCCGCTTTTGGGTGATATTTGGTCACAAAAAAGTTAAAAATCATAAAGAAAAAACTTAAATTGTTTGTAAATACGAATACCGCCGTCTTCATCTTTGGTAGTAAATTATAATTGTTGATTTCTGTTAAGGAGGTCACACTTGAAATTCAAGGTCAAGAGGAAAATTGGTGCCAATAGGAAATGTCTTACTACAAGGACTACACATGTGAAATACAATGTATGACGGCCTAATATATCACTTATCACTTTAAAGTTATAAACAAAATTGATGTTTTTGGAAAGTTAATTAAACTCCAAGAGTAAGATCAAAAGGTAAAAAAAAATAATTAAATAAAAATAAAGTAATCAAAGATAACAAAGTTCTTTTTTTGTAAAAAAGTCAATCATATTCTAAGATTCAAAAAGTATTGTCGTGAGCAGTTCATTGTCTCAAATGTAAAGTCTTGGTAATAATAATTCTAAGCATGAAATATCAAAATCCTTAAGTTTCCCTTATAGTGGAAGAGATATAGAGCGCGCATTCTTCAAAAGCAGGTCAAAGTTCAAGGTCAAAGGTCATGGTCTCAGATTAAAGTTCTCATAACAAGATACCAACATGTGAAATATCAAAGCCCTGCGCCTCATTATAGTTTAAGACATATAGCCCAGGTTAAAGTTTTTGAAAAGTAGGTCAAAGTCCCGGGCCAAGGTCACTGAGTTATCGTCGTGTGGTATGGTATTAACTTTCCGGACTTTTGTCCCATCAATGCAAGGAAGATGCATGTGAAATGTAACGACATTATATATGATGCCCAATCTATAAGGTGTTCCAAATTAAATCGAGGTAACAAAATTAAGTTTTTTTGGTACAAAAGGAAATCTTCAGGTCTTCTCACAAGAAATACATATTAATGTGAAATATGAAAGCCCCATCGTTTACAATTCAAGTGTTTAGGTCAAGATTATAAATTAAGATTTTTGTAACTGACAGATACATGTAGACGGTCTATCGTCAAATTTCCATTAGACTTGAAAAATTTGAAAAAAAAAAAAAAATTGGAAAAAATGGGATTTCTGTTTACCTTCACTGCATCAAGTGCGGCGGTTTTCATCACACCTTCGTACGACACGTCATACTTATTGTGAAGTTTGATAAGCTCGTCAGATCGTAGGAAATACTGGAAATTGAGCGTAACTGTAAGCTGAAAAATAAAAGAAGAACGTCTAAGATGTATATTATCATAAATAACATTCGAGCGAGGATCAAAGGGGGGGAGGGGTAAGAAGCCGGGTTAAGCCTCCCCTTGGATTGAGCAAAAATTAAATTTATCTACATGGTTAACATGTAATTATATTTTTCTCCGAAATCATAGACTGCACCATTTTTTTTCATGGGCTGCCTCCTCCCCCTTTGACGGACTGGAATCCCCCTTCAAACCACCACCACCACCCCCGGTTGGAAAGAAACAAGTTCACGATTCGCTCGTGACATTTATTTCCATACTTATTTCGAAAACTAAGAAATTTGCACATAGGTACTCCCTCCCCTTTCCCAGGATTACTTTTTAGATAAGTGCATGCCTTGGATCTTTGATGGACAAATTATATGTTCGAGTATACGTGTGTCATAAACCTGTGATTATACCTACCTCTAGCTTGTCTACCTGTGATGATCTATACCTACCTCTACCTTGTCTACCTGTGATGATCTAAACCTACCTCTACCTTGTCTACCTGTGATGATCTATACCTACCTCTAGCTTGTCTACCTGTGATGATCTATACCTATCTCTACCTTGTCTACCTGTGATGATCTATACCTACCTCAACCTTGTCTACCCGTGATGATCTATACCTACCTCTAGCTGGTCTACCTGTGATAATCTATACCTACCTCTAGCTTGTCTACCTGTGACGATCTATACCTACCTCTACCTTGTCTACCTGTGACAATCTATACCTACCTCTAGCTTGTCTACCTGTGACGATCTATACCTACCTCTACCTTGTCTACCTGTGACGATCTATACCTACCTCTAACTTGTCTACCCGTGATGATCTATACCTACCTCTAGCTGGTCTACCTGTGATGATCTATACCTACCTCTACCTTGTCTACCTATGATGATCTATACCTACCTCTACCTTGTCTACCTGTGATGATCTATACCTACCTCTACCTTGTCTACCTGTGATGATCTATACCTACCTCTACCTTGTCTACCCGTGATGATCTATACCTACCTCTAGCTGGTCTACATGTGATGATCTATACCTACCTCTACCTCATTTACCTGTGACGATCTATACCTACCTCTACCTTGTCTACCTGTGATGATCTATACCTACCTCTACCTTGTCTACCTGTGATGATCTATACCTACCTCCACCTTTTCTACCTGTGATGATCTATACCTACCTCTACCTTGTCTACCTTTGACGATCTAAACCTACCTCAAGCTTGTCTACCCGTGATGATCTATACCTACTTCTAGCTGGTCTACCTGTGATGATCTATACCTACCTCTACCTTGTCTACCTATGATGATCTATACCTACCTCTACCTTGTCTACCTGTGATGATCTATACCTACCTCTACCTTGTCTACCTGTGATGATCTATACCTACCTCCACCTTGTCTACCTGTGATGATCTATACCTACCTCTACCTTGTCTACCTGTGATGATCTATACCTACCTCTACCTTGTCTACCCGTGATGATCTATACCTACCTCTAGCTGGTCTACATGTTATGATCTATACCTACCTCTACCTCATTTACCTGTGACGATCCATACCTACTTCTACCTTGTCTACCTGTGATGATCTATACCTACCTTTACCTTGTCTACCTGTGAAAATCTATACCTAGCTCCACCTTGTCTACCTGTGATGATCTATACCTACCTCTAGCTGGTCTACCTTTGACGATCTATACCTACCTCAAGCTTGTCTACCTGTGACGATCCATACCTACCTCTTCCTTGTCTACCAGTGATGATCTATACCTACCTCTACCTTGTCTACCTGTGATGATCTATACCTACCTCTAACTTGTCTACCCGTGATGATCTATACCTACCTCTAGCTGGTCTACCTGTGACGATCTATACTTACCTCTAGCTGGTCTACCTTTGACGATCTATACCTACCTCTAGCTTGTCTACCTTTGACGATCTATACCTACCTCTAGCTTGTCTACCTGTGACGATCTATACCTACCTCTACCTTGTCTACCTGTGACGATCTATACCTACCTCTACCTTTTTCTACCTGTGATGATCTATACCTACCTCTAGCTTGTCGGCCGTGAACACTGCAATATCGTCGAGCTCCACATATTTTGCATCGGATGGAAAAGTCTTGAATTCAAAATCTGGACCCAAGAAATGTCGCCCGCTTGTATAGACTTTTGTTAAATCTACGCTCCCGGTAGACTTTTGACGCTTAAATCCCATCTATATAAATAACATAATCAAATTAAATCATGTTGCTTTTTCATATTTACTCATAAAGCCTAGGCAACTTATTTGAATTTGAAAAATGTAATTTTTTAAGTTAAAACGATGAAAACCATAAAATCGACACACCTTTTAAATCGAATTGCTTTCGTGAATTTTGATATACTTTAATCAATATCATAACGGTATTCAACATTATTTTAAAGGTCTCATTTTATTATATTTTATCCGCACATTGAAAATTAATTTGTTATTGTTTCATTTCACAGTGACAAGAACGTCAGGATTTATCTAATAAGTTGAATTTCTTCGATGTAAACATTTACGAAGACATATTACAGTATTTGATGCATATTTTCATAAACATTAGAAAAATTAGACAAAAATCTGAAGTGCACACGCGCATTTGTCGATCTTACCTCATGGTAGTCAAGGTAACTGAAACTTCCGGCTACCAGCCCTATAATGATGGCGGCTACTACTGCAATGACGACGATGACGACCTTAATACAGCTTTTATCTGAACCTGAGTCAGCGCAACCCATATTTAGTGAATATCTATGTATGCTCAGTGAAATGGAAAAAAATCCTGAAATTGGAAAAAAAAGAAAATTTAATCTTCTCGTTTTCTTTTGGATTTGTGGTACGGCTTTTTTCATCAATTTCTCGAAAAAAAAAACCCAAAAAGAAAAAAAAAAAGAAAAAAAAAAAAGAAGAAAAAGAAAAAGAAAAAGAAACACAGCGTTAACATGAAAAAAGTACCCCCCCCCCCCTCAAAAAAAAAAAGGGAAACGAAAACTATATCTTCGAATCTAAACTAGAGGGGTTTCATATGCAGGAGGTGTTTGGAGAAAAATAATAAAACGATGAAAAAAAAAAAGAATAAAAGACAGACTTTCTCCTTCCAATGAAGTTTTCATTCGTGCCTTACAATACATGTGCTTATTTTCTGTCAATATTTAATTGAAGTGATAATCATTCGATTAGCCTTTCATTTCCTTTTATATATTATTCTAATGATTTGCGACATCTTTTATAAATAAATAAATAAATAAATAAATGAATAAATAAATAAATAAATAAATAAATAAATAAATAAATAAATAAATAAATAAATAATATAGGAGTATTTATCAATTGATTCATAAATCGATTTCAGAATTTTTCAATTTTAATCACTCAATTTAACTTGAAAAATATTCTTATTATGTCAGTTAACAACATACGAAAATCATAAAAATGAAAAATGTGAATTGTCACGATAATAAATATACAGGCATCGTACACCAGCAAGTATATGGTGAGAGAGATATGCATTTCACCTTTTATGTTTTACCGCTCATTCTAAAACGATGTAAAGGGCAAAAAGGTACCGATAGACATTCAAAAATGATACTCCCTCATCACTTTTCCTGTGCATTTGGGGGGGGGGGAGCAGAGGTCCAGCCAGTGAAATTCTAAAAATTATCATATCAAAAAGAGAATGAGAGTGAGAAAAAAAAAATGCAGATTCGAAAATTTCTTTAGAGAAGTGGGGGAGGGAGGAGGGGGGGGGGTTATCTATTTCTTTCCCAAAATAAAAAAAAATCCATCATTCCCCTTTAAATGTCGCCTTTTACTCCTACTACATCTTCAGATTGTTCATCTTAAATGCGAAGTCCCCTGTACACTTCCAAGTGGACATGTGAGACGGAAGTACAAATGTACAAATAGAAGGAAAAATCCGGATATCTAAATTATACATATTATAATTATATACATGTATACTAGGGATTTCCTTTTCTCGTGATTAGTCATTACATGGCGATCGATACACGGATGTAGAAATCATCCAGCTTTTTAAGTATTTTGAGATTGAATATTAATGCAAAAAATGGAAATAAAAGCATTTTCGAGTTTTTTTACCACCAAAGCGAGGGTTCTTATCTACGCATATAGAAATCCACTTATTCTGTCTCATGACATTGTAAAGGTCTTTATTTTGTATCACGGAATTATGAATATATATTAAGATGACCCCACACTAAATATTTAAGTGAAGGGAAGAAAGCTGGCGAAATAGACTCAGAAACAATTCTTTGACGATTGTGCCCCTTCCCCTCTTCCTTTCTGCCATTAGGAAAGAGGAAAAGAACCGGAATTGTCCCCACACCCAGTATCAACAACCCCATGGAAATATTCAGTCTGCGGAAGTTATGATCAGCCCCAAACTTCTCCTATATCGTCCGGAGAG
The DNA here is from genome assembly GCA_033119305.1 of Pinctada imbricata. Taxonomy (NCBI): domain Eukaryota; kingdom Metazoa; phylum Mollusca; class Bivalvia; order Pterioida; family Pteriidae; genus Pinctada; species Pinctada imbricata. The sequence continues at coordinate 10,180,889 of VSWD01000014.1, read as the reverse complement.
AAAAAAAAAACTGGGGGGGGGGGGGATTGGTTAATATGTGGACATGGTGAAACTAAGATAAGGCAACATCATAATGTAAATTAAAATGAAAGCAGAGAGAGAGAGAGAGAGAGAGAGAGAGAGAGAGAGAGGGAGAGCATTGAGAGAGAGAATTACCTGTAATTATTGGAGAGGTATGTGGCGATAGATCATAGATCAGTACACAGATCAAATATACATGTACTATTGTCTACACATTCCGATCAATATTTTTAAATGCCAATGGTTGATTTTAAAGGTGAGAATAGCATAAAAATCGATCCTGACATTAAAATTAATACGACCAGGAACACATGGTCACATACACATTTACTTACCGAATCGATGGAAATTTCCTTTTGTATTTCGAAATACTCCCTTTAGAATGAGCAATTAGAATCGATGTTTATAGATCGTAACCTTATTATGTACGTGTACATACGTTCGGGTATACACAGGATGAATATGCGTAAAACTATTAACAATCAAACCAAGTCAAAGGTCATATTTGTCGCTAAGAAATAACAATCAACAGAATTCTAACTGGTCTATATTTAAAGGTAATATATCCAAACATTTTAATACCCAGTAAACATGTGCTACTTTAATTTTTTTTTAAATGTCTCGTAGTTTAAGGCTTTTATATGTCGTTGGTTAAGAATGTGACGTACTCGTCCATGCATGTTGTGCCTTACTTTTTTCCCATTTGTACGCAGTTTTGTTGAAAGTGAAAAGAAACGAAATGAAACAAAAGGGGAAAAAAGTAAAAAAAAAAAAAATAATAATAAAAAAATAATGATCAATAAAAATAATTGAAAACGAAACAAAATGAAACTCTACAGCAAAAATTTGAAAAAAAGTCAACAAATTGAAAAAAGAAAACTGACAATACAAAATTTAGTTAACACAAAAATAAAGACTAGAAAAAAAAACCGAACCAAAAAAAAAAAAAAAAAAAAAAACAAACAAAAAACAAAAAACAAAAAAAAAACAAAAACAAAGAAAAAAACCAACGCAATTACCATCCTCCCACCCCTATCCCAAACATGCGATGTATGAAAGTCAATCAAGATTTTTTTTATAACTTAATATCAATATTACTGACTAAATGAAGAATAAACGAAGAAAAGAAAAACATTATATAATGCATGTGTGCATAAATCTGTATCTATATCTATTTCGAGTTGTCTCGCTTCCTATATATTCGAGAGAGAATGAGTTACCAGCTGCTTGCCAGTTCTAAGTGAGAGCGAAGTGGCATATCTATTGGTATAAATGAATAAGTTAATAAATGAATTACTAAATAAATATTAGATAAATAGGTAGATGCAAGTAAATAAGAAGTATATTGTTAGAAAATGGCATTTACATTTACAATCTCGTATTTGCGCCATGAACGCAAGACTTATTCCTTACATTTTCATTCAGAGACATTCAAATGTTAAACATATTTGAAAACATCCTCAGTTTGAATAAAAATTAAGATCTAAATGTTTCACGTGTGTCAATTCTCCCTACCAGTAAGGACAAGAAATGATAAAATATGCGGTTTGATTGGGACTTAATAAAGTTCTATATAACTAAAGTTATATATATGTCCCTGGGTTTGATGTCTTAAATATTTTTTTTTTTATTTTCAAAACGTTATCACGATGAAGTTTACCTTTATATATATATATATAAATTGGAAGAAATGAGAGTAGTCGGCATAAATTCATTTCGGTTGCGCCATCTACATCGATGTTCATATTTACAAATAGACTGTTTTAAAACGTTTTCACAATGGAAAAACCTGTTGTAAATGTTGGTTATTAAACGTTTTCACCATGAGTTTGAACTTTTTATAAAAAAATTGAAGAAAATAAGCCTTATTTTATAAGAGGAATTAGTGCTGCATAAATTAAGTTCGGTTTCCCCTTCCCGCCCCTTACCTCCTCCATCCCTTCCTTCCATCCTTCCTCCCTCCTTCCTCCCCTCCCTTTCACCCTTTCCACCCCCTCCCGCCCCTTCGCCCTCGGGCGACATGATTTTTTTTTTGTGGGTTGAACAAATCGTCATGTCTCCCAATAAATGCATAATATCAACCTGTCATCTGTTCTTAACTGATGCTATTGAATTTGAAGACGTTTAATACTCTGGATATTTTCATCATATTGTTAATATAAAAACAAGAGATATCTTTTGGTCGATTTATGAACATCTTCTACGATGTATAATCTTTATCTATAGAGGCTTTAGGGAAACAAAAGTTGGGATATAAAGTGTATATTTCATCACTGGGGGGTACCTCTCTCCCCCCTCCCTACCCTTACCTCCCCCTCTTTTTCACCCTTCCTTCACCTCCTCCTACCGCCCCTTCCTCCCACCTCTCACCCCTTTCCTCCCTCCTCTCGCCCTTCCTCCCCTTTCTCCCCCTTCTCCTTCCCCCTCTCTCCCTCCTCCTGCCATCTTCCTCCCCCTTCACTCTGCCCACCCCTTAATCACTGTGATCAGAGATGGAGACCAATTCAGATCGGAGAAAGCTTTGTCATGGGATAGAGAGGAATGTCCTGTGTTGAGATTGGGAACAGATCAGATAACCAAAAGCACTGTTCATCCTATCTTAACAAGCGTTTGCTTACAAACGCAAGATTTCCTACATCCGTAACCTATTTTGTGTTAATATAATAAGATTGATCAAAGACAAATTAAGTGTACTTAATTTACATGTCTAGTTATCTTACAATTTATAAGTGCTGTTTGAGAATCATAGAAAGCTATTGGCATTTTTTGATAGGAATCACGACCGATTTAAATAATGACTGTAATGCTTCATTTTCTCCAATACATTATTCACGTTATATTTTGCACTAGTTAAACAGCCACATTGTAAGCTTTCAGGCGCGAAATACACACTGTGTAGGAATATACATCTTTATGTCCTTTATTTCATTCTTGTATGTTTTATACTTCATCGGAATCCACTCAGAATATAAAAAGAAGAAATGGGCATTGCCAATTTGATTCTTAAAAAATAGCCCATCCCCCCTTTTTCCGGTTTTGCGTCTGCGGTGCATTGTTTTACCCCGAGTGACAACGCCACACTTGGTCAGAAAATTGGTATTAATAATATGAAATCCATCGGAGAATTACTTAAAAGAAGAATAGGCCAGGGCGTTTTCGGCATTTAGTTAACAACAGACACAAGTCAATTTTTCAAGACCCTGTTGTTGCAAAAGAACTTTCTGACCTCCATGAAAAATATATCATTGATCCTGCTGACAAAGCGGCAAACAATTTATTATCGTTTGCAAGGCGTACTATTTGATTGCCTAAGAGAGGAACTTGGGTTACATTCAGCACCTGGAAATCCAACTTACACACTTGCAAATTTATCTGTATCTGAAATACTTGACAATCACAAATATGTTCTTGAGTCCTTCAGTATTCACACTGATGACTCTGATCTTGTACTACCTTATATCTACTGGATACCCAAAATGCACAAAAATCCTTACATCGTCGGTTCGTCCAGGTGCTCCACAAAACCTCTTTCCATTTTGCTCACGAAAAACATTAACTCGCATTAAGCAAGGTCTTGAAACATATTGCGAGACAACTTATTCCAGAAATGGAATCAATCAGATGTGGATCCTAAGAAATACTAAGGAACTTTTGGAAAATTTAAAAGCCACCAATTTCAATCATATTACCAGCATAAAGTCTTTTGACTTCTCCACGCTCTACACAACCATCCTACACCAAGAACTCATAAACAGACTTGCCAATATAAGTCGCAACACCTTTCTTTCAAAAAATGGTAATAGGAGATATAAATACCTCGCCATAGGGCGGGAGGATATTTATTTTGTGAAGGAACATTCTGATTCAAACAAAAAGTATACCGAAGACGATATCATCCGGATGCTTGAGGTTTTGATTGACAACATATTTGTTGTGTCTGGAGGAACCGTATTTCGGCAGATAGTCGGAATCCCCATGGGTACCAATTTCACCCCACTGCTTGCGGACTTATTTTTATATTCATACGAAGCTGACTTCATCCAAACCTTGCTCTCGACTGGGCAAAAGCACCTTGCATCTCAATTTCTGAATTTTGCTTCCTGAATGTTTCCTTCAGATACATAGATGACGTGTTGTCCATCAATAATCCGAACTTTAAGTCATCTTCATGGAATCTATCCTTATGAACTAGAGATCAAGGGAACAACAGAGAGCAACAGGTCAGCTTCATACTTGGATATACTTCTATCTTTCGACGCAAGCGGCCATTTGAACACCTCACTGTATGACAAACGTGACGATTTCAGCTTCCACATAACTAACTCCCCTTTCATGAGTAGGAACATTCCGTCTTCTCCTGCTTATGGCGTTTTTGTTTCTCAGCTGATACTGTATCAGGGCATGTTCCAAATATGAAGATTTCATCGTTAGAGCAACACGACTTGCAAGTAAGCTTCTTGGTCAGGGTTATATCACACAACGGCTGAAATCATCATTGAGGAAGTTCTTCTGTCGCTACGGGGATATAAGAAAAGCATACCAGATCCCCCTTTCTAGAATGATCAATGACATTCTACATTGTGATTGAATGGCTGTAGTGATCACTAAACAAGACATACTTACAATGTACCTGATCTGTACATCAAAATGTACATCGAGACAATCGCCGAATTTGACAGGTTTCCATGGAGCTGTTGCGACGGGTGTTGCATGCAATCAGGAGACACTGGCTCTCCCCGGGCACCTGGTCTCACTTCCGAGTGTTGTTCATTCCGGGGTTCGCAGCCGTTCCGATGGAAACTCTCACAAGTTGGCCTTGCCTTCTAGACTTTGATACCGACTAACAATTAGGCACTTCTTAGATGTTTATTTATACACATTAGATAAAAGTGGCATTTTGTATCTCGGATAGAACAATGTTGTAGAAATATTTTTCCGTTTTCCATTGCTTTCTGTAGAAAAAGGCACATTTTAACCCACTTAATGGTATTGTTTTTGATAATGTAACCAGATGTTAGATGCAGATATTCATTTAGTTGATATTTCTACTGAAAAATGTCTTTAAAATGCATGGCGAAAGATAATCGGTTTGAAATTTTCATCAAGAAGGTATAGCGTTTGAACCCTTCCGCATTATTCAAATTTCCCATTCTAAAATTTGGATTTTTTTAGGGCAGATTCTACGTATTATCGTTACAGCTCCTTTGTTACAATGGCGTATGAACAGTTCACGACACTGTGAATGGGGACTATCCGGGGAAAATGGCATCAGAATTATACAGATTCATTTTTTTCGAGAAAACCTTTCAACTACAAGCAGGAACTATTTGAATAACTTTTGCCAGGTTTCTCAAACGTGTTTTCATCTTGAAATGATTAACACATTTTCTTAAAGGGCGTCCGTGGTGTAGTGGTTAAAATACTGATAAAAAGTCAGAGACCTCGCATGGCAACCAAAATGCAAAGATTGGTGGTTCAATGATAGAAATGACAAATATGGATAATGACCATATCCCTGTATACAGCATAAAATCGATAATTCAGGAAATCAGAAACCGAAGGCATACAAACTCAGGATAAAACAGGCACCAAAGCAAACAAACAAAAACCTCCATCACATGAAAGAAGCGAACTCCCGATATGGGAGTGGGACCAGGTGCCCAGAAAGAGTAAGCATCTCCTGCTTGCCTGCATGCAACACCCGCCGCTTCAATTCGGCAGAACTGTCACATCCGGTTACTTCCATTTCGGAAGACAGAGTACAATCTTTGGTTGGGTGGTTCAAATGGTCTATGACAGAATATCATCCACCATTCTGGAGAGTGGGACATCATAGTGTATGACGAGTTCCCCATATCGATCGTAGAACTTCCTCAGTGACTATGTCAGTCGGTCACAAACATATCCCTGACTGAGAAACTTATCTGCAAGACGCCTAGCTCTCATACAAAATCCGTATATTTGGTACTTGCTCTGGCATAGCGTATCAACTGAGATATGAACACGCCATAAGCAGGCGATGAAGGGATGTTGCTACTCAGAAAAGGCAAGTTTGTAGTGCTGGAATTGAAGTCGTCACGTTTGTCATAGAGTGAGGTGTTCATCATGTGTCGTAGGACAACATTATGTCCAAATAGAATGCTGAATTATTTGTCTCTGTAGTTTCTTTGACTTCAAGCTCCGAAGGATAGATACTGCTCAGGTAATCCGCGAATTTTGGATCACTGCTGGTGGACAAATTGTCCCCGAGGGCACTTGTCGAGCAGTCTTTTGCTTAAATGGATAGAACTCAAGAGACCTACAAAGTGGCTGGGGCGTCGCCCACTATAAAAAGGCCCCAACCTGTTGCGTCTACGGACACATACGCAACAGGTAACTTAGGTGTCCCTAGAATTAGCTTACATGACATTAGAGGTGAAACATTTGTAGTTAGTAACAACCACGAGTTTTGGTATAAACATGCAGATGGGTATATTAAAATCAAGCCCTGTAAGATTGAAGTGGTCGATATACTAAAAGAGCACCTATTTTCACCAAGCGATTGCTCAATTTCTAAGTGTGGCATGAAGAACTGCAAAACTTGTAACATCCTAATAACAGACACTTCATTCTCAAGTAATCTCACAAAACAAACATTTAACACGCATAGTTTTGAAAACCTTAACTGCATGACATCTAATGTTGTGTACGGAATAGAGTGCTCACTTTGTGGATTGATTTATGTGGGCGAAACCAAAGGCCAGCTCCGAAAAAGAATGTCAGGACACCGGTCAAAAATAAATAATAAAGGAAGTCAACTCCTTTACCGACATTTTGACCAGGCGGATCATTCTGTTTTATCTATGAGAGTCAGAATCCTGGAGAAAATATATCACCCCACAAACAATCCCAATTTGAGCACACCTCTCCGTCGCAACAAAGAAGAGTTCTGGATAAAAAAATCTTAACACTGCAGCGCCCTATGGGTGCAACGACAACATCAGCACTATAGGAAACTTAACAAGTCCCGGTTGTCAATCGGTAAATGTGACTAGCTTATTCAACAGATCACAAAGAAGACCTCGAAGTCATGGCATTCGAAAATATAATAGGCCTGAGATACATAGTTTCTCCTTCGATGACTTGGTTCCATTTTTGAATGAGCCTCTAGGCCTGCATTATATTCGTACCAAATTATACTCTGTTCCTTTACGGAAGTTACACGAAATCTACGATTATACGAAGGACCTCGCATATACCGATACACGTTCCCCAGAATACAGACTACAAGGAGTCATCTTGGACATTTCTACTTTTCGTTTATTTCAAGCAGTTAGATCAGATTAATCAGAGGAGAAAACAAACCGCCCTTTCATTAAAGTAAGATTTGCAAACAAAGGTATTGATAACTTGAATCTTGGTCAAATTTTGAATCACAAAACTGTCACAGAAAAAATCCCACCATATTTCAAAAGAAAAGAAACTCCTGGTATTTCCTATAAGTACACACCAACAGTTGCATCTAAAATTTACAATTACAAACGATTCCTGCAGTGTATTGATTTAAGTAATCCCTCACTACATCCACTTCCCTGCGAATGTTCTTCATCGGATTTCAACTACTCTCCTTGTGGACACGTTATTACTGGTGACCTTAGTATAGTCAAGAACGACAAGTTGAGAGAATTGTTAAAAAAGGGTCCCAAATACAGAGAAAGTATATCCTTTACATGGAACCAAAATGTCAAAATTATCATGGACTCTTGTGAGGAATATGCAAGACGTTGGGCAAAGAAAGAGGATGTACAGCTCGACACCCTTTCCGAATGGATAAAATCAATCAGAGGGTTACTTTTATCTAGAATTAACCGATTAAAATCAACTGTGAACACCAGATTCGTGTCTATATTTAAAGACCCTGATGTTATCACAGAACTTACCTACCTCCAAGAACATTATGTCATCACACCAGCGGACAAAGCCTCAAATAATTACACATTTACTTGCAAAAAGTACTATTTCGACAGTCTAGTTAAAGAGTTGGGTTTAAATTCGACACATGGAAATCCAACTTACACCCCAACAAACCTTTCTGCCTCTGAAATAATAGATAACCACAAATCAGCTCTTGCTTCCTTTGGCTTCGACACTACCAATTTAGATTTAGATTTACCATACTTATACTGCATACCTAAAATGCATAAGAATCCGTACAAACAACGTTTCATCGCTGGTTCCTCAAAATGTTCTACCAAATCTGTATCGATCTTACTCACCAAAGTTTTATCTGAAATCAAATCTGGGCTACAAAAATATTGTTCGACAGTATATTCTCGCAGTGGTATCAACCAGATGTGGATTTTAAAGAATTCGAAGGAACTTTTAGAACATCTGAAATCCACTCATTTTAGTAGAATCCATTCGATCAAAGCCTTTGATTTTTCGACACTTTACACTACAATTCCACATTCTAAATTGAAAGAAAGACTCGCAAAAATTATAAGTAATGCGTTTACAAGTAAGAACGGTAATCGCAAATACAAATTTATTGTTGTTAACTATGACAAAACCTACTTTGTAAAAGAAAAGTCAGATTCTGAAAATAAGTACACTGAAACAGACATTATTCAGATGTTAAACTTTCTGATCGACAACATTTTTGTGGTGTTTGGAGGAAAGGTCTTCAAGCAAATTGTCGGAATTCCAATGGGTACCAATTGTGCCCCACTCCTTGCCGACATTTTCCTTTACTCGTACGAAGCTGAATTCATTCAATCTTTGGTCTCTGAAGGGAAAAGATACTTAGCTTCTGATTTCAACTTCACTTACAGATACATAGACGATGTGTTGTCCATCAATAATCCAAAATTCGCGGATTACCTGAGCAGTATCTATCCTTCGGAGCTTGAAGTCAAAGAAACTACAGAGACAAATAATTCAGCATCCTATTTGGACATAATGTTGTCCTACGACACTGATGGTCACATGAACACCTCACTCTATGACAAACGTGACGACTTCAATTTCAGCATTACGAACTTTCCTTTTCTGAGTAGCAACATCCCTTCATCGCCTGCTTATGGCGTGTTCATATCTCAGTTGATACGCTATGCCAGAGCAAGTACCAAATATACGGATTTTGTTCTGAGAGCTAGGCGTCTTTCAGATAAGCTTCTCAGTCAGGGATATGTTTGTGACCGACTAACATCGTCACTGAGGAAGTTCTACGGTCGATATGGGGAACTCGTCATACACTATGATGTCCCACTATCCAGAATGGTGGATGATATTCTGTCATAGACCATTTGAACCATCCAACCAAAGATTGTACTCTATATCTTCCAAAATGGAAGTAACCGGATGTGACAGTTCTACCGAATTGAAGCGACGGGTGTTGCATGCAAGCAGGAGATGCTTACTCTTCCTTGGCACCTGATCTCACTCTCATATCGGGAGTTCGCTTCTTTTCATATGGTGGAGGTTTTTGTTTGTTTGCTTTGGTTCCTGTTTTATCCTAATTTTGTATGCCTTCGGTTTCTGATTTTCTGAATTATCGATTTTGTGCTGTGGACAGGGATATGGTCATTATCCATATTTGTCACTTATAATTTTTGCGAGTCTTTCTTTCAATTTAGAATGTGGAATTGTAGTGTAAAGTGTCGAAAATCAAAGGCTTTGATCGAATGGTCTCTACTGAAATGAGTGGATTTCAGATGTTCTAAAAGTTCCTTAATAAAATCAGAGACCTTGCATTGCCACCAAAAAGTAAAGATTTGTAGTTCGAATCCGACAGGTCATCAGTGATGACAAATCTTCTTTTTTTTTCCTCATTTTTTTCGTATTTTCGTTATTCTTGTTATATATTGATTTCAACTTTGTTATGAGTAGTACTGTACGTACACTTTACATGTACTATTTAATTTAACGTTCTCAATGCAGTAGGAGAATAATGATATGCAGTTCTAAAATACGGGAGGGAATCATCAACCAGACCCTGTTGCAGTATCAACAGCAAAAAACCCGATGCGAAAACACAAAGACAAGCACAATAAGAGACGAGAAAGAGACATATGACATAGAAACATCAAACAAATAAAATTTCTAAAACTGGGGTCCTGTAGCATTGAATGTGTAGACGTTTAACATCATATCCCACCCATTCTGCTACGAATTTTTGTACATTTTTGGACATAATAATTTTCATACTTTTTGGCCATATTACATTGATTAGACTGAGAAACACTGACGAGGGTCTAGTACCCGAAACGTGCATGTATGGTCCATGCTGTACATTTATCAGGTCCTTAATGATGCTATTGAATTTGAAGACGTTTAATATTTGAACTACTTGGTGAGTGTCGCTGCTGAAGGTCCAAGAGTTCCCGAGGGCACATGTAGCCAAGTTCGATCAACCTCGGTAGATCGTCTGTCTCTTCAACGCATTTGAAATTTTCTGTTACAACATTTCTTGAAATTTCTAAAACGTGGGTCCTGTAGCATCATATCCCACCCATTCTTCTGCGTCTTTTGGTACATTTTTGAACATAATACTTTTCATACATGTACTTTTTGGCCATATTACATTGTATAGACTGAGGATCACTGACGAGGGTTTAGTACCCGAAATGCGCATGTCTTGTACATGCTGGAAATTTATCACGTCTTAAATGATGCTATTATATTTAAAGACGTTTGATATGTAAATCTCTCGCTTCTGAAATCACAAAAAAAACTTATTTCGTACAAAAGCTTTCCTTCATCGTGTACAATGTAAATGGTACATGTACTAAACTACATACATTCAAATAAATTAACATGTAATGCTTAAGCAAACGATTTTATAATTACATTGTACATGCATTCAACTCGTCTACATGTAACTTGATTAGTAATAGGCTCTCGCCGATTAATTCACTGTTTTATGACGGCTAGGGTTGAGTAAATGAAAAGCACTTTTATTTGGCTGGAAACATCACTGATGAGAATTTAAGGGGTATGGACAAAAGTTTATTGGCCACATTGGATCTGCTGAATTAAGACATCCCCTGCACCCCTTTTGAAATTTGGGGGCCCAACCAAGTTTGTGTATTGTAAGCTTCTCGGCCTACAAAACCTGTAGTTCGCGTTGTGTATTTTACTTAGTCATTTTGTAACTCTAATAAAAAGTCCTGGTAAAGATTTACCGTTTATTAGCATACGAAAGTTACATGTTGATTATAGCTTTATGAGAATGAATCTTATTCTGAAACATACAAAATCATGCGCACAGTATATATTAGGAGCCTGGGATATTTCACAATCATATGGAAATCGCCATCGAAATTCATGACTAAATTGGAATTAAGACGTATAAACAAAGTTGCCTAAACTTAGAACAAATCCTCGCCATTTCGTCTATTGCACCCAGACCTGTGACAGGCGAAGCACTATAGCTTCTATTGCTGTCAAGTGACCTAAGAACACCTCGTATTGACAGACGTAGGGTTACACACTGGCGGGAATGACAATCATTTCTATTACATCAATTTAGCACGTGATCGTATAGTTAATGTTTGAAATTAGAGTTATCTTCTCCTGGACAATTGGAAATATCCCATATACAAAATAAATGGAAATTAATTGAAGATCAAAATACTTAATTTGCATAATTATTGTGGGGGAGAGGCCACATGGTTACACTATTCCCCCATTTAAGGAAATTACCAAGATTTTTGCGACTTTGATGATCAATAAAATAATTAATCAGGATAAACTTCTCACACTCATCTAAAATTTTGATAGACATTATCATCAAATCTGAAATTAGGTCATACTTGGTTATTTTCTAAACGTATGGCCTCGACACCGCAATAATGAACCATTCAACTATTTGCCAACGGGGTCAGTTGGTAAATATTAATCAAAAAACATAGAATAAAACGCATGCAATAAAAAGTCATTGTATTTAGTTCCACTGTTCGTCAGGAGTGACCCGGTCTTTTTCATCATAATAAATGTTCAATCAAAATGTTCATAACCTGTAAAAGAATCACATTTCCAAGGCCAACACGCCACATAAATCAAATATCATTCTCAATGTACAAATGCATGCATCAAACATCAATGACATTTCATCAATAAATGCAATATTATTATAACATATGACATTATAAGCATTACACATTTACTCTGCTTTTTCACTAAATAACACATCACACGGATTCACTTATTCTTCTTATGGCCATCTTCACGGTATGACATCATTTTCTTTGGTTCTTCTCCATCTATGGTTCGTGTCTGGTCCTTCTTCGTGAACTGAATAACCTCCGAGGAGTAAAACGAATAAATTGGACCTCGATGTCATCGTGAAATTGTTAATCATCGCGCGATCATCATCGGTTTTTTCTTTCGTTTTCGTCTTGGGATCACGGTCTCGTCTTCTTCGTCCGGACACATGTCGTATTTTCTCTTTCCTCGACCTCCTTTGACGCATCTTTGCATTTGTGACGTAACCAAGATCTTCCCGTAATCCGGATGACGCCATGCACCCAGAAAAACGACGGGTTATTCATAATCTCATACATTCAGCGTCTTGTTAGAAAGGTCAACAAGTACAAAATAGTTCATGTTCCTCTTTTCGCAATGGCAGATTTAACTCTGCAATTATCGATGAAAAGTGTTCGTATGTTGTAGTGACGGGCTGGTTACACATCCGGCCACACGGTTACATCGTGCACAGGTTCACCTGACGTCACAGCTTCGGGTTTCATCATCGGCTTCTGTCTCTTTGGATTGTCTCTCATTATTAAGCTGTACGCTCATTCGTTTCCTTTTCACAGCAGTCGGTTCCAATAATAACAATATGTATATTATCAATGAGTTAAAGAAGATCCTGACGATAATCTCAACAGCACTCACAATAGAGCACCAAACTGAGCATCGACGGACCCCTAGCAAGCTAGAGGTGGGATCAGGTGCCCGGGAGGAGTAAGCATCCCCTGTTGGCTAGCCGCACCCACCGTCGATGTTCATGCACGAAAATGAAAAGAATATATAAAATATATGCACTGTCCGAGGCCACGTCTAAATAGAAAGTGCTATGGCGACAATGTTAAACGTCTTTTAATTCAATAGCATCATTTAAAACCTGATAAATTTACAGCATGGACCAGACATGCACGTTTCGGGTACTAAACCCTCGTCAGTGATCCTCAGTCTAAACAATGTAATATGGCCAAAAGGTATGAAAATTATTATGTCCAAAAATGTACCAAACGACGTAGCAGAATGTCAGGGAATAATATTCAAAACACTTACTGTCAAACCCCTCGCGGGGAACTTTTTTTACGAGCTCCACACGACAAAGGGCATAAGTGTGACACAAATGAGTTAAAGAAGATCCTGACGATAATCTCAACAGCACTCACAATAGAGCACCAAATTGAGTATCGACGGACCCCTAGCAAGCTAGAGGTGGGATCAGGTGCCCGGGAGGAGTAAGCATCCCCTGTTGGCTAGCCGCACCCGCCGTCGATGTTCATGCACGAAAATGAAAAGAATATATAAAATATATGCACTGTCCGAGGCCACGTCTATATAGAAAGTGCTATGGCGACAGGGAATAATATTCAAAACACTTACTGTCAAACCCCTCGCTTACACTTACTCGCATCAAGTTCAACGGTTATCTGGAAACTGAAGTTTACATAATTTCAGTGTAATGTCCATCACTTGTCTCCTGTTTAATTCTGGTTTCGCGTACAAGTACATAATCTGCATTCAAGGCAATAAATCACGTATATCCCCATGATTCGTATCATTTAGCGTCACGGCACCAAAATGTAATTGTAGCCCTCTCGGGTCTACAAATTCTGGACTCCGTGGATGAATTTTACTTAAGTCATTTTTAGAACTTCGAAATGAAAAGTCCTGATATAGTTTTACCGTTTATTAATATACGAAAGTTACATGTCGGTTATAGCAGTATGAGAATGAATCTTATTCTGAAACATACAAAATCATGCGCACAGTATATATTAGGAGCCTGGGATATTTCACAATCATATGGATATCGCCATCGAAATTCATGACTAAATTGGAATTCAGACGTATAAACAAAGTTGCCTAAACTTAGAACAAATCCTCGCCATTTCGTCTATTGCACCCAGACCTGTGACAGGCGAAGCACTATAGCTTCTATTGCTGTCAAGTGACCTAAGAACACCTCGTATTGACAGACGTAGGGTTACACACTGGCGGGAATGACAATCATTTCTATTACATCAATTTAGCACGTGATCGTATAGTTAACGTTTGAAATTAGAGTTATCTTCTCCTGGACAATTGGAAATATCCCATATACAAAATTAAATTAATTGAAGATCAAAATACTTAATTTGCATAATTATTGTGGGGGAGAGGCCATATCGTTACAGCATCCCCCCTCTCCCCCTTTCAATCACAATATTTTATGATGCCATAACATTGTTTTAAATAGCAACATCTTGTACCATTAATCCACAATTTTTCGGCAAATTTTCTAAATTTTATTTGGCTCGCTACCGCTCGCTAGCTCTTTATAAAGTTTCTGAAGAATTTAGCTATTCTGATCCATCCTATATCCATTTTACTTTTTATCAATACACATGGAAACATTTAACTCAAACTACATAGAATATTATAACATGTACTTATTAATGATAGAGGATATAGAAAATATTTTCTGATAAGTCTATATTTTGCAAAATATAATAATATATTACCGCTCGCCAGACATTTATTCATGTACTTATATAAACAGATCCGAAATTTAGAACTGCACCAAATATATCTAAATTTGTGCATACAGAACATGAAACCCCCATTCTTTATCCCCCTTTTTTGCTGGTAAGAAATATTGGGATGTACTGCCCCTCCACTTTTTCAGGCAGAGATACGCCGTTGTTTCTGTACCTTAACATCTTCATTTCCCCATCTTTCTGAGCAAAAACTGCATCAATATTTTTACGACGACCATTTGAACTTCGTGCATCAATGTTTTTCACGACGGCCATTTGAACTTCGTGCATTGAACTGCATCTCTGCATCTGCATCTCTGCAGAATTCATGATTAATACTAGTCTAATACCTACTTCAATCGTTACTATGATCATATGTCTACAAACATTTGTCCTCCAATTTTGATCATACTTTCTCAAAATTCCTGGAATCTTCATTGTACACACGAGCCCTAGGGCTAGTAGCCTTATACGGTATAATGGAATCCAGAGGCGGATCCCCAGAACGTTGCACATTTGTATTTAGTCACTAATAATTCACAAGACTATCCCACTTTTCTAAGATATATCATGTAAATAATTAATAAATGAATCGCAAACAGTCAAAATTCTAGACTAAGTGAATTACCCAAGGACCTTAAAAGTTTTTATTGTTTATACCTATGTCGAGGCGGATCGTTACGTGAAAATAGCTACCTGTGAAAACCCGTGTTCGAAAGGACCCCGTATCGTATAAACACGAGATTGATAAGATTATGAGACTGTGTACTCAAAATTGAAGGAAAAGGTAAGTTTTAGTAATATTCATGAATTCTTCTTACTAGGTGCAGCAGTGTGGTTCGGTGCATGAATTTAAAAGTTTACTATTTTTAAAATATTAGTGTAATTTTAAGCAGAAATGATGGAAAATGTAGCAATTGAGGAAGAGAATGCTTGGGGTCAAAATAGTTAAAGATTGAGCCTTTACTCAGTGTAAGGATAAAGGGGTAGGGCCACGAGACCCCTAAATCGGCCCTTGATTTTTCTCTTAAAATAAATTTTATGAGGAATACTTGATATCTCTAACAAAAAATGAATATTTACCGCTTTTTATGAAAAGAATAATATCACCAAACAATATGCCATTTAACTGCAATGACGTTATGAAGTGACGTCGTTTTGACATTATTAACAAAATATGGCGAAAATTGCTTGGAATTTTGTCTTTTTTTCGTAGAATTCAATGTGGTCGCATGCGTTAACTGAGATAAAACGTTTATGACAAAAGGATATAATGATAATCTTTCACATATAAATTTTTCATCATAGTTAATGCATGCGGCCATTGCTAATTTAATAGAAATATTGAGTTTTTGCATCAATTTCGCCGAATATTACCTATTTTGGTGTTTTCAAAGGGCTAAAAGGTGTTGATAAAAGCAATGTTTACAAAAGGTAGATTCGTGATTCAGTAGAGAACGTTTCAAAATGTCAAATAATAGTTAAAAATTCTATGAAGTACAATGTTCAAAATTTGTCAAAATTAGGGCCAATATCGGGCTTCGTGGCCCTACCCCAATACAATAAAACACTAAATAAATAACAGTTTGTCCATACCCCTAAATAGTCGAAAACTTGTCTGGTGCATGTATATTGGTTGGAAATTTTCTTCAAGACACTTCTAGGAAAGTTCATTCCAACCACTTTTGATTCTTGAAAAAAAAGAGTTCTGTGATGAAATTAATCACGATGAGTTTTAAAGGATTTGTGATGATTTAGTAAGACTTGTAGGTGATAAAAAGTCCATATGCAGATGTATGAAATGTTCTGAGAGCTAGTACATACTTTCTACTTTCGGTTTGAGAGACACTCACATGTGCTGATTTCAATGCTAAAAATAATAAAAATATCTTTTTGTGGTCCTGCTTGTTTCATTGATAACACCTAGATCAATTAAGAAATGACTGTCTTACTTTTGGTGTTCATGGGTGTATAATTCTGGTTGGTCACGTACAAATTCCGTGAATCGCGAAGCGATTCTCGGTATTTTTGCACGTGTCCAACCAGAATTATACACCCATGAACACCAAAAGTAAGATAGTCATTACTTATATTTACATTTATTTTAATTATCAGTCATTTTTTATTTGCATGCACATCGCTCATTTTCCTTGTAACAGCGTCAAATGTATCTTAACTTTGGTAAATCCTCCCTACATGGATTATTTGAAGGTGACGTCACAATAGCAATCGAAGTTATTGGAATATAATTCTAGTTGCCTAATGGGCGTTCAACAAGGAGAATCTACTGGTAATGTAAATATCATCATATAAATTTGGCATGTATTGAAAGAGGAAGATTTTCCCTTGTAATTGTATAGTAGCAGAATTTCACAGAAAATATTTTTATTTGCTATTTTGAGTGAAAAAGTGAATTTTTGGCCTATTTTGCTCCAATTTCTTCTTTCGGGGGCATGTATTGAATTTATTATCCCTGGGGTTGTATTTACTATTTTTAGATACTTGTATAACAGTTTGATTTTCTTCTTTGACATGAAAATCAAGTATGTAAACAGTTGCTAACGAAATTAGAAATTGATGCGAGCGAAACAAGCCGAACTTGTCCATTTTCACTTCGTTGTGTTCTTATCTCGTCCACTCACATCCAAGTTTGTCAATCGAGTCCTTTACAAAATTAATCCATTTCCGCTTTTGTTGAAGAGTCATTGCTACCTTTCACGTTTTCTGCTATTAGAGTTATAAGACTTAAATTTTCCTTTATCTATTCAATTAACATCAAAGAAGTACCTAAAGTTATTCAGTCTCAAAGTCGAGAAGGCAAGGCCAAATCGTGAGAATTCCCATCGGAAAGGTTGCGAACCCCGGAATGAACAACATTCCGAAGTGAGACCAGGTGCCCGGGGAAAGTCAGCGTCTCTTGATATATAAAATTTGATATGTAGAGGTTGCCAAATAAATAGCCTCTGAAATGCACCTGAATTAGCAGTAAATGTTTAATTGCTTTTTGGATATCGAAATTCTTTCCATAGCATTTGAGCAACAAATTATTCTCCGTATCTCCTCGGACACTATGTTTGTACAAGGTTTAACAATTTCTAAACAGAAAACACTCAAACTGAGGGCAATTCGTGCGTTTGTCGCAACAATAGATAATGTCAGTCAAAAGTATGCTGGAAGGAATAATACTCTGAAGTTTAACATAAGGTATAATCAATAAAGTTTCTTTATTAAAAAGAATTAAAGTAGAGACTTCTTACGATAATGAATTTGGTAACATAGCCGTAAACATGGAAATAAAAACCAAATCTTCGTTTATCCTCAATTCCTTGATAAAAGAGGCAATTCTACCAGATGTTAGATAAAAATATGTTGTATATTGAAATAAAATGACAACGAAAGAATGTAAAATTAAATGGAATAAAAAATAGTTATGATCGATTGCCAAGTTTTTTTTAGAAGGAAATAAAATCTTGATGTTTAAATCGACATTCTTTATCATTCTGACTTTAAATATCAATATTGGACGTTTTTTTTATAACAAAGGCCAGACTTCGATGGTCTCTTTGTTTCACTATTCAATTCGGCATGTTGCATGAACAAGGACGCTGTATAAGAAGAGGATATCCAACAAGACTCGGTTGCATTATTCACAGCAAAACGTAGAAACACAGTATACAAAACAAAGAAAAAATAATAATAAAAAGAGAACAAAAAAAGGAGGGGGACAAGAAACACCAACATTTACCTCTGACAAGTTAGCCTGGAAATCCCGGAAAACGATTGGCTAATAACGGTCACCTGAAGACGTGTTACATCTTATACCGGGTACCTATCCTTATTATTTACGTTGACATCGTAGCGCAATCAGACAATGACGTCCAAACACTTCATGAAATCACCGATGGGGTAAATTTGTTACCTAGTCATCTTCGATAAAACAGCGAATTCATTGGGCAATCGCTGCCGACTTAGGACGGTCATCTGCTACGCCAGTAACAAATGGTTGGGTTATCAGTTATCAGCATGTTGTCTCGAACAACAGAGGGAGTGGAGTCTCTACGTTTGCATCAACACCATTTATCAGAGATAATTATTCCCGCCTCTGACTGTGAGTTTTTCAAGATATTCCGTTAGAATAAGAAAAATGAGCATTATAGGCATCGATTTCTTAATCAGTTGTAAATCTTTTTGTACATGTACATGTATGTTGTATTTCATGTTACAGGGAACTCTTTGCTTCTTTGTCTATTATTCTCACTTTTCTTTGTTTTATGCCTTATGTTATTGTTGCTTTAATTTTGAGTTCACAGTCACGATCGAGTCTTTGGTGCTCTCTATAACCGGTGTGTTCACAATATCTGACTTCTAATTAAAATTTTACAAGCCATGTGAATGCTAAACGTCTTCAAATTCAATAGCATTATTCAAGAACAGAAAAATTTTCAGCAAGGACCAGACATGCACGTTTCGGGTATTTAACCCTCGTCAGTGATCATCAATCTATACAATGTAATATTGCTAAAGAGTGTGAAAATTATTATGTCCAAACATTTACCGAAAGACGTAGCAGGATGGTGGGATATGATGCTGCAGAACCGTGCCTTATATGTCACGTTTTTCTATTTCTAAATCTACATTCACAACTGCCTCTCATCAATAGAATAAAACCTCTATATCAAATGTAGTAAGAATTTATACATGAAAGTTCTACTTACTGAGTTTGATGCGTTGGTTAGTACGACAGTACCCATTTCACCGCTCGGGATCGAAACGAATGGTATTGTGATTGTTTGTATTTTTTCATTTTCTAAGGTAAACTTTACAAAACTGATGAGCCCTTACAGTAGGGTAATGCCTAATAAACCAATCCATATCGTCCATGAATATGAAAAATTCATAGTTTTTGAAAACACTTCAAAAGTTTGTCGACGACAAAAACGTTGTTGATCAACTCTTGAGGTGTTTGCAAAAACTATAGACTTTTCAGGTATATGTAAACGTCTTCAAATTGAATAGCAATATAGTAATATGCAAAAAAAGGATGAAAGTTACTATGTCGAAAAAGTGTACCGAAAGGCGTAACAGAATAGATGGGATATGATGCTACAGCACATCACAGCAATTTAGAATGCGTTGAAGAAACGATCAACCGAAATTGATCGAACTTGGCTACATGTGCCCTCGGGGACTTCTGGTCCACCAGCAGTGACACTCACCAAGTGATATAAATGTAAACGTCTTCAAATTGAATAGCATCATTTAAGAACAGATAAATTGGCAACGTGGACCAGACTTGCACGTTTCGGGTACTTAACCCTCATCAGTGATCCTAGATCTAAACAATGTAATATGCCAAAAAAAGCATGAAAGTTACTATGTCGAAAAAATGTACCGAAAGCCGTGGCAGAATAGATGGGATATGATGCTACAGGACCCACCTTTTAGAAATTTCAAGAAATTTTGATCACAGCAATTTAGAATGCGTTGTAGAAACGATCAACCGAAATTGATCGAACTTGGCTACATGTGCCCTCGGGGACTCCTGGTCCACCAGCAGTGACATTCACCAAGTGATATAAATTTAAACGTCTTCAAATTGAATAGCATCATTTAAGAACAGATAAATTGGCAACGTGGACCAGACATGCACGTTTCGGGTACTTAACCCTCATCAGTGATCCTAAATCTAAACAATGTAATATGCCAAAAAAAGTATGAAAGTTACTATGTCGAAAAAGTGTACCGAAAGACGTAGCAGAATAGATGGGATATGATGCTACAGGACCCACCTTTTAGAAATTTCAAGAAATTTTTATCACAGCAATTTAGAATGCGTTGAAGAAACGATCGACCGAAATTGATCGAATTTGGCTACATGTGCCCTCGGGGACTCCTGGTCCACCAGCAGTGACACTCACCAAGTGATATAAATGTAAACGTCTTCAAATTGAATAGCATCATTTAAGAACAGATAAATTGGCAACGTGGACCAGACATGCACGTTTCGGGTACTTAACCCTCATCAGTGATCCTAAATCTAAACAATGTAATATGCCAAAAAAAGTATGAAAGTTACTATGTCGAAAAAGTGTACCGAAAGACGTAGCAGAATAGATGGGATATGATGCTACAGGACCCACCTTTTAGAAATTTCAAGAAATTTTGATCACAGCAATTTAGAATGCGTTGAAGAAACGATCAACCGAAATTGATCGAATTTGGCTACATGTGCCCTCGGGGACTCCTGGTCCACCAGCAGTGACACTCACCAAGTGATATAAATGTAAACGTCTTCAAATTGAATAGCATCATTTAAGAACAGATAAATTGGCAACGTGGACCAGACATGCACGTTTCGGGTACTTAACCCTCATCAGTGATCCTAAATCTAAACAATGTAATATGCCAAAAAGTATGAAAGTTACTATGTCGAAAAAGTGTACCGAAAGACGTAGCAGAAAAGATGGGATATGATGCTACAGGACCCACCTTTTAGAAATTTCAAGAAATTTTGATCACAGCAATTTAGAATGCGTTGAAGAAACGATCGACCGAAATTGATCGAACTTGGCTACATGTGCCCTCGGGGACTCCATATACGATATGGACTTACTTGCATTGCCCTACTGCAATGTCTTATCAGTTTTATGCAGTATCAATTAAATGATGAGAAAATTACCAAAAACTTCCGTATGGAATCAAAACATCATACGTTTCGATCCAACGCGTTGTATTTGTATATGTATACATGAATAAGAACCATTTTTACAAGAGCCATGTTAGATATGTGCTGCACCGCATTAATTCATTAGAGCGGCACCACCTTAATGAATCATTATTTTACGTTTAAACGCTGTTACTATGTATAAATGTCCTTTGTGATTTGATCATATGATGATCTTCTTTCGGTGCGTGTATTCTTTGTGTTTTTACAGTGGGTGTTTTGGGGATTTGCTGTTGGTGCTGCAACTACGTGTTGTTGGAGATCCCCTCCTTTCTTTTAACTCATTTATCATATGATGCAAATGTAATTTTTCGTCGCCTCCGCCTGTTTGGTCCGCTTCTCCAATCTCATATATGTGTGTGTGTCCCGCCGTGATCACCACAACGTAAACCTGATTCCTTATCTAATAATAGTTTGTTCAATTTAATAATAACTAAGGCACGATCCATTTAATATTCATGATATTCGGGTGGATTTTTTTTGTCGGAGCAAAATTATTTTTTCCTCTGTACTGGGCAAAATGATTTTTCTCGAAAAGTTGGAGCAAAAACGTTTTTTTTTTTCAAACAAGTGTTGTGTATATAAAGGGTGTAGCTTATGTTAATAGTTAGAAATTCTTTATTTCTTATACTCAAATCTCTAAATATTGCGTTATTTATGCAAAACTGTCATTCGTTTCTAAACATAGAGATAAGAATTTTTACATTATTATTTTCAGTTAACAAAGGGTATTAAGGTACATGTAAGAGGTTCTGAGGGGAGAGTCTTCTAGACAAAATTTTAAATCTAAAACTATACATTCGTGGAAAAAATTAAATTCTCATTCAAATCTTGTATATAAAAAATGACTCTATGGTGAACATCCATCCATTGATAGTATTACATTGTGTTGATAATAGAATTAAAGCGGCAACATCCAAGAATATCAAATTGACCGCGCCTGAGAGAAACTTAAAATGCCATTTTGCAAGTTATGAAACCAAATTTTATTGTTATCTTCGTCATGGTTACGGCTCCTAAGAATAACTTGTTGAAAATCAAGGTGTATGACAAATTCATTTTGCCTTTTATTTATTAGGTCTGACACAAATAAGAGACAATCCCTCATTTCGTTTAAGGACAAGACCAGCATGAGGTGCAATTAATCATGAAAACAGCTGACAATTTGTCCTTTACATAATGTAAAATAACAAAAACTTCAGATGCATGCATATATCTATCACGAGTTTAGAATAAAGACGAATATGTTTTTGCATGACCATGGATGTATGGAATTTCCAGTACATAAGTACTGCATCGGCATTTTATGAAAATATAGATGCACAAAGAATGTTATTCCCTGAGACCCGGTCTAACTCTCGTATCGGGAGTTCGTCTTCTTTTCATATTTTGGACGTTTTTGTTTGTTTGCTTTGGTTCCTGTTTTATCCTGATTTTGTATGCCTTTGGTTTCTGATTTTCTGAATTATCGATTTTGTACTGTATACAGGAATATGGTCATTGTCCATATTTGACATGAAACTTTTGAAAGGATCGTGCTTCTTCGAGTATAGGGTATTGCATAAAAACGTTCGTGAGGTAAAAATGTCTTAGATCTAGAGAAACGTGCCACGACGGCTGGTCTAACCTGCAAACAACTGAACCCTCAGTGACCTGGATTTTAAAGACTCACCTTTTTAACTAGAAAATATGTTTTTAGAACACAAGAATGAAACAGACAACTGTGGTATATATATATATATAATACATGTCATAATTTGTGTTTTGTTACTGGTATGCAACACACAGCAATAACGCACTAACGCGCATTACATTTACGATAAATGCACTTGCTGTATGTTGCATACCCGTATCAAAACACAAATTGAGACACTTATTCTCTATTTGAATTGTCAAACTTTAACCTATATTTGAAAGAGTTATTTAGTTTTTACAATGGATTTCCTTCATGTTTTAATGATATGATGCCATTGTTCTCATTGTCTATGTCTATTTATATAATCTTTGTTTTTTTTTCTCGCACATTGGATAGACTGATTCCTCTTTTTAACAGTGCTGGCGTAATAGAATCTAGCACCACTGTGAGTTCCGGATAGAAAAATAGCAGTCGCGAGTGGGATTGACCAAGTCCCAACTAGAGGCACTAATGTGAAGCTTAATA
Source organism: Pinctada imbricata (assembly GCA_033119305.1). Classification (NCBI taxonomy): domain Eukaryota; kingdom Metazoa; phylum Mollusca; class Bivalvia; order Pterioida; family Pteriidae; genus Pinctada; species Pinctada imbricata. The sequence goes on along the minus strand of VSWD01000014.1, from coordinate 10,157,248 downwards.
TTTTCCTCATACATTGAAACCTATAAATCCCTCTTGTTTTTCGCAACAGAACGACAGAACATCATGCAAAATGTATGGGTACGTGAAATAACCTACGTAAGTTTGTCTCTGACGTCATAAAGGAAAATTAACAATGCCGGATCAGAGGTGCGCTACTGAAAAGGGGAATCAGCTTATCCCGTGAGCGAGAATAATAGAATCCATCTCCAGATGTGATCAGTGACAAGGAAATCCAACCCGAGTATCAAGAATTTGCTTGTTCCTCAACGAGGCTTGCCGAGTCGTGGACAAAAGCAATCCTGGACACGAGGGTTGCATTTCCGTGTCCCTGATCACATGTGGGGATTAATTATTTTTCTCTCACTGTCTAAAATAGCTCACAAATGAGGTTTTTATTTATTGTTTTTCATATTGTGAACGGCTAGTGCAGCAATCATATATGGCGTCACAATAACATTACAGTAAAAAGCACTTCCGGAATTGGCTTATCTCATCCTGCATGGTGAGAAACTTTCTTCCTAACGCCTATTTCGCGGACGAATCGGTCTCAAGTGAGAGAAATTCGATCCGGCACCCATTTTTCGACAAGGTTGATTGTTTTTTATGAGGTCACGGACAAACTTACGTGTACATACATTAAGCATGGCATTCAGTCATTCTGGTACGTAAAGAAGAGGACTTTGAAGGCTTCAAACGCTTCGGTTGGGACTTCATCAATCCAACCTCGACTTTTTTTCTATCAGGATCTCAAAATGGTGCTAGGTTATATTCTCCTCGTTTCATGCATGTATCTTTGCATATTAAAACGAAAGTGCTGCATTTCGTATGTTAAAATGTACGATAAATGCACTTGCTGTGTGTTGCATACCCGTAACAAAACACTAATTATGACACTTATTCTCTATGTGTTCCGATATGACTAATGGAACATCATCATGTTTGGATTTTTCTCTGGATCAGTGAAAATCTATATTAATATATTACATGGTAATGAAAGGTTACCGTAATAGTCGATTTGACAGTCTTATATAACATGTGGTCGACCCAGAAATGTCACTTTCTATGAACTTTTTTGATAATTCTTATCTATGGGATAGTACTGAACAATTCTAGCTTAGTTGCCACTCTGGCAACCCTGGCCAAATATATTTATCGGCGGAAATTAGAAATGGCCGCCAATAGCTTTCCACTAATAGGTGAAATCTTATTCTTTCTTTAAATATTAACAGCAAATGTCTGTAACCAACAAAAATTCTCATATGGGTAAGAAAGGCATGCCTTCAGATTTCAACAAAATATTGTGACATGGGTTGACACATCATAAGATATTCGAAAAACGATGAAAAATTTCTTGGTTGCCATGGCAACAGACTTGAGCTTAATTGCCCAAATAAGGTCCATTTTACCCTAAAAATTAGTGGTTTTATAATGTCTGTTGCCAATCCCTTATCATTGCATTATATACAATTTATATTGAAGAAAAAGAACAGGATCTGAGTAAAATTTAGCATTCTTATCATAATTGAACTCAATGTTAAAAATGTCTAAATTTTCATCTTAAAAGGCCATATTTTCAGAAAAAAATGCATTATTCTCAATTTCTCTGTTTTAAGTTTATTTTAAGTGGATGTGGTAAAAAAATTTTACCTTTTTTTCAATTGAACTTTTTTGTAAGGCCAAGCAATGTGCTTGTATTCAGACATGAAATAAAAAAGTGGGCTTTAATTGCGCATGCCCAGGAATTGTTACTTAACTTAAATCATTTTTACCATTTAAAAGATGTAAAAATCCTTTTTGAAAATCTTGTTGATAGAATTAAGAGAATACAATTTTGTTTGAATACAGTATCATCACATTTAATTATTTTTGTATCTTATTTCCAAATAAAAAGAGAATAAGGTAGGTTTAAATTTCCATAGCATCCCCAATTTTTCCCTTAGCAACAGAATAAAAAAAATCATGTAAACAGTCATGAATACAGTTTGGGAATGAACAATGGAGAAAGTAGAAAATTGAGTAAGCCTTCGAAGAAAAATCCATACCTTGCATAACCTTTTCAACAATTTGATTTTTTTCTCTGTATGTGACATAATAATGCCAATTTAGTCAGTGTCAGACAGAAAAGTTGTGGATAAAAGAGAAGTAAGAGATACTCGTTGTGCCTTTCTTTTCAAGATATTTAATTCAGAAATAGAGCAAAGGTATATATCGGTTAATTAATGTGCAGCTAGCGACATCTGTTCCGGCACACTTCTACCTGCATCTATACCAGCAAACATTCTACATATATATGTTCTGCAAGCCGCAACCCGTCTTGCCATCTCCTGCACATATAGTGCCGCTAGCTGCAACTACCTCACATACGTTCCATATACACTTACATGTTTTAACACTTGTACATGTTATAAAATTAGCCACTAGTTTTTGCACCATTGTTGATAAAATTTTGGAACGGATGTTAACTTAATTACAATTACAAGTACTATACAGACTTCATGTCAAAAAGAATTTTCCCCGACTGTAAACAGTTGTTGTACTGCTTTACTGAGCACGAATTTTAAAAGTACATGAAAATAATTAATATCAACGTTCAACAGGTCACAACATGTTGTATACAGTAACTGTAAAGTTTCTGCAAGTTAATGCAAAATGCAGGCATTTTCTTATATTCCTTTGAAATGCTTTTAAGTACCTTCTTTTTCATCTACATGCATAATGATTGAATCCAGCTTCATGACTTCTCATTTTAATGCATTCATCACTCTGCTGTTGGTGCTGTTGGAGATCCCCTCCTTTCTTCTAAAAGATCTGTATTCCATTTTCACTTTTCAGTCAATTAGTTGAATTAAACAATCATTTGAAGTATCAACAGATTTTACACAGACTTCATTCAGTATCAGTATATTTTTAGTACATGAATAAAGGGAGGAGATCTCCAACAAGACCCCGTTGCAGCATCAACAGTAAAACACCAAAACACCCGATGCAAAAACACAATTATGAAAGACGAGTACAGCAAGAGACTACACATAAACCGACGACACCAATGGGCAACGGGTGCCGACATTGGACGGCCATTTGTCACGCAAGTAGCAAATGGTGTGGTTATCCTGGATTTCGTGCGCACAACCCTCTAACTTCTCCAATTACCCAGAGGTCTCGAAGACCGTACAATTGTAGTGTAAAACAACCTCCTCACTGTAAGATGACCTCACACAAACAAGACCGCGAAACGCAGAGGCACCAGAAACACAGATGAATATGTAAATGGATATAAAAAGAGGGCATGTGTAATACAGTCTGTTCTCTGCTGGCTGTAGCGAGCTCATGTATGTAATCACTCGAGGAGTCCGACTGACATTCAGAGAGGACAGGTGGTCGGGGCCCTGTCTTCTCTTAAGAGGTTTGGACAGGGCCCGTCATGGAGTCCCGTCGTCACAGTCAGTCAGAGTGCAAGTCTCAAGGATGCGCTTGTACAAGACTGTAGATTGGTCAAGTACCAAGCCTAGTGTCCGTCTGGTGACATTACGATCATATCCACGGTATAAAAGGCGTTTGATGATTCTGACGCATTTTCGATGGTTATATGTGTAAACGTCTTCAAATTGAATAGCATTATTTTAGAACAGATAAATTGGCAACATGGACCAGACATACACGTTTCGGGTACTATGGTTATATGTGTAAACGTCTTCAAATTGAATAGCATCATTTTAGAACAGATAAATTGGCAACATGGACCAGACATGCACGTTTCGGGTACTATGCTGCCTACCTTTGATCCTTCTAATTTTGTTTACTTTATCACCATAAAAGACAGGTTGTATAATACCCAAAGTAATGTACTCTGTTGCGTGTATAGATCCGAATGTGGCACATCTCTTCCCACTTGACTGTTCTTAACTTAAAAGCTTAACTGTCTTTGGCTGTGACTTGTGCGTGTGACTTATACAGTAACATGCAGCTATTGGCACGTACTTTTTTGTTTTTGTTCCAAAAATTGCAGCTAGCTTCAAAGCAACTTGGATAAACTGGAAATGATTTATAACTTTAGCGTATTAACTGAGGTAAAAAATTTAAAGATGTTTATATACTTAGTTTCTTAATGTTCTTTCGAATAATATGAGTTTTGAATCGAATTCCTATATCAAATGTGTTTTTTCATGGGGGGGGGGGGGGTCGAAAGTGCCCTTTTCTGAGCATAAATCATGAAAAATTGGAAATAATTTATAACTTTAGCATATAAACACATATCAATAATTAAAAGATGTTAATATACTTAGTAATATATTCTTATGTTCGTTCGATTGATGATGAAAATTTAATTTTCGAAACACGTGTCTGGCGCATGAGATTTGCTTTGAAATTTTCTTCAAGAAAGTATAGAGTTAGAACACTTTCGTATCTTGTTGCAGTTTGTAGCACTTAAAATGGTTCCCCGTGACTTGATGTTAGTGTATAAAATACTTCTTTCCAGCTCTGAACAGATTATATTAGTATATGCTACAGAATCGACCCTACAGGAAATTTGGAAAGGCGCATTCTCTGTAAAGTAAATGTACAAATTTAAATTTTTAGAATAAAACTAGAGGGTGCTAGTAAGATGAATTTAGGTGGCATATGAAAAGCACTTTTCTGGAAGTAAACTGATGAGAATTTAACATTCAAAACAAGTGTCTGGTGCATGAAAATTGGTTTGAAATTTTCTTCAAGAAGGTAAAGAGTTGGATCATTTCCGTATTTTTAGTGTGACTAGGTTTACTTGTGATGAATCTAGAATGGAACAAAAGTATTTATACATGTAAGTCAACATAAGGCTTTTCATATACAATTAAACCTATAGGGAAAATTATCTATGTTAAACGTCTTCAAATTCAATAGCATCATTTATAAATGGATCAATTTGCAGCATGGACCAGATATGCACGTTTCGGGTACTTAACCCTCGTCAGTAATCCTCAGTCTGAACAATGAAATATGGCCAAAAAGTGTGAAATTATGTCCACAAATGTACTGAAAGATGTAGCAGAATGGATGGGATATGATGCTATAGGACCCATGTTTTAGAAATTTCAAGAATTATAATACCAGAAAATTTTGAATGCGTTGAAGAGACAGGCGATCAACCGAAGTTGATGTCAGGAATACAGATCATGCAGCAATCCTACAATAACTTGACCTCTGTGAATTCCTTTTACAGACTATTTTTCAAATAGGACAAACGCTTAAGTATTTGACATGATATTTGACAATGCATATGCCCTATTATGTGGGTTCTTGTTTAAAGTAGAATCTTATGACCCTTTTTAAAACATACCGTATTTGTAATTCATTTTTAACCTAAAACTGAAAAAAGATTCATCACTTCTACGGTTTGATAATGTGCAATCTATGTAAAACGAGGATGTGTAAGCTCATACCGATAAAAAGAAATTGTATATGGCTTAAACCACATTTTGGATCACAAGATGCACCACAGATTTTGGTAACGAAATGTGCATATTGAAGTGAGGAGTCATTCTATGGCATTTGAAGCCCCTTATTGGATGTGCTACATTTGATATATCGAGTAATTAGTACATTTTACACGGTAATAGGAAACTATTTGGTGGCCATTTAAATTTCCCCCGATATGCAGAGCTGCTCTTCAAGCACGTGTCAGCTAAAACAACCAAACAGCAAAATAAATGTATTCTAGGAACATTGCATCTACAAATAAGATGTCTTTCAATAACTTTTTATTGAAATATACAAATTGTACCGAAATGAGGTTGAAATATGACGAACATTTTGAATTAATAGCCCTGGAGAAACTAAAATAATACAAATGACATCGAAATGGGTTTTTTGACCTTCAGAACCCCTTAATCTGTAAAGAAATAATTCAATTTCATCTACTGGTGGAAGGCATTCGGCGGCAATTTTGAATTTCCGTCTATAAAGAGTTGGCCAAGGTTGCCAGAGTGGCAACATAGCTAGAATTGCTCAGTACTATCCAATAAAAAGAATTATCAAAAACAGTTCATAGGAATGTTAAACGTCTTCAAATTCAATAGCATCATTTATTAACAGAAAAAATTTCAGCATGGACCAGACATACACGTTTCGGGTACTAAACAGTCAGTGATCCTCAATCTAAACAATGTAATATGGCCAAAGAGGGTGAAAATTATTATGTCCAAAAATGTACCGAAAGACGTAGCAGGATGGTTGGGATATGATACTACAGGACCCACGTGTTAGAAATTTCAAGAATTCTGGTAACAAAATTTTGAATGCCTTGAAGAGACAGACGATCAACTAAAGTTAAAGGACATTTTTAGGTTCTGAAATTTTCAAATCGACTATACCGGTAATTGGGACACCCATTTATGTCATCCTGATACCTAAAATCACAGCACAATTATAATGTAAAATCTAATTAGAAATTTTTTAACCCATTTGCATATCGAAAAAAATTAATACTTTAAATGTAACGATCCCTTACATTATACATTGCTCTCTATGGGAAAAAGCTATGTTTTCTAATAATATTCAAGAGAATAATCAAATTCCGCCGAAAAATAAAAAGTTCACCAATTAGTTTTTCTTCGATCAATATTTTTTCTTTATTCTCATCAAGGATAGATAACCTTTGAAATATTTCTTATTTCGATATCTTCTAGGCTAGCTAGCACACCAATTTTTAAAAAAAATCGTATGACTCAGAATTTGTTTTTTTTTTTTTCAAAATGATGAATACGCCTGATATCAATGCTTTTGTATTGATTTCCTTCACTTCTCATTGAACACCTTAAGGAGGTATTGAACACTTGGACGCCAAATTCAATTTTTCTCAAAATTTCTGAAATTATATATTACTTGTCTGTCCTTGATTATACAAAATTATATTTGGTTCTATCGACAGGAAAATTTTCTATATGACTTTGAAATATGCATTTTTCAAGGTTACAGTGAATTTCTTGATGACGTCATAATATTAAAAGTATCATTCCAGTTCTCGTAAAGCTATTGGGAATTAATTTTAATTTAGGTACGAAAATCTTCATAAATGTATTGCACTTACATATGGAAAAGATGAGATGAATTGTGCTTAATACAAAGGTAGGATACTGGAATAAAATATGACACTATCGCTCAAAAAATTGAAATTTCGAGCCAATTGACTGTAGTTGATAGCCAATTATTAGGAATCATGTGGATGAATCTTTGTGAAAAACTAACAAATGGGTCAACAATGTCCAGAATTGATTTCATGATTAAATGTGAAAAATTGAATTTAGGATTAAAATATTACAAAGCTTTATATTTTCCTATTTTTCCTTCCAAAATCGTTCATTTTCAATGAAGTGACATCCGCTTTCCTGTAATGTAAATTTGTCAACGAATTAAGCGTGAGAAAGATTGAACTTTTTATTAACACATGCAAAGTTTCAATGCGATACGTTTGGTATTGATGATTTTATTGCATTTTGAATGCGAGGGTTTGTGACGCCATTTTTCTCGATAACGTCCAAATGACGTCGAGGTTTGCGCATGGCTAAATCTCCCAAAGTCCACAATTTTGAAAATCGCCATAATTTTTTTAAATGACGCCGGAAATTATTCAATTGTAAACGTCTTCAAATTGAATAGCATCATTTAAGAACAAATAAATTGGCAACGTGGACCAGACATGCACGTTTCGGGTACTTAACCCTCATCAGTGATCCTTAATCCTAAATCTAAACAATGTAATATGCCAAAAAGTATGAAAGGTACTATGTCGAAAAAGGGTACCGAAAGACGTAGCAGGATGGGTGGGATATGATGCTACAGGACCCACTTTTTAGAAATTTCAAGAAATTTTGATAACAGAAATTTAGATTGCGTTGAAGAAACGATCAACCGAAATTGATCGAACTTGGCTACATGTGCCCTCGGGGACTCCTGGTCCACCAGCAGTGACACTCACCAAGTGGTATAAATGTAAACGTCTTCAAATTGAATAGCATCATTTAAGAACAAATAAATTGGCAACGTGGACCAGACATGCACGTTTCGGGTACTTAACCCTCATCAGTGATCCTTAATCCTAAATCTAAACAATGTAATATGCCAAAAAGTATGAAAGGTACTATGTCGAAAAAGGGTACCGAAAGACGTAGCAGGATGGGTGGGATATGATGCTACAGGACCCACTTTTTAGAAATTTCAAGAAATTTTGATAACAGAAATTTAGATTGCGTTGAAGAAACGATCAACCGAAATTGATCGAACTTGGCTACATGTGCCCTCGGGGACTCCTGGTCCACCAGCAGTGACACTCACCAAGTGGTATAAATGTAAACGTCTTCAAATTGAATAGCATCATTTAAGAACAAATAAATTGGCAACGTGGACCAGACATGCACGTTTCGGGTACTTAACCCTCATCAGTGATCCTTAATCCTAAATCTAAACAATGTAATATGCCAAAAAGTATGAAAGGTACTATGTCGAAAAAGGGTACCGAAAGACGTAGCAGGATGGGTGGGATATGATGCTACAGGACCCACTTTTTAGAAATTTCAAGAAATTTTGATAACAGAAATTTAGATTGCGTTGAAGAAACGATCAACCGAAATTGATCGAACTTGGCTACATGTGCCCTCGGGGACTCCTGGTCCACCAGCAGTGACACTCACCAAGTGGTATAAATGTAAACGTCTTCAAATTGAATAGCATCATTTAAGAACAAATAAATTGGCAACGTGGACCAGACATGCACGTTTCGGGTACTTAACCCTCATCAGTGATCCTTAATCCTAAATCTAAACAATGTAATATGCCAAAAAGTATGAAAGGTACTATGTCGAAAAAGGGTACCGAAAGACGTAGCAGGATGGGTGGGATATGATGCTACAGGACCCTCAGGATACAGGATACTCAAATGTGTATATCAATCAGCGTATCAATTGTTTTGAAAAAATTAAGACTGAACTTTTCATAGGAAGTGAGAAAAAAAATAATGTTGCCGCCATCTTGGTGTTCAAACCCTCCTTAAAAGGATGTGTGCACAGTTTATCAGGATAAAAGAAAGGAGGGAACTGAACTAGACCCGGTTGCAGTACCCATTTCAAACCACCAAAACTCCTGATGGAGTCCCTAACATGATCCATTTTGATATAATTCTACTTAGCGTTTGTAAAATATGATTATAAAAGGGACATGCATGTACACGTTTTGCAAGTTATGAAACCAACCGAATTTTCTTGGTATCAGCGTCATCCTAAGGACTTTTCTTTATTAATTTTTTATACAAATTAAGAGTCTATGACAACATGATTTAAACGTTCAAATACTTGGTCATACACAGATCAAGGACATAATGTGATTTCGTTTTAAGTCATTGTCATATAGAGGAGCTATTGAATTATCAAAACAGCCATTGATATAGTCTTGAAATTATAAATTAATGTTATGCAACAAAACATTCTCCTATAAGCTTAAAAACATAACTCTATCAAGATTTGAAAAAAAAAAGAATGATAAATCGGCAGTTCTGCACGACCAGAATCAAATTAGGGATTTCCTGTAAATGACAGTTTTAGTGCATCGATGTTTTCTGAAAATTTAAATTTTCAAAATGTCACCAATAAATGACAATTGTTTGATAGAATGGGTTATTATGACGATTTTCTTTTTCTTTTATCTATAAGAATAGTAATGACCATTATGTTTCAGTGATCGGTCTGATAGTATCCGTCTATTTGCCCCTCCTCGCTCCACTTTCTCGTCTCATGTAAGCTTCAATATTTATCCAGTCTCACGAGACGTTTCTATTCAATTACTTATTTTCTCTCAAAGAAAATAATGGAATAGAAACAACGAGTAAGACGGGCGAAATATTGAACTTCAAGGTAGTTTGTTCTGGGCGGCATTCTCACAGCATCATCCATATTTCATAAATGATATTTTAATTTATGATAGCATTGGCCCCTTGCCGAAAAGGATGATAGTAGTTAACAAAAGGAAAATAAACGTGAAGTTTATTGTAAGAACAGAACAGAACATCAGATAGATAAGTTTTGTCTGAATCGATATTTTTATTTTGAAAGAAGATCTAAGCGATCAAAAGTTTAGAAAATCCAGAAACTGCTCGTAAGTATTTTTGTGAAACTGGCTGCAGGTTTTGTAAAGATGAGTCCTATCTTTTTCATAAATCTTATATATATTTTTCTGTCAAAAGAAATACCAATTTGTTTTTCAGATCTACAAATAAGATAAATTATGATCTATTTCATAGAAGAAATTGCTCATTTCAGCCGTTTTGATTGATCAATAAAGACTGCTGGCATTTTGTTCAAGGACATTTCAATCTATTGACTACTCGACAGACAGACGGACATATGGAATGTAGGATTACTTGACTGATTTTATCTCCGGCCAGTCGCATAGCAGTCATGTGTGCTTGTCTGCTAAATCACCCACATTTTTATGCAAGGAATATTCACTTAGCATTAAGATCATTCTCTCAGAGAACTGTTGAAAGGCCATTTTTGCAGAGCTTTCGGTGACTTCATCACCTATTCATATAAACCCCATTCTGTGCTCACAATGAGGTCCTACAGGCCCCTGTTTTAATTTATGAAAAATATCCCCTTATTATGCCCTAGCTACGCCTCTGTCGGAACTTAGATATTCTCACTTCCATTGTAGTGCTACAAATAACTCTAAAAGTGAAACAAAATGTATCAGGAAAACAGAACGTGTATAGAGTGTCCTTCAAATTCTCTGTTGTTGTGAAACATGTACATGACATTGTAATTACAAAACTACAGGTCAATGAACGGCTTTTTTCATAATTGAAATGACATTTAGTCAAAGTTTTAACAAATAACCTGTACTTTCGTCAATTAAGACGACAAAAAAGCCTTGGCAATTGAACCATCGCGAAGTTTTGTGCAAGAAACGGAATTAATTTAGGCTAGTAATGACACATTTATTAAAATGAATGCAAAATATTCCATGAAACTAAGCAGGGAGCAACAGGACAAGAATAAAAATATTTTAGATTTTTACTAAAAATAATACCCAACGAATTTGTGAAATTAAGGTTAATACTTGGTCATGACGACAAAAGATTAAAATCTGTCACAATTTGCATAATGGCAATCTTTCAATTGTAAAACATAACAGTAGGTACTTTATATCATTCCATTGGTATTATTCAAAAAGAGTTTAAATAGAAAGTATCAATAGAATTGCTATTTATTAAGGAAATGACTGTCTTACTTTGGGTGTTCATGGGTATATAATTCTAGTTAAAATGTGCAAGTGCCCAACCAGAAATATACATCCATGAACATCAAAAGTAAGACAGCCATTTCTTATATTTACATTTATTCTAATTATCGGTCATTTTCATTTGCATGTATATCGCACAGCTTTGCCTGTAACAGCGTCAAATGTTTTAAACGTTGGTAAATTCTCCCTAATTGCAAAACTTGAATTGACGTCACAATAGCAGTCCAAGTTATTGGAATATAATTCTAGTTGCCAAATGGGCGTTTAACATGGGGAATCTACCAGTAATGTAAATATTTCTTTTTGAAAGTTATTTAAAATCTAACGACAGATTCAAGGCTCGACCGAGACTCGAAGCCACCGGTCACTCTTTTTGTCTGAGCTACTTGGTTGTCTTGTCTGCAGGGTTGTCATCCTGGAGATCCTTCCCTTTTCTTGGGTGTATAACTTGGTGGGAAGCATCCATTTAATGAAAAGGAGGTTATCTGGAGTACATTCGTCCTGCTTTTTGCTTTATGGCCATGCACATTGATGAATCGGTTCGAAATACACAAAAAATGGTAGGAGACTATGTAGTGTGGTGTAATAGGAGAAAATTCGTAAGGCAAAACATAAAAAATCCTTGGCAGCCATGTTACATTTTTGTTTAAGTATTCGCTCAAGACTAACGGAGTGCATGCTCGTGGAGTTAGTGGAGTTATTGTGGATATATCGTGGAGTTCTTTGCGTCGATTGCAGAGGATAAGTCGAAAATATAAAAAGGCTGCGAAAAAAAAAACAAAAAAAAAAAAAAAAACAGGACGCTGAACCAATTGCTTTGGTTGATTTATCTGCGAGTCTTTAGTCTTTAGGTGTGCTAGAAGATTTTAATCACCTAAATTTCCTGTTTTTACTAAATTTTCCCTCTATATTCAATTGTTTGACATATTTATGTTATTCAGACGCCGAGGTATTCATAATTTATTGTGGTTAAGCAAATTTAGGTCCTTTTGTCATGAAATGTACAAGGAGGTACATGTAATTTGAAGAGAACAGAATCAGTTACACACAAATATAGTTATTGGTTTAAATACCACAATATTTTATCTTATGTTGTATGCGATTCTGTCTTCTGTTATCAATGGCTCAGCTTAACCGAAGTTCAAGTTCACTATTGCCGACGTCACATAAATATAAATGTTCATGAACACAACCATGTTTGGGGTTTCGATCCAGTTCGAATTAGAAAAAGTTCATCAAAGGATCCGAGTTATCGAGCATAATTTTTTTTTTTCTGCATCTGCTTTTCAGAATTTGTTGTAGCTATAAATGAAGGAATTAGCCAAGGTCATCAGTCATGTTCACGATCTATCTAAAACAAACTGGTTATCACGTGCTTTACTTGTATACATGCATTGCTGACTTCTCTTTCGCAGCAAATTTACAAAACTCCATGAAACCTAATGTAAATAAGAAAGGAAGGTAAAAATGTATTCTTTCAATTCATTTCTCAAATTGGATCCTTTCAACATTAATATTCGACATTGGTTATGTTTAGCTGATGCAAATATTAACTTCTTTTCTGCAGCTGTTGTACAGAAAGAAGTTCCTCTACTACGTGTGAGCCGAATAAAATTCGACCCTTTGGCTATCTAGCGCTAAGGTTGGCTAACTTCTTCTCCGCAACTGCAGCACAGAAACGAAGGAAATTCAACTAATAAGGTGTCATAAGTCCATACCGATTACCCATTGGTTTCGTTTGTTTATGTCTATTTTTAATGTTTTGTATTTTGATGTATCCCCCCTTCCCCTCCCGTATCTTCCTTTTCATGTCCGCTCTATATGTATGTTTTCGCACAGGTGTTTTGCTTTGGATACTACAACCGATTCTTGATGGAGAAGCCCACGTTCTTGAAATTCATTTTCATGTTTGTCTCATAAGATAGTCTGAGGTGAAATAAATAATCTAAATTATAAATGTATTTTATTTATGATTCAAAATACATCGTCTGTAAAAGAATTGTTTCTCTGACATTACAGCATTACAACATACCAAGTCTGTTTTTAAAAATCTTATTCATATTTTATCAAAATCATAATGTTCTTAATGAGTCATAGATCTATAACAAATTTCTAGAAATTTTATAATCCGTTTTATGACAAGAGATTCAAAGAAGGGTTAACTTGAAATATACATACAGACAAAAGTTAAGCAACAGCGAAATTGTTTTTAATGTAAAATGATGGTTTGATAAAGAATATTTGGAAATTATGTATCATGACATAGATCTGACCTTTGACGAAGATAATATTACTTTATTTAACATAATTGTATTATGCAACTTTTTTAAAATCGGGAACGAAATGAGGACGGGTATGATTTTCAAGAATTCAAGTTAGACATTAAGTTCAAGGAATTGATATATCTTGTAGAATTCGCTGTTCAGTACGGTTGCAATGAATAAAATTGTTAATCTGATGGAATTCAAAACTGACTTTGTATTAAAAATACTGAAATAATGTTAATTATCCCTTAAAACTTGGGAGTAAATGTCTTTGAAAAAATATCGTGTCAAAAAATCGCGTTCGTGAAACCGGAAAAGAAGTTAGGCGCATAGGTACCGGAAAAACCAATTTTTGTATCACACAAACATTAAGACCATGAATAAGATATTTTGGGGTTGTATTTTTATACCTATCGTTTTTATCAAAGAAATGAAGTTTGACAACGATATCTTTATGTTTTTTTTCTGTATTTTCTTTAAGATAACACCTTTGTTGCCACTATTTTCTGGAATGTTATACTCAAACCTAGTATCAATATCAATCTTCACTTAGGACAACCACCTGCCAAAATGTCACTTCCGGTTAAGAGATGAATCCGTCGAATCGTAAATTTTCTCTTTTTATTTCAAAATTAAAAACCAGATGTGACCAAATTGCGGAATAATTTGGCTGAAATTTATCTTTAACATCATTGGACATGGAATATAGAGCAAATATGAGTTACAAATGTCTTTAACGGGAATTATCGGAAATTTGTTAACAAGAGCGATTGAAAGAGGGTAGTTGGGAAAAACCACAACCGGAAGTCGACTGAAAGAATATAATTCTATTTTTTTTAAAGAAACCCAAATTAGATTTGTAAATATTGAGCCTAATCTGGTTTATCTCTTTTTCAAGTACCTGTTACCCTATTTTTCAATACCTCTCTTCAAACTTTATTCTACATTATTTTCCCTCAAAAATACCTTCTTTTCATTTTAGGCTCTCACCAAGCCAAATGTTTCAATTTTGATATCATTTTAGTGTTATATGTTAGCAAAAGGTGTGAAAGCATCTACAAAAGAATTGGTATTTGATATATTTTACGAAAACTTCTCGGTGCCATCGTTTAAAGTGAAATAATTCCGAAACACTGCGGTGTTGCTTAACTTTTGTCTGGATGTATACTTTCAAAACGAAATAGAGTCAGTATATATAAACAGTATACATGTACAAAAATTTAAAACTCATCACGCCTTAAATGAGAAAAAAGCAAAAGAAACCGAAAGTAAAAAAGAAATCCTTACACGGAATACCATATTAACGTTACTTAAGTATAATGTATAGTATAATGTATGAAGGCCTTAAATAATTGCATGTTAAGTTTGAAAAGGTCAAGGGAGAACACCACCTTGTATCTCGTGATCATAGTTGGTCAACAGAAGTAATTTGCATTTCATTTAATGCATTATTAATAAAAGACGTTACAAGATATTAAATTGCCTATCCAAACTCCATATTAATGTCAGATTCTATTGGTTTAGTGAATATAAGATTTTCATTTGTTATGCATCTATTTGAATACTTTTTGAATATCACAATAACAGATCTTAAACAGTGTCGATTCCAACCTTTTAATTATCATATTGAAATATACTGACTCCCAAAAGAAACGTTATATATAAATGAATTGAAATAATTTCATACTTACAAACGCACATTTATGATTTTGTTTGATGATTTAAATTCAGATCATGAACAGCAAATGTTCAGTTCATTACATGACTATATCACAATACTATGTGCTAAAAGCAAGGATCGCATAAAGAAATCACAAATCTATCCATTTTGGGGAAATTCCATTGGTTGCTTAGGACACCAAGTCTTGATTCCGTTAAATGCAAGTATCACTAGTACCACAAGTACCGATACTACTAACATTAGTTCTATTGTTGGTGCGTTTACGCTACTGTTGAGTGAGCGTAGAGATATTACGTAGATGTCAAGCCACCTTAGTCAATGGTGTTTTAACACGTCTTAGAGGCCGATTATTAATCTAATAATCCTGTAATAGCTAGCTAAACAAGAAATAATGATTTGCGTTACTACATTTCAAAACTCATCCGGTACGTTAGAGCCTGTAAAGATGTTTTGGATTTTCATAGTAGAAATTTATGAGGGTAAAGTACCCGAAACGTGCATGTCTGGTCCATGTTGCCAATTTATCTGTTCTTAAATTATGCTATTCAATTTGAAGACGTTTACATTTACAAATTACCAAGAAACTTTTAGGTCAAAATTTTGCCTTTCACCAACTAATAATGACTTTCTGGAATTTTTACAAAAATAAGTGTCAACTTGTTTTGAAATTCAGACCCATACAAGCCACAGAGTATATTACTTTGGGCATTACACAACCTGCATTTTATGGTGACATAATTAAGTAAACAAAAAGGATCAAAGGTTGACAGCATAACCATCGAAAAGGCTTCAGAATCATAAAACGCCTTTTAAACCATGGATATGATCCTCATGTCACCAGACGGACACTATGCTTGGTACTAATCTACAGTCTCTTAAGACTTGCACTCTGACTGACTGTGACAACGGGACTCCACACGGGCCCTGTCCAAAACACTTTAGAGAAGACAGGAGCGCAACCAATTGTCCTCTCTGAATGTCAATCGGGTTCCTCGGGCGATGACATACATTAGCTCGTTACAACCGGCAGAGCACGGTTTGTATTACGTACACCCTCTTTTTAAATCAATTTACATATTCATCTATGTTGCTTGGGCTCCAGCATGTTTGTGTGTGGTGAGGAGGTTGTTTTTCACCACAACTGTACGTTCTTCGATATATTTGGGTTATCGGAACAGTAGGAGGGTTGTGCGCACGTAATCCAGGATAACCACTCAGTCTGCTCCTGACGTTGCAGATGGCCGTCCTAAGTTGGCACCGATTGCTTATTGGTTTATGTGTAGTCATTGATGTTTGATGTTTCAATGTGATTTGGAGTTTATTGTACCATTTCTGTCTCATTCTGTGCATGTCTGCTTTGTGTTTTTGCATAGGGTGTTTTTAATTTTTGCAGTTGGTTCTGCAACCCAGTGTTGTTGGAGATCCCCTCCTTCTTTTCGAAATTACGTGACAACTTCAGACTGACGTTGACCTGCTCTAACATTCCGACTGCTTGACGTTGCTGTTCTTTGATTAATTTTGACATTTTGTTGAGCCAGCAATTTTGAAAAAAATTGTTTTGTTACATCACATTTTATCGAACACATTGTTTTATTCACATGGATTCAACAAATATATCTTGGTACTGTGTAGTGGAGTAATTATACTTACAAAAAATTTACTCCAAAAAAATCCATATATAGTGTATTTCAAATATTGATTGAAAATGTTTTAGAATACAACCATATATCTTTTCGTTTGGGAGTAATTATATAGATGTGCTATCGCAAGAATTGAGTGCACCATATGTGCATTTCAGAAATCGAAAGAATGTGAATATATAAAGAGCAAATTCTAAACATGAGTTTAAATGTCATAGAAAAGGACCCGCACAAGAGGGAACGTAAACATTGCTAGATCCGTTATGTATGACTCTCTCTTCCGCATAATTAATATAAACACTTATTTCCTTGCAATGTAGTGCAGTTAAAATCGTTCCCCGTGACATTGCCGGATTCTGAAAATAAGAACACTGAAACAGATATTATTCAGATGTTAAACTCTCTGATCGACAACATTTTTGTGGTGTTTGGAGGAAAGATCCTTTAGCAAATTGTCGGAATTCCAATGAAGACCAATAGTGCCCCACTCCTTGCCGACATTTTCCTTTACTCGTAAGCTGCATTCATTCAATCTTTGGTCTCTGAAGGTATAAGATACTTAGCCTCTGACTTCAACTTCGCTTAGAGATACATGTACATAAACGATGTGCTGTCCATCAATAATCCAAAAATCGCGGATTACCTGAGCAGTATCTATCCTTCGGAGCATGAAGTCAAAGAAACTACAGAGACAAATAATTCAGCATCCTATTTGGACATAATGTTGTCCTACGACATTGATAGTCATATGAACACCTCACTCTATGACAGACGTGGCGACTTCAATTTCAGCATTTATATATACAAGCTTTTCTTTTCTGAGTAGCAACATCCCTTCATCGCCTGCTTATGGCGCGTTCATATCTCATTTGATACGCTATGCTAGAGCAAGTACCAAATATACGGATTTTGTTCTGAGAGCTAGGCGTCTTTCAGATAAGCTTCTCAGTCATGGATATGTATGTGACCGACTAACATCGTCACTGAGGCGAAATATTGAAGCTAATCTCATGTGCGTTTGTTCTGGTCATTCCCACAGCATCATCCTTATTTCATAAATGATATTCAAAAACATATAATAGCATTGACTCCTTGCTGAAATGGATGATCGAAATTAACAAAAGGAAAATAAATGCGAAGTTGACTAAAACAACAGAACATCAGAAATATTAGTTTTGCCCGAATATCAGATATCAATACCAAATTGTAAAATCCGTAGAATCAATTATTGGGTACAATGTATACACACACGTTGAAACATGACACTAAGTTGTGACCTGTGCCAAGTTACACAAATGTTCTTATGGAAAAATTCAGGAATTTTCGTAACTTTCTCACTAACTCATTTAATGAAACGTTCAAAAGATTTTTTTCTATTTCGACTGAACTATGTTTTCTAATATCATTTATACATACTATATCTAAATTAAGAAACAAATATCGAAATTTTATTTTGAAAGAAGAACTTAGCAATCAAAAGTTACGAAAATTCCAGAAACTGCTCCTAGGGTTATTTGGGAAACAGGATGCAGATGAGTACCATCTTTTTTATAAACCTTATATATATTTTTCTGTCAATATTGATATCTAAAGAAATACCATTTGTTTTTCAGATCTACAAATAAGATAAAACATGCTATCTTTTATAGAAGAAATTGCTCATTTCAATCGTTTTGATTGATGAAGACTGCTGGTATTTTGTTCAAGGACTTTTCAATCTACTGGCTTACTCGACAGACAGACAGACGGACATATGGAATGTAGGCATACTTGAATTATCTTATCTCCAGGCAGTCGAGTAGCCACCATGTTTGCTTATCTGCTAAATCATCCCCATTTTTTGCAAGGAATTTTCACTAAGCATTAAAGATTATTCTCTCGGAGCACTTTTGAATTGCCATTTTTTTTTCAGGGCTCTCGGTGACGTCATCACATATTTACATAAACCACATTCTGTGGTCTCAATGAGGTCCTACGGTATCATGTTTTATGAAAAATATCCCCTTCATCTTGCCCTAGCTTCGCCTCTGTCGGAACTTAGAGATCCTCACTTAGTATGGTAATGCAACAGATAACTCTAAAAGTGAAACAAAATGTATCAGGAAAACAGAACGTGACTAGAATGACCTTTAACTTCTCTCTTGTTGCGAAACGTGTACATGACATTGTAATTACAAAACTACAGGCCAAGGAACGTTTTTATCATTAAAAGGTCATCCAGTCAAAGCTATAACAAAAAACCTGCACTTTCGTCAATTACGACGACAAAAAAGCCTTTGCGATTGAACCATCGCGAAGTTGTGTGCAAGGAACGGAATTAATTTTTGGCTAGTAATGACGCATTTATTAAAACGTATATGAACTAATCAGGGAGCAACAGGACAAGAATAAAATTATTTTAGATTTTTACTAAAAACAAGACCCAACAATTTTGTGAAATTGATGTTAATACTTGGTCAGGCGGACAAAAGATTAAATTCTGTCACAATTTGCATTATGTCAATCTTTCAAGTGTTAATCATTAAAACAGTAACTGTAGGTAATTTTTATGATTCCATTGGTATTTTTCGAAAAGGGTTGAAATAGAAATAGAAAGTATCAATAGAATTGCTATTTATCTCTTTTTGAATGATGTTTAAAATCTAACGACAGATTTAAGACTCGACCGGGACTCTAAGCCACGGGTCACTCTTTTTGTCTGAGCTACCTGGGTGTCTTGGGTGACTCACTTGGTGGGAAGCATCCATTTTACAGAAGGGAGGGAATCTGGAGTACATTCGTTCTGCTTTTTGCTTTATGGCCATGCATATTGATAAATCAGTTTGAAATACACAATAAAATGGTAGGAGACTTTATGAACTATCTATGTAGTGTGGTGTTATAGGAGAAAATTAGTCAGGCAAAATATTAAAAAAAACCTTGGCAGCCATTTTACCATTTTTGTTGACGTATTCGCTCAAGACTAACGGAGTGCATGCTCGTGGAGTTAGTGGAGTTACTGTGGATATATCGTGGAGTTCTTTGCATCGATTACAGAGAAAAGTCGAAAATGTAAAAAGGCTGCGAAAAAAAAACAGGACGTTGAACAAAGCGCATTGGCTGACTTATCTGAGAGTCTTTACTCTTTAGGTGTGCTAGAAAATTTTGATAACCTAAGTTTCCTGTTGTAACTAATTTGTCCTATATATTCAATTGTTTGACATATTTATGTTAGAGCTTGAAGTCAAAGAAACTACAGAGACAAATAATTCGGAATCCTATTTGGACATAATGTTGTCCTATGACACTGATGGTCACATGGGCACCTCACTCTGTGACAAACGTGACGACTTCAATTTCAGCATTACAAACTTTCCTTTTCTGAGTAGCAACATCCCTTCATCGCCTGCTTGTGGCGTGTTCATGTCTCAGTTGATACGCTATGCCAGAGCAAGTACCAAATATACGGATTTTGTTCTGAGAGCTGGGCGTCTTTCGGATAAGCTTCTCAGTCAGGGATATGTTTGTGACCGACTAGCATCGTCGCTGAGGAAGTTCTACGGTCGATGTGGGGAACTCGTCATACACTATGATGTCCCACTCTCCAGAATGGTGGATGATATTCTGTCATAGACCATTTGAGCCATCCAACCAAAGATTGTACTCTATATCTTCCAAATGGAAGTAACCGGATGTGACAGTTCTACCGAATTGAAGCGACGGGTGTTGCATGCAGGCAGGAGATGCTTGCTCTTCCTGGGCACCTGGTCTCACTCTCACATCGGGAGTTCGCTTCTTTTCATGTGTTGGAGGTTTTTGTTTGTTTGCTTTGGTTCCTGTTTTGTCCTGGTTTCGTGTGCCTTCGGTTTCTGGTTTTCTGAGTTGTCGATTTTGTGCTGTGGGCGGGGATGTGGTCGTTATCCATATTTGTCATTCAGACGCGGAGGTATTCATAATGTATTGTTGTTAAGCATTGTTAGGTTTTTTTTGTGATGAAATGAACAAGGAGATAATTTGAAGATAGCGGAATCAGTTACGTACAAATATAGTAATTGATTTAAAAATACCACAATATGTTATCTTATGTGGTATGCGATTCTGTCTTCTTTTATAACTGGCTCGGCTTAACCAAAGTTCAAGTTCACTATTGCCGACGTCACACAAATAAGAAATGGTCATGATCACAACCATGTTTGGGTTTTTTGATCCAGTTCGATATAGAATAAGGTCATCAAAGGATCCGAGTTATCGAGCATTTATTTTTTCTGCATCTGCCTTTCAGAATTTGTTGTAGCTATAAAGGAAGGAATTAGTAAAGGTCATCAGCCATATTTATGACATTGGAGGTCTATCTAAAACAAACTGGCTATCACGTGCTTTACTTGTATAAATGCATTGCTGACTTCTCTTTCGCAGCAACTTTACAAAACTCCATGAAACCTAATGCAAATAAGAAAGGGAGGTAAATATGTATTCTTTCAATTAATTTTTTAAATTGGATCCTTTCAACATAAATATTCGACATTGATTATGTTTAGCTGATGCAAATATTGACTTCTTTTCTACAGCTGTTGTACAGATTCTTACTTAATCTTACAGAAAGAAAATCCTATACTACGTGTGCGCCGAATAAAATTCGAACCTTTGGCTATCTAGCGCTAATGTTGGCTGACTTCTTCACCGCAACTGCAGCACAGAAATAAAAAAAAATATACTAACAAATGAGTTAAAGAAGATCCTGACGAAAATCTCAACAGCACTCATAATTGAGCATCGACGGACCCCCAGATAGCTAGAAGTGGGACCAGGTACCAATTATTCGAACAAATGAGTTAAAGAAGATCCTGACGAAAATCTCAACAGTACTCACAATAGAGCACAATTGAGCATCGACGGACCCCAAGATAGCTAGAGTGTTTAACGTCTTCAAATTCATTAGCATTAATTTAGAGCAGATAAATTTACAGCACGGACCAGACATGCACGTTTTGGGTAATAAACCAATAAATAAATCGTCAGTGATCCTCAATCTAAACAATGTAATATGACCAAAATCTGTGAAAGTTATGTCCTAAATATACCGAAACAAATAGCAAAAAGGCTGGGATATGATGCTACAGGACCCAGGTTTTAGACATTTGAGAAAATTTTGTATACAGAAGTTTTCAAATGCGTTTTAAGAAAGAGGTGGGACCAGGTGCCCGGGGGCAGTAAGCATCCCCTGTTGGCTAGCCGAACCCGCCGACGATGTTTAAGCAAGGAAATAAATACAACATATAAAAATCACGATGTCATAAGCCCGTACCGATGACCCATTGGTTTCGTTTGTTTATTTGTATTTGTAACAGGTCTGTTTAATGTTTTGTGTTTTGGTGCATTCTTTGTCCTATTTCCGTATCGTCCTTTTCATGTCTGCTCTACATGTATGTTTTCGCACAGGAGTTTTGCTTTGGGTACTGCAACCGATTCTTGATGGAGATGTCCACGTTCTTGATATTCATTTCATGTTTGTCTCATAAGATAGAGGTGAAATGAATTATCTAATGTATTTAATTTATGATTCCAAATGCATCGTCTGTAAAAGAAAGAAATGAAAGAGTATGAGTGTTTCTTTGACATTACAACATTACAGCATATCAAGTCTGTCTTTATAAATATTATTCATATTTTATCAAAATCATATTCTTCTTTATGAGAAATAGATATAAAGAATATTCAAGAATTTTTACAATCCATTTTATGACGAGAGATTCAAAGGAGGGTTAACTTGAAATACTTTCGAAAGGAAATATAGACAGTATAAACAGTATACATGTACAAAAATGTTGAAACTCATCAAGGCTTAGAAAAGGAACCAAAAAAAAAACCCCAAAACAAACAAACAAAGCAAAAGAAACCGAAAGTAAAAAAAATTCTTACGCGGAAAACCATATT
The DNA here is from genome assembly GCA_033119305.1 of Pinctada imbricata. Classification (NCBI taxonomy): domain Eukaryota; kingdom Metazoa; phylum Mollusca; class Bivalvia; order Pterioida; family Pteriidae; genus Pinctada; species Pinctada imbricata. The sequence continues at coordinate 10,134,482 of VSWD01000014.1, read as the reverse complement.
TACGTTACTTAAGCGTAATATATGCAGATCTTCAATAATTCCAAGTTAAGTTTGAAAAGGTTAAGGGAGAACACCACGGTGACCTTGTATCTCGTGATAATATTTGGCCAACAGCAGTAATTTGCATTTTATTAAATGCATTATTAATAAAAGACGTTACAAGATATCAAATTGCCTATCAAATCTCCATATAAATGTCAGACTCTATTGGTTTGGTGAATATAAAATTTTCATTTGTAATGCATTAATTTGAATACTTTTTGAATATCACAATAACAGATCTTAAACAGTGTCGAATTCAACCTTTTAATTATCATATTGAAATATACTGATTCCCGAAAGAAACGTTATATATAAATGAATTGAAATAAATTTAATACATACGAACGCCGTTAATCTAATAATTTTTGGATGATTTATATTCCCGTCATGAGCAGAACATTTTACGAATCAAATGTTCATTTCATCACATGACTATTACGCAATGTCTTTGCTTAAAGCAAGGATCGCATACAGAAAATCACAAATCTATCCATTTTTGGGAAATTCGATTGCTTGGTCAGGACACCTAGTCTTGATTCCGTTTTATGCAAATATCCAACCAGTATCGCTGACATTTGCTCTATTGTTGGTGCTTTTATGCTACTGTTGAGTGAGCCGTAGAGAGATTATGTAGATGCAACGTCACGTTTGTCAATGGTGCTTCAATACGGTCTAAGAGACCGATGATTAATCTAATAATCCTGTAATAGCTACAATGTAGCTAAACAAGAAATGGTGATTTGCGTGACTCGAAATTACGCGACAACGTCAGACTGACGTTGACCTGCTTTAACATTCCGATTGCTTGACGTTGTTGTTCTTTTATTAAATTTGACATTTTATGGAGCGAGACATTTTGAAAAAGTTTGAATTTTTTTTGTTACATCGTATTCAACAGGTTGTTTAATTCACTTGAATTTCACTAATATACATGTATTTTGGCAATTCTAGCTCGTGCGAATCATGGAATATAAATACTGGCGTTCTGGGTAAGTAAATGGCGCAAAGTGTTGTGTAAAGTGACGTAACTACACTTACAAAATGATATCAAAAATTGGTCGAAAATATTTTTGAATAGAACCATGTAACGTTTTCTTTGGGAGTCAGTATTTATACTGAGCAAAAACGTAAAGTTCCCCTATTTTGACAGGCTACATAATATACAGATGAAACGTCAATTTCCTCGAATTAGTGATTTTTATTCAATAGAAATTAATACACTTCCTATTCATTACATTGATATAGAATGCATTGATTCGTGTCGAAATAGAGAGTTTTTGCCTTCTAACGGAAAATGCTACGCTTCTTTGTTGACTTCCTGACATTAAAATCAATTCAAAATGCAGAAAACATAAAGCGTAAAAATCAGTAGAATGACGAAAAATAAGGAAATTCAAGCTTAAAATACACCGGAAGTCCTATAAAGCCCATCCATTCCACGTTGTAAGGATACCTAAGAAAGTGCATGGACGAATACAAAAGATTTACTCGATTGAAACAAGAAATATTGGAACTAGATGAGGTCAAATAGTCATAATACCTTTGAATCAAACCATTGATGATGAAGTCACGTTTTCGTCAGTTTATCAGGAACTTGACAAAATCGAAATCAAGAAGATCATACAGTTTATCTCTTGTTTCAAAATACTTTTTTGCTCAGTATAGATGTTCTATCGTAAGAAGTAAGTGCACCATGTTAGATGACCACACACAAACAAGACCGCCAAATGCAGTGGCCCATCAAGACAGATGAATATGTAAATGGATATAAAAAGAGGGCATACGTAATACAGTCCGTGCTCTGCCGGCTGTAGCGAGCTCCTGTATATAATCATCCGCGGAGTCCGACTGACATTCAGAGAGGACAGGTGGTTGGGGCAGTCTTCTGGAAAGAGGTTTTGGACAGGGCCCTTCATGGAGTCCCATCGTCACAGTCAGTCAGAGTCAAGTCTCAAGAATGCGCTGGTACAAGACTGTAGATGGGTCATGTACCAAGCCTAGTTTCCGTCTGGTGATATTAGGATCATATACACGGTATAAAGGCATTTGATGATTCAGACCCATTTTCGATGATTATGCTGTCTATCTTTCTGTCTATGTGGTGGGCTTCTCGGTCGGGGATGTGTTTGTGACCGACTGGCATCGTCACTGGAGGAGTTCTGCGGTCGATGTGGGGGGCTTGTCATGCACTATGGTGTCCCACTCCCTGGAATGGTGGGTGATGTTCTGTCATGGACCATTTGGGCCATCCAACCAAAGATTGTACTCTATGTCTTCCGAAATGGAAGTAAACGGATGTGGCAATTCTACCAAATTGAGGCGGCGGGTGTTGCATGCGGGCAGGAGATGCTTGCTCTTCCTGGGCACCTGGTCTCACTCCCATGTCGGGAGTTCGCCTCTTTTCATGTGGTGGAGGTTTTTGTTTGTTTGCTTTGGTTCCTGTTTTGTCCTGATTTTGTATGCCAATCAATATTATTTCTTTATTTTCATTAAGAAGAAATAACCCTTAAACACGAACCTTTTCAAAATATTTCTTATTTCGATATCTACTTGGCTACTACAACAATTTCTATAATATCATATGACCCAGTAAAATATTTTAAAAATGATGAGTACGCATGATTTCAATGTTTTTGTCATAATTTCCTTTATTATTCATTGAATACGTTAAAAGGATGTGTGCACAGTTTATCAGGATAAAAGAAAGGAGGGAATCTCCAACTAGACTCAGTTGCAGTACGTGTACCCATACTAAAACACCAAAACACCTGATGAAGTCCCTAAAATGATCTAATGTGCTATGATTATAACACGGACATACATGTAAGACGTTTTGCAAGTTATAAAACCAACCAAATTTTCTTGGTCTCTGCGTCATCCTAAGAACTTTTCTCTATTTATTTTTGATAGAAATTAAGAGTCTATGACAACATGATTTACACGTTTAAATAATTGTTCATACACAAATCAGGGACCAAATGTGATTTCGTTTTAAAACATTATCATATAGAGGGGCTATTAAATTATCAAAACAGGTCTTGATATAGTCCTTTATGTCAATTAATGTCATGCAATAAAACATTATCCTTTAATCATAACTCTAACAAGATTTGAAAAAATGATGAATCGATAGTTTTACAAGACCAGAGCAATTAGGAATTTCCTGTAAATGACAGTTTTAGTGCATCTACATATTTTTTTCATTTTTTCTGAATATTTGAATTTCCAAAATATTACCAATAAATGACAACTGTCTGAAAGAATGGGTTTTTCGAATGAAATCTGTTTCTTTTATCTATAAGAATAGTGTTGACCATTATGTTTCAGTGATTGGTCTCGTTTTAGCATCATCCTTATTTCATAAATGATATTCAAAAACAATTATAATAGCATTGACTCCTTGCTGAAATTGATGATCGAAATTAACAAAAAGAAAATACATGCGAAGTGTACTAAAACAACAGAACATCAGAGGTATTAGTTTTGTCTAAATATCAGATATCAATACCAAATTGTAAAATCCGTAAAATCAAATACTGGGTACAAAGTATACACAAACGTTGAAACATGAACCTAAGTTGTGACCTGTGCCAAGTAACACGTAAGTTCTTATGGAAAAATTCAGGAATTTTCGTAACTTTCTCACTAATTCATTTAATAAAACGTTCAAAAGATTTTCTATTTCGACTGAATTATGTTTTCCAATATCAGTTATACATACTATACCTAAATTAAGAATCAAATATCGAAATTTTATTTTGAAAGCAGAACTAAGCGATCAAAAGTTACGAAAATTCCAGAAACTGCTCCTAGGGTTATTTGGGAAACAGGATGCAGATGAGTACTATCTTTTTTATAAACCTTATATATATTTTTCTGTCAATATTGATATCTAAAGAAATACCATTTGTTTTTCAGATCTACAAATAAGATAAAACATGCTATCTTTTATAGAAGAAAATGCTCATTTCAATCGTTTTGATTGATAAAGACTGCTGGCATTTTGTTCAAGGACTTTTCAATCTACTGGCTTAATTGACAGACAGACAGACGGACATATGGAATGTAGGCATACTTGAATTATCTTATCTCCAGGCAGTCGCATAGCTACTATGTATGCTTGTCTGCTAAATCATCCCCATTTTATGCAAGAAATTTCTACTAAGCATTAAAGATTATTCTCTCGGAGCACTTTTGAATGGCCATTTTTTTCAGGGCTCTCGGTGACTGCATCGCCTATTCACATAAACCACATTCTGTGTGGTCTCAATGAGGTCCTACAGTATCCTGTTTTATGAAAAATATCCCCTTCATCTTGCCCTAGCTTCGCCTCTGTCGGAACTTAGAGATCCTCACTTAGTATGGTAATGCAACAGATAACTCTAAAAGTGAAACAAAATGTATCAGGAAAACAGAACGTGACTAGAGTGTCCTTCAACTTCTCTCTTGTTGCGAAACATGTACATGACATTGTAATTACAATTCTACAGGTCAATGAACGTTTCTATCATTAAAAGGTCATCCAGTCAAAGCTATAACAAAAAACCTGCACTTTCGTCAATTACGACGACAAAAAAGCCTTTGCGATTGAACCATCGCGAAGTTGTGTGCAAGGAACGGAATTAATTTTTGGCTAGTAATGACGCATTTATTAAAACGTGTGCAAAAATATTCCATGAAACTAAGCAGGGAGCAACAGGACAAGAATAAAATTATTTTATATTTTTACTAAAAACAAGACCCAACAATTTTGTGAAATTGAGGTTAATACTTGGTCAGGAAGAAAAAAGATTAAATTCTGTCACAATTTGCATTATGGAAATCTTTCAAGTGTAAAACATTAGAGTTGCAATAGAAAGTATCAATAGAATTGCTATTTATCTCTTTTTGAATGTTGTTTAGAATCTAACAACAGATTTAAGGCTCGACCGGGACTCGAATTCACAGGTAACTCTTTTTGTCTGAGCTACCTGGGTGTCTAGGGTGTATAACTTGGTGGAAATCATCCATTTTACAGAAGGGAGGGAATCTGGAGTACATTCGTTCTGCTTTTTGCTTTATGGCCATGCATATTGATGAATTGGTTCGAAATACACAAAAAAGGTTGGAGACTTTATGAAGTCATCTATGTAGTGTGGTGTAATAGGAGAAAATTAGTCAGACAAAATATTAAAAAAAAAACCTTAGCAGCCATGTTACCATTTTTGTTGACGTATTCGCTCAAGACTAACGGAGTGCATGCTCGTGGAGTTAGTGGAGTTATTGTGGATATATCGTGGAGTTCTTTGCATCGATTACAGAAGATAAGTCGGAAATGTAAAAAGGCTGCGAAAAAAGCAGGACGTTGAACAAAGCGCATTGGCTGACTTATCTGCGAGTCTTTACTCTCTAGGTGTGCTAGAAAATTTTGATAATTTAAGTTTCCTGTTGTAACTAATTTATCCTATATATTCAATTGTTCGACATATTTATGTTATTCAGACGCCGAGGTATTCATAATTTATTGTGGTTAAGCAAAATTAGGTCTATTTGTCATGAAATGAACAAGGAGATAATTTGAAGATAGCGGAATCAGTTACGTACAAATATAGTTATTGATTTAAAAATACCACATTATTTTATCTTATGTGGTAAATGACTCTATCTTCTGTTATAACTGGCTCAGCTTAACCAAAATTCAAGCTTACTATTGCCGACGTCAGCACACAAATTAGAAATGTTCAGGATCACAACCATGTTTAGGTTTTTCGATCCAGTTCGAAATAGAATAAGGCCATCAAATGATCTGAGTAATCGAGCATATTTTCTGCATCCGCCGTTCAGAATTTGTTATAGTTATAAAGTAGGAATTAGCCAAGGTAATCAGTCATGTTTATATTCTTGGAGGTCTATCGAAAACAAACTGGCTATAACATGTTTTGCTTGTATACATGCATTGCTGACTTCTCTTTCGCAGCAACTTCACAAAACTCCATGAAACCTAATTCAAATAAGAAATGAAGGTTAAAAAGTATTCTTTCAATTCATTTTTGTGTCGCCTGCGAAGCAGGATCACTTTGTCCGTTGTCTGTCTGTCTGTCTGTCTGTCTGTCTGTCCGTCTGTCTGTCACACTTTGGTGTCGCACCCCACAACTTTTGATTGGTAAATGATAAGACTTTGGTATTTCACATGTGTATTCCTTGTGACAAGACCTTTCTACACATACCATAATTTTTTACCTCATGACCCTGACCTAGATATTTGACCTACTTTTCGGAAAAAAATATAAAATTGGCTATATCTTTTCATTGGTAAATGATAGGGCTTTGATATTTAGCATGTGTATTTCTTGTGACAAGGCCTTTTTACACATATCATAATTTTTTACCTCTCGACCTTGACCTACATATTTGACCTATTTTTCAAAAAATCTAAGATTGATTACATCTTTTGATTGGTAAGTGATAGGACTTTGATATTCCACATGTGTATTCCTTGTGACAAGACCTTTCTACACATATTATTATTTTTGACCTTTTCACCTCGACCAAATATTTGACCTATTTTTCAAAAAATCTAAGATTGACTATATCTTTTGATTGTTAAGTGATAGGGCTTTGATATTCAACATGTGTATTCCTTGTGACAAGACCTTTTTACACATATCATATTTTTTTTACCTCTTGACGTTGACCTAGATATTTGACCTATTTTTCAAAAAATCTCAGATTGACTATATCTTTTGATTGGTAAGTGAAAGGGCTTTGAAATTTCACATGTGTATTCCTTGTGACAAGACCTTTCTACACATATTACTATCTTTGATCTTTTGACCTTGACCATATATTTCACCTACTTCTCAAAAAATCGAAGATTGACTATATCTTTTGTTTGGTAAATGATAGGGCTTTGATATTTCACATATGTATGTTTTGTGACAAGAACTTTTTACACATATCATAATTTTTGACCTCTTGACCTTGACCTAGATATTTGACCTATTTTTCAAAAAATCTAAGATTGACTATATCTTTTGATTGTTAAGTGATAGGGCTTTGATATTTCACATGTGTATTCCTTGTGACAAGACCTTTCTACACATATTACTATCTTTGATCTTTTGACCTTGACCATATATTTCACCTACTTCTCAAAAAATCTAAGATTGACTATATCTTTTGTTTGGTAAATGATAGGGCTTTGATATTTCACATATGTATGTTTTGTGACAAGAACTTTTTACACATATCATAATTTTGACCTCTTGACATTGATCTAGATATTTGACCTATTTTTCAAAAAATCTAAGATTGACTATATCTTTTGATTATTAAGTGATAGGGCTTTGATATTCCACATGTGTATTCCTTGTGACAAGACCTTTTTACACATATCATTTTTTTTTTACCTCTTGACCTTGACCTAGATATTTGACCTATTTTTCAAAAAATCTAAGATTGACTTTATCTTTTGATTGGTAAATGATATGGCTTTGATATTTCACATATGTATTTTTTGTGACAAGACCTTTCTACACATACCATACTTTTTTAACTTGTGACCTTGACCTAGATATTTGACCTCCTTTTAAAAAAATCTAAGATTGGCTATATCGTTTGATTATTAAGTGATAGTAATATTTCACATGTGTATTCCTTGTGACAAGACCTTTCTAAACATACCATAATTTTGACCTTGACCTATATATTTTACATACTTTTTAAAAAATCCCCTTTCTACACATACCATAATTGTTGACCTCGTGACCTTTACCTAGATATTTGACCTACTTTAAAAAAAAGCAAGATTTGCTATATCTTTTGATTGGTAAGTGATCGGGTTTTGATATTTCATATGTGTATTCCTTAGATTCCTAGATATTTGACCTCCTTTTCAAAAAAAAATATATTGGCTTTATCTTTTGTTCGGTAAGTGATAGGCTTTGATATTTCACATGTATATTCCATGTGACAAGACCTTTCTACACATACCATATTTTTTTTACCTCGTGACCTTGCCCTAGATGTTTGACCTTCTTTAAAAAAATCTAAGATTGGTTACATCTTTTGATTGGTAAGTAATAGGGCTCACATTTGTATCCCTTATGAAAGACCTTTCTAAACATTTCATAATTTTTGACCTAGTGACCTTGCCCTTAATATTTGACCTACTTTCAATAAAAAAAAATCCGCTTCACAGGCACCACAAGCATTCCTTAGATTGCTATTTTTTTAATTGGATTCTTTCAACATTAATATTTGACATTGGTTATGTTTAGCTGATGCAAATATTGACTTCTTTTCTGCAGCTGTTGTACAGATTTTTCCTTAATCTTACAGAAAGAAGTTCTTATACTATGTGTGTGCCGAATACAATTCGACCCTTTGGCTATCTAGCGCTAAGGTTGGCTAACTTCTTCTCCGCAACTGCTGAACAGAAATGAGGGAAATTCTACTAACAAGGTGTCTTAAGCCCGTACTGATTACCCATTGGTTTCGTTTCTTTATGTGTTTATCTAAAAGGTCTGTTTAATGTTTTGTATTTTGGTGTATTCTTTGTCCCCTTTCCGTACCTTCCTTTTCATGTCTGTTTTGCTTTGGGTACTGCAACCGATTCTTGATGGAGATGCCCACGTTCTTGAAATTCATTTTGAATTCATGTTTGTCTCATAAGATAGAGGTGAAATGAATAATCTTGTGTATTTTATTTATGATTCGAAATACATCGTCTGTAAAAGAACTGTTTCTCTGACATTACAGCATTACAGCATACTAAGTCTGTTTTTATAAATCTTATTCATATTTTATCAAAATTGTATTGTTCTTTTAATGAGTAATTGATATAAAGAACATATTCTAGAAATTTTACAATCCATTTTATGACGAGAGATTAAAAGAAGGGTTAACTTGGAAATAGAGTCAGTATAAACAGTATACATGTACAAAAATTTAAAACTCATTAAGCCTTAGAAAAGAATAAAAAAAAGCAAAAGAAACCGAAAGTAAAAAAAAAATTCCCTATGCGGAGAACCATATTTACGTTACTTCAGCATAATATATGAAGACCTTAAATAATCCCAAGTTAAGTTTGAAAAGGTCAAGGGAGAACACGACCTTGTATCTCATGATAATATTTGGTCTACAGCAGTAATTTGCATTTCATTAAATGCATTATAAATAAAAGACGTTACAAGATATCAAATTACCTTTCAAATCTCCATATTAATGTCAGATTCTATTGGTAGGTGAATATAAAATATTCATTTGTTATGCAGTTATTTGAATACCTTTTGAATATCACAATAACAAATCTTTAAAAACAGTGATGATTCCAACCTTTTAATTATCATAATAAAATATACTGATTCCCAAAAGAAACGTTTTATATAAATGAATTGAAAGAAATTTAATACATACGAACACACATTAATGTATAATTTTTTCAATGATTTAAAGTCAGATAATTTATCTTGCTTCTATGTAGCAGATCATGGATATGTATATATTGGCATTCTGGATGAGTGAACAGCGCAAAAAGTTGTGTAAAGTGAAGAAACTACACTTACAAAATATTTTTTTTTTCATTAAAATCCATATAATTCAAATACTGATTGAGAACATTTTGGAATATTCCTTTGGGGGTCAGTATATATTCTATCGTAAGAAGTAAGTGCACCATATGTGCATTTCAGCTATTAATATATCATCAGATATTATCCAGATGATAGAAAACATATATATAATCACCTGAGGAATCCGACTGACATTCAGAGATGACAGGTGGTCAGGGCCCTGTCTTCTCTAAAGACGTTTGGACAGGGCCCGTCATGGAGTCCCGTCGTCAAAGTCAGTTAGAATGCATGTCTCAGGAATGCGCTGGTACAAGACTGTAGATTGGTCAAGTACCAAGCCTAGTGTCCGCCTGGTGATATTAGGATCATATCCACGGTATAAAAGGCGTTTGATGATTCTGACGCATTTTCCATGGTTATGCTGTCTAACTTTCATCCTTCTAATTTTGTTTATCATATCACTATAAAAGACAGGTAGTGTAATACCCAAGTAAATTACCCTGTTGCGTGTATAGATCCGAATGTTAAAAGTAGTTGACTGTTATTTTTGTACAATTTCCAGAAAGTTTTAACTAGTTTTTGGTAGCGCGGAAACCTTGACCTAAAAGTTTCTTGGTAATTTGTAAATTTCTAGAGTGAAAATCCAAAATGTCCGTTCATGCTCTATCGTACCGGATGAGCTGCGATATGGTAATGCCTTATGACGGTAGTCTTGGAACATCACCGTCAAGCCAGTGGAAATTTACTATGCTGATTCCAATATCATCTCTTTTGTCATATCAATTGTATGAATCTTTCCGTTAACAATTTTGTCCACGTTGCCAATTTATCTGTTCTTAAATGATGCTATTCAATTTGAAGACGTTTACATATAGGTCAAAAAATGATGTTTCTGTATTTGTAACGTTTGCCTTGTTCAGTGTTTATTCTTGTGGATAAATTTCATTCTTATATAATTCAAAAGCAGGATTGTCAATAGTTAGAATATCATCCAGATACCTAAAAGTATTATTGAAACATTTTAGATCATTAAATTTTTTTTTTGCTCTTGAAGATTTTGGATAATTTTTTTTTCGTAAGTGTATAAAAATGAATCTGCAAAAAGCGGTGCACAGTAAGTACCCATAGGGATCCCTACAACGTGCTTGTATAGATCTTCACAAAATCTAATATAAATATTGTCCAAGAGGAAGGACAAGGCATTACACAGGTCACTCTATGTCCATGATTTGTATGATTTGTAGTCTGTCGAGGAAAAGAAACCATTCGATTCAGTTTTCCGCTCTCGATCAAAACACAATTTAATGAGATTAGATAATCGATCATTAATTTTTTCATGAGGAAGTGTGGTGTATATATCAGAGAAGTCGTATTAAGAAATTTAGAATATTATGACTTGGAAATTTCCAGATTTCATTTTGTAAGTTTCGGTATGCAATATAGTGTTGGGAGATCCAATTTAGAAATAGAGATATTGAATGAAGACAGTTCACTGTTATGCTTGCTCAAAATGTTAGATGCACTTTCATTGCTTTTGATACACGTATTAGTAGACGAAAGTTCCGAAACTAAAGTTGATATGTAGTAACGTTTTCAAACGATGATGTTGTTGGCTGCTTTATCAGCTGGTGCAAATGCATATTTTTCATGTAAGTTACTTAAGTTTGATTTGAAATATCTTTCTGATTTGGAACGTGGATTTTGAAAAAGATGAGAGTTTTTATGGAATTACAATATATTGATTTGAATAATGACCATATCCCTATATAAAGCACAAAATCGATAATTCAGAAAATCATAAACCGAAGCCGTACAAAATCAGGATAAAACATGAACCAAAGCAAACAAACAAAAAACTCCACCATATGAAAAGAAGCGAACTCCCGATATGGGAGTGAGATGTATGTTTGAACCATTTTCACCTGTTGCAACAGGTTAAGAGAATATAACTTTGAATTCTTTGCTTAATGTCGTTCCAACCCACTGGTATTAATTGTCCTATGTGTGACAGGATGAAACATGACATCTGTGGAGTCACTGGTCTCTCTGGCTTGGCTTTATAATGGTGTGCATGATAGGAACAGGTTACAGGTGCTCTCTACGTCAAGCCCAACTTTGCCCGATGCAAAGGGCAAAATGTAAAGTCTTGCATGCCAATGCACGTAAATATGCCAATACGGTAACATAACAGTTGACTTTCGCTTTTGATGTGATCTAATGACATACTATTTTTTCAAATGAGAGGACAAAGAACGCTGACATTATAAAATAGGTTCATCTGAAGGGTAGATTGGGCAAAATCCACATATAAAATCTGTAAATTGTGAAAAACTGCAGTTATACAGAAATTCTGGAAGTTTGTTTATGTTGACGTCTGCCATTTTGGGTACAATATTCGAACAGTTTTCCAACAGTTGAGAGTTCCACAAGGGAAATAATCATATACGATTTCTTTAGAAAATTCAAAGTCAAAGGACTAGGTGCGCTAACCCCTCATATCGGCTCTATAATGTCGACGAAAAATATTTTTGATAAACGAATTATTAATTATCACTTTCTGCAAAGTTGAATGTTTGATAAAATACCGCGTCATAATTATGAGACCTCGAAACGTCACGCGCGTGATGTATGACGTCATGTTTTGACGTCATCTACCCTGAATGACGGAAAACTCTGGAAAATCATCTTATTTTACACACAAATCATCAAAATCCATCTATGATCCAGGCCTCGCCCACGAATTTTTTTATGCAACTCAAAAGGACGATAAAAAATCCAACGATTGACACAAAAATGTTTATGGTCAAGGCCTGGATTACCACTTGATTTGATAGTTTTGTATCGAAATATCGCTCATTTATTGATATTTTCAACGATTTCAGCGTTTTTAGACGTTTTGGGCGACGTATTATTCAGTATAGGACAGTGAAATAAAAAAAAAATCATGATTTGGACTCACCATACATTTGACATATTATAAACTAGAATATTATGGTTACATCAACAACTTTGAAAATAGGGCCGACATGACAGGTTACCGCACCTACTCCTTTTCCAATGTTTTATATAATAAAAAACCATGATTTTTTAGTGAAATTTTGTTTCAATTCATCATACTATTTATGTGATAAGAAGCATCACCATTCTGCTATTTCTTAAAAATATGTCCGTAAAACATGCATGTAAATATTGCAGATTATAGCAAATTCGCTAAACACGAGGATTTTCAAATGGTCCTTATACAGTGATGGTGTCATAATTTCATGTAAAATTTCAAAATTGTGTTTTTATATATATTCCACATTTTTTATACAGAAACTGATTTTCTTTACACACCTTTTATCACGAATTTTAAATTTTGTCTGAAACAAGTCCTTAATTATCAAAATTTCTGCCGATCATTGTAGAGTTATATTTTCGTAGCAGTCACAGCCATATTTGCATTATGCATTTCATCTCTACTCTTCCCGAATGGCCAACCTAGCTCCTTCAGATAAAAATAATTATGCAACGGAGGAAAGTGATGAATATGTGGGAGAGGGGTGTCTGCGAATTTCTGCATGTATTCCACATTTTCCATTCGCATAAGATGCACTAGATTTGGATAGAAGTTCGAAGGGATAGAGTTGGAGTATTGCGAATACCCCACCCTTTATTGTAAATTTGTCAAAAATGCTCTATTCAGTTTGATTTACCTATGCTAACGGAAAACATGCGCTGGACAACCACCTCCCGTCTTTGCCCATCTTTAAAATGTTAAACGTGTTCAAATTCATAAGCATCGAACCGATACATTAAAGAACAGAAGTCCTTTGATTTGTGAATTAGTCATTAAAGTATTATAAGATGAAACATAAAATCAAAACTTCATTGGAATGTCTTTTTGTTCAAATTTATTATAAATGAAATAAAAACGAAGTGTAACGGTGACATTCACAGCCATGATATATATGTTGTATCTGCAAAGGTCAAATGAAAGAAATTTCAATGAAGCAAAGATGTCCTTTGAAATAAAGTTTTTACTCGGGATCAATATTGAGTTTTAATAATAAAATAGACGTATTTACGAGCGTTTCATGTCTTATAAATTATGTTTTCCATATTACAAATGGTTTGAATTTGAAGACGTTTCAAAATATTTGCACCACTTGGGGATTGTCACTGCTGGTAGACCAGGAGTCCCAGAGGGCACATATAGCCAAGTTCGATCAACTTCGGTTTATCGTGTCTTCGATCAACTCATTCAAAAAATTATGTTATCAAATTGTTTTGAAATTTCTCAAGCATGGGTCCTATAGCATCATATCTATCCCAATCCTGCTACGTCTTTCGGTACATATTTGGACATAATTTTCTCCCACTGTGGACTGGGATATCCATGGAAACGCTGGGAAAAGATATCATTTTCATGTGCCTTTAAAGAAGTTCTCTAGTCGTTGAGATTTTCGTGTATATTACAGTTCATATCAAACTAAATTCCAACAAGAAATTTCCCCATTATGTAATCTCTCTCAGAGCTGATATAGACCAATTTATATTTTACCACTTTTCCAATTTCTCAAAATAGCTGTACACACCGGAAGTACGTCAGAAGTGTGTAAAAGGGAACCACGTTTCATAACGCTATATATAGAAATGTACATACATGTAGTGGATACATGTACTAATGTACTTTTATAAATGCCAAAATAAAGGAAATATCAAATGAGAGTGTATGAGTGATAAATATGATAAAAGAGCATTTGATAATGAAACCTAAATATTTACATTAAAACTACTAATGTACATAATTTATTTATATACGTACGTACATGTGTTGATATATTTTAAACGACTTCCAGAATCCTAAAGTTTATCTCAGAGGGGATTCTAAGGCATATATAGATAAAAAATCTTAAGGGAATCAACCTTCCTTTCCCCGGGAAAGAAAATGGGGGTGGGGGTAAGCCGTCTATTTCGGGGAAAACATACTACATGTACTAGTAAAACAAAGAAAAAATCTGCATTTTTAATCTAAGGGGTCATGACGTCCTAACCGTCTAGATCACGCTTGTAGATGGTATCCTATTTACAAATTTCTATAATTTCCCCGGTAATCTGACTCCCTCTCGTTCAGCCTATTGATACCACCCGCCTTTGTTGACATTTGTACCTCTCCACTTCCAGTCGGCACGTACGTACTTTAATAAATATTACCTTCCTTACATTGGAAAAAGCATGCCATGTACAGTACATGTTAAAAGAGGGAGAAATTAGTCTGTGAAATATCAGTGAGAATTAAATGTAAAAATATGAGTCATCGACATGTTCAATGTACTTATTTTTGTGAGCGGGGAAAAAAGAAAAAAGAAGGAAAGATACAAGCTAGAATTTTTTACATATATACAGGCCCCAAGTGCCGAAAAAAAGTCAGTATGCAACAACTGTTAAAGACAAATATTATAACCCCCCCCCCTCTCGCCCGAATTTCCAGACATAACTCTCGTCTCCAGACGCCCCCAACCCCCTCATAAATAACGATACGATGTTTGACGATTGTTGTTTTGTAAAACAAACTTTTTTATTGAATGTGAACAAATACATGTCCATCAAATGTCCGTGTGGAACATCGAAATACGCAAGAACTTCAGTTTTCAATATGCAGAGCATAACCTGTTACATGTTTACAAAATTTTCGATATATAGATTGGGGTGGGGACGTAAATTTTAACTGCGGAAGGAGTCGCGACTGAATTTAGGAAAAAAAATATATTTTATAATCACAAACAAGATACCATATCAAATACTTGTATATGTATTCCGGATATCTATTTTCTCATTGTTCTGGGCAACACAGTGATCATATTCCTTTTAAGCGGAGATAGTATTATTAATAAATTAAGTCCGTCTTGAATTCTTGTAATGTACTTCGGAAATGAAAATATCTCTCTCTCTCTCTCTCTCTCTCTCTCTCTCTCTCTCTCTCTCTCTCTTACTGATCGAGATACTCGATCACTTAATGTTAACGAAGAACGCTCGTTACTTTCCATTTAATTCTGAAACGATTAGAATTTCATTTTATTCAATATACATTACATGATCACTTCTCCCGGTATTGAATTTCAAGAAAGTTAATTTATTTCCTGAAATCCTGAACGGAGCTAACAGACAACTTTCCAGGCCATATCATTTATTTTTTGTCGACCCTAATCATTTAAATTTTTTTACCTTCACAACTTTATATAACTTCAGAAAATAAATTTCATATTATCTGAAACGGCCAAAAAATGTGTCGTCAATTTAATGACATTAATTTTCATTTTTCACCCTGTTGCGCCACCCCCCCCCCCCTCAATCCTAGAGCTATTTATAAGCTGATTAGAATATCAATTTGAGATCCCATCTAGACAGCTAGGAAAGGCTTTACTTAGGATTTCATATCCTATAAAATTTCGATCTCGTACCCTCCCTTCATTATTTGATATTTTCCGTGTTCATGCAAGTCTTACCAGGAATGGGGAAGAAACCCCCCCCCCCCTTCCACCTAGATGGATCCGTACCGGTCTTTAAAAAAAACAACTAATATCTAATTTACTTTGAAAATAGTTAAACCGAAAAATAGTTATAAATGTACCATATAAATACTGTATTTCACATTACGTCATCATGTGAATGTGTAGTGTATACACACATCTGACGTCACGAATTTGTACTTTCAATTTCGGCGGAAGTTGCAGACTAGTTCTGTGTTAAATAGCTAGCTTGTTGATATGGGCCTATAAATCGCTGTTTCATGGATAAACGAGACAATATATTTTTATGGAACTACCAATACTTTGTAATTTGAGTTTGTCCGAGTAAATGTAAGTGAAAATACCCACGAGTAGAGGACTTCTTTAAAGTTTTTGACTGTAACGTCATTTGTGACGTCATACATAATTGCTGCGTTAGCCGATCAAAATATGATAAGAAACACATAGAATCTCATTTTTAGCGCTTTTAGACAGTATGAGAAAAATAATAAATCCCCAGATGTGATCAGGGACACGGAAATCCAACCTTCGTGTCAAGGATTTGCTTTTGTCCACGACTCGGCAAGCCTCGTCCTGGTACAAGCAAATCCTGTACACTCGGGTTGGATTTCTTTGTCTCTGATCACATCTGGTGATATATTCTATTAATCTTTACACTCTGTTGTCATATTACAATGTTTAGATTTAGGATAATTGAGGAGGTTAACTACTCACAACGTGCATGTATGGTCAATGATGTAAAACTATTTGTTCTTAAAGGTTGCTATTGAATTTAAAGACATTTTAACATTTCTATTGTAATATGTTCGTATCTCTGTGTCATTGACCTTTTTTAATTTTTCTCACCAGAAAACGTCCCACTGTTTTCAGTCTACGGGATCTCCTTCCTATTGCTTTTTTTTATTTTTAGCTCTACTGATCAAAGACAAATCGAACTTATGCGATCTCCATGTGTCCAGCGTCCGCCCGTCTGTCTGTCTGTCTGTCCGTCCGTTAAACTTTTCTTGTGAGCGCGAATCCTCTGAATCTGTGAGTAGTAAAAAAACAAATTCTTTTTGTATTATAATGGGTCTAAGGTCTAGTTGTGCAACTGATATTTTGTATGAGCCCCTGACCCAAGGGTCTTGGAACATGGGTGTGCTTATTTTCTCCAATATAACTCTAAGTTATCTTTTGAGTACCAGTTTGCAGAAAGAATACTAAATAGAATTTAAGCATTAAGCATTACTCACAGTCTGTTGACTAGTTGTGCACCTAATATTTTGTATGAGCCTCTGACCCCAGGGTCTTGAAAAAAATGTCTGTAGTCATTTTCTCCTATATAACTCTATGTAATCTTGTAAGCACCAGTTCTCAGAAAGTGTAATTGATAGAAAGATAATTCTATAGCATTATTCGCAATCTGTGATCTAGATGTGCACCTTGTATTTTGTTTGAGCACCTGACACCAGTGTCTTGGAAAATGGGTGTGATACTTTTTCCTATATAACTACATGTATGTAATCTTGTGAGCAACAATTCTCAGAAAGTATTTTGATTTTTGAAGATAATTCTTAAGCATATTTCTCAGCATTTGCACTCTATGGTCTAGTTGTTCAACTGATATTTTTTTGAGCCTCTGTAAGTATAATTTATAGAGAGTTAATTATTCTTTTTCATTATATTAATCATTACCTGGTCTTGTATTTTGTTTGAGCCCCTCATCCCTAGGATCGTTTAAAATAGGTGTGTCACACTTTGATTTATTTAAAGTGCCATTAGAACATATGAGATAATATTTTTTCCTTAAACTTTCTCTAAAAAACCATTATACTCCAAAAATAGTTTTCAGCTCTTACCACACACATACGTAAATCAGTTTTGAAGTTGCTATTTTTAGCCATTTACAGAAATCCTGATTCTATAAATGAGCACTTCCGGTTAATAGGATTGAGACACCGATGACGTAGAAAGTTGTACATGAAAGACGAAACAATTACAATAGTGTAAACAATTCAATGTACCGTTGATGTATTGAAGCTGAGTTTGCATTTAATTTGCTCAGTTTCACATCATTTGATGATTTCTTGATCATTTTGTAATGAGTATTTTATTATGTAAATGTTAGTAATTTGCATACGACCAAGCATATGTCATTGAGAGAAAAAAGGGGGAGCGGAAAGGGTCTTTTGGACGGACGATTTCACACATAACGTCACATATATATTCTGTCTGTCCTATTTTATTATTTGTTCTAAACACAGTGATTTGAAACAATGGTTGAATATACAGCCCGACCTGTTTCAAACACGGAATGGGGGGAGGGGGGTTAACTTGGAATATGTGCGACTGGAGTTTCAGACCGGGAGGCCCCCTGCCCATCCTTTTATTGAGCTTAGTGTACACATTGTATTACCTATATTCATATCATCATATACATTCACTTTAATGACAAGTGACAGATGGAGATATCTTTGGCACAGACGGATTCAGGAATCTAAGATAGACCGGGAGGGCGGATCACAGTGAACATTGAAAACAATCTTTCTGAGAAGCGTAGAAAGGGGGTGAGGGGTATAATGACTAAAACAAAACGTTATTAATTTATTTTTACGCATATTATTTTTAATATTCAGCTTTATGAATAATTATTTCAAAATTCACCTGCATTGGTGAAAGGGATATAGGGTAGACCTTATTTCACGAGCTCTCCATTGGGTAAAACACTCCGTTAAAATTTAATATCATTCTGAGGAGATCGATGACACTGAATCTGTTTTAGTTGTAAACGTCTTCATATTGAATAGCATCATTTAAGAACAGATAAATTTGCAATATGGACCAGACATGCACGTCTCGGGTACCTAACCCTCGTCAGTGATCCTCAAATCTAAACAATGTGATATGCAAAAAAAAGTATAAAAGTTACTATGTCGAAAAAGCGTACCGAAAGACGTAGCAGAATGGGTGGGATATGATGCTACAGGACCCACGTTTTAGAAATTTCAAGAAATTTTGATAACAGAAATTTTAGAATGCGTTGAAGAAACGATCAACCGAAATTGATCGAACTTGGCTACATGTGTCCTCGGGGACTCCTGGTCCACCAGCAGTGACACTCACCAAGTGGTATAAATGTAAACGTCTTCATATTGCATAGTATCATTTAAGAACAGATAAATTGGCAACATGGACCAGACATGCACGTTTCGGGTACCTAACCCTCGTCAGTGATCCTCAAATCTAAACAATGTGATATGCAAAAAAAGTATAAAAGTAACTATGTCGAAAAAGCGTACCGAAAGACGTAGCAGAATGGGTGGGATATGATGCTACAGGACCCACGTTTCAAAAATTTCAAGAAATTGATAAGGATCAAATTTTATTCTATCAATATATATGGTCACAATTTTAGGGATTAACAACGAAAAACGATTCGACATTATTCTTATTTTTTCTAAATCTATTAAGTTATGGTCGCAGCTACCGTTTTTTATGAAATAACATAATAATAAAATAAGCAATAAATCTATATCTCAAAACATTTTTAAAATACGTTTTCATGAGAGGCAGTTGATGATAGAAAAGATTGGATGATTTTTTATACAATACTTACAATTTATAGATACAGAATCTACCAAAAATATTGACACGATTATTTTTCTTAATCAGAATATGAACCTCTTCTGTCCTGAATCTACAGATGATCGCCAGCCATGAGCGTGTTAAGAAATGGTGCGCCCTTAATTAAAAATTATTGCTCAATAAATAAAAAAAGATTTTTGGATATTGATTGTTTTATTCTTGAAACGGTAACCACATGCATATACACATTTTCGCCTGTGTACAGGCAATCACTTTGTCGTGTACAACTTTTGACGTCATTTACCGAGACCCACAAAAAATTCATCCGATCCTGAACATTTATTTGGTAAATTGACAAAAATGTCGATTTCCTCTAAAACAAGGAATCTTTTTCTGTGGTTTTAGCATGAAAAATTTCATTTTTAAAGAGCTAATGTTATATACTGTTTTCACAGATGTTCTAATATCAATTTAAGAAAACAACTACGAGAGCTTCAGTCTCATCAGAGAATTCTGGTATGTATTACGATTTTTGGCTTCTGATTTTGGATTCTGTGATTGACTTTCATTAATGAATGTCCAAACTGTTGGAAGACATTTACGTTAGAATCTCAAAAAGTTGGAAATTTGACACAATCTGAGTTTTAATCTCTTCTGCACGGCTAAAGTGACTAGTTCTGCTAGCGGGCAGGATATGCTTACTTCTTCAGAGGCGTGATCTCATCTTTATAAGGGATTTACTTTCACTTTCACTTTAGCTCCATTGCAGAATGTTTGGTGTTTTGTTTTGCTTTTGATTTTCCTGGTTTTGTATTTTTATCAAATGCGAATTCGAATTCTGATTCTGGTTTTGTATCTGACTTCGATTCGCTATTTTGTTCATGTATAAACTTTCATAGAAGACAATGAATTAATACATTTTTGTATTGACATCAAGAATATGCAAGGACATTGAAGTTTTGTCAGTAGCATTCATCACAAAAAAAACTATTACGGTAATTATCAATGCAGTTGTATAGAAACAATAGTGTTAACACCCCCCTCCCAATAAACCAGTGCAAAAGAAAAAAATAATCGAAGACAACAAAATATCACCTAACAAGTCCACCCCTTTCCCCAAAAAATTATTATAACAAATAACACCCATGTCAGTTATAGATCTCTTAAAGGTTCAGTCGAAATGTGTATTACTACCTACCTATATATAGAGTTATGTGACTAAATAAGTACAAAAGCACTTTCCGACAACACCTTATTTAACTTTCATTCGTTACGTAGTTACGTATCTTTCAGCAAATTTCATAAATTGATTGTCTAATTATGAAAAGTTTACGGAATTAGATGTTAATGTCGCTTTTATAATCATGCAAATAAATTCTTAAAAGGAAACCGAAAGTCGAATATTTTTTAGTGTTTTCTTGACAATTTGGTAAAGACTTCAATGTTTTACCACAACTGTCAAAAACTTATTTATTTTGTTCCGGTTGTTCTTTACAATCTATTCATAATGAAAAAAATCTGCTAGACAGTGAGGTTAAGAACCAAAATATTATGCTGGGTAGTGTATAATTTGCAGGAGGGTGTCACACTATTGTATTAGTTTTGCATGAAGCACAACCGAAATTGAAATAAGTGTTTAGAAGGTTGCCTTCTGACAGATTTGATTGATTGACATAGAAATTCCTGTGTCAAAGTAAGATTTATCCAATCCTTAAAGAAAAGCTTAATTATTTCTGTAAATATGAAAATGTCCTCTTCGAACTATCGAGCAACAAACTATCAATAGGAGATTGGATTGGATTGGAAATACATTCTCTTATGCTAGGTTTTCACTCATTCACGATGCCCTACGATGTCCACGATTAAACAAAATCGTGAAGCTCCACTCTTTGTTACGTTCCATTACGATCACCGCCATTAGCTATCGCGCTTTGTCGCGCTCTACCACGATTCTCCACGCGCATCAAGTTATCTAACGACTCGACACCATGCTCTCTTAGGTTATCTACATGTCCTTTTCTATCGAATCGAAGACATCGCATCGCGGCGATCGCGACTAAGATAAAACCTAGAACTATAAGTGAAACCAATCATAAGCGAAAGTTCACGTGCGCACGTAATCCTGATAGCGCACAATTTGCTACTGGCTTGACAGATGGCTGTCCTAACTCGGCACCGATTGACCATTGGTTAATGTGTAGTATTTTGTCTTTGATGTTTGTATGGTGTGTTTAGTGTTCCTTGTCACTTTTGCGTCTCTTACTGTGCATGGCTGTTCTGTGTTTTTGCATGGATGTTTTGGCGTTTGGTCGTGTGTGCTGCAACCGATTGATGTTGGAGACCCCCTCCTCTCTTTCGTATAATTTTTGAAAATGATAAAACAAATAATATTGCAGATGTGCTGGATCTCATACTTCAGATTCTGTTGCAGCATCCTCTGCAAAACAACGTAAGTGAAAATACAAAGAAGACACACAGCAAGAGACACAAAAAGGACAAGGAACACCAAATACGACAGGAAAACACCAAATACAAAATACCATACATAAACCAACGAGACCAGTGAGCAAACGGTGCCGACTAAGGACGGTCATCTGCCAGGTAAGTAGCAAATGGTGTCCTTTTCCGGATTACGTGCACGCAACCCTCCAACTTTTCCGGTTACAGAGAGGTCTCGAAGAAGACACAATTGTAATGTTTATAAATTAACATCACACTCATTGGATGATACGAATCGTATAAAAACACTATAAACACAATAAAAACACTATACACATTAACATCACAAACGAAACAGCAAAACGTAAGAGTCCAAGGGACACAGATGAATAATATGTTAATAGATATCAAAAGGGGAGGGGGGGCTGTAACGAGCTCATGCATATAATCCCCCGAGGACTCTGACGGACTTTCAGAGATAACAGGTGGATCATGTCTTATCTAAAGAGGCTTAGACAGGGCCCGTTGTAGAGTCCCGTTGTCATAGTCAATCAGAGAGCAAGTCTAAAGAATGCGTTGATTCAAGGCTGTATATTAGTAAAGTACCATGCTGTGTGTCCGTTTAGTAACAGTGGGAGCATATCCACGTTATAAAAGGCATTTTATGATTCTGATGCATTTTCGATGGTTATGATGTTTACCTTGATCTTTCTATTTTTTTTTTTCATATTGTCAGTATGTGCTCCAAGTGTGATCCAAGTGTGTTCCAATAGATTGATCAACAAAAACAGCAATCTTGAAATATTCCCTAAAGCAAAACAAAAAAAATATCTCACGCTCTGGTATTTGAAACCTTAGAATCCGATGAACTAAACATTTTAAATAGCTTGGCCTGATTATGAGAAAATAAGAAAGTGAAATGTAATTCTAAATTTGGATATTTTAAACAAAAAATGATATATGCTAAGGAAATGTCCTAACTACTTTAATTATGAGAGTTATTAATTAATATCCAGCCTGTATCTTAAAGGTTCTTATTTCCTTCATACACAGCAAAATACCGTCATTTACATTTCTAGTATGCAATGTTCCATGACAATAATGTTATTTTACAATTTATGGGAAAGTTCAAATAAGGGGGGCAACCGTCGGTCGGGCACACATCTCACCGTCGATTGGTCACAAAATTAAGTCTAAAGTTTACCTGGAAGGTATTAAAAATCTAAAGTGAATACTATAGCGTCTGGTCTTGTTGGGTATATTTTCTCCCATCTCTTTCGAATAGGAGTTTGCGGGTTTTTATTTTATGAAGTAGTGTATCCAGTGTTTGACAGTAAATATTACATGTAAGTAATCGTAAAACGTCTGGTGTTTACATCCAAATATTCTTACTGTGTTGTAACGATAGTGACCGATGTTTTCTCCCATCTCTTTCGAATAGGAGTTTGCGGGTTTTTATTTTATGAAGTAGTGTATCCAGTGTTTGACAGTAAATATTACATGTAAGTAATCGTAAAACATCTGGTGTTTACATCCAAATATTCTTACTGTGTTGTAACGATAGTGACCGATGTTGCCACTGAAACTTGAAAGTTGCCGACTATCGATAATGGTTTTGAAAATCGATTGTCGCTGTTAAAGTTAATGTGACGCGAAATGATTTAAGTATAAAACGTCTTCGATATAATTCTGAACGACTCTAGACGCGCTCGCGATGGCAGAGTTAACGGTCGAGAAGGAGCATATCCCGGGCGTACTAGGGCCGCCGCGTGTGGCCATTTTGGCTTTAGAAAGGAAAAGGAAGTCCCTCCTTCTAAAGCAAGAATTTGTTATTAGATTTATTTTCATGATTTCAAATAAATACCAGATTCTTAAATCGCAAGCATTCTCCTTCTGAAAAGGTACAAAGCATACAACAATTTTAAACAAGGAAAAAGTCCGATTATTCCGATAGTGATATCGATTGTACTCTTCCAATAGTTTCCGGTAATCGATAGTAATCTTTACCGATTTTACAACACTAGTCATTACGATGGAGATCTCTCAAATAATCCGGATAACTGCACTTGCAGTCCTTTATTTATGACTGTCCGCAGAATGTACCAGATTTCTATTGCATTTATCTTTCGTCTTGACCTTTTTAAAGTAGTCGTAAAAAGGATTATTGCTTGAAAAAATCATTTTTGTTTACTTTTTGGACTAACAGATAAAGCTTGACTATGACTATACATACATGTAACAACTGATATGTACTACTGAAACAGCTCGTTTTAGAAATTATAGATATTGTTCTGTATAATGGGACAGGGTCATTATCCATATTTGTCATACAAACAGACAGCATGACGCTGGGGCCAAAGAAACACGCAGATGGCATACGAAATACAGTCCGTGCTCTGCCGGCTGTAGCGATCCCATGCATGTGAACACCCTAGGGGTCCGATTGACATTTAGAGAAGACAGGTGCTTGGGGCCCTGTCTTCTCTAAAAGGGTTTCGACATGGAGTCCTGTCGTCACAGTCAGACCGAGTGCAATTCTGAAAAATGCGCTGGTACAAGTGTCCATCTGATGACAGAAGGATCATCACATCCTCGGTATTGATTCTAACACAATATCGATGATAACATTGTAAATTGTCTCTTAATCCACTCTATATGAAATTATGTTAGGTTTTTCAGGCCATCCTATATAAATTCTATGTTTAACGTCCACTACGCGCGTAGATTTTGGAAAATTTCCCAAAATAAAAAAAAACAAAATAATTTTGAAAATCCCGACTTGTGCGATCCGGATTTTCGTGACCATCACAATTCTTAATGTAACATTCACTTTGTGGTTTCCATAAAGAATATTCAGGGGAGTTCAAACATCTTTCTTGTCTTTCGGAGACGTTTTAGCCTTCAAAGAGGGTTAGTATAAAACAGCTTATAAAAGGGTTGCATAATAACCTAATAAAAGATTAATTGCATGGAAGTCAAAGAGAAGTGATTGCCAATTTTTGCTCATTTGATTCATATTGCACTATGATAGAGTGATACATAAAACACTTTCATGATGTTTAATGGTACATGTACCTGTGAATTGTGCAAGTTTCACAAAAACATATCGGAATCTAAGTCTGGCTTCTTGGCATCTACTCGTCATCAGTAGAGAAAATGTTCTACGAAGGACAGATGTCAAAAACTGTCAGCACGAAGCGAAAGAAATGTTTGACAAAAATTCTTTCGGACTGACATCAGTTTGCAGTTCTTTTCATGTTCGGACTGACAAAATTACTTAAGTGTTTGACAAGAGTGAAAATGATTTCTACATCTCTGAAAGGCTCAGCGGCCACCCGGGTTACATGTAGCCCTATATCATATGACCCTACGGCGAGTATAGGATTAACCCCCCCCCCCCGCTTTCCAAATATCTAGATCGAATTCTTATATTATAGGACTACCCAGGAGGAAGCAAAAATTAAGCTTCATTCAAAATTGCAGTACATTGCGAGAGTTTTTAAGTCCTTTGATCTGTTTCCTCCCTTGATATCCCCAATGATTTTTTTTTTCATATGGCAACACATACTGTCATGCTTCAGCTACAAACTTCAGATACTTATGACAGAATGGGGAAGTTTCCGTCTGGTCACAACGCAATTTTTGATCAATTTAATATATAATTAATAATTTCTGTTGAAGCAAGACTTTGTTTGTAAAGTTTCTTTTTCATTTTCCTCCATCCCACGTAGGTTTGAAGATTGAACCTGGACGTCAAACGTGAAATTTATTCAGGACGGCCTCATATGAGCGTCATTTTCACCTATATGAAGGTAACTTAACACTTTTAGTTTTTTTACATGTTATGATATGGTACACGGCAATGAATGGAATTTTCCCTTTAAGTGTTCTTTGAATATACCTCCATTCTTGACCAGGATAGATAAGCATCAAATAAATGATAATGATGCTGATATGACAGGCCGAAAATAAATTCATATAATGTAGATTTATACAGTATTCACCTTGTTTAGGGGATCACCTTACAAGAGATTATTTGCGTGTCACGTGTTACATGTATGCGATCGTGATTATACAGAAACGTTGATTAATGTAAGCCACGTTTCTTACATGTATTTTCATTGCGTTTTAATTATATGACATTTGATAATCAGGAAATGTAGTAGAGTAAGCATTCAGGGGTTAAGTCCCTTTTAATAGCAAAATACACACACGACTTATTAAAATATGCAGCTCAGATGCACTGAATGCTTTGCCACACATTTCAACATCAATAAGTATCAAGAGGGTTGCTTAATATGGTTTCTTCGTACCATAACAAATTCGTACCTTGGTCACTTTGTACTCAAAATTTACCAAGTTGTACCATAACTATTTCACACCATGACAATCTCGAGGCAACAGTAAAAGGCAATCCGTCCTCATCATGAATTCATGGGAACAATTCGAACTATTAGTAAATATTCTGCCAACTCGCACTATAACATACATGTACTCGAACCATAATCAACTCGTACCATACAGAATCTAATAGCAATTGATGTATATTCGTTACACGGGGGATTCGTACCTATTGAGAACAACTCGTACCTACCTCTTGACAACTCGTGTTATAACCAACTCTTATCACGCAGAATAATGTAAAAGATATATCCAAGTAATGAATTGAATTTCTGTAACGGCGTGCCTTTAAGTATCCGGAAACTACAGTGTGGGACGGACGCACGAACAGACGCGCTACTGACGGACATGTGCATCACCATATACTACGTACTCGTATCATGGTACTCAAAGAACTCGAACTATCCTCAATCCAGACTATAAAACATTGCCAAAATCTGAAATATTTCCAAAATATACCGAAAGATGACTGGGGTATGAGGCTACAGGATCGACCCACGTTTGAGAAATTTGAGAGGCAAAATTGTAAACAGAATTCTTTAATGCGTTTCAGGATCACTGACGATGATCTATACCTGACACGTGCATGTTGGTCCATGTGTAAAACGTCTTTAAATTCAATAGCATCATTTATAAACATATTCATTTGCAGCATGGACAAGATATGCACGTTTCGGGTACTTAGCCCTCGTCAGTGATCCTCATTCTGTAAATTTATCTGCGTTTAAATGATGCTAATGAATTTGAGGACATTTGTACCACTTGGCGAGTGTCACTGAGGGTGGACCAGGAGTCCCCGAGGGCATATGTATCCAAGTTTGATCAATTTCGGTCGGTCGTTTCTTCAAACGCATTCAAAACTAGCATTATATCCAAGCCATCTTGCCACGTTGTTCGGTATATTTTGGAAATAATTTTCCGAGTTTGGCAATATCTTATAGTCTGGATACCTCACACGCACATGTCGGTCCATGCTGTAAATTAATCTGCTTTTAAATCATGCCAATGAATTTGAAGACTTTAGACATCTGTACGAAGTGTTCGTGGTAAGAATTGACCTTACCCCGAAAGGGTATTCACATGTTACTCAAAGTTGATGTCCAGTGTTTTTTCAATTGACTCTCTGAGCTACTTTCAGAACTGACCGAGGTGATTTCAGAAGATATCTCAGTCTTTTTCTGACGATTCAGGTCCTACTGATTAAATCAATATTTTTTGTAAAATGGAATTAATTTCAACGACTAATAGTTCATCAGTTAATCTCGACTTAGAGGAAATGAAAATATATAAAGAAGATTTTTTTTTTAATTTTGTTTTGGTGTATCAAATGGCATGTATGTGACAAGCAAACAGAGTATCTTTAAAAACAGTCCCATTTCACTTCTTTTAAACTAGGTTGAAAGAATCAAAATCAAAATAGATATAATATGCACGGTAATAATTTCGTTGTACCATATGCATTTATTCAACCAAATGAGATAATGAAGATCCTGACGATAATCTCAACAGCACTCACAATAGGGCATAAAATTGAGCAACGACGGACCCCTAGCAAGCTAGAGGTGGGACCTGGTGCCCGGGAAGAGTAAGCATCCCCTGTTGGATAACCGCACCCGCCGTCGATGTTTAAGCACTAAAATGAAGACAATATATAAAATTAATACACTGTCTGGCGTTATATCTATATAGAAAGTGCTATGTATTGAAATACAAAGGTAATGTCTTAATTTACACATAGCATTTTAACTGAAAGATATAGTTTTGTTCATGAAGGCAATAGGAAATTTTGTATTGTAAAAAGATTCTAATTTTTTAATATCATATCACAAGTTAAGTGAAATAAAGACCCTCAGCAATCTTTCATAGTTATCATATGCACAAAAATTCTTTAATGTATACTTCAAATCTGAATACTTGAAGGTGTGAATGGAAATTTCAATATCTTGAATATTTCAAACTTCTTTCCTCAATGCTAACTCCATTTCTAAACATTCCAACTAAGCTGAATTGCGTTACTTAATTTGTTTTTAGTTTTGTTTGATTTATTTTTTATATGATTTCTCTTAATGTTAAACGTCTTCAAATTCAATAGCATCATTTAAGAACAGATGAATTTGCAGCATGGACCAGACATGCACGTTTCGGATACTTAGCCCTCGTCAGTGATCCTTAATCTAAACAATGTAATATGGCCTAAGAGTATGAAAATTATGATGTCCCAAAATGTACCGAAAGACGTAGCAGGATGGGTGGGATATGATGCTACATGACTCACGTTTTAGAAATTTCAAGAAATTTGGTAACAGAAATTTTCGAATGCGTTGAAGAGACATAAGATCAACCGAAGTTGATCGAACTTAGCTACATGTGCCCTCTGGGACTCCTGGTCCACCAGCAGTGACACCCACCAAGTGGTTCAAATGTTAAACGTCTTCAAATTCAATAGCATCATTTAAGAACAGATGAATTTGCAGCATGGACAAAGTCTTTGTAAAATAATTTTTTTTCAGGTATCGAAAATATGCCGAAATAGAAATTCAAGAAAAAAATGAACGTACAGTTGGTTTTTCTGTGTTGTTACTTACAATTGTATCTTTTCAAATCTTTACATTATCGTTTCCGAGTATTGATTTATAGTTACATATATAAATCTCTTCGTGCATTTAATATCTCAGTAGGTATTATCATCAGAATTATTAAATCTAGATGTTTAAAGATTTAAGAACGGAACGCTCGTCTTGATGCGTTTTCATTAAATTAAAGTACACTCGCAGAGTGAAACTTATTTATTTAAAACAATAAATGCGGTTGACGAAGAAATTATTACTTCAAATCTAAGATGATTTGTTAGGAGTATTTGTTAAGTCTACATAAATTGTCTAATATATGTATGAATATAAATTCTTTAGATTTGAATGTTTGATAAAAAAAATAAGTAGATGCAAAAAAAGAATTATCATTTAATCATAGCTGACAAAAACACTTTACGTGTAGTCTCTTGTGTTTGATATTCAAATAATAATACGGAAGTGTTCCAACTCTATACCTTCATGAAGAAAATTTCAAACCATTTTTTCTCCAACTGACACTTGTTTCGAATATTAAATTCTCATCAAGTGATGCTTCCAGCGGAGCCAACAAAATTCATTTCAGTAGCGCCCTCTTTAATTTTTGAATTTAGATTGGTACATTTACTTTACAGAAGGTGCGCGACTCCAAATTTCCAGTAGAGTCGATTTAGTAACATATCCAAAGAGAATATATGTTCAAAAGAGCATTGGAGGGATGGCGTGTGTCTCCTTTTCGTCCCTACTTGTTTTTGTATGATGTTCTAGTGAATATTGTTGCATCATTCTGCAATTTGGAGTTTGTATGATGTCAATTATGTGTCACTTTCTTGTGGGTTTGTTTCGCTGGGTGAGTGCAGGGTGGTCATCCTGGATATCATTCCCTTTTTTTGGTTTGCTCGTCTTTGTGTTTTTGCATCGGGTGTTTTTGGTGTTTTGCTGTTGGTGCTGCAACAGGGTCTGGACGGAGATCCTCTCCCTTCTTGTTTTTGTCTCTTTGTCTTAATTCCGAGTTACTGTGGTTAGAAAGTAGCTAACATTTAAAGAACCTTCCCATGAAGTAAGATGTTAAACGTCCTCAAATTCAATAGCATCATTTAAGAACAGATAAATTTACAGCATGGACCAGACATACACGTTTCGGGTACTTAACCCTCGTCATTGATCCTCAATGTAATATGGAGAGTGTGAAATTTATTATGTCTAAAATGTACCGAAAAACGTAGCAGGATGGATGGGATGTGATGCTACAGGACCCACTTTTAAGAAATTTTAAGATTTTTAGATAACAGAAATTTTCGAATGCGCTGAAGAGACATAAGATCAACCGGAGTTGATCGAACTTGGCTACATGTGCCCTCGGGGACTCCTGGTCTACCAGCACTGAAACTCACCAAGTGGTGCAAATGTTAAACGTCTTCAAATCCAAAATATTAATTTTGCATCAAGAGACAAATACAAGAAAAACACCCAAACTTAAAAGGAAACAAATAACTTAAGAAACAATTCGAAACACAATGAAAGAAATTCTAAATATAAAAAGAGCAAACGTTTTACACATTTGTTGAGATAAGGCACGGTCCATTACATATTCTGTTATTCTGTAGGGGAGGGGACTTCGGGGTTTTTTTTCGAAAAAAAAAACTTCTCTTGATTTTGATAAAAAAAATTTGCTAATGGTTTGTCTCTTTCAAGTAATCTGAATTAACATAAAATTTCGCTTATTTATGAAATTTCCTGAAAATTTTCGGACTCGCTTCGCTCGCCGCAGTTTTCAATCTATATGAATATTGTTTAGTTCCCTTCGCTTGCCATACTTTTCTATCAAAACATAAAGTTCGTAGTTGAAAATATCAAAAGAATGCATGTTAAAGGAAAAAAAGGTTTCCTTAAAGGCTAATTTGTCAATATAATGCATTACTATCAATAGATGCATGTATCACCATAGAGTCTAATTTTATTTAGAAGTTTTGAAGGAGAACTTCAGTTTTTCCCAAATTCTCAATGAAAATTCAAACATACTTAATATATTGCAAATCACTTGTTAAAAAAGATAATTCTTGCTCCAATTTTGAAAGATACAGATAACTTTGCTTCAGTCTGGAGCGAAAAAAATAATCTTGCACCGACAAGATAACCCCCCCCCCCGAAGATCAAATGGACCGAGCCTTCATAAATCCATTTCTATATGACAATTTTTCTTCTGGTTGAACTATTTAAGCCGGAAAAACGAACATTTTTCGGAAAATGTGAAGATTTAAAATTGAGTAAATATGCAAATAGTAATTCTTCGTATTGCATTTTGATATCTTATAGACTCGACTTATTCAACAGGACTTTTAAAACGGACAATCTCATCACGAAAACATAATTTATTTCAACGAATTTGATAACTTCTCAATTAAATTTACTTTTTATCATAAAGAACTTGTCTTCCATATATTATGTAATTTTGTGAAGCTCCGCCTTCTCTAGTTATTTTATGGAAGGATTTTCGACTTGGGAGCATAGTGTGTGCATGCCACTGAAGCAAACGAATATGTTTACATACTGATATTGTAAGTAAATGCCAAATTTCTTAATCGAAACAATAGTGTTTTGAAGTACCTGTATTAAATGATTTTTGTCTTATTCATTTGATCTATTGT
Organism: Pinctada imbricata; assembly: GCA_033119305.1. Taxonomy (NCBI): domain Eukaryota; kingdom Metazoa; phylum Mollusca; class Bivalvia; order Pterioida; family Pteriidae; genus Pinctada; species Pinctada imbricata. The sequence continues at coordinate 10,102,758 of VSWD01000014.1, read as the reverse complement.
TAAATCAAAAATTATCAATCATTTATTGTCATTAGCAAATGTTCAATGTTCACAATGGTATTGAGAACATAATTATTTAGCTATTTATACAACACTTGAGCTCAATAATCATTAACGTCCAAATAGACTTACAGCTTAAAACAAAATAATTTATCAGGAATATTCTATTTGGTAAATTATTTCTTTAAGATTTAAATCGTTTGGCTAAAATACCAAATTTTCTTAATCATATATGTTTGGTGCAAAGCATGTAGAAATTTCTGTCTAGAAAACAGTAGCGTTTGAAACTTTGGAGGTTAACATTTGTAAAGAGATATTTTCGAATACTGAAACTTAGGGAAAATAGATCTTAATCTAATACTGGAAAGTACGGTCTAGCGAAAAGCGCTATTTCTACTTTGCTGCAGATTGGTAAGGACGTCAGTATAAATTGCAATATTTAATTTTAATAAAGTAATTCTGAATGATATGTTTTCTTTACTTTAACAGGATTAACAACAATGGAAGCGGAACATTGTACAAAGTGTGAAAACAAAACCCTTCTACTTCTTAAATTGATATTGGACTGTAATGATATACACTGCGGAGGTAAGAAAGAAGCTGCAGTTCCAACCATTCCATCATCCAATGAGATTTTACAACTTTATGAGGACAATTTTGGAACAACAAATTGCTCAAAAGATAAATGCAATAGTCCAAGTATTAAAGAAATTGTTGTCGAAACTTGTCCGAAATCGCATCAGGGTGAAAGTTCGATTCAGTCATGTAACATTCGTAACGATGCAAAAAATTCTTCATCGAATCTGAGAAGCTTTAAATCTCGAAACGAGGAATCGGCTACGAATCCATTCATTGGGATGTGTTCAGAGTTTGCCATGGAAAATAATTCGCACAAAGTAAGCTCTTCTGAGGGCATATGCTGTAATACCGCATGCTCAGGAAAAGTAACTAGAACATTCGAAGTCATCGATGAGTCAATTACATCGGAAACTCATTTGGGCGCTATAGAGTCCTTGACAACTATCCTCAAATCGGAATCACGCCAGGACTGTTATAGAGAAGAAGTTGACCATAACAAATATGAAGAATATCCTAGACGAATAAGACGATCAAAGTATTACGATATCAATGGAGATTTAAGCCACATAAGACGGGATCCTAAATGTGCAAAAAGAAAGGATGGTGATAAAAATGATGCTGAAGAGAATGAAAGCAAGCGTATGAAAAATCAAGAAAATTTTTTTATGGGATCGTGGCAGAAATCACGACAACAAATACCAGTGGAGAATTGTTACGAATCGGAGAATGTTTTGATTGTGAAGGAGCTATTCAAGTATTTACTGAACCCAAAAAGTAGAGAGCATCAAACATTTGCACTAACCATTCTTAAGGCTGACGAAAATTTGATGCGTTTATTCCTTGAGGAAAAGAAAAGGCTAGGTATCAAAACAATTCCGGTATTCACAACGTCTTCGTATGAAAAATAAAATATTGACTTTAAAGAGGTATTTTCTGGCGTTGAGAGCAAATTGTGATTAGGTTTAGTGCGTATAAACTTCAATGTGATCTCTGTGGTGTTGTCCGTTTGGATATAATCTAACTTCAAAAATAATTTTGATCTAAAAACGTTAACTTTCAGATTGAATGTCTATCATTAAACTGTACATGAAAGAAAATCATTTTGGTAAGACATTCTTGAAATTAATGCCATTTTCTGCATAATTAGTGTGTAGTTTTTTGTTTTTCCTTGGCCTTTTGCAAAGGCGCTTTTTTCCGGAAAATCTATTTTATCGAATCATACTAAGTCTTACCTTTTTTATTTTGTTGTTGATTAAGCGTATAAAACCCGATAACAGTAACATATTTTCCTCACAAGCTCTTTTTAACTTTTTCACTGAAGTATCTATACTTTTCGATTGGTTATTTTTATATGGTGTTCCATTGAAATTTCTGTTCCATTTTTCTGTTATTTTAAGGTTTAGATTGAAAATTTTATTTCAAAACTTTTTTTTAGAGAGGGAGAACCTAATGTACAATTTCTAAAGTAATGTAAAACCATGTACTAAATTTTTATTTATTGTCTTTCAGAGAAATGGTCAATTATATAAGCTTAAAGATAAATAATTAAGAGGATAAACTGTTTCATTTGATTCATATTTCGATGATCGTTTTCTATACTAAGGAAATATAGAATAGAGGACTAGTAGGTGTTTTTTTTTTAGTTTTTAAAACATACTTTGTCAATAGACCTGCTTAGATATCCGCCCCTAACTACTTTCTTCATATTCTTATTAATTATCAGGATCATACACGGAGGATAAAACGGTTAACTGATATATATAGAAACAAATATTGCTTTTAGAATTTTCGACTTATTAATGTAACACTGTTGAGGACTGTATTTCCAAAATCTGCGGATTTATATATTTAAAGGTTTTATTCAAAACGATTGCATAAACATAAAGGATAAACACTCTTGCCTCTCCTCCAAACGGTTTTCGACAATAATTCCATGTATCAATTACATTACACCTCTTAATTGACACTACACAAAATTTGAATTCGTTCTTATTGGAAAATTATAATGGCATTTGTCTTGAAGTAACACTGAAAGAAAATCATTATTCGAAAGACAAGTCTTGTGCAGCGAATCTGATTTTATTATGTCGAGATGGCATTAAATTCGTAACACTTTTTTTAATTCAAATATTTGTTTGGAGGTGGCACATGTTATGAATATAATTTTCATATTCCTATCTAAACTTTCTTACTTTTTAATGGATTTAAAAAGTATATATGTGATATATCAATATATCAAATATATATGATATATCAATATATCAAATATATATGATATATCAATATATCAAATATATATGATATATCAATATATCAAATATGTATGATATATCAATATATCAAATAAATATGATTTATCAATATATCAAAAGTGTACAAAATTTATAAAGATTTTTCTTTTTAGTGTTCGATAATTGGTTTATGCATATGTGCTTTTGCTGATTATTTTACATGTAACTTCCTGACTGTGCTGTTGGAGGGTTACATGGGGCATTTAAAAAAGTAGCTTTTCTTTCTTGTGTCAAAATTCTGCAGCCTTAATTAAAATCTAATAAATAAAAAATGCACTATACCTTTTATGTTGTCTAAGAACTTGCATTTCAAGTACCTTGTATCAAACGAAAATGCACAAACACTGGAGCCGCTCTGGTATTGTCAAAGCAATATTGATATCAATTATTGCCTTGAATTTTTTCGAATACATTTAGCAGAAATGAAACAGTAATAAGGATTCTAAAACTCGCAAATGTGAAACATCCTAGCACCATTGTGTCTGAAAATAACTTTCGCTTAAAGTACCACTGATGAGGATTCGCTAGCCCAAACACGTGTCTAGTGTATCTAAATTAGTTTGAAATGTTGTTCGGGAAGGTTATGAGATGGACCACTAGATTGTACTTTTAATCAAGAAATAATACACCATGCATGTTGATTTTATTCTTTTGTCAACGTGAAGGTGACAGTCAACTATATTAAGATACAGGTTATTAGGGAATAATGAATATAATGTCAATGACTTGTATTGTGCCCACCAAAATTAAATTATTCTACCTGAAGAATTTTGCACTGTATGCGAAAATGAGTATTAAATTACAAAATAAATGTATTTATATTTTCTTAACTTTCGATGAAACTTTGATATAGACTTGGATATACATGTATGTCTAGAAAGTAAGGAATCATTAAATCATTCTTAGACTACATCTAGTATTTTGCATTGTATACGTGTACATAAATTAATATAATTTAAGATTTCTAAAATAATGAATAATCTGATCCGGCTGTTTGTTAACCTAGTTACGCCATACGAATACACTATTATCATTTTATATTGGCAGAAAAAGGTTTTCTGGGTAAATTGCCTTTGATTTTTAGGTATATCTGATACATACGGATGCTGATATAAATTTATGCATTAAAGGGGTAGGGCCACGAAACCCCTAAAACGACCCTTAGAATTAAACTTAATTGGAAATACTTGATATATCGCATAAATTATTATAAATGTTATCTACTTTTAATGAAATTATACGGATGTGTTTCAACCCTATCCCTTCTTGAAGAAAATGTTAAACCAATTTTCATGCACCAGACACGTGTTTCGAATATCAAATTTTCATCAGTGATGGTTCCAGCCAAAGTGCTTTTCATAAGCAGCCCAAATTGATTTCACTAGCGCCCTCTTCTGGTTTTATTTTTAAAATTCAAATTTCTACATTAACTTCACAGAGAGTCCAAATTCTCTGTAGGGTCGATTCAGTAGCATATCCAAATAAGATCTATGTTCAAAATAGCATTGGAGGGATGGTGCTAAGATGTTAGCCCCCTTTAATTTCAATGATATTTTTCTATAAAATGACAAGTTTCCGAAATAGCAAGAAATGTACATGATTTCAAATTGATAAAGGGTCAAAATAAATCTTCTTTCAAACGGCAGAGCTGGAAAAAAAACTACGCTTAACAAACATCAAGTCACGGGGTGTGATTTTCACAACTCCACACTGCAACAAGAAATCAGTGTTTATATAAATTATACGGAAGTGCTAAACTCTATCCCTTCTATGAAAGGAACATATCACCAACCATGCCAACCGAAGCACCATAGGAAGTCTTATTACGTCATCCAGTGACTTTTGACCTCATTGACAAACATGTCGTTAGTGGAGAATTTCGATGTGCCCACATGCCTTAATGACAAGAAGCTATAGTGATGATCTTTCAATTCTTATTTTTTCATGTTTCTTGATTCATGTGGCCACTAATTTTTTAAGAAAAATGTAGGTTTTGCAGCATATTCATGGAAAATTGCCGATTTCGGGGTTTTCGCAGGACAAATGATGCTATTGAACTTGAAGACATTTAACATTTGGACCACTTGGTTAGTGTCACTGCTGGCGGACCCATGTAGCCAAGTTCGATCAACTTCGGTTGATCGTCTGTATCTTCAACGCATTCGAAAATTTTTGTTATCAAAAATTCTTGAAATTTAAACCGTGGGTCCTGTAGTATCATATCCGACCCATCCTGCTACCTAATTACTTTTTACTAATTACTGCTACATAATTACTTACTACTAATTACTAGTAAATTACTTTTGGTATTTCGCAACCTGCATTTTATGGTGACATTATTAACAAGAAGGATCGAAGATAGACAACATCACTATCGAAAATGCGTCAGAATCATCAAGCGCCTTTTATACCGTGGATATGATCCTAATGTCACCAGACGGACACTGGGCTTGGTACTTGACCAATCTACAGTCTTGTACAAGCGCATTCTTAAAACTTGCACTCTGACTGACTGTGACGACGGGACTCCATGACGGGCCCTGTCCAAACCTCTTTAGAGAAGACAGGGCCCCGACCACCTGTCCTCTCTGAATGTCCGTCGGACTCCTCGGGTTATAACATATATGAGCTCGCGGCGGCAGAGCACGGATTGTATAACGTACGCCCTCTTTTTATATCCATTTACATATTCATCTGTGTTGCTTGGACCCCTGCGTTTTGCGGTCTTGTTTGTGTGAGGTCATCTGACAGTGAGGAGGTTGTTTTACACCACAATTGTACGTTCCTCGAGACCTCTGGGAAATCGGAAAAGTGGGAGGGTTGTGCGCACGTAATCCAGGATAACCATACCTTCTGCTATTTCCGTGGCAGATGGCCGTCCTAAGTCGGCACCGGTTGCCCATTGGTCTCGTTGGTTTATGTGTAGTCCTTTGTGTTTGATGTTTCTGTGTTGTGCGTTAACGTTCCTTGTCCCTCACGCGTCTCTTTGTGCTTGTCTGCTTTGTGTTTTTGCATTGGGTGTTTTGGGGTTTTGCTGTGGGTGCTGCACCTACCTGGTGTTGTTGGAGATCCCCTCCTTTGTTCTCGCAAAATCTTTGGTCATATTTCATTGTTTAGATAGAGGATCACTGACGAGGGTTAAGTACTTGAAACGTGCATGTCTGGCTCATGCTGCAAATTTATCTGCTTTTAAATGATTGAATTTGAAGACGTTTAACACTTAAAGCTACTGCGAAATGCGTTATTTACAAAACTCAAACATATAGTTTAGTAAAGAACTTAACAATGTATCAAATTACACAAATTATTCAATAAACTCAAATGCTAAAAAAAACCAGACTCGATTTAGGGGCTTCGTGGCCCTACCCCATTTCATAAAACAACTGTTTCCTTTCATGAATATAGTTACATGAACATCTTTATTGCTAACAAATAAAAATCTTCTTTGAAGGTTTAATAATTCATTATTATAATGTTATTAATATACTTCGAATTTACATCAATGCACATTTCTGCAAACGCAATTTATCATGTGTCCAATCAAAACCTAAGGAAGATTGAATGACTCTGACCAACAGATTCCATAGTTTAATTCTATGAATTGATAGTGTTGGTTCGAGTAAATTAACCGGTTAGGTCATTCGACATGACCGTCTGCAAAATTAGTAGACAGATTCGGATTCGAGTTTCTTTTGGTTTAAAATAGCTACATGTATGGAGGAGAACTGGGGAATATTCTTAGATTTTCGATTAGGGACTTGACGGTTCGGATATCGTGTCCGATTAGCTCAGTCGGTTAGGGCGTCATCAAATCAAGCAGAGGGTCACGGGTTCCAGTAGTTCTTTTTCCATAAGTGTCTTACATGTCATCTATGTTCTTGTCATAGGTCTAAGGAACACGGTTCTTGGATAGAGTTAAGGTAGAGTATCCTACAGGTTTCATGTTTAAAAAAAGTTCAGTGGATATAACTACGACTTATTAATGAATTTCATCAGCTTGATGCTCTTTCACTTTTCCAGAAGCAATGAGAAAGTTATATGTAGCCACCATTTTTTTTCATATATATCCATACAAAGTTTGCATTCTGTTCTATGAAAAATGTTAGAAAAAATGCTTTGTTTCATCGGAAAAAATTATGTGACTAATTTGAATGGGTTTCACACTTTGTAAGTGACAAATTAAACTTGATTTAATACAGAAAGTTGGGGGTATCCACTCTTCTTTTGGAAAAAAAGATCATAGTAATTTCCGGAAAAAAACTATAACCATCGTGTTTCATTAATTTAAACTGAAGAAATATTGATTAAATTAGTTTTCAACGAATCGTGAACGTTGGGCACTAGCTGCCAGAGGCACACGGACGAATGCGTTAAAATATTATTGACAAATATGGATAATGACCATATCCCTGTATACAACACAAAATCGATAATTCAGAATATCAGAAACTGAAGGCATACAAATTCAGGATAAAACAGGAACCAAAGCAAACAAACAAAAACCTCCACCACATGAAAAGAAGCGAACTCCCGATATGGGAGTGAGACCAGGTGCCCAGGAAGAGTAAGCATCTCCTGCTTGCATGCAACACCCGCCGCTCAATTCGGTAAAACTGTCACATCCGGTTACTTCCATTTCGGAAGACATAGAGTACAATCTTTGGTCGGATGGTTCAAATGGTCTATGACAGAATATCATCCATCATTCTAGAGACTGGGACATCATAATGTATGACGAGTTCCACATATCGACCGTAGAACATCCTTAGTGACGATGTTAGTCGGTCACAAACATATCCCTGACTAAGAAGCTTATCTGAAAGACGCCTAGCTCTCAGAACAAAATCCGTATATTTGGTACTTGCTCTGACATAGCGTATCAACTGAGATATGAATACGACATAAGCAGGCGATTAAGGGATTTTGCTACTCAGAAAAGGAAAGTTTGTAATGCTGAAATTGAAGTCGTCACGTTCGTCATAGAGTGAGGTGTTCATGTGACCATCAGTGTCGTAGGACAACATTATGTCCAAATAGGATGCTGAATGATTTGTCTCTGTAGTTTCTTTGACTTCAAGCACTAAAGGATAGATACTGCTCATGTAATCCGCGAATTTGGGATTATTGATGGACAACACATCGTCTATGTACAGTATCTGTAAGTGAAGTTGAAGTCAGAAGCTAAGTATCTTTTCCCTTCAGAGACCAAAGATTGAATGAATTCAGTACGAGTGCGAGTAAAGGAAAATGTCGGCAAGGAGTGGGGCACAATTGGTCCCCATTGGAATTCCGACAATTTGCTGGAAGACCTTTCCTCCAAACACCACAAAAATGTTGTCGATCAAAAAATTTATTACTAGATTCATAATGATAAGCACTCATCAGTGCTCATCCGTGCATTTCCTACCTATATACTCTAAAGACTGAAAGAAATTGATGTAAATTATTAAGCTTAAATTGAGATATTCGTTGATTTTACCTTAAAAGTCTTGTCATGCTTCAGTGATCCCGCCTCAGAACGCATCAACTTCCGTATTTTTTTCGTACAGGGGTAAGACACCGTGGTGTCTCGGACTTTTAAATGTCAACCTCGCGTTTCATAAATGAACAAAAAAAGCCTTAATGCTATGATAAGTGAACTGTACTTATTTTACCTGTCCAGACTGGGAAGGTTAAGTCTCCAACCTTTAAATATCTTATACATGTATCTTGTCTTATCTTATTTGTATGTGTTAAAATCTGCCTCTTTTAATCGACCCGGCTTTCTTTGATATTAAGTTCTAAGTGCGAAGTAAGATGTCAGTCAACTTGGAAAATGTCGATTTAAACTAATTTGTAATGTCTTTACCACCAATGATAACAACTTAGTGAGCAATTTACATGTATGCAAAACGTTTTTGTATGATAGAGCTGTGCACAAAGAATAATTATAAGGGACTCAAAACAAATTGAGATCTATCATACACGTGCTTCCATGAAAATTAAAAATGTATGTCGTAATGAATATTCTTGCAGTTAACTGATTTATGAGCTTTTACATTTAGAAAACTTTGAATATGAACTATTAAACATATTTTTGTGAAGTTCATTTTCATTCATTTTTCATAAATTGAAATGATCAAAGAAGCATTTATAACTTCATTATAATTAAAAGTCGCTTTATGATTATTAAAAAGTAATTTAGCATGCCAAGGAAAATGATAATTGTTAACTTTATTCAAACTATTTTTGACCCTACTTCATGCACCAAATTATTCAATGTTTTTGGCTATTTATTTATCTGTTTGTATATATCAGTAGACGTTTCAAAAATTAATTTCCTATTCCTTACTTTGAATTAATGAAAAATAGTCCACGCCACTTTTGTATGAGGGTCCAATGTAAAAGTATTATCTGTAAGGACCAAAAAATTCAATGACACGGTGGCACGGCATGTCATAGATTTAACAGATGTTTGGTTTAAAGTTCAATATGGAGTGCTAAGATAAAAATTAACTTTCGTTAGTGAAAAAGAGAACCGTTGCCATGGTAACCATCTTTTATGTTTGAAGCATCTCTATGCCTCTAATAGAAGAGGTGAAAGAGAATGCCAAAATAAGGTTTCATAATTTTACTCATTATGGCTTGTCACAGTAATCTTTCTGTACGATATATCACAAAACTAAGCTTATCTTTTTATTAAATCATTTTGTAAATCATAAAAACCATGGGGATGTATGGACCTGTGTAATGTCTTCTCCTTCCTCTTGGACAATATTTATGTTAGATTCGGTGAGGATTTATACAATCAGGTCGTAGGGATTCCTGTGGGTACAAACTGTGCGCCTCTTGTTGAAGATTTATTCTTATATACTTACGAAAGAGAATTATCCAAGATCATCAAAAGCAAAGACAATTGATGATCTGAATCTGAATGATCAATCCTGCTTTTGAGTTATATAACACACCACAATTTTACGTTCCTAGAGACCTCTGAATAATTGGAGAAGTGAGAGGGTTGTGTGCACGTAATCCAGGATAACCACACCATTTGTGTGGCAAATGGCCGTCCAAAGTCGGCATCGGTTACCCGATGGTTTATGTGTAGTCTTTTGTCTTTCGTTTCGTTTTGGGTATTTTTTTTTTTTTCGTTTCGCACTTTACAGGGACCCATATTTATGTCCTTTACCAAAAATCTTGAAAATCGGTAATATGTCGTGCCACGGTCCTATGGAAAATTTTTGGTCTTTACAGATAATTAGTATTAAGCATTAGAGAGTACGGAATATTACACATCTTCAATAACAAACCGTGTTCTGAAGGCCCGGGCAAGGACTTGTTTGCAATCAACCCAGGAATCCGACTAACATTCAGATAGAGTATCTTGTCGGGGTCCTGTCTGCTCTACCGACATTTCTGATAGGACTCGTAATAGACTTCCGTCGTCACAGTCAGTTAAAGTGCAAGTACAATGCAGAATGCCCTTCATGTAGCGCCATAATCATTATCAAAGGAAAAAAAGTAATTGATGAGGTATACATCCGAATTTCAAAAGCATTTGAGTGTTATTTTGTAAATCAAATTAAATATTAATTATGTGTAAGCACCAGAAAGTTATCATTGGGACCCGGCACGCTATGTCACAGATACTTACAGTTTTTATGCAAATGACAGGCCATAATAAAATACTTCAAAATGACGAAAACATGTCCCATATTTATGCTGGTTGACATGGAAAAGGAGTGTAACACAGAAAAGGTGCATTTTTTACCTTTTTGTTTTAACCTCTAATTAACACATTTTCTTCCGACATATGTGATCGAATCGTATTGTTTGATCCTATTCTTTGTGATGAATTTTTCATTTTTAGATTAAATTAAATCAAGGTCAATGGAGAGGTTTTTAGAAAGTTTAAAGTTAAAACTAATCAGGTGGCAATAAACAAATTGTTATTTTCTTGGTTTTCATGCCAACATTGATGGTATCCAAGGAAAACTATTTTTAGTTCAGGTTATGTACCTTTATATCTGACAATATCAAAGAACAAAACATAAAATAATAACAATAAGTGATCACTACAAGGGATCTTACATTTCAACTTGTTTAATGTTTATTCAATGAGACTTTCCAAAGTCAATTTCTTGAGTTTAGCTTTTTCTTTATAGAACATTTATTTTGACTAAAATATCAAAGACATTAACGAAGGATACCTAAAATTCAAACGAGTCAATTATAACTTACAAGGAGAAAGTATAATAAACCCCATAACACTTTTGAATATTATAAATAATATATCATTTTTAATGATTAAGATTTCTTAGAAATCAGCAGCGATTCTTCAATATAAATGAAGGTTCCCCCCCCCATAATTAAAGCAAAGTAATCAAACCAGTCTCTTTGACATGATCATTTGTCTGGTCCATGCTGTAAATTTGTCTGCTCTGATATGATGCATTTAAAGACCGTAAGCTTATTTTTTAATTAAAATTATTTTGCTCAATACTAAGAGAAATAAGCCGTTGCTAATTAGATTATAGAAGATAAAGCTTCAAGTTTGAAATAGGCTTGTTTCTTTCCTTGGATTGGGCTATTTTAAATAAATATAATGGATTAAACATTTTCTGTAAAAAAATGTTTAAGCAACCTACTTTTATATTGCAAAGATATTTTCTTTGTAACCTTATTAGAAATTTGATTCAAAAAGCTTCAAAAGAACTCAAAAAACAAGAAGAAAGTTCGTGTAAATCGGTCTTTTTTCCATGAAAAACTAGGCAAAGATGAATTGTGTTTTTATCGAAATGAATTCCTTAGTAACTTACTAATATTAGATAGCTATCAGAATAAAATCTGTATATTTGGTACTTGCTACTCAGAAAAGGAAAGTTCCTGATGCTGAAATTGAAGTTGTCACGCTTGTCATAGAGTGAGGTGGTCATGTGACCATCAGTGTCGTAGGACAACATTATGTCGAAATAGGATGCTGAATTATTTGTCTCTGTAGTTTTGAAGCTCTGAATAATCCCACTCATTCTGCTACGTCTTTTGGTACATTTTTGGTTGAATGTTAAACGCCTTTAAATTCAATAGCATCATTCAAAACATGACAAATTAACAGCATGGACCAGACATGCACGTTTCGGGTACTAAACCCTCGTCAGTGATCCTCAGTCTAAACAATGAAATATTGCCAAAAAGTATGAAAATTATTATCTCCAAAAACGTACCAAAAGACGTAGCAGAATGAGTGGGATATGATGCTACAGGATCCATGTTTTTTGTAACAGAAAATTTCAAATATCTCATAGCCCTTATTTTTGAATTTTATTACAATTATGAACTATTTGCATTTTCTTAGGTAGGCTTCAAAATTGTTTTATTTTTATATTTTGTCATTTTATAACCTGCTTACCATGGCAACCAAGTCACCTAGCAACAATATGTTGATGAATTTCTATTCCTGACATTTTGACCTACCCATATATGAAATTTCATTGAAATCGGATATCATGCGTAGCCAAATCATTTTTATGCTTCGAGTTAACTGTTTATTAGAGAAGAAAACTTAATGTTGAAGTATCTTGGTAATTTTTCTTTCAACTTTTAAAATCCAAATTCATTAGTTCATACTCCTACATTTTTCTTTGCCTCTTAAACAACAATTTAATTACTTCAGCATTGCCAAAGTTTGTTTTTAAAGATTTTTTTTCGGTTTTGCAATTTCCAATGCAATATTCCTCTAGCATTGTACAAACACATTAATATGAATTCTCTGAAAAAAACCTAAAACAGCTGGCCACGGCATGTCATGGATTTTGATGAAACTTTCTGTAATTATCATACTTAATGTAAAAACAATGAAAACAAACCATATTGTTATATTTGAACAACGGTTGTCATGGTAACGGGGTCAATCTATTTGACACCCCCATAAATATGAGAGATAAGACATATTGTGGCATTCTGTTGCCATGAAAACCATGGTCAAAATTTACTTTATGAACACAAAAACTTTTCTTTGTAAGTTCAACTCTAACAAGAATAACTTTTTCAGGTGAGGGGGTTATCATGTAGTTGTTGATATTCAGTCAAATTATGTGAAAATTTAGCAAAAATAAGGTCTAATTTTAGGGTCATTTTTGGCCTGTTTTTGGTTATTTTGAAGGTTGAAAACCATTATTTGGTTAATGTTATGGGTATTTAACATCACCTTACCAAAATAAATGTCTATAGCTGGAAAAAATCAAGAAATAAAATTTATGGTGAAACTCACCATTTTGTTATGAATGCCAATCAAAATCCGTTGCTATAGCAACTTGGAATCCATATTACCATATACCGCATATTTAAAAACATTGTTTTTCCTCATGTTTCAGTCCTATGATTATGAAATAGCATATTTGTATACAAATTATATTTATCATTATCAATTGACATTCAAATCATTTCAAGGTCATCTGTCCAAATCTCAAGGTCATTTCTAACTTGAGACTAAAATTAAGACAAAAATCAGGATTTCTAATTAATTTAAATTGATTTCTCTAACTTATTTTATTAGATATTTTGATTTTTAATATTTACAGTTGAACAACCGATCAAAAGAAGTAGAATTCATCACAATTTTGTTAAATTGTATTTCACTTCTATGTATAACATACTTTCAAAGGAGCATAAAATTGAGATTTTCTAAAATTTTCTCGTAAAATATGTGATATTTTTTGGGGTCTTCATTGGACTCTGAAAAATGTGATACTCATCCCAACAAATAATACATTTATCATACTTTTACCGATAATAGATTGCTTTGCCAAGGTTCCATACTGTTTACTGTTATTCATGTCTCTTTTTAGTGAAAACCAAGAAAATTTAGCCTGAAAATAGCAAATATTTTTCAATGACCTTGAAAATTGAGCAAATGACCTTGACATTTTCTCAAGGTCATGATAGCATCAAATGGTCTTTAATACATCTACATACCAAGTTTTGTAACGATAGCAGGCATACATCTGTAGAAATTAGCTTTTTACTTATGACAGGTATTTACACCTTCGTATTAAATGTTGCCATGGTAACCTAATTCAAAGGCATGTAAACAGAAAAATCTCACTTCTAGATAAATTTCCTTCGATTCCCATGAAGTCCTAGGATAATACTCTTCAGGAAATAGTCAACTGTATTTCAAATCTTGCGCAATTGCATTATTACTCTTGTCAAAAGTAAGTAAAATATAGGTAAAATAAGGCCTAAATTGGCCGAAAATGGCTCATTTTGAATAAGCAATTTTTCTTGAAATTAAAGCAAATTTACATGACACACAGAAAGAAGGAGCATCGAAAAATCAAATTGTATGAACTTAAGAGGATTTAAATAATCTTTTCAGAAAATTACATTTACATTCAACATTTGTTTCCATGGTAACGGGTTGCATAAAAATGCCTTGTTTAAAGGTGTTTTTATACAAAACCTTGGTTACCATGGCAACGGAACGTCGGAGAAAAAAATGGAAGGTCAATTCGTTCTGAGGACATCATATTTACCTTATACACAAAAAATATCTAAAATCTGAGACATGTCGTGGCCAAACATGTCTGATTTTTTAGGTTTTTACATAGAATCCATATTAAACAGTCGATATACTTAAATAATGTTAACCTCACTATTCATATATATGACATATGACAAACCTCTTACATAACTTTTTTCCTAGAAAATCTTACATAGTATTTTCATAAAATCTATGAAATGTAATTCTTAGAAACTATAAAAACATATTTGACAAGCGAAAATAGGATCAAATGCGACAGGGACATGGCTACAAGCACATGCATGCAATTATAACCTAACTGGCTCGAAAATATCACAGTGATCTTTAATATATGGAAGAATGGCTTAAGATATTTTAGTTCATCATCATAAAGTAGGTTGATTACATAGTTATTTGGTAAAGAGTGATATCAAGAATACATGTAATAACAAAAAAGCAAATAAAAACACAAACACTCAAATACACAAATTTTCGGCCCTTTGGCCTTTATCAAGTGTAACAGCATGTAATGCTACTAACAAAAAAGCTCTAAAACTATCAATTTTTCCATAATGAGCATAGGAAAAAGGAGAAGGTTCGGTAACCATGGAATTCGGCCCTGTCGTACTTTTCAATGAAATTTTGTATGTCAAATAACTGATGTCTGCAGTTTCTAAAACTGTTTTCTCTTTTCAAATATCCTAAAAATTGACGAAAATATGTGGAATCGTTTAAGGCATGGTAGAGCGTATTGAGCGACATCAATGACGTCGTCACATGACGTCCTCACAACGCTGTGTCGCCATAAGAAATTTATGAACACTAGTTATAACGGAAGCAATAAATGAAAAATAAACCAAGGAGAAAAGAAAGTATTTACATTTACGATTAGATTAGACGATTTGAAGAGATAGTCACCCACGCAGTTTTTCCCAATAACATCGGTCCGCCAGTCTTGACAGGCAAAATTACGTTCGGACCGGTACTTTCCTCTCCGTAGTCGGTCCGAATGACCGATGCCTTCTGGCGAGTCTTTTCGTTAATTAATCAAATGTTTATAATTTTCGGTCCCTCGTGAGAAATTGATCACGCTCTTGTAAACATTTCATGATTGTAATTTTAATTTCTTTGTTTTAAAGCTTACGAGAACGTGGTAGACAAGTAGTCAGAGGTTGTTCGGGCCGGGGCTGTGCTACCGTATTTCCGATGTTTGCTAAACTTAGACCAGATTTTTTTTTCCGGTTTTTTAATAAGTTCGAATGACCTATTTGAGCTGAAAGTTTTTGGGAAAGATACAGGCAGGTAGCCTCAAAGTAGAGAAGATGCGTCGCGTATTTTCATCGGACATCCTTTGAAGTACTCGTGCACACGCAGACGGGACCGTATTTTTCACATATTGGATTTTTCTGCAGAAGTTTATTCCGTTACATAACAGTCATTACGTCGAAAGACCCTACCATTATTTAAAAAAAGTCGTATGAAATTGTTTTGGTATATCCCATTTGATTCTGTTCTTCTTCTTATTTTTTCCCTTTCATATTTTTTTTTACTCTGTTGGTAATTTATACTTGTGCATTCAAGGTACCCTTACGAAAAGAAAACATTGCAGCAAGCTTGCTGCAAGGTTGCAGCAACCTTGCTGCAACAATAAAAGCGTGCAGAAAGACGTGTGCAGGTATATGCCGCTACCTGCACACATATTGCACACAAAATCTGAATACAAATTAGGTTGCAGGTAGCCGCACATAGCTGCTGCTAGCTGCACATGGTTGCCGCTAGCTGCATCAATTCATTTCAAGCAAAAAAAGAGCATAGGGAAAAGTTTTCAATGCAGCTAGCTGCAACTATAGAACAGAAACAAAAAAGTGCGTGCCAGAAGCTGCACAGTCATGTATAAGTCACATGCACAAGTCACAGCCAATAGAATTTAAGGCCGCTAACATTCAAAGCTCTGGCTTTGAAACAGTCAAGTGAGAATAGATGTGCCACATTCATGCAATGGAAATATACTGATACTGAATGAAGTCTGGATACTTCAAATGATGGTTTGGGAACTTTAATGACTGAAAAGTGAAAATGGAATACATATCTTTTAGATGATGATCGAATTTAATGGCTGTTCAAAATGTGTTAAAATGAGAAATGATTAAGGTGGATTAATTATCAATCATTATATGCATGTGATTGAAAAAGAAGGTAAGCATCAAGATTATTGTAAGAAAATGTCACTAATTTGCTTGAACTTGCAGAAACTATACTTTATAATACATGCGACCTTCTGGACGTTGATATTTGCATGTACTTTGATGAAATTGTGTTCAGTATGCAACAACTGTATGCAGTTTGGGATATCCTCTTCGGCATTGTAGTAGTCAGCATAATTAACTTCTGTTTCAAGTGGTCAAACCATTGTTTTACTCCATTTATAAAAGTGTTTATAAACATGTATGTGTTAATCAAACGTATGTAATGTGGGGTAGTTGCTGCTAGCGGCACTATATGTGCAAGAAGGGTTGCAGCTAGCAGCACATATATGTGCAGAATGTATGCTGGAACAGATGCAGCTAGCGGCAACTATGTGCAGGAAGTGTGCCGAAACAGATGCCGCTAGCCGCACATATGTGCCAGAGGAGTGCAGGAAAATGTGTGCAGCAAGACCTCATTTGCATGCCAAATCTCACCCTAGTTGCAGCAAGCTTGCGGCAACTAGTGCTGCAAACTTGCAGCAACTATGTGCAGGAAGGCCGAATTTTTCATAAGGGTATCCATAAAAGAATTTTTTTATTTATTACATGACCTTCGAATTGTGTTCAAACGTACCTTACATGTAGATTGTGCATGTATTATGCGGGATCAAGAGGGGAGGGGGTGTCGACAGCTACGATTGAATTGACATGCGAAATAAATTTTCTTGTCATCTTTCAGTCTTCTTAAATTGCAACTTACATCGATGATTATTTACCAATGTAGATGTAGTGATAGCTTAAATATTCCAAACATCATTCACTTTTTTTTCTAATCTTAAAATGCCCAAGACACATAAACAGTGTGTGGGTCAGGTGACGGAAGCTATTTCACCATGTACACGCAGAGGCCGTAGCCAGATTTTTTTTTTGGGGGGGGGGTTGTTATATTATTATAAGAGGGAAGGGGGTGTGGAATTTTGATTTTGAATTTGAACAATATTATGGAAATAGGAAAAACAAATCTGGCTACGGCCCCTGATGATGTGCACGAATGAAATGTATTATATTAAAATATCTGAATAGATAACGTATAAAACATTTGCTTTATAGACAGTTTCTTTAGCTAATAACAGTCCATTTTAGCGCCTGGTAAATGTATCTTTTACATTCTACAGAACTTAGATTGTGTTCCATTTTCAGTTATTGAGTATTTAATAACTAGATTTGAATATCAACAAATTATATCATTCACATTATAGCACCGTCCATTCATGTAATCGTTTGTGAACTCTAGCTTAAAAGTCAACGTCCGATGCGGTGATATTTCATTCTCACTTTGATTCAATCTCTTTTATTAATATCATTATTTATTCATGCATTTAGCACATACTAGTATAAATGTAGATATGTGCGCAAATACCGGGGCTATTGAGGGATGAAAATGTTCCTAGTCGCACTTCCTTCTCAGCGGAAACAAATAGGTTATTAATTTATGGAAGAAGTAGGACCGTCCGTGTGTGTGTCCGTCCGTCCGCCCCACACATGGTTCTGAACATTTTAAACAAACCCTTACAGCGAATCGATTTACTTCCTTTATATAGCCTTTACAAAAATAAAAAGGTCATGTTCGAGTATGGCCCATGTCGCTCAGTTATGTTCAGATTCACTCCTTGAAACTTGGAAAAACTCGAAATTATGTGATCTTCGGAGAATTCAACAAAACCCGTCGTAGACCAAAAGATAATGAATTTGAAATAAAAATGTTTTAGGATTTATAGATAGGCGGTAGTACTAATCTCTCGATGAACATCTCTCTTTTTTTTGGTTTGATCGTATCCTATTCTTGTACTTTGTTAATTCAGTTTAATAAGGGGGAGGGGGGGGGGGGGTCTCCTGACTTGTGATGAATAAAACGACTGTCGTTCACTAAAAGTCTTTCGATTCCGATTACCGATTTCAATTTTTCTCGATCAATTTCGCCGAAAGAAATAATTTTCAGCTTGAGGCATTTATTTACCTCAAATTCAATATATCACCTTATACAGATACCTTAAATATAGTTTTGCTTGCAAAGATGATAAGACACACAGGCACTTTTATATTAAATGATATCTTTTTTTTTTAATTTCACAAATTTTCTTAACATTTTGCTGAAAAAACGCAACCTTTTCGGTAAATCTCATGCCGCATTTTTCTTGAAATATTCTTTCCCGAATTTAATCGATTATGATTATTTACAAAAATATTTTCGAAATTCCGATTTTTGATTCCTAGATGTCTTCAAGACTAGTCCTTGCCCAGCCCATGATCTCTCTTTAAATCAGTGCTAACAGTTTGATGTTGGATTCATGAAAACACAAAAAAGGACAGTTTTATTTCCTTCCTCTTGATACATTACGAATCAGATCCCGCGTACATTTTGTATCAAACATGACAACGACCTAAGTAATAAGCTAGAGTATCCTACATCATACATGTATTTGCATAGTTTAAATTGGAGTGTATTAGTCATACCAATAGTAATAAAATTTTCCGATACTCTCTCTCTCATTTTCTGAATAGAAATTTAGTCTTTCTTTTTGTCGTTTTGAATTTGAGAACATATGTTATATTCATAGCGATATCAACTAAATCTGGATTATTATTTCTGTTTAGAGATTTGGAAAAAAATTAAAATAAATGCCAATATTTCTTCATTTTATTCAATACATATTAACCTCCTATTACACTTGCAGTATGTATGAATGCTTAAATGCATTCTTTATTCAACTTACTTTTTTTTCAAATTCACAAAGATCTATATATACCTATCGTCTATCTTCTTTTTCTTTTTCTTTTTTTTTTTTGCTGCTGTCCGCGCAGCACACCTCAGAAATCGGAAAATCAAGATTTTGTCATCTTCAACTTTTGAAACTTTTGATAGGATTTCGATCATTTGATAGCTCTAGTTTTAATATAAATTCAATACAGATATGTACATTGATATTTACATGTATATCCAGAAACTCATACACGACGTACTGAGCCTTTACATTTTTCTATCTTATAAAAACGCCCTATCAAACTTAATTTCTGGTCCTGGTAAATACTTTATAGTTTCACTTATGATCGCTGAACTTCTGTTACGAGTTACGAGACATCAAGAACGATCAAACTGTATAAGAATTATTCTCAAAATCTACAGACATTGAAAAAGGATCTCGATTTTCTTATTTCTAAAGAGAGCTGCACACGCAAAATCTCTCTCAGGTTGGTAGAAGTACAACACAGAAAACTTTAGAATAAATGCACAGCACAGTGCGTCACAGAAACGAAATTTTCTGTAGAGCAAGATTTGAGAATGATCTTCAATTTGATATCAATTCAATTTCTGTGACAGCATGTGCTATGGGTTAAATTTCAGGACAAAGACTCTTAAAACATGTTAAAAACACGGAAATCAGCATACCGTCATGGATTAACGACGTCATAGATGACGTCACAGCACGTGCAGATTCCCGAACGTCGCATTTTTGGGAACTTTCAAAGTTTGTCATTGCTTTCATGAAAAAATAACATGAAATAAAACGATTTTGAAATCTAGGTAATTACAGGGCCAATATCGGTAGTTTCCGAACCTACTCCTTTAGCATCCTGTGCAGAATATAAGTGAAGTCAAAAATCCGAATCCTGAAGAAAGAAGGGGATCTTAAACAACAGCAGCAAAACACCCACTGCAAAAACATAAAGCAGACACGCACAGAAATGGTACAATGAAAACCATTGAAAACCAACTCACATAGAACATCAAGCATAAATGACTACACATAAACCAACGAGACAAATGTACAATCTGTGCCAACTTAGGACTCTCATAGATAAAACAGAATGATCAGCTTAGTCAAAATGCCGACAAAGAAGTTTATTTCCTTTATTATTGATTTTTGACCGATGTCCTGACATCCTGGTTCGGAGCTGACCTTTGGTTTTACCCACATAAATCAATCTACAAATTGAGCACTCTATTCCGTAGACAACATTAGATGTCTTACAGTTTAGGCTGTCAAAACTGTGTTAAATGCTTGTTTTGTTAGATTACTTGAGAATGAAGTGTCTGTTATGAGGATGCTACAAGTTTTGCAGTTCTTTTACCGCTCTTAAGCGATCACTTGGTGAAATTGATGCTCTTTCAGTACATCGACGAATTCAATCTTACAAGGCTTGATTTTAACATACCTATCTGCATGATTATACCAAAACTCATGGTTGCTACTTACTACGAATGTTTCATCTCTTAATTCTAGGGAAACCTCAATTCAAGGTAACTTAAAGGACACAAAGATGTAGATTATGGACGAAAATAGGTCAAAATGAGACAATTTTAAATAGAGGTAGAGTACTCATTAGATGATGCAGTGTAATGACGTCATAATATTCATGTTTTGATTTCAATTCTACGTGAAATTGAAAGTTTTGGGGTAATTTAATCATTTGATATTTTCCTATTCATTTTAAGAAACACAAACATACTTAGAAATATTTTATTGAGGTAAATGACAAATATGGATACATGTAATGACCATATCCCTGCATACAGCACAACATCGATAATTCAGAAAATCAGAAACCGAAGGCATACAAAATCAGGATAAAACAGGAACTAAAGCAAACAAACAAAATCCTCCACCACATGAAAAGAAGCGAACTCCCGATATGGGAGTGAGACCAGGTGCCCAGGAAGAGTAAGTATCTCCTGCTTGCAAGCAACACCCGCCGCTTTAATTCGGTAGAACTGTCACATCCGGTTACTTCCATTTCGGAAGACATAGAGTACAATTTTTGGGTGGATGGTTCAAATGGTCTATGACAGAATATCATCCAATATTCTGGAGAGTGGGACATCATAGTGTATGACGAGTTCCCCATATCGACAATAGAGCTTCCTCAGTGACGATGTTAGCCAGTCACAAACATATCCCTGACTGAGAAGCTTATCTGAAAGATGCCTAGCTCTCAGAACAAAATCCGTATATTTCGTACTTGCTCTGGCATAGCGTATCAACTGAGATATGAACACGCCATAAGCAGGCGATAAAGGGATGTTGCTACTCAGAAAAGGAGAGTTTGTAATGCTGAAATTGAAGTCGTCACGTTCGTCATAGAGTGAGGTGTTCATGTGACCATCAGTGTCGTAGGAAAACATTATGTCCAAATAGGATGCTGAATCATTTGTCTCTGTAGTTTCTTCAAGCTCCGAAGAATAGATACTGCTCAGGTAATGGGATTATTTATGGACAATACATCGTCTATGTATCTGTAAGTAAAGTCGAGGTCAGAAGCTAATTATCTTTTCCCTCCTAAGACCAAAGATTGAATAAATTCAGCTTCGGCAAGGAGTAGGGCACAATTCATCCCCATTGGAATTTTGACAATTTCCTGGAAGACCTTTCCTCCAAAGACCACAAAAATATTGTCGATCAGAAAGTTTAACATCTAAATAATATCTGTTTCAGTGTACTTATTTTCAGAATCGGACATTTCTTTTACAAAGTAGGTTTTGTCATAGTTAACAATGATAAATTTGTATTTGCGATTACCGTTCTTACTTGTAAACGCATTACTTATAATTTTTTGCGAGTTTCTCTTTCAATTTAGAATATGGAATTGTAGTGTAAAGTGTCGAAAAATCAAATGCTTTGATCGAATAAATTTTACTAAAATAAGTTGATTTCAGGACCGGGTTGCTCAAAACCATAGCTAAATTTATCCATCGGATAAAGTTATCCATTGGCTAAACTGCGAACCACTGGTTAGTTAACCGCTGGATAACTTTTGTCCAGTTTCCGTTGCTCAAACGATAAATTGGCCACTGGCTAACTAACCACTGCTTAAATTATTTAACAACTGGATAAATCATCTGACCAGTGGTTATTTTCCCATGATGCAAAGTAAGTTTGCTTAGAAACCAATATGGCAGCATTGTCTAAGGAGAGGGGACGATTTTTCTACGATAAAAGAAGTTAAAGAGATACTTCGCACATAACATATTAAGTTTGTATATTCAAACGATTCACATATCAAATAAAAATGAATATGTCACATCGAAATAACAGCGATTTCAAGATTTTCCTTTCCTTAGAAACGACAGTGAAGGTAACGTCACTGCGTGAACTTTTGACGTCATGCAGCAATAATAACGTTCGTTTTCCCGCCATGAACACATAACAGGTGCTACGCTGCAAGAGTGGGACATTTCATTTACTTTTTGAAATCCCGACGGTAAAGAAATGAACAATACATACACTGTAATCTCTTTAAGTATGAAATACACAGGTTGATCTAGAAAATCTGTACTGTGGGCTTAGATCTTGAAAATAAGTCAGCAAGATACGCCCATCGGGAAGTTTTTTTTCTGCACAATTCTTCGTGTACCAAAATAATTTAAGTCCAATAAATTTGTAAGGACAAATTGGGTGAACATGACTTCACCTACATATTCTGATGAAAGTGTTTATTATAAAGTATCACTTAAATCCGTTAATACGCATATTCAAGTTACTGCGGCGTTTCGATATTAAGAAACAATGACAGACGGACAGACAGACATCACTATATCATGATCCGCGTCAAATGACAGACATATAATAATGATACGTGAAAATAGGAAAACTGGACCCAGGATTTCAGAAGAGGGCGCAGTCCAGCTATTTAAAATTACATGTTCACAGAAAAGATGACAAGTCGAAAAGACAATAGATAAAATCAAACGGAAATTGAAAAACAACATAGCAAAAAATTAAAATAAAATAAAATAGATGAATTAATAAATAAATGAATAAGATAAGTAAAATTTATAAATAACAAAAAAAAAAAAAAGAAAAAGAAATAATCAGTATGAGGAGGATTGGAATGATATTGACGACGATTAAAGTAATGAATTTAGTATCGTTGCTCTCATATTTATGTGTACAAACAATTTTCACATCCTGATTATGCATTTCTATATTACCCTTCTACTATCTTGCTTTTTAAACTCACAATTAAGTATGTTGAATGTGTGTACATGGAATGTTCGGGGCATTATGTCCTCTACAATGTGTCTCACTGAATTTTTACGAGTAACATATTGTGATATTGTTATTCTGAACGAGCATAAATTGCATCCTAATCATGAAAAGTATTTACATAGTATAGATTATAGATACTCGTGTATAGCAAAATGTGAATCTGTAAGTAGCTCTAACCCAATGCAGTTTTCAATTGGAAAATCTGGAGTTGCTATTTTGTTCAAAAAATCACTCGAATACAGTGTGAAAGAAATTCCTGTACATTCAAGAGTTATCGGTCTTGAAGTATATGGTACAAACACTGTTCCTATATACATTTTTGGTTGTTATCTACCAGCAGATAGTGATATAGAGTCTTATAGAGATGTTATTGTGTTATTAGAGGAACTATATTGTGAATACAGCAATTATGGGTACGTCATTTTTGCAGGTGATTTCAATGCCAGTTGTCTGGTAAATGATAATGGCAAAACAAACAATTTCAAGTCACAAGTTTTACAAAGCTTTGTTACTGATTATAACTTACGTTTTTCAAATTTGTCAAAAGGTGTCAATAGTTGCCAAGAGTACACATTTGTTCAAAAGAAAACAATGCTGGACTATATTTTTGTAGATCATATCATGTTTACTCATTTAAGTGAATACAATATTTTTAAAGAGGGGTCAATTTCAAACACGAGTGACCATCTTCCAGTAGTAGCAACATTTGAAAAATTAGATTGTAGGCATGTTTTGCAAATCGTTGACAATGATTGGCCTGCTTGGCATAGGGTTACACCGGAAATGATAGAGCGATACAGGTCTGAAGTCGGGGATCAAATTCATACATTCCTTGAAAACAAAAGCAATATTGACGTCATGAGTATTGATGAGTTAGATCAAATGTTAAAAGTTGCGCGAAATCATACCACGTAAAAAATTTAACCCGCACAAGAAACCTTATTGGAATAGCGATGTAAAAGCTGCGCACAAACACGAAAAAGTGATGCGTCGTATATGGCTGCAAGCAGGACAGCCAAGAGGAATGAATTATGTCGAGTACGCAAACTATAAAAGAGCTAAAAGAAAATTTCGTTATTGTCAAAAAACAGCCAGCGATGAATATATGACGAGAACAATGCAAGACATTGATAGGGCAGCAGGCTGTGATATCCGCCTATTTTGGAAACTTGTCAAAGGTCAAAAAACGAAAACAAAAAAGATATACCCAGAAATTAAGTCTTGTGAAAAAAGAAACGTAATCGCAAATACGCCAGAGGAGGTAGCTGATGCGTTTGCGCACTATTTTCAAAAAAATATATGATGTTGATAAGAATCAAAGTGAGTCGTATGATGAAAATCATAAAAATTGTATCAATCAAGAATATGAAAACATAAAACAGAAGATACGAGAGGAGCAATTTGATTACTCTATGATCCCGGGAGGGGAAATTAGTTCTTCAGAAATTCAAAATTGCATACGAAACCTAAAATATCGCAAAGCACCGGGTGTAGACGAATTACAGGCAGAGCACGTTAAATATGGGGGAACAGAAGTCGAAATCTATCTGTGCATTCGAAAGGGGGTGACAGGATAAAACTAATCCTGACAGTTATAGACCTGTGTCGCTCTTATGTACGTCGTTGATTTTTTTTGAAAAAGTGATTTACGAAAGAATAAAAAGCCACACCAATATTCTTTCTAAAATATGTTAACAGCAAGGGTTTCTTTCCAGCTGTAATTGTATAACAGCGTCATTTAATTTACAAGAAACAGTTAATTTTTTCTTTGAAAATCACAGTAAAATATTTGCAGCTTTCCTGGACAACAGCCTTTGATACCGTTTGGCGGAAAGGTTTAATGTTCAAATTATACGAGATAGGTATCACTGGCAAATTATGGTATGTGACTGACAAATGAGTTAAAGAAGTTCCTGACGATAATCTCAACAGCACTCACAATAGAGCACAAAATTAAGCATCGATGGACCCCTAGCAAGCTAGAGGTACAATATGCACTTAGATACAACAAGCACTATTGTAGTGAATAATGTTACGTCAAGCTCATTTATGACGTCACAGGGAGTACGTCAGGGCGGAGTCCTATCAGGTTTTCTGTACATTATATTTATAAATGAACTATTGCAAGAACTTGAAGTTATGTCTCCACAGCTTGGTATGCCTTTTGTGAAAAACAATAATCCTTCTTATGCTGACGACATAACGTGTTTAAACAGTTGTCCAAATGGTTTACAATCGATGTTGAATATATGCTTTACGTACTCTTGTAAGTGGAGATTCCAATTTAATGCGAAAAATTCTATTATTGCAGTTTTTGAAAATGTGAGAATTCAGAGAAGAAATTTTGAGACCCATAAGTGGTATATAGGTACAGAAATTGTTTCAGTTCACAATGAATGTAAACATCTGGGTATATTACGTGATAGAAAACTCTCTAATACATGTAGAATTATTGAAGCTTGTTCAAAAGGTAGAAAAACATACTTTTCCTTGAAAATAACCTTACTCGAGGATTTTTTATTCGAAAAGATGATTGGAAATTAAAAGTAAATACTGCGATATCTGAGAAAAGCAAAGACGATTGGCTTACTCGAACGTCACATGATCTAGATTTTAAAAGATTTTTACAACTTCACTCTGTAGTTGATATGTGTCCTGCTAGAGTATGGTTCTTTGAAAAAGAATCCAGAATGCTTAAACTTGCATATTTTGTAGCAAGACTATGTACAGTGCCTGAAAAATTTGACCCAGTGCTTTGTCCTCTGTGTCAGTCAATTCATACAGATCTTTTAACCCACATTACTGGGGTGTGTCAGAGTGTTACATATGTGAGAGATAGTTTTTGGATAGACATTATCGATAATTTTTCAGTTGGTGTTTGTGCTGAACTATCAGCAATGGATGAAAATGACTTTTTACTTTCTTTGTTAGGTAGACCCATTATTTCGCAATTTTCAGATGAATGTAATGAAATTGATTTTCTGAGACTTTGCTTCACATATATAAGGAATGTTACCGCCATATACCAACAACGCCTTATTAACTCTGTGTGATTGTGGAAGAAGTGTTGTTTTTTTTTCAGAGACAATAATAGAAATTTAGAATACAATGTGTACATATATATATATATATAGTCTTTGTATATATTCAAATGTTTGTATTGACTGAATTGAAATTGTAACTGTATAATTAACTCTCATGCACATGAGGAAATAAAGATTGAATACTTTGAATTATTCCGGAACTAATATATTTGTAATACACATTGATCTGATTAACAAAATAAACGAAGACGGTAGATTGTGCAGCAGGCCGAATTCTTTTTATAATAAGCGTGAAATTGAATAAAATTTGTTTCTATTTTCTTTTTCTGAAGGACTAAACATGATAAGGAGTCCGAACCCCATTTTTGTCATGCGCCCGTGATTGTGTAAACTATAGAAAACTTTCTCTAAGGTTCTGACGATGAGGGCCTGAAGGGGAGGGGGAGGGGGCAATGCCCCATCGGCGAAAGAAAAAAAGGCTTGGTGGACGATTGTTTTGGAATTAAAACGGCGAAAAAGATCAAAATTGCCATCTTTTCTTTTGATTTCATTGAGCATGACCGATCAAATATGTTAAAGATAGGATTAAATAAACGAGAAAGTTGTCTATTTCTGAATAGTGTATATTTCGCTCAAGTTGCCGACAAATACCAAATTAACCTGTTTCCAGCTACCGAATTGCGTAGTTTACAGATTACATTTATATGTTATTTTATAAATTTATTTCTTTTATTCAAGTTGGACATAATAAACATATATAAAAACACAAAACACAGTAATCTGAACTGTGCACTTTGGGTGGAAAAAGAGGGGGGGGGGCTCAAAATCTGTTACTGAGTACATGACCTTGCTATGAAATACAAATCGTTTTCAGATTACATGTAGAAGACAACATAAAATCTAGCAAGTGTAAGGCTTAATACCGGTATATTATTGCTCTTTGAAACTAGATGTATGATAATAACAGAAATTTTGCTTAATTTTAAATTCTACTTCTTAAAATCTTGAAAAAATTGTATTGAATTCATGTCCATGTTTAAAAAATTCTTTTGATGTGCAGTACAACACTTAAAAGTACCATTGCGGCAAACGGGAACCTGTATTTATCCACTGGTTAAATGACTTAACACACCTCTGACGACTGGCTAACTTTCCCTGGCAAAGTGGCGTATTTAACCAGTGGTTACGTCAATTTGACCAGCGGATAACGTTTGAGCAACGCAACTTATCCGTTGGTCAGAATTTAACCACTGGATAAGGACTTTAACCACCGGATAACTTTAACCAGGGTTTTGAGCAACCCGGTCCAGATGTTCTAAAAGTTCCTTCGAGTTCTTTAAAATCCACATCTGGTTGATACCACTGCGAGAATATTCTGTCGAACGATATTTGTGAAGCCCAGATTTGATTTCAGATAAAACTTTGGTGAGTAAGATCTATACAGATTTGGTTGAGCATTTTGAGGAACCAGCGATGAAACAATCATTTGAAAACGTTACTACATATCAACTTTGGTTTCGGAACTTTCGTCTACTAATACATATATCAAAAGCAATGAAAGTGCATCTAACATTTTAAGCAAGCATAACAGTGGACTGTCTTCATTCAATATCTATATTTCTAAATTGGATCTCCCAACACTATATTGCATACCGAAACTGCACAAGTCTCCTTACAAATTTCGATTTATTGCTAATTCTAGTAACTGCTCCACTACAATTTTGTCCAGAAATCTGACGTCAGCACTTGCTGCTATTAAAGAACACATAACTAGATATTGCGAAACGGTTCTTAACAGGAACGATGTAAATTTGATTTGGTCTATTACGAATTCAGGGGATGTGATTGACAAAGTGAAATCTGGAAATGTCCAAGCCAATACGATTTCTTCATATGACTTCTGTAATATGTACACCACACTTCCTCATGACAAAATTAATGATCGATTATCTAGTCTCATTAAATTGTGTTTTGATCGAGAGCGAAATACTTACATTTGTACATCTGAATCGAAGGGTTTCTTTTCCTCGACACACTACAAATCATACAAATCATGGACATGTTGTGACCTGTGTAATGCCTTGTCCTTCCTCTTGGACAATATTTATGTTAGATTTAGTGAGGATCTATACATACAGGTTGTAGGAATTCCTATGGGTACTAACTGTGCGCCTCTTGTTGCAGATTTATTTTTATACACTTATGAAAAAGAATTTATCCAAAATCTTCAAAAGCAAAGAAAATTTGATGATCTGAAATGTTTCAACAATACTTCTAGGTATCTGGATGATATTCTAACAATTGACAATCCTGCTTTTGAATTATATAAGAATGAAATTTATCCACAAGAATTAACACTTAACAAGGCAAACC
Source organism: Pinctada imbricata (assembly GCA_033119305.1). Taxonomy (NCBI): domain Eukaryota; kingdom Metazoa; phylum Mollusca; class Bivalvia; order Pterioida; family Pteriidae; genus Pinctada; species Pinctada imbricata. The sequence goes on along the minus strand of VSWD01000014.1, from coordinate 10,073,739 downwards.
TTTCAAATACAGAAACACCGTTTTAAATATCAAAATTGTAAACGGAAAGATTCATACAAGTGTATATGACAAAAGGGATGATTTTGGATTTAAAAATTTACAAATTACCAAAACACTTTTAGGTCAAGGTTTCCGCTTTCATAAACAAGTTAAGACTTTCTGGAAATTTTACAAATATTACAGTCAGCTTCTTTTAAAATTCGGATCTATACATGCAACAGAGTACATTACTATGGGTATTACACAACCTGTCTTTTATGGTGATATGATAAACAAAATAAAAAAGATCAAAAGTAGGCAGCATAACCATCGAAAATGCGTCAGAATCATCAAACGCCTTTTAAACCGTGAATATGATCCTAATGTCACCAGACTGACACTAGGCTTGGTACTTGACCAATCTACAGTCTTGTACAAGCGCATCCTTGAGACTTGCACTCTGACTGACTGTGAAGACGGGACTCCATGACGGGCCCTGTCCAAACCACTTTAGAGAAGACAGGACCCCGACCACCTGTCCTCTCTGAATGTCAGTCGGACTCCTCGGGTGATAACATACATGAGCTCGCTACAGCCGGCAGAGCACGGACTGTATTACGCATGCCCTCTTTTTATATCCTTTTACATATTCATCTGTGTCTCTGGGGCCTCTGCGTTTCGCGGTCTTCTTTGTGTGATGTCATCTTACAATGAGGAGGTTGTTTTACACCACAATTGTACGTTCTTCGAGACCTCTGGGTAATTGGAGAAGTGAGAATGTTGTGCGCACGTTATCCAGGATAACCACACCATTTGCTACTTGCGTGACAAATAACCGTCCAAATTCGGCACCGGTTGCCCATTGGTCTCGTCGGTTTATGTGTTGTCTTTTGTGTTTGATGTTTACATGTCGAGTGTCTCTTTTCCGTCTCGTGCTGTACTCGTCTTTTGTGTTTTTGCATCGGGGTGTTTTGCTGTTTTGCTGTTAATACTGCAGCGGGGTCTTGTTGGAGATCTCCTCCCTTCTTTTGTACGGATTCTTATGCATTTCAGGTATGCAGTAAAAGTATGGTAAATCTGAATCTTAATTGTTAGTGTCGAAGCAAAAGGAAGAAAGAGCTTATTTGTGGTTAGCTATTATTTCAGAGGCAGAAAGGTTTGTTGGGGTTTAAGTGGGATTTCCAGGTGTCGAATTTAAACCCAACTTTTAAATAGACTGTCTAAATAGTACTTTTTGCAAGTAAATGTTTAATCATTTGAGGCTTTGTCCGCTGGTGTGATGACATAATGTTCTTCGAGTTAGGTTAGCTCTGTGATAACATCAGGGTCTTTAAATATAAACTCGAATCTGGTGTTCACAGTTGTTTTTAATCGGTAAATTCTAGATAAAAGTAACCCTCTGATGGATTTTATCCATTCGGAAAGGGTATCGAGCTGTACATCCTCTTTCTTTGCCCAATGTCTTGCATATTCCTCACAAGAGTCCATGATAATTTTGACATTTTGGTTCCATGTAAAGGACATACTTTTTCTGTATTTGGGACCCTTTTTTAAAAAATTCTCTCAACTTGTCGTTGTTGACTATACTGAGGTCACCAGTAAATAAAACAAATAGCATATTAACCAGTATATGAAATAAACACCAGTAAATAAATATTGGAAAATCAAATTTGAATACATTCAATTTAATCATATTCATAAGATGACATGAATGAAGAGATGCGGTAGGTATAGAGTTGGAACCCTTCCGCATTATTTATATAAATCCTTATTTCATGTGTTAAACGTCTTCAAATTCAATAGCATCATTTAAGATCTGATAAATTAAAAGCATGGACCAGACATGCACATTTCGGGTACTAAACCCTCGTCAGTGATCCTCAGTCTAAACAATGTAAAATGGCCAAAAAGTATGAAAATGATTATGTCCAAAAATGTACCAAAAAGACGAAGCAGAATGGGTGGGATATGATGCTACAGGACCCACTTTTTAGAAATTTCAAGAAATGTTGTAGCATAAAATTCCAAATGCGTTAAGGAGACAGACGATCAACCGAAGTTGATCGAACTTGGCTACATATGTTGCAGTGTGAAGCAGTTAAAATCGTTCCCCGTGACTTGATGTTTGTCACGTGTATTAATGACTTCTTTCTGAAAGAAGCTTTGTTTTGGCCCTTTAAAAATGTGACATCATATCTATATTATTTGTTATTTCAGAAACTTGTCATTCCTTTCAAAAACTATTGCCGTAATTAATGGAGCTTAACATTAGCACCATCCCTCAAATGCTATTTTAAACAAAGAGTTTATTTGGATATGTACTGAATCAACCATACAGGAATTTTGGAGCCGCGCACTCTCTGTAAAGTAAATGCAGAAATTTAAATTCTAAAAATAACGCAAGGGGGCGCCAATGAAATTAATTTGGACTGCTCAAGAAAGCGCTTTGGTTGGAAGCATCACTGATGAGAATTCAATATTCGAAACACGTGCCTGATGCATGAAGATTGGTTTGTAATTTTCTTCAAGAGGGTATAGAGTTGGAATCCTTCCGCATTATGTAATTGTCAATATTGAAATATAGGTTCTATAGTACCAATTTTGTTCTACTAGACAGGTGTTTCGGATATTTTAATCCTCGTCAGTAGTACTTCATGCCAAACAGCAATGAGCTGAATTCTAAACATGACCGAAAAAATAATCCACCAGCAGCGATACCAGCCTAGTGGTTGAAATTGTCAATATTGAAATATATGTTCTATAGTACCAATCTTGTTGAACTAGACACGTGTTTCGGATATTTTAATCCTCGTCAGTAGAACTTCATGCCAAATCAATTTATTTTAACGGGTGGTGTTTAGCATAACATTTTTTTCTGTATTTTTTTGGTCATAAATTATAATGAGTCTATATACAATAATCGATTGAACTAGATGGCTACTATTGCAAGCAATAGACATATTCCTCCTTTATTAGAAAATCATCGGAAGTGAAGTCACTGTGTTAAAATCCGAATGAAGAAGATGGAAAAAGAATATTTGCTTTAGTACCTTAAGCACTTCAGCAAATAAGCCAAAAGAGTTTATGTTTAACTTGGGACTCTTATTTATTTATTTATCAACAAAATACCTTCCATGTTTACGAAAGACTCCATGATTTATCAAATTTAAATCCTTTAGTATTCTGTCTCAAAACAGAATTGCACAATAATTTGGCAATGAGAAAAATTCTATCAATAGAAAATGACAACAGCATGAAATGCTACTAAGAAAAAAAAGGAAACAGAGAACAAGAATGAAAGAGTTATCCTTAATTAGATTATTTCTATCAAAATTATACACTACTTCATTTCAGTTTAAAATTCGTTACCTTGTGATTACACATTTAATTACCATTTAAGAAGTTATTATCACTGGATTTGGGTATTGTTAGACAAATTCTTTTGTAAAGATAATCCGTTTTGGAAAATCTCATTTTAGATTTGACGAATAAGTTTAACAGAATTTTTGTTCGTGCCTGATATGATATTATCGATTCAGAGATCAAACGTCTTCAATTGCTTCAATTGGAAAAAAATTGGTAAAATGCGGAATGCTGATAATATAATAATTACACATTTTCGTTTGCACATTTTTGCGTCCTACTTAACAAATATTTCTTATATAAAACAATTCACGACTTAAATATGTTTTTATACTGAATATATATCGCATATTTTCAGAAAAAAATATTCATTTTGAGTCATGATTGAAATATTTAAATTCGATTTAGAAAGATTATGAAAAGTAATAAAAAGAAAAGGAAGTGATAGATCAATTACTTAACAGAAAATTTAGGATCAAACATGTAGCCTACATACATACTTTAGAATCTGTTACATTTCACGAGGAAACAAATTAAATGTCAGGGCGTGTATATTTTAGTGAAAATGGCAATTGAGGAAAATCCATATTTAATTTCGTAAAACAGGAAAGAAGGAATGATTTAAATATATCTCGTTAGGTATGAAAGGAAGGAGGCAATTTCCAACCAGACGCGGTCGCAGTACTCACAGGAAAGCATAAAAACGCGCAAAGCGAAAACACAGATTTGGCGAGCACAGCAAAAAGAAGGGAGGAGATCTCCAACAAGACCCCTTTGCAGCATCAACAGTAAAACACCAAAACACCCGATGCAAAAGCACAAAAGACGAGCACAGCATGAGACGGAAAAGAGACACACGACATGTAAACATCAAACACAAAGACTACACATAAACCGACGAGACCAATGGGTAACCGGTGCCGACTTTGGACGGCCATCTGTCACGCAAGTAGCAAATGGTGTGGTTATCCTGGATTACGTGTGCACAACCCTATCACTTCTCCAATTACCCAGAGTTCTCGAAGAACGTACAATTGTGGTGTAAAACAACCTCCCCACTGTAAGATGACATCACACAAACAAGACCGCGAAACGCAGAGGCCCCAGAGACACAGATGAATATGTAAATGGATATAAAAAGAGGGCATGCGTAATACAGTCCGTGCTCTGCCGGCTGTAGCGAGCTCATGTATGTAATCACCCGAGGAGTCCGACTGACATTCAGAGAGGACAGGTGGTCGGGGCCCTGTCTTCTCGAAAGAGGTTTGGACAGGGCCCGTCATGGAGTCCCGTCGTCACAGTCAGTCAGAGTGCAAGTCTCAAGGATGCGCTTGTACAAGACTGTAGATTGGTCAAGTACCAAGCCTAGTGTCAGTCTGGTGACATTAGGATCATATCCACGATATAAAAGGCGTTTGATGATTCTGACGCATTTTCGATGGTTATGCTGCCTACTTTTGATCTTTTTTATTTTGTTTATCAAGTCTTAACTAATTTATGAGAGCGGAAACCTTGACCTAAAAGTTTTTTGGTAATTTGTAAATTTCTACTGTGAAAATCCAAAATATCAGTACATGCTCTAGCGTACCGGATGAGCTGATATATGTAAATGCCATATGACGGTAATCTTGGAACATCACCGTCAAGCCAAGGGAAATTTACTATGTTGAATCCAAAATCATCCCTTTTGTCATATACACTTGTATGAATCTTTCCGTCTACAATTTTGATATTTAGGTCCAAAAAGGGTGTTTCTGTATTTGAAAGGTTTGCCTTGTTAAGGGTTAATTCTTTTGGATAAATTTCATTCTTATATAATTCAAAAGCAGGATTGTCAATGGTTAGAATATCATCCAGATACCTAGAAGTATTATTGAAACATTTCAGCTCATCAAATTTTCTTTGCTTTTGAAGATTTTGGATAAATTCTTTTTCATAAGTGTATAAAAATAAATCTGCAACAAGAGGCGCACAGTTAGTACCCATAGGAATTCCTACAACCTGCTTGAACGCAAGAAACGCAAAAGAGACATGCACATACGACAAAGAAATATGAATCACCAAAAGACTACACATAAACCAACGAAAACAAGGGTCAATCCGACCCGAAATAGGACGGCTATCTGCCATGCATGGTGTAACTATCCGGATAACGTGCTCACTTTTCCCTGAAAAAAGTTGCAAATACCTTTTGCGAACGACAAAAATTGTCTCTGACATTCCCCTTTTTTCTAGAGTTCACAACAAGAGAATGAAACAAAAATGCAAAATACATAAATGAACATTACCCCTTAAACTCTTTAGTTTATTTGCCAAGTTTTGCATTCTTCATGGTTAGGTCGGGGAAAATAATTACTTGCCTAATTGACACATTGTAGCTGTGATATGATGCTGATCCTTATTATGAATGTAATTAAATAACTGATATTCAATTTCTATGCTATTTTGGGACCAAAACTAAGTTATGTGCAAAATCACTTATTTCTTTAAAAAATTATATATTTTAGTAAATAAAAGCAGGTGATGTGTTATTTAATTTGATAGTATTTACGAGGGCTGTTCCGGAAGTTCATTGACAACGTAATTAAAGGAAAGATCTAGAGAATTTGTTAAAAACCATGTTGATTTCCTTATGATACGGATGATTTTGAATACATAAACGAATTTTCATTACCATTGCCTCTGAACAAATATTCAAATCCCTTTTTGAACAACGTAAGGTTCTAGATAACGGAGTAGCTTACAAAAAGTAACGACGTCGTCGATATCCAGCATAAAGGGGTAGGTTCACTAACTGCCAAAATCGGCCCTAAATTTTTGCGAAAAATAATTTTATGAAAATTATGATTCAGTATCTCTTATATTTATTCCAAATACCTGCCGATAAAGAAAGTAAATATTTTTCATTGTCAAAACGTCACGTGCGTTAGTTATGACGTCACATTTTGACGTCATTTGCTCTGCAGGACGGAAAATGAAGGGAAATCGCCATATTTTTTGCATAAATCTTTAAAATAAGTATAGGCGCCAACCCTCACCCAACATAAATTTTACGTTGATCGAAAGATAGATTGCAAATCTAGCTTTGAATATAAAAATTATTTTGGGTGAGGGCTGGCGCCCTACTTATTTTCATAAATTTTGACCAGAATTATGCCTATTTCTTACGATTTTTCAGTATTTTACGACTTTCAGCCGATTTTGAAGCCATATCTTTCGGTGTATTGCACGTAAATTAAAATATTTATTTGGTATTTCAAACAACCACACATTTAGCTTCCTTGATACAAAATACAATCGAAATCTAAAACATTCTAAAATTAGGGCCGATTTTCCATGTTCCCGAACCTGCTCCTTTGACATTTCAAAAGAAATAAAACACCTCTCATCTAAGAAAAAATTAAATATCTTTTCAAAGATGAAAGTGCATTATGAAATAGAGGAAGAAATTCACATGGAAATAGAACACGTCTTCCTTATCAGAATACATGAAAAGATATTTAAATTTTGTTCGCTGTTCCGTTTTCTATAACATTACGTTGTTCAAAAAGGGATTTGAATATTTTTTCTGGATCAATGGTAATAAAAATTCGTATATGTATTCAAAATAATCCGTTTTATAAGAAACTCAACATGATTTTTTTAGCAAATTCTCTACATCTTTCCTTAAAGCTGAAAGCCTACATTAAAAACTTTGACGAAATAGTAATTTTTTTGGGGACGGAGATTGTTAGATATAGACTCTAACAATCTCCGTCCCATGACATAGACATAAGCTATAGCGACCCTTCACACCTGCTGACGTATGCATACTTATGAAGGTACGACCTAAAATCCAGGTACATCGCTACAGCGCCGGTATATAAGACGAGCTTCAAACTCGTCCACCGTGACATTCAGTGATTAGAAGTCTGGGAGTAAATACATGTAACACCTGAAATGAGAAATGAAGTCACCTGATGAGTAATCAGAAATAGGCAAAAAATCCACTTTGAATAAAAACTTTAAAATAAAGCTTGCAGTGCATATCTAGGGCGGATGCAAGTACGGAAAGATGGGGGGGGGGGGTTACATTTGCATTTGAATTTTAAAAGTCAATACAATTTAAAGTAGTTTTAATAAGCTTTTTGTCTTTGCGGAGGGAGTGGGTTGTACATCCAGTTTCCTTGCTCAATGACTAAATTTTGACCAACTTAAAAAGATTTAGCTTTCCTTTCATTTTTGCAAACAGTGCTGGATCCGCCCATGTGAATTCGTACTCGTCCTTTGATAAGCCATATGAATGAAGACAGTATGTATATGTAGTAGTATGGTAAATTGAAAATTATATTCAGGACGGACAGACTGAAGAAAAAAATATCGTATCTCACCTGATAAGAGAATAAATCCTGATGCATCATCAATCTGACACTTGCTATGCTACTTCCGGTATAAGTTTATCGCTGAGAGTGTTCGTTTGGAAGCAATACTATATATATTTCATTTGAACTGTCAAACATGTTTGCTGACTCGCCATCGCAGCCATATGTTGGTTTTGAAAATAATAATCAAGGACCACATTGTGAAACTCCAGTTTTTTTGTCAAAATGATAGTTTTCTTCTTTTTATTTTTTTTTTCAAAAACAATAGCTAGAACATCCCTTCCTCAAATGGCTAGGAACCCCTAGAAAAAAAATCTGGATTCGTCCATTGATAAATGGAGCATTAGAAAGACCCTTACCATCTTTCCCCTATTTTAGATCCGCGCATATTTCAATGAAATTATATACATTTATTTATCATCTGTATTTCTTGAATAAAACATGAAAACAAAATGCAATCATGTAAAATATGTAATATATGTATGTCAGATAAAATGGAAAATTAACAATCTTGAGGAAAGAAAATTAAAATTGTATTATTAAATTCGACATCATTAGTTCATCCTTTCTATTTCTGTGAAGAGATTACCACGAGTACTAAGGATAACAAAAGATAATCTTAAATTATCAATTCTTAGCTGCATTTGTTTGTCAGAATTTACTGTATATCCTATATATTTGAATTACTAACTAAATTCACCGAGAATAAGGCGAAAGGGAAAGGCGGGAGGGGTTCTTCAACCTCGAAAATGTAGTGAATGAGACGTTGTAATTCTACCTTATGCAAACGAACACTCTCAAAATGTCAGTTATACCGGAAGTGATGATTTTCGTCTTGTATACAGGAAGGCTGACATGGAATCTAGTAAATTCATTTTCTAGAGGTAAGATATAACAATTAATGGGCACACATTTCAGGTTTTGTTTTTATTTTACTATTTCAGACGAAAAGGCCGAATTCAAAACTAGTATTGGATATCCAAATAGAAACTAATTTAGGGCTATTGAAGTAGTGTGTGTTTTGCAAGGGGGGGGGGCTAAAAAGAGATGGGGTCTTTTCATATATTCTTTGTTTATGTTTCAACGTAGGTCAATATTTGCAGCATATAGAGCTTTGTACATTGGCGTTCGTACTGACTTTATAGACGTGGTATAAGGTGGGGGGGAGGGGATTTTTAATTGTATTTAATAAATAAGTTCATTTCTTCGTAATTCAAAGTTTTAGATATAAATGCCTGCTTTTGAAATCGATTATTGATTATTTCATCAAATAACTTCATTTCTCATTTCAGGTGTTACATGTATTTACTCCCAGACTTCTAATCACTGAATGTCACGGTGGACGAGTGTGAAGCTCGTCTTATATACCGGCGCTGTAGCGATGTACCTGGATTTTAGGTCGTACCTTCATTAGTATGCATACGTCAGCAGGTGTGAAGGGTCGCTATAGCTTATTTCTATGTCATGGGACGGAGATTGTTAGAGTCTATATCTCACAATCTCCGTCCCCCCAAAAAATTACTATTTCGTCAAAGTTTTTAATGTAGGCTTTCAGCTTTAAATTGCTTCGTCAATGAACTTTCGGAACAGTCCTCGTAAATGCTATTAAATTAAATAACACACCTCCTGCTTTTATTTACTAAATACAAAGGAGGGGATCTCCAACAATACCAGGTTGTAGCACCCACAGCAAAACCCCAAAACACCCAATGCAAAAACACAAAGCAGACAAGCACGGAAAGAGAAGAGTATATAATTTCAAAGAAATAAGTGGTTTTTGCACATAACTTAGTTTTGGTCCCACAATAGCATAGAAATTGAATGTCAGTTATTAAATTACATTCTTAATCTTTCATTATAAGGATCATCATCATATCAAAGCTACACATGTTTAACATCTAAATTCTTCATAAGCATCATTTTAGAGCAAATTAATTTACAGCATGAAACAGACATGCACGTTTCGGGTATTTAACTCTCGTCAGTGATCCTTAATATAACAATATAATATGGCCAAATTCTGAAATATGTCCTAAAATACCGAAAGACGTAGCAAGATGGCTGGGATATGATGCTACAGGACCAAGGTTTACAATGTGTCAATTTGGCAAGTAATTATTTCCCCGACTTAACCATGACGAATGCAATACTAGGCAAATAAACTAAACCATTTTGAAGAGTAATGTTCATTTATGTATTTTGCATGTATTTCATTCTCTTGTTGTGAACGCTAGAAAAAAGGGTAATGTCAGAGATAATATTCTTCGTTCGCAAAATATATTTGCAACTTTGTATCCTTTGGAAAAGTGAGCACGTAATCCGGATTGCTACATCATGCATGGCAGATAGCCGTCCTATTTCAGCTCCGATTGCCCATTGTTCTCGTTGGTTTATGCGAAGTCTTTTGGTGTTTCATATTTCTTTGTCGTATGTGTATGTCTCTTTTACGTGTCTTGCTGTGCTTGCCAAATCTGTGTTTTCGCTTTAAGTGTTTTTGTGCTTTGCTGTAGGTAATGCGACCGCGTCTGGTTGGAGATTGCCTCCTTCCTTTCACACCTAACGAGATATATTTGAATCATGCCTTCTTTTCTATTTTAGAGAATGAAATATGGATTTTCCCCAATGGCCATTTTTACTAAAACATTCGTGCCCTGACATTAAATGGGTTTCCACGTCAAATGTATCAGATTATGAAGTATGCATGTTTGAACTTAATTTTTTTTTGTTAAGTAATTGATCTATCACTTCCTTTTCTTTTTTAAATTTACATCATCTTTCTAAATTTTTTGGAATTTCAATATTTCAATCATGACTAAGAATAATTATCTGTTTCTGAAAATATACGATATATATTCAGTATAAAAACTTATCTTAGTCGTGCCATTTGAATTGTTTTACATAAGAAATATTTTCTGAAGCAGGACGCAAATAATTGTAATATTATAAGCATTCTTCATTTTTTCCAACTCAATTTCCCTAATTGAATACGTTTAATGTCTGAATCGATAATATCATATCAGGCACAAACAAAAAATTGTTAACTTTATTCGTCAAATCTGAAATTATTATTTGCAAGACAGATTCTTTTTAGAAACACTTTGTTGAACAATACCCAAATCCAGATATTACTACTTTTATTATAAAAGGTAACAAATTTAAAACTTAATTTAAATAGTGTATGGTTTTCATTTAAGCGATTATTGTACATAAAAATGTATCTACTTATTATGATTAATGACCATCAGAAAATAGAAAAAAAGTTATGCTAAAAACAATCCATCCAAATAAATCAATTTACATTTACCGCTGTTGGCATCTTCCACACATCTAGTGTGACCTATATCTTCATTCATGTCATCTTATGAATATTATTAAATTGAATGTATTCAAATTCTGTTTTCCAATATTTAACTAAAAATAAATATTATGAAAATATATAATGGTTAAAGTACTGTTTCAGTTTCAAGAGGAATTCAAATCAAAACTTGACTATTATGACGTCATCCCATTTCATAACCTAATCAGTATGTGAAATTGTCTCATTTTGATCTATTTTCGTCCATGATTTACCTGTATCTGTCCATTAATAATAAGGAAGTGTTCCAAAACGATATCTGCATGAAGAAAATTCTGCACCAGACACGTGTTTCGATAATCAAATTCTCATCAGTGATGCTTCCATCGGAACCACCAAAATTCATTTCAGTAGCACCTTCTTTCATGTTTAGAATTAAGATTTGTACATTTACTTTACAGAGAGTGTGTGGCTCCAAATTTCCTGTAGGGTCAATTCAGTAGCATATTCAAATAAAATATATGTTCAAAATTGCATAAGAGGGATGGTACTCAGATGTTAACCTCCTTTAATTTCGGTGATAGTTTTGAATGGAATGACAAGTTTTCGAAATAGCAAAATAATATCTATGATGTCAAATCGATAAAGGGCCAAAACAAAGCTTCTTTCAAACGACAGAGCTGGAAAGAAGTAATTAATACACTAGGATGGTTATTTTTAGAATTTAAGACACCTTTAACTGTTCGTTTTCATTACAGACAATCACAGACGGTAAGGCTTGGTTCATTTTATAATCCCGGGGGGGGGGGGTGCTTGGAATTTTACACAAAAAAATGCTCAGAATATTTCTGAAAATATTAGTTTGCCAATGATGTGACATACAAATATAATCTTGCTCTTATGATTCCATTTATATTATCTGAATTTCCTTTCTTTATTTGCTTTCTTCATATTTTTCATACATGTGTATGAAAATGACTCCTATTCTTCTTTATAATAAAATATGGAAAAACAGTATAAATACAGGAAAATCACAACAGTGGGATGGGATCTGCTACAACATTCGATTGCACCACCCGTAGAAACCCGAAAACAACCAACTTAAAAACACAGAGCAGACACGCACAGAGACGAAACAAGGAACACCAACTCACCATAGAAACATAAAAAACACAAACAACACGCATAAACCAATCAGACCAACAGGCAACGAATTAGGACAGCCATCTACCATGCAAGTAGCAGACGGTGTGGTTATCCGGATTTCGTGCGCACAACCCTCCCATTTTTCTAATTACACAGAGGTCTCAAAGAACGTACAATTGTTGTGTAAAATAATCTCCTCACTGTAAGATGAACATAAAAACAGACAGCATGACAAATGGGCCCAAGAAACACACAGATGGATATGTAAAGTGTTACAAAAACAGAAGGCATACGAAATACACTCCGTGCTCTGCTAGCTGTAGCGAGCTCATGGATGTGATGACCCGAGGAGTCCTACTGACATATAGTCATAATTGCTCGATGTTCACTTTGACTAGATTCTATTTTGAAATGACAGGTTCCACAAGAAACTAAGTTTCACATCCATTGAAATTGCATTTTGTTTGATAATCAATTACGGTATACGGCTTTATTCATCTCTTTAAGTAATTTATGTAGATCCACCTGCAACGAATTTCGTGAACACAAGAAATATATTATTTGTATATTTGGCATTATTTTTGAGTCTTTAAAAGTCTTGATATAACATATAGAAGTATTCCAACCCTATACCCTCGACGAAAATTTCAAATCAATTTTTACGCGCCAGACATGTGCTCCTCATCACCGGTACTTAAAGCTGAACTAAGTCTTTAAAAACCCCCATGACGTAGTAAATTTTTTTAGAGAACGGAAATTGTTATAAGTGAAACTAACAATCTCCGTCCCCTAGCTAAAAATACACTTGGTCATGTGTTGATTTGAACTTTCCCCCTGATGACGTTTTGCATACTAATGTATCGTGACCCAAAATCCACTACCTCGAGTACTCGAGCGGTATATAAAGAAGCCTGGACGTGTGGACAATGTCATTTGTATGAGATGTCGTCTACCTGTAAGGATGAGTTCAGAAATTAGTAAATTGCATAGAAAATCATACAGTAAAATATATCATTTTCAAATAAGAATAAAATTATTTTCTCATATATAGTTATAATGAATGAGATCTGTCCCGGGTACGTGATAGAGGGAGGGGAACTCGGGGGACGGGAGTGGGGGGGGTGCTCCGGTACATGTTTCACATATACAGCACCTCCAAAAGAAATTATGGCGTATGCATAATAATATCTACAAGTACTTTGTTTAAAAATCAAAATTAAGGTACAGATTGGAAAAAGTTTGGGGGGGGGGGGGGAGATTTGCTACAAGTAAATCATCATGAAATGTAGTAAATAACAAATGATTATTTACAAAGATAACATGATCACAAACTTATCACAACGCATATGCATGTAGGAACTCAATGTTTCAAAATTTGGACAGATCAAGAGGGTTTGGGGTTCGGGGGGGGGGGGGGGGTGATCGAATGGTAGCCCAAAATCAAAGCGTTGAAATAAAATATATGAAGCGAAATATTATTTGCTTGTAATTTACATAATAGATCCGGACGAAAAAAGATCTGGGAAAAAGAAGCGTTGTGAGGTTTCGAGTTCGCGGGTTGGGGGGGAGGTGCGCGTTACAGGGAGGAAGTAATGCATACTCCAAATGTAATTCAAAATTACACTTTTTTACATACTGAAATGCTTCTTAGCTATGTCTGCCTATAAGATATTCATTTTCAGTATAGCTGTATCTTACACAATTACATAAATACACTTAGTGACCCACATTATATATTTACATTGTACCTGTTTACTAAACGTCTAAAATACAAAAATTTCCTAATTTCAAAATTTATTTTTAACAAGTCCATTGTCTCAATCTTCTAAAATCATATCAGAATAAAAAACTGCACATTGCATGGTTTTACTTACATGTTGATAAAGCAAATACAATCCTATATTACAAATGATCGGTACACATGTTTCATTTTACACGCATGTGAAAAAACTGCGTGTTCGATTAGAGCTTTAGTAATACTTGTCTTGTAAATAATACATGTAAGTAAGATCACAATTTCGTTATCCTAATGTTCTATGTTTGGAACAAAATTAGGAGTGATACATCTAAATCAAAATGGCTCATATTTTGAGGAATTAAAGCGATCTATACATTTCCAGGGGGGGGCTGTTTCCAAGTCGTCGCTGTCAGTGTAGGGGTGGGGTGTCCCCATATGGGCATATATATGGTTATTAGTAAAATTCAACTTGAAAACGGAAAAAAAGCAATTTTGGACAAATCACAAGAATGAGGGGGAGGGCCCCCATAGTTTGTGGGATTTGAAAGTATTTTCTGAAAGTATAAAGGCATGTACACTTTACCAACTCAGGTATTTCGTGGAAATTTTGGGTTAAAAATAGCAAATTTTATAAAAATGCTGAAAATTGGAAATGCTTTATTTTATTCAATTTTTTGGAGTCTTTACATACTTTGGACAATTACTCATATCAAAAGTAGTTAATGAATGTTTTCAGTCATCACATTTCAATTTTGCAAATTGAATCAAATTAAGCGATTCCAACTCTGGGGTATCTTGAAGAAATCGGATCTATATGGGGATACCATATTTCCAAAAAAAAATTACAAAATTTCCAAAGATAAGTGCAAATATCAAACTTTAACTTTCAAATTACGTTAGTCTACCATATTTTACACATATCTAAAGCTTCTGATGTGAATTTGTCCAAAAGACGTTGAAATTATTGAGTTTTTCCTTTTTCAGCGATTTTTGATAAAAATGAATAGTTTTTACCTCCATTTTTTTTTCTCGTAACAACGAAATTGTTTTTTTCGTACCTTCGATTTGTTTCTCGTAACTACGAATTTTTTTTTTCTCGTAACTACCACAATTTTTCTCGCAACTACGAGTTATGACATGGTACGAAATGGCTTCTGTAGGAAATACACGCTCATGGACTAGAATATTTTATACACATTGGGAGTATTTTATTTTTACTTAGAACCAACAACATTTTTTTATCGTTTTAAAGCGATACAAATCCCCTACCGGTATAAATCTGAGACCAATACTGAACTCAATGCATGTGCAGACAAGTACCAGTTCGGTATCTGTAATAGTATCAATAAAGAAAAGACAAGAAATCTGATACTGTAATGAAAATAACAAAGTCAAAGGGTAATAACTCTATTAAAACTAGGTCAGCTTCAGCAAATATTGAACATTATCTATCACAAACCAAAAACACAGTTCAACATTTGCGATACATGTAACAGTAAAAAAAAGTCTGAATTCTTAAATCTAGGAAAAACTTGAATTTTACTAAGTCCAAAAACAAGAACTCTTGTACAAATAGGTCAATTGAAACTAATTTGAACTTCCTCTGAAGTACACCGACAATTATATTCACATACTAGTACCAAAAAGTAGTACAATAGATTCAATAATGAAGAAAAAAAGTCCAGAAAAGTTAAAATATTATGAATGTAATATGTACTATTCGACGTGTAAAAAGGAATCAAGACTAAAACTCTATCTTTAAATCTAAGATATACTCACATATCAAAACTTATTTCAATACATGTATATACAATAAAAGTTTCATAAAATTCGAAAAACTAAGGCACGGTCCATTTGATATTCGGGGGGGGGGAAATCTTGTTTTCACAAGTAGTTAAATTTGAAGAATTACCTTAAAGTTTCGCTAAAAATTCCTGAAAATTTTCCGGCCCGCTTCGTCCGTCAAAGTTTTCAATTTATATAAAAAAAATTTTGGCTCGCTTCGCTCGCTGTAGTTTTCTATCAAAACATTAATTTTTAATGGCAAAGATTATATTTGAAAATATCAAAAGAATGCATGTTAATGGGGAAAAAGGGCTTCCTTAGAGGCATATAAATATACCATGAATATAATTCATTACTATTACATGCAATAGATGCATGTTTCACCATAGAGTCTTATTTCATATACAAGCTTCGAAGGAGAACTTCAGTTTCCCCCTAAATTCGAAAATTTGTCCAGAAAATCCTTCCCTCAGACCCTCTTACAAGATATAAATTTTGTTTACTGAGGATTTTATTGTAAATACTTCTATCTCTCTGTTTATAAGTGAATTAAATTTTTCATAAAAATAAAGTAATATTTTATTAGAGTTTTGAATGAAAATCAAGAATTTCTAACACAAACATTCATTATATATTGCACATCACTTATTATAAAAAAATTCCTTGCTCCAACTTTGCAAGAGAATTTTGCTCCGGTATAGGGCGAAAAAAATAATCATGCTCCAACAAAAAAATCCAAAGCCCCCCCCCCCCCCATAATATTAAATGGACCATGCCTACAGACAGACATGCCTCGCCGAGAACGAGACGTTCAGTAGTTTTTGGGAACTCATGCATTCGAAAATCATTGATAAAAGGGAAAAAGGAATAGCTTTTCAAAAATGAAACCATGTGAATGCAAGTATAAAAGCTTTGATGAGTTTCAGATGAAATTAATTTTAAATTCCAATTCCTATACTTTTAATGTGGATTTAAAACAAGAGCCCCAGGGGGCACAACGCTCACCTGATACCCATGCACGCTCTAATTGACATACTGACATTGAATACTGATAGTGCCAGTACCAGGATTTTAGCCCACAACCTTTCTAACAAGATTTTTGCCGGATGCAGACAAGTTTTTTTTCAGACAACCTTTACAAGTACAAACAAGAGAAAATAGTCACATTTCAAAACAACAACTTTTTTAATGATTTGAAAAGATGGATTATGCGATCCAAAGTCATATGCCCAGCTAGTATAGTTTGATTATGCAACATCAAAAATAAAATCATTTTGTAAGATTCCACATTAATGTGCAACAGAAACAGAATAAAACAATGAAATGATTTCATAAATTAAGTTTATTTAAAATTGAACACCAAACCTTTCATTATGAATAGCTAGTATGCCAGAAAATAATAAAGCCTGTGTTTGTGAATCACGAATGCCCCGCGGTGGCATCTTTGTTGGTATAAACAACATTTTCTGTTAAGTATGTGAGAGGTCAGGGTCAGAGTAATGTTGGTATCAATGGAAAGATCTTGTCACAAAGAATACACATGTACAATATGAAAGCCCTATCACTAACCATTCAAAAGTTATGCCCAATGTTAAAGTTTTTGGAAAGTAGGTCAAAGGTCAAGGTCACGAGGTCAAAAAATTTTGGTATCAATGGAAAGGTATTGTCACAAGAAATACACATGTGAAATATGAAAGCTCTATCACCTTCCATTCAAAAGTTATGCCCAATGTAAAGTTTTTCGGACAAACAGACAGACGGACAGGCCAAAAACTATATGCCCCCGTATCTTTGATTCCGGAAGCATAAAAAACAAAAACTTTTTGATTTTGCCTTTATTCATATTAAATTATACAGAAATCTATGAATGAGAGCTTTTGAATAGTATTGATTTCATCTTAATACATGTAACGTACAGTCAAAATCGTGTTAATCCAATTAACACAGACAAGTTGTTTGCGGACAATATTAATTCACGTGAGTTGTGCAGAAATTGAGCCAATTTATTTTCCAAACAGCAGGGTACGGTGTATCAAACCTCATGACCCAGTGAAGCCACTTGGACAAATTATTTTCGGTAAATATGCTGAAATGCGGCGCTTGGAAATGTATTTTTAGCATATTGAATCAATAGTCGTGATAAATTTAACATCGAACTTGATCTTGTCTTTTATGCAATCTACAGATAGGTTTGAAAATATGCAAAATTCGGAACATTTTCGATGAGGACGCAGAGTTCCTGTAAAAAAAGTGAAATTTGCGAAAAAAGGACATGCATGACCCCCCCCCCCCCCTTTTTTTCTTTACATTTTTATGCGTGCCAAAGATTCGCAATCAAAAAAGACCAATTTTACAGACTTCCGGGCATTTCAAGTCAGTCAAAATTTTTAGTGTGCACCTTTTTATTTCCTGTAGTTACCCCTACTAAAGGGGCAAGGAGGTATTGAACCAATCAAATCTGTAACACAAGATATATGGCGACTATGTTTACCATAGATACAGAAATAAGACAGAGAAAATAATCATTAAATAGGGAAATTGTTCTGAAATATGCATTGTATGAAAAAAAAAGCAATCCAAGGAATGCTTGTGTTGCCTGCGTAGCGGATTTTTTTTTATTGAAATTAGGTCAAATATCAAGGGCAAGGTCACTAGGTTAAAAATTATGGAATGTTTAGAAAGGTCTTTTCATAAGGAATACAAATGTGAAATATCAAAGCCCTATCACTCACCACTCAAAAGATATAGCAAATCATAGATTTGTTGAAAAGTAGGTCAAATATATAGGGCAAGTGCACGAGGTAAAACATAGGTAATCACAGATTACGAAGCTCACCTCGTGACAGCAAAATTCAATTCAAACATATTTCTTAGTACATGTATATTGGCTTTTAAAGGCAAAACCACTCAAGCAGAAAAAGTCGGTCATGGTCATTTTATGAAAGTTTGATCAAAGATACATCCAATATGCAAGTTTGGTACATGTAGCAGTTATACTTTGCTCAATATTGGCTTTATAGAGCAAAATCACTCAAGCGGAAAAAGTAGGTCAAGGTCATTTTATGAAAGATTGATCAAAGATACATCCAATATGCAAGTTTGGTACATGTATCACTTATACTTTGCTCAATATTGGCTTTTAAAGGCAAAATCACTCAAGCGGAAAAAGTAGGTCAAGGTCATTTTATGAAAGTTTGATCAAAGATACATCCAATATGCAAGTTTGGTACATGTAGCACTTATACTCTGCTCAACATTGGCTTTTAAAAGCGAAATCACTCAAATGGAAAAAGTAGGTCAGATGCTGCATCCGATGCATGGGTCCATCTCGGCATCCAAAGATGAATCACTTGTGCAAGTTTGGTTACTGTAGCATTAGTACTTTGTCAGATACTGAGCTACCCCAAACTTCTTAACCAAGTCACTCAAGCGGAAAATGTAGGTCAGATGCTGCATCCGATGCATGGGTTCACCTCAGCATCCAAAGATGAATCACTTGTGCAAGTTTGGTTACTGTAGCATCAGTACTTTGTCAGATACTGAGCTACCCCAAACTTCTTAACCAAGTCACTCAAGCGGAAAATGTAGGTCAGATGCTGCATCCGATGCATGGGTTTACCTCAGCATCCAAAAATGAATCACTTGTGCCAGTTTGGTTACTGTAGCATCAGTACTTTGTCAGATACTGAGCTACCCCAAACTTCTTAACCAAGTCACTCAAGCGGAAAATGTAGGTCAGATGCTGCATACGATGCATGGGTTTACCTCAGCATCCAAAGATGAATCACTTGTGCCAGTTTGGTTACTGTAGCATTAGTACTTTGTCAGATACTGAGCTACCCCAAACTTCTTAACCAGATGCGGACACGGACGTGGGGTTATAGCATAAGCTTCGTCGAGGTGAGCTAATTATAGCATAAGCTCACTCAACTTCGTCAAGGTGAGCTAAAAATGATGGTATGTGAAGAAAGGTCTTGTCACATGGAATGCACATGTGAAATATCAAAGCCTATCACTCAGCAATCAAAAGAAATAGCCAATCTAAGATTTTTTGAAAAGTAGGTCAAATATCTAGGTCTTGGTCAGGAGGTCAAAAGTTATGATATGTGTAGAAAGGCCTTGTCACAAGAAGGAATACACATATGAAATATCAAAGCTCTATCACTTACCAATCAAAAGATATAGCAAATCTTAATTTTTTTGAAAAATAGGTCAAATATCTAGGTCAAGGTCATGAGGTCAAAATTATGGTATGTGTAGAAAGGTATTGTCAAAAGGAATACACAAGAGAAATATCAAAGCCCTATCACTTGCCAATCAATAGGTATAGCCAATCTTGGTTTTTTTTAAAAAGTAGGTCAAATATCTAGGTCAAGGTCATAAGGTTAAAAAATATAGTATGTGAAAAAAGGGCTTGTCACAAGAAATACACATGTGAAATATCAAAGCCCTATCACATACCAATCAAAAGATATAGCCAATCTCGGATTTTTTGAAAAGTAGGTCAAATATCTAGGCCAAGGTCACGAGGTCAAAAAATATGGTTTGCGTAGAAAGGTCTTGTCACAAAGATTACACATGTGAAATATCAAAGCCCTATCACTTGCCAATCAAGAGATATAGCCAATATTATATTTTTAGAAAAGTAGGTCAAATATCTAGATCAAGGTCACAAGGTCAAACATTATATGTGTAGAAAGGTTTAATCACAACGAATACACATGTGAAATATCAAAGTCCTATCACTCATCAATCAAGAGATATAGCCAATATTAGATTTTTAGAAAAGTAGGTCAAATATCTAGGTCACGGTCACAAGGTCAAAAATTACGATATGTGTATAAAGGTCTTGTCACAAGGAATGTACATGTGAAATATCAAAGCCCTATCACTCACCAATCAAAAGTTATGGGGTGTGACACCCAAGTGTGACAGACAGACGGACAGACGGATGGACGGACAGACGAACAACGGACAAAGTGATCCCTAAGTGTCGCTGTGCTTAGCAGGCGACACAAAAAGTCAACATCTTAAAAATAAATTCAGAGTATATTTGATAGCGTATGTGGCCAAGTTAATTTGAAGTATAAAAATAAGTACACAAAGCCAAACTAGCTATAGCTTGTCTTATTTAAAAAATCATTAAAAATCTAAAAGTTGATATTTTGACAAAATTCTTTCACAGTTTCATTTCTAGCGATAAATATAAAAATAAAAAGAGAAAAAAACTGAAAAAGGGAAAAAAATTGTTGGGGTCCCGCCGGGGTTTGAAGCTACTCCCCATGGGTCCATTTGGCATGGAAAACATACATTATACCTATGTACAATCTTATAAAATATTCCTTAAAAATCGAAAAGTGGATATCTTGACAAAATTCTTACCCTTGTAGGGTACCATGCATGAGTACCTCATACCTACAAATTGTCATGACAATCTGAAGAGTGGTTATAGAAAAGAAGCAGAAAATGTATGAAAATCACCCCCCCCCCCTTCCTTTTTACATAAGAAAAAGTTCAGAAAAAATCAAAAAAATAAAATTTAAGCATAAAATACATATCAAAGCATTAAGTAAGTTAAATATGATAAATATGTAGTAAATGAGTGTGTAAAATCATGCACTTATTGAGTTATTTAAAGAAATAGTGCAAAAATGTGCATTTCTGACAAAGTCCGAAAAGACGTCAAAAACGCGTCAAAAATTTGACTTCGAAGTGGAACCAAAAATAACAACACTTCTTAAGACATCTCTCTAGATCATCCTGATGCTTTCGGTTTGTCGATACATGCTTCGGTTCTGAAGAAGAAGTTTGTCAAAGGAGGGTACCCCCGTGACCTACTTTTGGCTGTGGTGGCGCCACCTGTTGACAGATCCGGACGAAAAACAACAACACTTGAAGGAGACCATGAGTACTTCATACCTACCAAGTTTCATCAAAATCCCTTCAGCCGTTCTGGAGAAGAAGTTTAAAATGTGAAAAGTTTACGACGACGGACGACGACGGACGACGACGACGACGACGACGACGACGGACGCAACACTATGACAATAGCTCACTTGAGCCTATGGCTCAGGTGAGCTAAAAAAATCACAGAAATTCAAAGTAATTTTACTCTATCTTCCAACATTTCTTCTCCAGAGTAGTGCATATGATGATCGTTCATGGATGATTTAGACCAAACAAAATCCCTCCAACTCGCCACTTTTAATTGACCGGTCAAGCAAATCCGGTCTATAGATTGACGATGTCCGTCTGTCTGCCTGCCTGTCTGTCCGTCTGTCTGTCTGCCTGTCCGTCTGTCGTCAACATTTTGGTTAAAGTTTCTGGTTGCAGCAAAATCTGAGGAACATTACGCAGAAGAAACTTTATATCATACATGAAGGTTGCCCATTACAAGTTCTTTCAATTTATGCCTTAACATTTGATCTAGTGACCTTGACCTGGAGCTTTGACCTAGTCATGGTTATGGTATCGGAAAAGTGTGTAGACTGTAAGGCCACTATGTTCCCCATTCCCTCAACATAAATTTTGGACCCGGCCCTGAAAAGAAAGGGCTATACAGAATTTGATTGGAGGGGGGGGGTAGTTCTTGAGATGGGGATATTGGGAGGAAACGGATCCAAGACATGGCCCAGGTAGAGTTGTTCGACGAAAAATAGTTTCAACACAAAGGAAACCTATAAACTATTGATAGATAGGATTGTCAAGAATTCTATAAATTGTTTCTTTCCCATTTCCGATGCGAATTCCATCTGTTGCATCCCAAGGTCTCCACGTTCACGCCCCCCCCCCCCTCCTTTAACACATCAATAGAAATAATCATACAAACGATCATAAATATAAATTCCAATGGACAATGAAGCTTATTCAAATATTCGGTAACTAGTATACATGTATATTCTAATTGATATGAATTTATAAAAGCCCATTTTCATTATGCGAATAGTACAATCGAACACGCGATTTTCACATGTGTCTACAGAATGAGGTCATGTTTGTTGCAGAAAATTGTATACCGACCATTGGCCTGTATTGGATTGTATTTTCTAAAAAATCATGTAAGTAACACACTATAATTATCATGCAGTTTTGTATTCTCGAAATTTAGCTGATTAATTACATTTTCTAAAAGAAATTTTGAAATGAGGAAAATGCAGAGAAATAGCTATGTACTTGCCTTTCACAGTATACAGGTATATGTAACAAAATCATATGTAATGAAAATAGAATATTATAGAAGAATTTAACTATCGTATTTTAGTATGTTAATGTATATACTTTTATTGTGCTTTTTTGCATGACAATGTTTCGATATAACATCCCCCTCCCCCCCCATCCACACACACACACACCGGCATCCCCCTCCCAACTACTCTTCCGTCTAATAAATTGCATGCCATTCTTTGATGTAAACTTTTAGCAGTAAACACTGATCAATATACTATTTCACTTCAGATAATATAAATTGTCAATAACTTAACCGCCCCCCCCCCCCCCCCCCACCTTTCCGACCCAACATGTCTTGGTTGATCACAAACATAGGGCTCCCTCTTCATCTACATGTATATTTGATCTCCTTTGCTTGTGATAAATCATTTCAATTTACTTTCATGTCTGTTGGTTTGAATGATATACTTGAATCCAACAACATCCCATCCCACCACTATTTCACATATGTACCAAATTTTGATCAATGTAAACCGTAGCATATAATTTTTTGACATTGTAAATACATATAACTATGGATATTTTGAATTCATCTTTTTGGTTCGCAATATTTCATATAAAACATATGAAAAAACCTACCCACCCGGTCCCGTCCCCATCCCGTTCTAAAACAACCTCCTTCCACCAACCCCCTTCCACAAGTTCCCAAGATTACGTACCCCGTCTTTTAATTATTTCAGTAAAACTGAAGATTTCATGATTACTTTATCCATTTTCTATTTCAATGTTTGGTTTTCTTTGATATTTTCTAATTTCTTAACTCATCTTTACAGGTAGACGACATCTCATACAAATGACAATGTCCACGCGTCCAGCCTTCTTTATATACCGCTCTAGTACTCGAGGTAGTGGATTTTGGGTCACGATACATTAGTATGCAAAATGTCATCAGGGGGAAAGTTCAAATCAACACATGACCAAGTGTATTTTTAGCTAGGGGACGGAGATTGTTAGTTTCACTTCTAACAATTTCCGTTCCCTAAAAAAATTTACTACGTCATGGGGGTTTTTAAAGACTTAGTTCAGCTTTAATGCCGAAGGTTTCAGACACAGCCAAAAGTAATTTAGTAGCGTCCCCTAGTTCTTTCTTTTTAAATCTAAATTTGCGCAATTGTTTTCAAGAAAGTGCAAAGTTTATCTGGTCCATGATGGAGCGTGGTACTCTAATTTTGGCAAGCATGTATAATTTAATTATCTATTTTCTTTATTATATTTCACTATTTCACTATATTTATTACATTGAGATGTAAAGTTGAATTTATAACGGAACATCTTTTCTGTATCAGTTTTACTCTATCCCATTGATTGTGTTTTTTTTTAATTCTAATTTTTATAATTACATCGTAGGTTTGTGATTCCCAGATAGGAGGGGATCCCTGTTTTAATGTTGAAACATGCGCCAGAGTTATCCCTCTTTCTATACTTATTTATTTAATGATACATCTGTTATCTGCACATGTGCTGTTAGAATAAATAAGGACTGTAGCGTCGTGAATTCCTCGGACCGTACTTCTCTGGATTTTTTTTATTTAAGAATTAACTAAAACAATTTTGCAATTTATTGAGATATAAAATGGTATGAGAGGTGCACACTTTTTATAATCCTTATAATTTAATCAAAAACTAGAAAGACTACGATTAACTTCTGTTCTTAGCGTGCGAAGCTAGCCCCTATGGTAACACGTATACACTTACTCTATTGAGAAAATATGCTGAATCAGTGAATGAGAATGTACAATTATGCTTTCAAAAACTTCCGTCCCACAGAGTTGCTGCGGCGATGCTGGATAGTGCCATTTACATCTTTTTTCGACATGCAAGGTGACGTATATGCTATACTCAATTTTTGTTTATTCGTTAAATTTATTGACATAATATTTCGTAGAGCAGATTACGATATAGCATCAAATTGCGTCAGCACGGAATCTTCCTTTAGGAAATCCGACATTTCCGATGATTCTAAACGTGACGTTTCGCTATGACTGCTTTTCTCGTCTCGGGAGGTTTCGTACTGTCAGAATTTTGAATAGGGTTGGGGTTTTTTTTTTCTTTTGTTCGATCCAATGAGTAGTTTATTTTCATTTAACCTTTTTCTTGCAAAATTAAGATGGCTTGAAATAAAACAAATCACATTTAGTAAATATATTAGGTCGATCCCGTTTTTATCCAGGTCTTTTATAAATTCTTGGTCTGACCAGTTCAAGCAATGATGGGTCGACGTCATGTAGCATCATATCCCACCCATTCCGCTACGTCTTTCGTTATATTTTTGGACATAGTAATTTTTCACTTTATGGCCATATTACATTGCTTAGACTGATGCTATTGAATTTGAAGACGTTTAACATTGCATACCCGTATCAAAACATAAATTAAGACACTCAAGTTGAAGTTAATTTCCAGTTACGACTAAAGGTGGTCAATAGTCGGAAACAATGAATAATAGGAAAATTCATCAGACGACAGAATAAATTGCCAAAACAGGGTGCTCTGGAATAGTGAACAGGACAGTAGAACTTGCTCTTGCATAGCTCTTGCAAAGTTGTGACATTAATACGCTATAAACAGTTGAAGAGATCATGCTGCTGCGCATGAAAGGAAGTTTCTGATGGTAAAGTTAACATCGTCACGTTTGTCGCAAAGAGAGACCGTTGTCACTGATCGATAGTTGTAAATCTAGGTACAGTCCTGCAATCCACTTGTTTGACAAAAAAGTGGATAGGGTAGGATGTAGGATGCAGGATGTAGGATAGAAAGTGGATAGAATCTTATCCTATCCTATCCCATCCTATCCTATCCTATCCTATCCTATCCTATCCACCTCAATCCTATCCATTTCTATCCCATCCTATCCAACATCCCATCCTATCCTACATCCTATCCTATCCTACATCCTATCCTACATCCTATCCTATCCTACATCCTATCCTATCCTACATCCTATCCACCTCGTTCTTCAATCTAATATTTTTTTTCTTAATTTTTAAGTCATAAGGAGACAAACATACTTATTTGATTAAATTCGAAAATTTCCATTGAAAAATTTCACTTGACTTATTGGGTAATATAAATTATATTTCAATAAAAAACAAACTTGGAGATTTTAATGTTATATTTTTGTTTCTTTCACAGCAAATGCAAAACTTGTATTCAATCATCTAAATAATTTTCATTTTTATAAAATCCAAAAAACAGCAATAATTACAGATAATTTACTACTTATGCATGACTTTAAATCAAGTCATTAAGTTTTAATCATAATATCGCTAAAGGTGATGAGAAGTAGATAAAGGTGGATAGGATAGGATAGGATGTAGGATAGGATGTAGGATAGGATAGGATAGGATGTAGGATAGGATAGGATGTAGGATACGATTGGATAGAAATAAATTTGAATAAGGTGGATAGGATAGGATAGGATAGGATGGAATGGGATAGGATAGGATAGGATAGGATAGGATATGATAGAGTGGATAGGAGGTGGATGTAGGATGTAGGATGGTGGATTGGATAGGATATAATTGTCAAACAAGTGGATTGCAGTACCGTACATGTAGGAGGATGAAGTGCTGCTCTCGTTGTCACTGATCGATAGTTGTAAATCTAGGTACATGTAGGAGGATGAAGTGCTGCTCTCAGTTGTGTCTTTGATTTTCAGTTACTAGGATAGATACTTAACAAATGAGGGTATCTCCAGCAACACCCGGTTGCAGTAGTAAAAACAAAACCCCCAAAACACCCTCTGCAAAAATACAAAGAAGGCACGCACAGAAAGAGACACATATGGTACAAGGCACGCTAAATCACATAGAAACATCCCAAACTACAAATAAACCAACGAGATCAATGGGCAATCGGTGCCGACTTGAGACGTTATATGCCACGTCAGTAGCAGACGGCCGCGTCAAGGTAATCCTGAATTGCATGATTATCGATGAAGAATTCGTCATCAATGTATCTGTAAGTCCATTTGAACTGTGATGTTTTGCTGTTTAAAAGCAGATACTGTATGAATACAGAAATACCGGCACGTCAGCTAGGAGAGGAGTAAAGTTTGCGCCTATTGGAATTACAACAATTTGTTGAAATATTTTGTCCCCAACACTACCGAAAATATTGTCTATCAAAACTTTCAGCATAATGTCGTCTTCAGAATACTTGTGTTCCTCACCAAAATAATGTCTGGTGCATGGAAATTTGTTTGGAATTTTCTTCAAGAAGGTGAAGAGTTGAAACCCTTCGACATTATTATTTGTGTGTGGTCATCTGACAGTGAGGAGGTTGTTTACACCACAAATGTACATTATTTGAGACCCCTGGAAAATCGGAAAAGTGGGAGGGTTTTGCGCACGTTATCCAGAATAACCACACGTTCTGCTATTTTCGTGGAAGATGGCCGTCCTAAGTGTTGCTGTCACTTATGTGTCCCTCTCTGTGCTTGTAAGTTTCTAAACGTCATAATACTAGGTAGTAACATAATTAACAAAATAAGAAGGATAAAAGATAGACAACATAACCATCGAAAATGCGTCAGAATCATCAAACGCCTTTTATACCGCGGATATGATCCTAATGTCACCAGACAGACACTAGGCTTGGTACTTGACCAATTTACAGTCTTGTACCAGAACATTCTTAAAATTAAACTTGCAATCTGACTGACTTTGATTGAGTCCCATGTTGGGCCAAGTCGAAACCTCTTTACAGAAGACAGGATCCTGCCCACCTGTCCTCTCTGAATGTCAGTCGGACTCCTCGGGTGATAACATACATGAGCTCGCTACAGGCGGCATAGCACGTATTGTATTATGTAGGTCCTCTTTTTATATCAATTTACATATTCATCGTTGTTGCTTGGGCCCTTGCGTTTCGCGGTCTTATTTCACGTTGCAGTGTGGAGCAGTGAAAATCGTTTCCCGTGACCTGATGATTGTCAAGTGTATCAATTACTTCTTTCCAGATCTGTCACATGAAAGAAGCTTTGTTTTGGCCCTTTATCAATTTGACATCATATATATTTCTTTTGCTATTTCGGAAACTTGCCATTTTACCGATATCGAAATTAAAGGAGTTTAACATCTTAGCACCATCCCTCCAATTGAACTTGAATTTTAATTGGATATGCAACTGAATCGACCCTACAAGAAATTTGGAGCCGCACACTCTCTGTAATGTAAATGTACAAATCTAAATTCAAAAAAATTAAAGAGGGCATCGAAATGACTTTTGGTAGCTCCGCTGGAAGCATCACTGATGAGACTTCAATATTCGAAACACGTGTCTGGTGCATGGAAATTTGTTTGGAAGGTAAAGAGTTAAAACCCTTCGACATTATTATTTGTGTGTGGTCATCTGACAGTGAGAAGGTTGTTAACACCACAAATGTAAGTTATTTGAGACCCCTGGAAAATCGGAAAAGTGGGAGGGTTTTGCGCACGTTATCCAGAATAACCACACCTTCTGCTATTTTCGTGGAGTGTTGCTTTCACTTATGTGTCCCTCTCTGTGCTTGTCTGCTCTGTATTTTTGCATTGGGTGTTTTGGGGTTTTGCCGTTGATGCTGCATCCTGGTGTTGTTGGAAATCCCCTCCTTTGTTTTGTATCTTCGATTACCCTTTTGTGGACGAAAGAGGTTTTGTATTATTATTGTTGGAGCCAACCTAGTATTAAGGTAGAGTATCCCTTAGGTCAGAATGTTGAAAATTTTATGCCTGGATACCCTATTTTTTCCTCTTCAGAATATTGATCAGAGTATCAAACTACAACTGGGAAAAGACAATTTTATAGTTATATTTTATCACCTCTAAAATTGGTATTTTCTTACTTTTCCCATAGGGTCAAATGTTAAAGTTCAGACCCCTTACGTTCTCATGATAATCATGAAACCACAAATTTTCTTTGGTTTGTATCTCAGGTCTAGCACAAATTTCGAATATATGAAAAAGAAAATATTGTAAAAGTTGAAATTTTGGAAATATTAGCATCTGAGACCTGAGGGATGCCCTACCTGAAGTTTATGGTGAGGTATGATGGTGTACAGAGGGGATAAATCAAACGATTTGATGCTTGTAATACGATATGGTTGAAATTCGGAGATATGAGATGGTCTGACAGTTCTTTTGAGTTTTTTGGGGGGATCCACATCTGATTGATATCACATCTAAAGTATGCCATATCAAAAATACTTCTGAAAACCGTCTTTGATGTGGGTGAGAATTTTCGTAATTAATATAGAGGTATGTAATGGAATCATTATTTTAAAAAAAAACCTTCATTAGGGATTTTCAAGGTGCTTAATCACCTGTAGCAATTGTAGTAGTCATTGTCAATGACTAATTCCAATTAATTGATTTGCATGGCAATGGTTTTCAACGTTAAAACGGAAATAAATGTCAGTTGCTTGAAGAGCTATTAGGGGGATTTCTCCCCGATTGTCTCATTTGTTTCTTGCAATGCACTATATTTAGAATTCAAATAAAGCTATAAACAGTCCGAGGGCACATGTAGCCAAGTTCGATCAATTTCGGTTGATCGTTTCTTCAACGCATTCTAAATTTCTGGTATCAAAATTTCTTGAAATTTCTAAAAAGTGGGTCCTGTAGCATCATATCCCACCCATTCTGCTACGTCTTTCGGTATACTTTTTCGACATAGTAACTTTCATACTTTTTGGCCTATTACATTGTTTAGATTAAGGATCACTGATGAGGGTTAAATACCCGAAACGTGCATGTCTGGTCCACGTTGCCAATTTATCTGTTCTTAAATGATGCTATTCAATTTGAAGACGTTTACATTGATTCTTGATGTTTGTCAAGTGCATTAATTACTTCTTTCAAACTCTGTCGAAATTAAAGGAGGTTAACATCTTGCACCATGCCTCCTATGCATTTTCGAAAATAGATTTTATTTGGATATGCTACTGAATCTATGTTCAAAAGAACATTGAAGGGATGGTGCTAAGATGTTAACCTCGTTTATTTCGATGATAGTTTTGAATGGAATGAATAATTTTCGAAATAGCAAAATAATATGTATGATGTCTAATCGATATCTACCTTTGATCCTCCTTATTTTGTTGATTATGTCACAATTAAATACAGGTTGTGAAATAAACAAAGTAATATACTCTGTTGCTTGAATGGGTCCGAATTTCAAAGAAGTTGACAATATTTTTTTGTACACAAATCTTTACTACTTTGTGAATGCAGAAACCTTGATCTTAAATTTTCTTGGTAATTTGTAAATTTCTACTATGAAAATCCAAAAAATGGCGGTAATATAGAAACATCACCATCAAGCCAGGGAAAATTTATTATGTTGAATGCAAAATCATCTCTTTTGTTAAAACACGTGTATGAATCTCTCAATTAACAAGTTTAAAAATTGAGAAATTTTGGAGCCTTCCTTCTCTAATTCTTTTCTCTTTTTGTGAAATCAATGACTCCAATTGACTTCATTTTAGCAGTCATTATGATATATGAAATGTAGAGAAACGCTTATGTGAAAGACTTTCACTAATAGTTTATTTTCTTACTTTAAATGTGAATTTAAAATACTTAATATTCCTTTAGTATGTGCATGATCTTTAAAGATTATTTTAGATTTAGAGTTATCCCTCTTTGGCTAAAGAAATGATTGGAATGCCCTGAAAACCCTTTGCCTCGTTTTCACTATCGTATTTGGAATCAATATATCAAATACTTATAAGGTCAAGCGACGTCATCTGATCCATTGTCCTATCAATTGTTTGACGCCAGCCAATGGGTGAGCAGCAGTATTTTTATTCAGAATTTTGTTTTCAAATTCAGCCTATTTATCTTCTAGCAATATTTATATCAGTCGTTGTGGAATTGACATGACGTTATATATAACATTGTTTGGACAGCTAGCTATTCCAATCAATGCAAAAAAATTATTTTGTGGAGACAAACTTTTATGATTATCATTTATGTCCAAAAAATGAGACAAACACCTCGTGGTTCTCCTGCCCGTGCTCCCGGGCGAAGACATAGGCGTATCCGTAAGTTCTTCGCCGCAACCTTCCGGGATACAGTGGAATGTATCTGCCTCCGCTACCTCCTCAATATCCCTTCCAACCAAACAGCGCCTGTTCCTTTTCCTGATGTTGATCATGAGGCTTCCTCTTGTTCTTATGTTGGCCCCGTTTCCTCTTGTCGCCCACCAGATCCCCGACTTCGAGATAGTATCCGAAGCTGTCCATGTACATATTCTTATGGGACCCACCTTACCAGAGCCACTTCATTTTGGACCCATTCAACCTGTTATCCATTCAGCACCAAGCGCAGGTAATGGACATTTCTCGTTGTTTGATAATACTGTATCGGCACTGTCTAGTGTCTTCGATAACTTAGTCCTGAGAGCATGTGCCCCTGATATCACACGCTGAAACATCACCTGGATATTTATATCGCTTTCAAAAATAATAAAGCGAATAAAACAGAATTTACATTCGTTTTGGACAAAATTCTTGGAAGAATTAAAATTCTTTAGTCTGATTATTTTCATTGCTTTAATCGATTGTCAAGGGGTCAAACTTGACCTAATAATAAGAGGGAAATCTCAATGAAAACGGAATTTCACGTTTTATTTTTACTCGACAGACGGACAGACGTACGGACTGAAACACAAACTGATAGACAGACTGCGGACGGGCTTTGTAAGTAGGTTTCTAAGAAAGGGAATTCCAAAATCATTTTATTTCCTTTGTTATATTTATGAAACGAAGATTCTGATTATTTGTTCAATTTTGTGGATACATGTATCAACGAAAACAGGAAGTAAGCGCTTAGAAACGGCATAAGCAAAATGCAATGTTATAAAAATGAAGGTAAAATTATGCGCAACGCTCACGATGCAGTTTTTCCTCAATTTTTGGTGTTGATACCTTCATCAACCAAAGCATATGACCCTGATTCCTTAATATAACAGAAACTGCAAGTATATACATGAATGTTCAATGTGCGGGTCAAATCATCCAGTCTTCAAATATTCCACACAAAAACCAAAGTTCCCTGGATATGTGACGCAAAGGTTCAAATCTCAGTTGGGCAAAATTTGTGTTTATTTATATATATCTTTTTTTTTCATTTTTCCTATTTTTCTGAGATTCTTATGCATTTTAAAATCTTCTGAATAATTTCACTTTCTTTTCTGTGTCATAGTTTTGTTTTTACACTTCAGCATTTTAATAATTTTAGTTGCTTTTTTCCATTTTTCCCTCCAGTTAA
This sequence comes from Pinctada imbricata, assembly GCA_033119305.1. Lineage (NCBI taxonomy): Eukaryota > Metazoa > Mollusca > Bivalvia > Pterioida > Pteriidae > Pinctada > Pinctada imbricata. The sequence continues at coordinate 10,041,594 of VSWD01000014.1, read as the reverse complement.
TATTGATATATTGTTAGATGTATTCTAATATATTTTCATTAATGCCTGCTTTTATGAAAGCATTCTTACCAAGAATATCAATTTTGGAATTTAAAATGATCAATGCACTCATTAATTTTTTTTCTTTTCAATATTTTCATATCTTTTCTTGAATCATGAGAATCAGTACAGTGATTAAGATGAGAAGATACCCATGGATCACTTACAGATTGTAATGAATACTTTGTGTTAAGGTGCAGCAATTTGTATTATGTGTAATGTGTCGTTTTTAATTAATACAGAAAAGTTTTAATGAACTTATTTTCTTCATAAGGTAGATCACCTCGGGGCAGTGATCTCAAGGATGCTGGTTCGAGCCTGCTATGGCAACGGGTCGGCCGAAATATACATTTCAATGTTCTGTGTTTATATACAAAAATTTCCGTGTCTGTTTATTGTTAATATGTTCTTGTGGTGTTTTAAAAAATATTAGAGACAAATTCCATAAGGCTCATGACTAGCATGGTATAAATGACATTCCATCTATGATTTCCAGTGTTCTCATTGGACCGTGGACCTGTTTTATGGTAAACTTGTACCCTCTTGAGACTTGCACTCTGACTGACTGTGACGACGGGACTCCATGACGGGCCCTGTCCAAACCTCTTTAGAGAAGACAGGGCCCCGACCACCTGTCCTCTCTGAATGTCAGTCGGACTCCTCGGGTGATTACATACATGAGCTCGCTACAGCCGGCAGAGCACGGACTGTATTACGCATGCCCTCTTTTTATATCCATTTACATATTCATCTGTGTCTATGGGGCCTCTGCGTTTCGCGGTCTTGTTTGTGTGATGTCATCTTACAGTGAGGAGGTTGTTTTACACCACAATTGTACGTTCTTCGAGACCTCTGGGTAATTGGAGAAGTGAGAGGGTTGTGCGCACGTAATCCAGGATAACCACACAATTTGCTACTTGGGTGACAGATGGCCGTCCAAAGTCGGCACCGGTTATCCATTGGTCTCGTCGGTTTATGTGTAGTCTTTTGTGTTTGATGTTTACATGTCGTGTGTCTCTTTTCCGTCTCATGCTGTACTCCTCTTTTGTGTTTTTGCATGGAGTGTTTTGGTGTTTTACTGTTGATGCTGCAACGGGGTCTTGTTGGAGATCTCCCTTCTTTTTATATCTACACTTATTTCGTGTTGCAGTGTGGAGTTGGTAAAGCAATTCCCCGCGACCCGATGTTTGAAGTGTTTTAATTTCATTGTGTTCTCTAACTTGGCTTTGTTGTAGTGTCTTCTACGTAAGACTCTAATTCACTTTTCTTGCATTATCGCATTATGGCATTTTTAAGGTCGCCTCGTATCAAACTAACCCCCTTGAGATTACCCTTTGTCACTACAGTCACTTTACCATCATCGACACTCAACAGTAAAAAACTTTTTTCCTCACCAAGAGTACTCTTATCACCTCTCAAATTTAGACCCCACAGTCGTATTTTACGCACTACTCCATCTGCAGGCTCTACATTCAACAACAGACACAGAGGGTTCTCAATTATTTCTAAGTGCAAAAGTAAAAGATGCTCGTTGTGTCACCTCATCAACTGCGACTCCATAATAACATCTAGTGTAAATGGGCAGAAATTCAAAATCGAGGTAGACCAAGACATCGATTGATCGTCTCAAGATCTTATTTACGTAATGACTTGAAATGCCAGGGGATGTGGCGCACAATATGTAGGTGAGACAGGCCAACCTTTAAAATCTCGTTTTAGGAACCATTCTTATAAGATCAGAACCTCACGTCAACAAAAACACAGAAACTTTCTTTATAATCACTTTGTTAAATATAATCATTCTATTTCGGATATCACCATTACCCCAGTTCAGACTTTTCCAAAACGTAAAAATGAAAGTAAGACCGAAATTAAAAAACGCCGACTACAAGCTGAACTTGCCTGGATCACCAAACTTCAGACTGCGTACCCTCTTGGTTTAAATGATCAAATTTATGGACAAGGAAACATTTCCTCAGCTTCTACCAATATCAACATCTTTTCAATTCGCCCAAACACTAAAAGGAAATACGGGTCACACGGGAAAAGACGAAACAGACAAAAAAGAAAACGATCCAGAATATACCGCTCTCTCAACGATTTACTTACTATAGCACGCAATGGCGGAAGACATGAGCTGTTACATGCTCTGTCGTCAATACCAGTTATACACTTGAAATCTATCTTGGATGAAGCAGAGGTTGCATTCTTAAGAAACACGGACTGATTCAGACTTAATATCATTGTCTCATTCGCACAGTATAAACTTTATCCTACTGTGAAAAACACCTCACCGAAAAGACGATTCATAAAAATCCCGTTTATTAACAAAGGTTTTGATCTTTTAAACATCTCTAATATTTTTCGGGATCATCGCGTACAAAGTACCATTCCTCAATATTTTGAAAATTTAGAGCCACCTCTTATTTGTTATAAGTACAAGAAACCTATTCGAAACTTTGTTTTTAACTATAATAAAGTTACAACGGATCCTGACATACTTGAATCGTGTCCTGCTTCTTGAGAATGTGCAACTTCTAAATATCTCTACAAACCAGCTGGCCATGTTGTTACAGGTGACTTTTCAATTATCCAAGACAGACAGCTCCGTGGTCTTCTTAAAAAAGGACCTAAGTATAGAATCCCATCGAAGATAGATTTTGTCAAATGCCGTGAAGTCCTTACGGAAGCCTTAGATAATTATACGAAAAGATGGTGTAAATCAGAAGGAGTCGAACCGCATGCTCTGAATGACTGGAAAAACCTCATTTTAGATATAACGGATATTCGAATAGATAACTTCCATAAAAACCCTCATCTTTTTCAAAATCCACGTTCCAAATCAGAGAGATATTTCAAATCCAAACTAAGTAAATTACATGAAAAATATGTCTTTGCACCAGCTGATAAAGCAGCCAACAACACCATTATCATTTGAAAACGTTACTACATATAAACTTTGATTTCGGAACTTTCGTCTACAAATACATATATCAAAAGCAATGAAAGTGCATCTAATATTTTAGGCAAGCATAACAGTGAACTGTCTTCATTCAATATCTCTATTTCTAAATTGGATCTCCCAGCATTATATTGCATACCGAGGCTGCACGGGTCTCCTTGCAGATTTCGATTTGTTGCTAATTCTAGTGGCTGCTCCACTACGGTTTTGTCTGGGGGTCTGACGTCGGCACTTGCTGCTATTAAAGAACACATAACTAGATATTGTGAAACGGTTCTAAACAGGAACGATGTAAATTTGTTTTGGTCCATTGGGAATTCGGGGGATGTGATTGAAAAAATGAAATCTGGAAATTTCCGGGCCGGTGCGGTTTCTTCATACGGCTTCTCTGGTGTGTGCACCACGCTTCCTCATGGCAAAATTGATGATCGATTGTCTAATCTCATTAAATGGTGTTTTGGTCGGGGGCGAAAAACTTGCATTTGTACATCTGAATCGAAGGGTTTCTTTTCCTCGGCGGACTACGGGTCATACAGGTCATGGACATGTGGTGACCTGTGTAATGCCTTGTCCTTCCTCTTGGACAATATTTATGTTAGATTTGGTGAGGATCTATGCGGGCAGGTTGTGGGAATTCCTATGGGTACTGACTGTGCGCCTCTTGTTGCAGATTTATTTTTATACACTTATGAAAAAGAATTTATCCAAGGTCTTCAGGGGCAAGGAGAATTTGATGAGCTGAAATGTTTCAATGGTGCTTCTAGGTGTCTGGATGATGTTCTAACCATTGACGGTCCTCCTTTTCAATTATATAAGAATGAAATTTATCCACAAGAATTAACCCTTAACAAGGCAGGCCTTTCAAATACAGAAACACCCTTTTTGGACCTAGGTGTCGGGATTGTAAACGGAGGGATTCATGCAGGTGTATATGACAAAAGGGATGATTTTGGATTCAACATTGTAAATTTCCCTTGGCTTGACGGTGATGTTCCAAGATTACCGTCATACGGCATTTACATATCACAGCTCATCCGGTACGCTGGAGCATGTACTGATATTTTAGATTTTCACAGTAGAAATTTACAAATTACCAAAAACTATTTAGGTCAAGGTTTCCGCTTTCATAAACTAGTTAAGACTTTCTGGAAATTTTACAAAAATTACAGTCAACTTCTTTTGAAATTCGGATCTATACATGCAACAGAGTGCATTGCTGTGGGTGTTGCACGGCCTGTCTTTTATGGTGATATGATAAACAAAATAAAAAGGATCAAAGGTAGGCAGCATAACCATCGAAAATGCGTCAGAATCATCAAACGCCTTTTATACCGTGGGTATGATCCTAATGTCACCAGACGGACACTAACCTTGGTACTTGACCAATCTACAGTCTTGTACAAGCGCATCCTTGAGACTTGCACTCTGACTGACTGTGACGACGGGACTCCATGACGGGCCCTGTCCAAACCTCTTTAGAGAAGACAGGGCCCCGACCACCTGTCCTCTCTGAATGTCAGTCGGACTCCTCGGGTGATTACATACATGAGCTCGCTACAGCCGGCAGAGCACGGACTGTATTACGCATGCCCTCTTTTTATATCCATTTACATATTCATCTGTGTCTATGGGGCCTCTGCGTTTCGCGGTCTTGTTTGTGTGATGTCATCTTACAGTGAGGAGGTTGTTTTACACCACAATTGTACGTTCTTCGAGACCTCTGGGTAATTGGAGAAGTGAGAGGGTTGTGCGCACGTAATCCAGGATAACCACACAATTTGCTACTTGGGTGACAGATGGCCGTCCAAAGTCGGCACCGGTTATCCATTGGTCTCGTCGGTTTATGTGTAGTCTTTTGTGTTTGATGTTTACATATCGTGTGTCTCTTTTCCGTCTCATGCTGTACTCTTCTTTTGTGTTTTTGCATGGAGTGTTTTGGTGTTTTACTGTTGATGCTGCAACGGGGTCTTGTTGGAGATCTCCCTTCTTCTTACATAAAACATACATTTCCTCATAACATAAACAGTACTCTCCGTGATGGGATGGTCTTAATTTCGAATTTTTGGAACAATCCGGAATTAAATTAAAAACAAATTAACCAATACCTATCACTATTGCTTGAAGAAAATAATAACATGAATAATGGCAGAGTATTAACAGAGCAATTGTTAAAAAAAGGGTCCTAAATACAGAGAAAGTAAATCCAGTCCAAGATAATACTGAAAACCGTAATATATCTAAAGATAATAATATAACTTTAATTGGAGTTATCTTTCTTAGAAATGTATCGCTTTATATTACTGCAAGCAGTAATACTATTTAGATTTTCAGTTCGCTCTTATACCAGTGGATTCGGGGAGAAATGAGAGTGATAAGGAGTTGTATCTTAATATTCAAATTTACACTGACAAATTGTTTAAAACATCAGGAAAACATTTCCTCAACATATGTGAAGAAAATGTGATATCAAAAAGGCGAAAAAGTGAAAAATCGGTTCCAAATGGACATTATTTTAAATTTCCAGTATTTAGACTCGTTCATATACCATGAATTCATTGTTGAATGAAAGAATTTTGCGATAAAAGCTTTGCTTGTATCTTTAAAATGTTGCTTTGTCGATATTACAGAAAGATGTAATATAAAGTGGCAACATTATTATATTCAATAATATTAGGGATTATTGTAAACAATACCCGTCCGGTAATAGAAAGGAGGGGATCTCCAACAACACCAGGCTGCAGCACCCACAGCAAAATCCCAAAACACCCATGCAAAAAACACAGAACAGACACCCACAGAAAGAGACGCAAAAGGGACAAGGAACACCAACTCACAACATAGAAACATGAAACATAAAAGACTACACATAAACCAACGAGACCAATGGGCAACCGGTGCCGACTTAGGACGGTCATCTGCCACGTAAATAGCAGACGGTGTGGTTATCCTGGATTACGTGCGCACAACCCTCCCACTATTCCGATTTCCCAGAGGTCTCGAAGAACGCACAATTATGGTGTAAAACAACCTCCTCACTGTTAGATGACCACACACAAACAAGACCGTAAAACACAGGGGTCCAAGCAACACAGATGAATATGTAAATGGATATAAAAAAAGGACCTGCGTAATACAGTCCGTGCTCTGCCGGCTGTAGCGAAGTCATATATGTTATCACCCGAGGAGTCCGACTGTTATTCAGAGAGAACAGGTGGTCGGGATCCTGTCTTCTCTAAGGAGGTTTGGACAGGGCCCGTCATGGAGTCCCGTCGTCACAGTCAGTCAGAGTGCAAGTCTTATGAATGCGCTCGTACAAGACTGTATATTGGTCAAGTACCAAGCTTAGTGTCAATCTGGTGACATTAGGATCATATCCACGGTATAAAAGGCGTTTGATGACTCTGACGCATTTTCGATACATATGCTGTCTACCTTTGATCCTTCATATTTTGTTAATTATGTCACCATAAAATGCAGGTTGTGAAATACCTAAAGTAATATACTCCGTTGCTTGTATGGGTCCGAATTTCAAAAGAAGTTGATCATAATTTTTGTAAAATTTCCAGAAAGTCTTTACTAGTTTGTGAAAGCGAAAACCTTGACCTAAAAGTTTCTTTGTAATTTGTAGATTTCTATTATGAAAATCCAAAACATCAGTACATGCTCTAGCATACCGGATGAGCTGTGAAATGTAGATACCGTATGACGGTGATCTAGGGACATCACCGTCAAGCCAGGGGAAATTTACTATGTTGAATCCAAAATCATCTCGTTTGTCATATACACTTGTATGAATTTCTCCATAGACAATTTTGATATTCAGGTCCAAAAATGGTGTTTCAGTGTCTGTAAAGTTTGCCTTGTTTAGAGTCAATTCTTGTGGATAAATAACATCTTTATACTTTTCAAAAACAGGACTATCGATAGTCAGAATATCATCCAGGTACCTAGAAGTACTGATGAAGCATTTCACATCATCATGTTTTCTTTGCTTTTGAAGATTTTGAATAAATTCTTTTTAATATCTGTATAAAAATAAATCTGAATATCACACTTCTACGTAATATTACTATTTCTAGTATTCTCCTAGACTTGTTTACACGGAACCAAAATTTTAAAATTATCATGGGCTCTTGTGAGAAATATGCAAAACGCTGGGCCAAGAAAGAGGATGTACAGCTCGACACCCTTTCCGAATTGATAAAATCTATCGGAGAGTTACTTTTATCTAGAATTCACCATCTGCAATCTACTGTGAACACCATATTCGAGTCTATATTTAGAGACCCTGATGTTATCACATAGCTTACCTCCAAGAACATTAAACCATTACGCCAGCAAACAAAGCCTCAAATAATTACACATTTACTTGCAAAAAGAACTATTTCGACAACCTTATTAAAGAGATTGGTTTAAATTAGACAACTGCAAATCCCACTTACATCCCAATAAACCTTTCTGCCTTTGAAATAATAGATAACCACAAATCAGCTCTCGCTTCCTTTGGATTAGATACAAACAATTTCGATTTAGATTTACCATCCATATACTGCATTCATAAAATACATAAGAATCCTTACAAACACCGTTTCATCGCTGGTCCCTCAAAATTTTCTACCAAATCTGTATCGATCTTACTCACCAAAGTTTTATCTGAAATCAAATCTGAACTTCAAAAATAGTGTTCAACAGTAAATTATCGTAGCGGAACTTTTAGAACATTTGAAATCTACTCATTTTAGTAGAGTCGATTCGATCAAAGCCTTTGATTTTTTGACACTTTACACTTCAATTCTACATTCTTAATTAAAAGAAAGACTCGCAAAAAATATAAATAATGCATTTACAAGCAAGAGCGGCAATCGCAAATTCAAATTTATTGTTCTTACCTCTGACAAAACTTACTTTACTTTGTAAAAGAAAAGTCCGTTCTGGGAATAAGTACAATTAAAACATATATTATTCAGATGTTAAACTTCATGATCGCAACATTTTTAGATGTTTGGAGGTGAGGTCTTCCAATAAATTTTCGGAGTTCCACTGAGGACCAATTGTGTCCCACTCCTTGTCGACATTTTCCTTTACTCGTACGAAGCTGAGTTCATTAAATCTTTGGTTTCTGAAGGGAAAAGATACTTAGCTTCTGACTTTAACTTCACGTACAGATATATAGACGATGTGCTGTCCATCAATAATCCAATATTCGCGGATTACCTTAGCAGAATCTATCCGTCGGAGCTTGAGGTCAAAGAAACTATAGAGGCAAAATTTGGACATAATACTGTCCTATGACACTGATGGTCACATGAACACCTCACTCTATGACAAACGTGACGATTTCAATTCCAGCATCACAAACTTTCCTTTTCCGGGTAGCAACATCCCTTCATCGTCTGCTTATGGCGTGTTCATATCCTAATTGATACGTTATGCCAGAGCAAGTTGCAAATATACAGATTTTCTTCTGAGAGCTAGGCGTCTTTCAGATAAGCTTCCGAATCAGGGATACCTTTGTGATCGGCTAACATAGTCACTGAGGAAGTTCTACGGTGGATACGGGGAACTCGTCATACACTATGATGTCTCATTTCCAGAATGGTGAATGATATTCTGTCTTAGACCATTCGAACCATACAACCACAGACTATACTTGAATCTCCCGAAATGGAAGTAACCGGATGTGATATTTCTGCCGAATTGAAGCGAAGAGTGTTGCATGAAACGTCCTGGGCACCTGGTCTTACTCCTAATTGGCAGTTCGTTTCTTTTCATGTGGTGGAGGTTTTTGTTTGTTTGCTTTGGTTCTTGTTTTATCCTGATTCCGTATGCCTACGGTTTGTGATTTCCTGAATAATCGATTTTGTACTATGTATTGGGATATGGTCATTGTCCATATTTGTCATTTAAAAAAAATTCTATATTGAAATAAGGAGATCCTTTTGAAATGAATAATTATAGATCAATAACTTTACTAAACTAAAATAAACACAAAACTTAGGGCATATACATTGGTCAAAGAAATAAAGAAAGATTAACAAAAGTTAGATATCACTCTATGTAACGTGCGACTGCGGGAATTCATTTTCTACGGTAATCGCGACACTTTTTTACGGTAAATCTTTCATTTGATTGAGAAATCGGGTGATGAAATACAGATTCCGACCTTTTCTTTAGTTTATTTTGTAAAATCATTTCGTATTTTCTTCTATGACCATCAAATGCTTATATATTTAAGAAATTAAGCAATCTAAATCACGTTTCTAACGGCAAAAACCGCCAGAAACATGAGATTCTAGCGAATTTTAGTGTTTTTGTCCCCAAAACTCAGTATCAAAATGAAAATACTGATGTTATCAGACAAAGATATGTTTTCATGTAAGAAATATACCAGAATAAGATATATAAAAGTCTTTATTTCATCTTTAAGTCTTCTTTAGAATAAGTTTACTTGTCCCGTGTTGCGACACTTTTTTACGGTATAAAACCGTATTAGGCGACACTTTTTTATTGTAATCGCGATAGTTTTTTACGGTATAGGCGACTGTTTTTTAAGGGAAGAAAAAATATAGATATTGTATGAAAACATACTTTCTATTCATATAATATCGTCAATAAAACGTGTAAACTTTTTACTTAGCACTTGAAATACATGGTATACGTATATGTGAATAGACACAGAGACATGTATGCTTTTAATATATCCAGGTACTGAAGCAGTTTTGCAGTCTTGCTCCCCTATTTGCCCCGACTTAATATTTTGATGACTTTCGGGAGGTTGGCACTGTAAGATCCTAATTGACTGTAACACCGACTCTGTCCCGATTACAATACGACTTGTCGACCACAATCTACCTACGACTTCACGCCGACTTAGCCCCGGTCTACCTTTCCGATTTAGGTACGACCTGCCCCGACTCATCACGACTTGAGTAGACAGTGCTCCAATTTAATTACGACCTATCACGATTAAACAACGACTTCTGCCGACATAACTACGACTTGTGTTGCAAATTGATATACGATTTTTATAGTATCAGTCTTTTTGGAACCTTTTTTTTTTTGGTAAAGTCGGGGCTTAGTCTTGGTGAATCGGGGCTAAGTCGGGGTTTATCGTAGCTCAGTTGCGAAGATCTGTTCCCGATGAACCTCGGCTGAGCTACGATTTACCCTTGCTTAGCTCAGACCTCCCAAACCTTTCCACGACCTAGATAAGTCGGGGCTGAGCCCTAAAAAGTATTAAGCCCCAGTCACAATGTATCCGACTTGTGAAGTCGGTGTGAATCCGGGCTCTGTCGGGCGAGTCGTAGCTTGGTCAGGGCGAGTCGGAGTGGGTCATAGTTAAGTCGGGAAGGTCGAGGAGATATCCCGACAAATGTATACATGTGCTTTGTCGGAGCTCAGTCCCGACTTATTACGTCGGGGATAGGTTGCAACAAGGTCGGGACTAAGTTGGCGTAAATCGTAGTTCAGTCGGGGATTATCGGGAACAGACCTTCTTCGCAACTGATCTAGGATAACAAATATGGATCATGACCATATCCCTATATACAGCACAAAATCGATAATTCTGAAAATCATTCATCCCAACTTAGCCCCGACGCACCAAGACTAAGCCCCGACTTTACCACGAGTCGCCCCCACCTTCTTTATTGACACCGATCTAACTACGACTGATGAAGACAGATAGACGATTTGCTCGATTTAGCCTTGACTTGTGCAAATATTTCTGGTACTTTAAAAGAATCGTCTACATATCTACATATGTAAATGACGCACGTAGTAGTAATGTCGGTAGAAGTCGTTGTTCAATCGCAGTAGGTCGGCGATCAGTTCGGGCTGTTTGCGTACATTTTTGTAACGGCTTAAGATTATTCATATTATGAAATATTTTAATAAGTAAAAATCACATTTACAGCATCATAGTTATACATTTCCGCCATTTTTTGCGAAACCGGGACTTTTATTTTCGTTTAACCTCCCCTCAAGAATATTAACCTGTACCCAAACCTTTTACAATTGTGCAATACGTTTTCACCGAGCAGATTATACGAGAACCTGAAATTACTAGACTATGTATCATGCGCTTTATAAAAACGATATAGATAACATGTTCTTTGAGAAAGGAGGGGATCTCCAACAACACCTAGTTGCAGCGCCAACAGCAAAACACCACTGTAAAAACACAAAGAAGACACGCACAGAAAGAGACTTAATACTACAAGGAACGTCAAATTACAGAGAAGCATCAAACACAAATGACTACACATAAACCAACGAGACCAATGGGCAATCGGTGCCGACTTCGGACGGCCATCTGCCACGTCAGTAGCAGACGATGTGGTTATCCTGGAGTACGTGCGCACAACCCTCCCAATTTTCCGATTCCCCAGAGGTTTCGAAGAACTTACAATTGTGTAGTAAACAACCTCCTCACTGTCCGATGACCACACACAAACAAGACAGCAAAACGCAGGGGCCCAAGCAACATAGATGAATATGTAAATCGATATAAAAAGAGGGCGTACGTTATAGTACGTTTATAAACACTCAAGTCTTTCAAACAAGGATATGAAACAGGAACATGTTTTCTTTTATATATAGATGGTTAATTTCATCTCTTTATGACAATTTGTTTCGTATTTCCTTATTTTCAAACTTGGATTCTATGCACAACTTATCATTATGTAGACGATTTATCCCTTTGTTTTATACCCTTGAAGTAGTATGATGTTGTATATTTTTTACTATTTGTGTGCATAGGGACTTGTAAGAAGTGACTGTCCTTCCAATGAGATCTCCGTCAGATAAATGATATTTCGCCTGTAGAAAAAAATGTCTAATTACCGTAAAAAATAATCGCAGGTTCAATTCTCTCACCATAGAAAACAGTCGCTATACCCGTAAATAAGTGTCGCCATTACCGTAAAAAAGTGTCGCCTGAATGCAAGTTATTTGTATTTTTCTGGCAGAAAGCATAACCAAACGACATTCAAACTATTGTATTTCTTTTATCCTATCAAACCGAACATACACATGACTGGTGCATCGAAGATTTGTTCGATTTACGTTTAAAAATGTCAAAAAGGCATATAGAGGAAAATCTTGCAAAACACACTGCTTACTCATCTGTTATGCTTTGGAGTTATAGATGTAGATATTATGTACACATATTGATACTTATTTTTTAAAAAGGAACTAAAATGGATAGAGTTTTTGGGAGAAAACTCTAGAAACACAGTAAATTACCCATAATGCATCAATAAACAGAAGAAAATAGTCGCGATTACCGTAAAAAATGTTATATCGCAGTCGCACGTTACATATAGTGGATATAGTATAAACGAACGTATTAAAAATAGGCATATTCGTATGAAATAATGAGAGGCACATACGTTACATAAGATATGAAAGATTATGCTTAGATACATTGTAGAAGACGCATTGATATTTTTAGAATTGTCAAGAGCTTACGATTTTCTAAAATGGATATTTTTGTGTGAAGCTCTTCAAAAATTATTAGTTAAAGATTCTTAATTTGGATGGAATTTAGATAGTTTATATTTGTTCTGTATCAATCAGATGTATCTTATGAAACAGTTTAAGTCAACAATATTTCACACTTGAAACGAAATTCAGGGGTTATTAGTACTGTAGGAGAAATCCCAACTGTTCAAAACAGTACCTCCAGCTCAATTTTTATAGAAATTACCGCGAAGCTTTTTCTTACGGATACTTCATTCAGTTTTGAACAAATTTTTAAACTAGGTATGTAATTAATTTAGTCTTCAATATAATCAGATATTCAACATAATACATTGGCCATTTAAGGAATGTTTCTAAAATTCTTTTTGGTTATGGGAAATAACCTCAAAAAGCCGATGCACAAACGGTATAATTCGCGTAGCGAATTATACCACGTTTGTGCATCGGCTTTTTGAGGTTATTTCCCATAACCAAAAAGAATTTTAGAAACATTCCTTATAATTTAATTTTAAGTTATATAATACAATATGTGCATCTTATTAGATCTTGGAAAATCGTGAAAATGCTCAATGCAAAGTTCCTACGTAGGGATTATCTCCCTCGTTGCTAATAACAACAGCCGACAGTACAAGAATGGAGGATGGTAGTTGAACGGCGCCGGCGTTTGTTTTCATACATTTCAGCCCGAGTCATTTGATATATTTCAAACGATGAGAATAGAATGACTCTGGATGGGATGGCAAAGCATCTTACAATCAGGTACATGTTTGATAGTGGTAGATTTTGATTAAACTGCCATCTTTCATCAGCGGGACCTATCATCGCACCGACAGGATATGTTTACCAACAAAACTCGTGGTAAGTACTTCATTTAATCGTTTACCTGTTGCTACAATCGATTATGTTTGTATATCTAAAGATGAAAATAGTATAAATGACGTGTATCTTGTATCTAGTCTTCGTTCTCGAGGTAAAATTTATTGTATCAAGTTTACGGGATCCGCCATTTTGCTATATTTTGGAAGTAGTTCCAGAAAAGGGGGTGTGTCCTAATATTTTTCAGGTTATGGAAAATAACCTCAACTTTTAAGCCAATGAAAATCCTTGTTACATGTAAAATTAAATTATAATAAAATATCTATATAATTCAAGCTCAATGAGTGCTAAAACGGGACACGCGCAAGAATGGTCTTAAATCGTGACCAATGACGCATCTTAAAATAGAAATGAGTCAGTAACTGTAGAAATCTTAGCTCAAAGAATCCGAAAAGATGATAAAATTAAAGAACTGTAGTCTAAAATAATGGAACTTGCAGACGATACAACAATTTTGTTCAATACAAAGAAAGATATAACAAATGCACTGAATCTAATAGAGCAATTTGGATCTCTATCAGGATTATTATGAAACAGAAGTAAAACAGAGGGAATTCGGGTTAGTCGTCATAGTAGGGACAGATTATAAGAGAAAATAAATTGGACAGATGAACCTGTAAAAATGTTAAACGTTTTCAAATTCGATAGGTAAGCCATATATTTTGGTAGAGATAGAAAAGTTTGTATAAAAACGAGTTGATAAATAATATAATAAGATAAATGAAACATTTTTAAACAACTGGAACAAATTCGGATCTCTCAGCATACCTAATTCTTTTCTAATGTTAAACGTTTTCAAATTGAATAGCATCATTTAGAATGCGTTGGAGAGACAGACGATCAAACGAATTTGATCGAACTCGGCTACATGATTTAAAGATGATCTTGACGATACTCTCGACAGCACTCACAATAGAGCACAGAATTGAGCATTTACGGACCCCTAGCAAGCCAGAGGTGGGACCAGAAGTCCGGGAGGAGCAAGATTCCCCTGCCTGCCCAGTCGCATCCGCCGTCAATGTTCACGCACGAAAATGAAAACAATATCTAAATCATGCACTCTCGGAGGTTATGTCTATATGGAAAGTGCTATGACGACCTATCAGGGAAACATATTCAAAACTTACAGTCAAACCCCTTGCGGGGATTTTTTTTTACGAGCTCCACATAGCAAAGGGTATAAGTGTGACACAAATGAGTGTCACACTTATCTTGACTATAACCTCGACAGCACTCACCAAAGAGCACAGAATTGTGCCCTCGGGAATTCCTGGTCCACCATTAGTGACACTCACCAAATGGTACAAATTTGAAACGTCTTGAAAATCAATAGCATCATTTAAGAGCAGATAAATTTGCAGCATGGACCGGACATGCACGTTTCGGATACTTAACCCTCATCGCTGTTCCGCAATCTAAACAATGAATAATGGCCAAAGAGTGTGAAAAATATTATGTCCAAAAATATGCCGAAAGACGTAGCAGGATCGGTCTGAATAAAAAGGAAATCAAAGCACTAAAGGTACTGAGTGCGAATAGCCAGAATAATATCACTTATTATGTATGACAAAATATTGTGTTTTCAAAGTTATATTTGTTCCTGAACACCTTCGTAGGCGAGTTTATGGACTTTTATAAAGACAGAACTAAAATGCAAATCCATAATGTTGTCGTAATGAATTGAAAGATGATGTCTGACAGTGAACATGAAAATCAAATACATGTAACATCACATTAAATCTAACCCTCCCCCCTAAAAAATACAACAATCCAATATGACTATCGATTGATGATAGCATATACAAGGAAAGAAGACGAATCTTATTTTTTTTCTAATTTGATCCCCACTTTCTGTTTAACCTTTCATGTTCAATGTTAGGTGTGTGCTAAGAATTTGAAGGAAAATTCACTTCTTTTTTAGTATATAAAAACATGATACATCCTAAACGGGAATGTTTTGATCTTTTATTTTTCATAATTGTTAATATCATATTTCATGATGGAAGTTCCTAATTTTTCCGTCGTATACAGATTTTATTTTGTGAAGCGGGGTAAAATAAGCCTACTTGAAGGTAGTTTTACGTTTCAATGATTCAACTTAATATCTTTATCGATAGCACCGTTTCATTTATATATTGTCCACTAAAACAGGTAATGGAAAGGGATTCCAACACACAGCCTGTGTTCATCTCAGTACATACAGATGTAATTTTTCATTAGGTCATGCATGTACATAACACGACAGCTCGATTCATATAGATATAATTCATTGTTTCAGACAGTGATCAGACTTAAAACCAATCATGACGCTGACGCAGTCCCAAGGTACATGTAAACAGAGTAACATCGTTTATACATACTCAGTAGACGGGGCTCCCATGAGTGAAGAAATCAGGCAATCGCTATGTGCTATTCGCAAAAAAACCATATCGGGAGTTCGCTTCTTTTCATATGGTGGAGGTTTTAGTTTGTTTGCTTTGGTTCCTGTTTTATCCTGATTTTGTATGCCTTCGGTTCCTAATTTTCTGATTGATCGATTCTGCTGTATACAGGAATATTGTCATTATCCATATTTGTCATCTAAACAAGACAAACTTCACAAACACAGAAACACCATTTTTGACCTAAATATCAAAATTGTTAATGGAGATATTTGAACTACTTGGTGAGTGTCACTGCTGGTGGACCAAGAGTCCCCGAGGGCACATGTAGCCAAGTTCGATCAACTTCGGTTGATCGTCTGTCTCTTCAACGTATTTGAAATTTTCTGTTTCAAAATTTCTTAAAATTTCTAAAACGTGGGTCCTGTAGCATCATATCCCGCCTATTCTGCTACGTCTTTTGGTACATTTTTGGACATAATTTTCATATTTTTTGGCCATATTACATTGTTTAGACTAAGGGTCACTAACGAGGGTTTAGTACCCGAAACGTGCATGTCTGGTCCATGCAGTAAATTTATCAGGTTTTAAATGATGCTATTGAATATAAAGGCGTTTAACATTCATACAATTGTGTATAACAAAGGAGATGATTTTAGATTCCACATAATAATTTTTCCTGGATTGACGGTCATGTTCCGAGATTACCGTCATACGGTATTTACATTTCACAACTCATTAGATCAAGTACAAATGTTTTTGGATTTTCATAGTAGAAATTTACCAATTACAAAGAGGTCAAGGTTTTCGTTTTCACAAACTAGTAAAAACTTTCTTGAAATTTTACACAAATTATGGTCAACTTCTTTTGAAATTCGGACCCATAGAGGCAACAGAGTGTATTTTATTGGGTATTTCACAATGACAAATACGGATAATGACCATATTCCTTTATACAGCACAAAATCGATAATTCAGAAAATCAGAAACCGAAGACATACAAAATCAGGATAAAACAGGAGCCAAAGCAAACAAACAAAAACGTCCACAACATGAAAAGAAGCGAAGTCCCGATATGGGAGTGAGACCAGGTGCCCAGGAAGAGTAATGAATGAAATCAGCTTCATACGAGTACATGAAAATTTTGGCAAGGAGTGGGGCACAATTGATCCCCATTGGAATTCCGACAAGTTGCTGGAAGACCTTTCCTCCAAACACCACAAAAATGTTGTCGATCAGAAAGTTTAACATCTCAATAATATCTGTTTCAGTGTACTTATTTAATGAATCGGACCTTTCTTTTACAAAGTAGGTTTTGTCATAGTTAACAACAATAAATTTATATTTGCGATTTCCGTTCTTGCATGTAAACGCATTACTTATAATTTTTGTGAGTCTTTCTTTCAATTTAGAATGAGGGATAATTATAGTGTAAAGTGTCGAAAAATTAAAGGCTTTGATAGAATGGACTCTACTAAAATGAGTGGATTTAAGATGTTCTAAAAGTTCCTTCGAATTCTTTAAAATCGAAATCTGGTTGATACCAATGCGAGAATATACTGTCGAGCAATATTTTTGAAGCCCAGATTTGATTTCAGATAAACATTTGTAGAGTAAGATCGATACAGACTTAGTAGAACATTTTGAGGAACCAGCGATGAAACGTTGTTTGTACGGATTCTTATGCATTTTAGGTATGCAGTATAAGTATGGTTAAACTAAATCTAAATTGTTAGTGTTGAAGCCAAAGAAAGCAAGAGTGATTTGTGGTTATCTATTATTTCTGGCAGAAAGGGTTATTGGGATGTAAGTAGGATTTCCGGGTGTCGAATTTAAACCCAACTCTTTAACTAGACTGTCGGAATAGTAACCACACCATTTGCTACTTGCGTGACAAATGGCCGTCCAAAGTCGGCAACGGTTGCCCTTTGGTCTCGTCGGTATATGTGTAGTCTTTTGTGTTTGATGTTTACATGTCGTGTGTCTCTTTTCCGCCTCGTGTTGTACTCGTCTTTTGTGTTTTTGCATCGGATGTTTTGCTGTTGATGCTGCAACGGGGTCTTGTTGGATATCTCCTCCCTTCTTTTGCAAGTAAATGTATAAATATTTGAGGCTTTGTCTGCTAGTGTGATGACATAATGTTCTTGGAGGTAGGTAAGCTCTGTGATAACATCAGGGTCTATAAAGATAGATTGGAATATGGTGTTCATAGTTGATTATAATCGGTAAATTCTAGATAAAAGTAGCCCTTTGATGGATTTTATTCATTCGGAAAGGGTGTCGAGCTGTACATCCTCTTTCTTTGCCCATTGTCTTGCATATACCTCACAAGAGTCCATGATAATTGTGAAATTTTGGTTCTATGTAAAAGACACTTTTTTAACATTTCTCTCAACTTGTCGTTCTTCACTATACTAAGGTCACCAGTAATAATGTGTCCACAAGGAGAGTGGTTGAAATCTGACGAAGAACATTCGCAAGGAAGTGGATGTAGTGAGGGATTACGTAAAAAAAAATCAGGATAAAACAGGAACCAAATCAAAGAAAAACAAACGTTCATCACATGAAAAGAAGCGAACTTCCAATAAGGGAGCGAGACCAGGTGCCCAGGAAGAGTAAGCATCTCCTACTTGCATGCAACACCCATCGCTTCAATTCGGTGGACTTGTCACAGAAGAACATTCTGTGGTTGGATGGTTCAAATGATCTAAGACAGAATATCGTCCACCATTCTAGACATGCTCAATCAAATTAAAGCCACAATCATGAATGGCTGCCATGACAGAAACAGACTTATGAACAGGAACATTGTTCTGATGGAACAACACACCTTTAACAAGTTTGCTTTCCATGGCGCTTAAGTTTAATGTTTTACGGTTATTGTGTCAGAAATGAAGCATAGTACATGTATGTGGCATTAATTGTTCGTCCTTTTTGGACATAATCTACCAGCAGAATACTTTCTGCACCCAAAGTGAACATGTACCTACTACAAAACCAAGGCTCACAATATATTAATCAGCCGTCGTATGTTTCAGTATGGACAATTGCTCTAGTTTTCCGTCCTCATATTTGTAAATTAAGATTGATATAATATATAAATCTGTTTTAGTTTAAAGCGTACTTAAGTCGATTAGACTATCATTTCATTATTGTTTCTTCGGGCAATAAAGTTTCATATATGCCCACAAATCTTATGCATTTTATATAGTCCAATCCTATCAGACATGGATATGCAATTCAATTTACTATTGTTTTAGACTTTATTGAGACTTCAGCTGGCATTTTGTTTCAATTTGAGTTAATCTTATTCAGATTTCGTCGTGCAAAATCGCAGAACATCTTCGATAAGATACTTTCACGCCATTGCATATCATATTTTGATTACAAAAGAAAATTGTCTGATCGACAAAATTTAATACATATATAGAAGTGTCCAAGAACGATTTTCTTTAGAAGCAGATTTAGTCAGATTTCGGCCGTAAAAGGTAAGAACGTAAAACTTTGTAAATCTACACTTTTTAATTGGAATGAACAATATTCCGGGCTTTACACAAATATCATATTCAGAATTTGAATTCAGTTCGTTTTTTTTTTTCTTATTTAAGTTAAGATGCTGAATCTCAAGATCAGAATCTGTAAAAATGTAATCTAGAAACATCACCGTCAAGTCAGGGAAAAGGGGTAGGGCCACGAAGCCCGATATTGGCCAACATTTTGAATATTGTACTTCATAGAATTTTTGACTGTGGTTTTAGATTTTGAAACATTCTCTATTGAATCACGAATCTATCTTTTGCAAACCTTGTGTTTATCAATAGCTTTTAGCGCTTTGAAAACACCAAAATATGTCATATTTCGCGAAATTCATGCAAAAACTACGTATTTCTTTTAAATCAACAATGGCTGCATGCATAAACTCAGATGAAAATTTATATGTGAAAGATTATCATTATATCCTTTTGCCATAAACATTTCATCTTAGTTAACGCATGCGGCAACATTGAATTCTTCATTAAAAGACAAAATTTCTAGCAATTTTCACCATATTTTGTAAATAACATCAATATGACGTCATTACAGTTAAATGGCCCTTCGACATAGTTAAATGGCACTTTGTTTGGTGATAATTTCTTTTCATTAAAAGCGGTAAACTTCGGTGTATTTTCAAGAGAGATGTCAATGACAAATATTGATAATGACCATATCCCTGTATACATCTACAGCACAAAATCGATAATTCAGAAAATCAGAAAACGAAGGCATAAAACAGGATAAAACAGGAACCAAAGCAAACAAACAAAAAACTCCACCATAAGAAAAGAAGCGAACTCTCGATATGGGAGAGAGACCAGTTGTCAAGGAAGAGTAAGCATCTCCTCCTTGCCTGCAACACCCACCGCTTCGATTCAGTAGAACTGTCACATCCGGTTAGTTCCATTTCGGAAACATAGAGTACAATCTTTGGGTGGATGATTCAATCTGTCTATGACAGAATATCATCCACCCTTCTGGAGAGTGGGACATCATAGTGTATGACGAGGACCCCATATCGACCGTAGAATTTCCTCAGTGACGATGCTAGTCGGTCATATACAAATCCCTGACTGAGAAGCTTGTCTAAAAGACGCCTAGCTCTCAGAGCAAAATCCGTATATTTGGTACTTGCTCTGGCATAGGGTATCAACTGAGATATGAATACGCCATAAGCAGGCGATGAAGGGATGTTGCTACTCAGAAAAGGAAAGTTTGTAATGCTGAAATTGAAGTCGTCACTTTTGTCAGAGTGAGGTGTTCATGTGACCATCAGTGTCGTAAGACAACATTATGTCCAAATAGGAAGCTGAATTATTTGTCTCTGTAGTTTTTTTTTAATTCAAGCTCCGAAGGATAGATACTGCTGAGATAATCAGCGAATTTTGGATTATTGATGGACAACACATCGTCTTTGTATCTGTAAGTGAAGTTTAAGTCAGAAGCCAAGTATCTTTTCCCTCAAGAGGCTATTGAATTTAACTTTTTGGCCATATTACATTGTTTAGACTGAGGATCACTGACGACGGTTTAGTACCCGAAACGTGCATGTCTGGTCCATGCTGTAAATTTATCAGATCATCTGAATAATATCTGTTTCAGTGTACTTATTTTCAGAATCGGACTTTTATTTTATAAGATAGGTTTTGTCATAGTTAACAACAATATCGCGGAAAATGACACTCTTATCATGCTATATGTTTGAGAAGCTCCAAGCATTTCAATCATCGTTCTAAATCCTATCCTTGGAGGTCCACCTTTATTGAAAATGTCTATTTACTCTTAAAGAGAGGAGGGGATATCTAACAACATCCGGTTGCCGCGCCAATAGGAAAACACAAGATGCAAAACACAGAGCAGACATGAACAGCAAGAGACACAAACGGAACACCAAACACAATATAGAAACAATAAACATAAAATACTACACCTGAACTGACTGATAGTCCGAAATATAGTCACATTTTTAACACCTACAGCATGTTTAAATGGGATTCATCCGCAATAAAGTGTTGTTTATAGCGTCACTTCATTATCTTTAAATGTTTCTCTAAATCACCAACAGCCAATTAATTGACATTTTTTTATCTTTCCACAATATGCCATTTCCTCATGGCTGTATGTTTTATTCTCAGTTTCCTTAAAAGTCCCTTGAGTGCTACAAAGTTGAAATCTGCTACGTATTTATTTTCAATGATAACTAAAGGAAGCCTTAGATAACTACACAAAAAGATGGTGTAAATCGGAAGGGGTCGAATCACATTCTCTGAATGACTGGAAGAACCTCATATTGGATATTACCGATATTCGAATAGATAACTTCCACAAAAATCCTCATCTTTTCGAAAATCCAAGTTCTAAATCTGAAAGATATTTCAAATCCAAATTACGCAATTTACACGAAAAATATGTCTTCGCTCCTGCAGACAAAGCAGCCAACAACACCATAATCATTTGAAAACGTTACTACATATCAACTTTGGTTTCGGAACTTTCGTCTACAAACACTTATATCAAAAGCAATGAAAGTGTTCCTAACATTTTGAACAAACACAACAGTGAAATTTCTTCATTCAAGATTCCTTTTTCTAAACTGGATCTTCCTACACTATACTGCATACCAAAATTGCACAAGTCTCCTTACAAATTTCGATACATTGCTAATTCTAGCAACTGCTCAACTACAATTTTGTCTAGAAATCTGACGTCAGCACTCACGGTGATAAAGGAACACGTTGCAAAATATTGTGAAACTGTTCTAAACAGGAATGATGTAAACTTATTTTGGTCTATTAAAAATTCAGGGGATGTGATTGACAAAATGAAATCGAGAAATTTTCAAGCCAATTCGATTTCTTCGTACGACTTTTCAAATATGTACACTACGCTTCCTCACGATAAGATTAATGATCAATTGTCCAAACTCATTAAATGGTGCTTTTACCGAGAGGGTAAAACTTATATTTGTACATCTGAATCAAAGGGTTTCTTTTCCAATACAGAATACAAATCATATAAATCATGGACATGTAGTGACCTTTGTATTGCCTTGTCCTTTCTTTTGGACAACATTTATGTAAGATTTGGTGAGAATCTCTACAAGCAGGTTGTAGGGATCCCTATGGGTACTAATTGTGCGCCTCTTGTTGCAGATTTATTTTTATTCACGCATGAAAAAGAATTTATCCAAAATCTTCAAAAACAAAGAAAACATGATGATGTGAAATGTTTCAATGGTACTTCTAGGTACCTGGATGATATCCTTACTATCGACAATCCTGTTTTTGAAAAGTATAAAAATGTCATTTATCCACAGGAACTGACTCTAAACAAGGCGAACGTCACAAACACAGAAACACCATTTTTGGACCTGAATATCAAAATTATTAATGGAGAGATTCATACAAGGGTGTATGACAGAAGAGATGACTTTGGATTCAATATAGTAAATTTTCCCTGGCTTGACGGTGATGTTCCTAGATTACCGTCTTATGGTATCTACATTTCGCAGCTCATCCGGTATGCTAGAGTATGTACTGATTTTTTGGATTTTCATGATAGAAATTTACAAATAACAAAGAAACTTTTAGGTCAAGGTTTTCGCTTTCACAAACTTGTCAAGACATTCTGGAAATTTTACAAAAATTATTGTCAACTACTTTTGAAATTCGGACCCATACAAGCAACAGAGTATATTACTTTGGGTATTTCGCAACCTGCATTTTATGGTGACATGATCAACAAAATTAGAAGGATCAAAGGTAGACAGAATTACTATCGAAAATGCGTCAGAATCATCAAACGCCTCTTATACCGTGGATATGATCCTAATGTCACCAGACGGACACTAGGCTTGGTACTTGACCAATCTACAGTCTTGTACCAGCGCATCCTTAATACTTGCACGCTGACTGACTGTGACGACGGGACTCCATGACGGGCCCTGTCCAAACCTCTTTAGAGAAGACAGGGCCCCGACCACCTGTCCTCTCTGAATGTCAGTCGGACTCCTCGGGTGATAACATACATTGGCTCGCTACAGCCGGCAGAGCACAGGTCGTATTACGCATGCCCTCTTTTTATATCAATTTACATATTCATCTGTGTTGCTTGGGCCCCTGCGTCTTGCGGTCTTGTTTGTGTGTGGTCATCTGACAGTGAGGAGGTTGTTTTACACCACAATTGTACGTTCTTCGAGACCTCTGGGTAATCGGAATAGTGGGAGGGTTGTGCGCACGTAATCCAGGATAACCACACCGTCTGCTACTGACGAGGCAGATGGCCGTCCTAAGTCGGCACCGTTTGCCCATTGGTCTCGTTGGTTTATGTGTAGTCATTTGTGTTTTATGTTTTTCTGTGATTTGACATTCATTGTACTACTGCGTCTCTTTCTGTGCGTGTCATTTTTGTGTTTTACAGTGGGTGTTTTGGAAGGTTGCTGTTGATGCTGCAACTAGGTGTTGTTGGAGATCCCCTCCTTTTTTTTCATATGAATGTTGAACGTCTTAAAATTCAATAGCATCATTTAAGGGGTATGGACGTAAGTTTATCGGTCATATTGGATTTGACGTGAAGCATACTTCAAAATAATGACTCCAGTTTGAACAATTTTAATACTAAGTCTTCTGTACCTCAACATCTTCGTTTTTCCATCTTTCTGCATCAATATTTTTACGACGACCATTTGAACTTAGTGCACCGAACTGCAGAATCCATGATTAGTACTAAAACCTACCATAACCGTTACTATCTCTACGAACATTTGTCCTCCAATTTTGATCAACCTTTCTCAAAATGCCAGCTTTATTCATTTTACACACGTGGGCTTGTGGCTATATCAACATAGAGAGGAATCCAGAGGCGGATCCTCAGATTGTTGCACATTTGTAATTTATTACCAATAATTCACACGTCTATAGCACTTTTCTAAGATGTATCATGTAAATAATCTTAATATGAATCAGAAACAGTCGAAATTCTAGTGAATAACCATGATTACTCAAGGGTGTTTAGAATCTTTTATTTTTCTACGTATGTTGGGGCGGATCGGCACGTGTTCGAAAAGACACCGTATTGTTTAAACATTAGATTATGAAATATTGAGATCATGCACGCAAAACTGAAGGACACATGTCTGTAGACATAGAATCAATGTAATGTTTAAAGTAAGTTATAGTTATTTTCATAAATTCTTCTGAGGTGCAGCTGTGCAGTTCGGTTCATCAATTCAAGAGCATCTAGTGTAAAAATATAAGTGTAATTTTTCGTAGAAAAGATGCGAAACTGTGGCTATTGAGGTAGAGAATACTTGGGGTAGTTAAAGTCGGAGTCTTAACTCAGTGTAAGGAAAGATTTTCAATAATACACTACATAAAATCCAATATGGCGAATAACAGTTTGTCCATACCCCTTAAGAACATATAAATTTGCAGCATGGACCAGACATGCACGTTTTGGGTACTTAACCCTCATCAGTGATCCTTAATCTTAACAATGTACTTTGGCCAAAGAATGTGAAATGTAAAACGTCTTCAAATTCAAGAGCATCATTTAAGATCAGATAAATTTTCAGCATGGACCAGACATGCACGTTTCGGGTACTCAACCCTCGTCAGTGATCCTCGGTCTAAACAATGTAATATGGTCAAAAAGTGTAAAAATTATAAAGTCCAAAAATGTACCGAAAGACGTAGCAGAATGGGTGGGATATGATGCTACAGGACCCACGTTTTAGAAATTTCAAGAACTTTTGTAACAGAAAATTTCAAATGCGTTGAAGAGACAGACGATCAACCGAAGTTGATCGAACTTGGCTACATGTGCCCTCGGGGACTCTTGGTCCACCAGCAGTGACACTCACCAAGTGGTTCAAATGTAAAACGTCTTCAAATTCAAGAGCATCATTTAAGATCAGATAAATTTTCAGCATGGACCAGACATGCACATTTCGGGTACTCAACCCTCGTCAGTGATCCTCGGTCTAAACAATGTAATATGGTCAAAAAGTGTAAAAATTATAAAGTCCAAAAATGTACCGAAAGACGTAGCAGAATGGGTGGGATATGATGCTACAGGACCCACGTTTTAGAAATTTCAAGAACTTTTGTAACAGAAAATTTCAAATGCGTTGAAGAGACAGACGATCAACCGAAGTTGATCGAACTTGGCTACATGTGCCCTCGGGGACTCTTGGTCCAAAGTTATTATATTAGAAATGTACCGAAAGACGTTGCAGGATGGGTGGGATATGATGCAGGATATGGTCATTATCCATATTTGTCATGCTACAGGACTCACGTTTTAGAAATTTCAAGAAAATTTGATAACAGAAATTTTCGAATGCACTGAAAGTACAATCAACCGAATTTGATAAAACTTGGCTACATGTGCCCTTTGGGACTCCTGGTCCACCTGCTGTGACACTCAGAAAGTCTTCAAATCAAATTCAATAGCATCATTTAAGAACAGATAAATTTGCAGCATTTACAGGTTCTAGAAAACGAGAAAAAAAACTTTATTTTCAAATCAAGATAATTCATGAAAGATCATTTGATTCAAACAGACATAGGAGCTTTATATTTCGATTCAATACAGACACTAATTGGATATTGATAATCTCTTTTTGCAACATTAAACGGGGAATTGTGTGTCATTATATTGCTTTAAGACGTCTGGAGACAATAAAAAATTCCATTTTTATAATCATATTCCTTTTTTAGTATCCCTCTCCCTCCCCGAGTTTGACTGAATTAGAATAACACGCTCTAATTGAAAAGGTCAAGGATCACGGTGGGTAATCCCGTAACGCAGAACAATAGTTTTTTTTATATTTTTGTGCAATATAGATTATTTGTGAAAAAAGGAGAATGTGATGCAGTGTAAGAATGACTTAGCTATGAGTAGTATCCAAAATAAGGTGAATATTAGCTTTAAATAACGCATAAACACGATCGGCTGTCTACATTCACCTTCATCTACATGCCGATCGTTTTTGCAGCTTTATAAAACAATATAATTCTCTTATTTTAGATAAAATTCATAGCTATGGTATTTTTACACTGCATCACGTTTCCCTTTTTGTGATAAATTATCTATCTATATCACATGAAAGAAAAACATTTTGTTCTGCGTTGCGACATTACCCACCGTGAGGATAGATGTGAAAGATATATCGACAATGGGCTTGGGGTTTTTCCTTCCTGTCTACAGGTTTCTGTGGGATTCTTTTGATTTTTCCTCATTGTCTATCTGTCATTTATGAAGAGGGTGTTTGTCAATTTGTACGGGTAGTATTGACTAGACATCTACAGTTTTGGTAAGAGCTGTGACATGAAAGGTAAAGAGTAAATCTGCAACGTGACACGTCGTGAGTATGACCACAGCGACACAGACCAAAATATGGGAACAAAAATACAGCGCTTAATAGAATCGTGTTTCTCCCACTTGAGACTGAGAACTCTAAAATTTCCCTGGGGTGAGATAAATCGATCTCATCCTCTGGCGTCATCGATCTCACCTTCTGACGTCATCGCTACCAAAGCGACGTTATGGAAGCAAGGCAAACTGGTGATTATAACAGACACTCTAGATAGTCGATAACGTGGGAGAAAAACAATCAAACACCACCACGAGGGAGGGATGGCTAATTCTCAACCCTCGTGTAAAAATTTTGCTTGTCCATGACTCGGCAAGCCTCGTCATGGACTTGCAAAATTTATACACTCGGGTTGAGAAATCGCCATCCCTCCCTCGTGGTGGTGTTAGATTTTATAAATCTCTCTATATAGGGACAGGGAAATCCCACATGGGTATCAAAGATTTGCGACACACGACGAGACTTTCCTGTCCCTGTACAAGGCGGTGATTGATTAACTTTTTGTCATTCATACACAATTCATAGATACACATTGCTTCTTTTATGCCAAAATCGTAGATCTGTTTGACGTCAACAAACTTAACCTACGTAACGGTATATGACGTCACCATGCTTGGTTTGAGAGGAACAACCGGATGGTAACTCTACCTGGGTGACAAAAAATATAACTTATCACGAAATTGCGACCGAGACAGGGATAAATGTAATAAACATCAAAGAAATACCTAACAGTTATTCAGTCTCAAAGTCGAGAAGGCAAGGCCAAATCGTGAGAATTCATCTAGGTGTAAAAAATTCACAATCAAAGACGAGGCTTGCAATAATAATGTAGAAGGGTTCCCACTCTATACCCTCTTGAAGAAAATTCCAAACCAATTCAATGCACCAGACACGTGTTTCGAATATTAAATTCAAGTCATGGGTGTATCTTTTGCGCGAGGATGATATTCCCCTGTCTTAATCGTAGCGTCATGAGTAATTATTTTTTATCCCTCTGCTTATTTTGTGATCACTACCATGATTTTCAACCAGAATCGTTACAAAATGTGCACAAATCGAACGATGACTTGACGTTCTATGACGTACTATGACGTCCTAATACATTTGTATGTGTCATGTGGAATGTGAGACAAGAAAAACTCAAACTGCCGTTTTCATTCAGTATCAAGAAGTAAGATGTAAATGAGTATTATTCACAGAATACCTTTGTAAAACAAACAATATTGCATTATATAATGGCTATACTAAAAATTTCGTTTCAACGCTGTACAAATTCAAAATGGTCAAAATAGAAATAAACAACCTATTTGAATGCCAGGAGTTATATGTCCCAAACCATCATTATTCAAACTCTTTTAATTCTTACTTGGTTAGTCTGAAACTTTGTATTAGTTTATAAATATTTCAAGATATACATGTATAATGTGAAAGGTAATCATAATTTTATTTTAGTGTTCGCTGTGTTTTTATAGTGTTATGGCAAATTCCACGTGGAATAATCATGTTTGGCGGGCTTAAGCTTCAATGAAATCGATTTATCAATTATAGTGTACATCTATTTCTTTCTGGAATTTATTCAGGGTGGCGCTACTTGCTATTAATTTCGGTCATTCTGCGAAAATGGGATGAGCTTTGGGCTTCCTTTTTGGTTCTTCCTATTTGGGTACTTATATAGCATTAAACATTTTACATAATTCATGTGATATATAGAAATAAATAGCACGACATATTTTAACAGCGCTACCTACAATGCATTCTACAATGCCTTCCGTACTTGCACTTGAGATGGTTCATTCGATCAGTTTTCCTACGTGTTTCTGTGGGGCTTGTGTCGTTGTCTCCTTCTGTGTGTAATATTCTCTCTTCGCCGGGGGAAGTTCAGTATTGTATGTTTTTTTTTTATTTTAAGCATTTCGTTTTTGATTTTTGGAATATGGTTTCGGTTTTTATGTTTGATTTTGATGTCTGACTTAACGCTTTAATAAAAGTTTAACTAAAGATTGTTACGAATTACATCCCAAAATCTTTCTTATCAAGTGCATTGTGACCTTGACCTTTAAACATTGTTTAAGGTCATGAGATACCCTTGGGTCCTACATGTAAGTAACATTTTCTGCGAAATATTCAAATTCATCGTAGCAATGAAAAAGTCATAGCCACAACATGATTTTATAGCTGACAATTAGTGCGAGCTTGCCTTTTGATATATTGTCTTCGATTGGTCCTTGGCAGGAAATATCATTCAGGAATCATTTGCATCAGCTGTGAAAGTATTTGAGGAAAGACTTGAGGAAAGAGTTTGTAGTCACCATGGTTATCAATGCGCGGAGTCAAATATATGTTGTACATTTCGCACGGCATGCTACCAGCTGTAATAACCCAGTTACTACTTCATGATTCTATTTAGAATGAAATTTTGAGTACCATTTTACCACACCTGATCGAAGCTCAAGTTAGCTATTGTCATAGCGCGGCGTCCATCGTCGTCCGTCTGTCCGTTGTAAACTTTCAACATTTTCAATACTTCCTCTGCAACCGCTGTACAGAATTTTACGAAACCTTACAGGAAGCAAGTAGTCAAGATCCTCTACCAAGTTTGTGTTTTCGTTCTGATCGGAAAAAAAACAAATATGGCCACCAAGGGCTTTTATTGGCTGACGCATTTGACGAATTCTCCAAAACTTCATAATTTCATAGCTTTAAGGATATAATGCTCTAATTTTTCAACTTGAGAAGAGACGATAAAGATTAAAGTTGCTTATTTCTTTCTACTCGCCCGTCAGACATTGATCTCAGTTTTTCGTATAGTACAATAAGAGGCTATTTTCCAAAGTTAATTAATTATTATTTAAACAATATGATATGTATTTTTGCCTAAACTCGTCTTGACATTGCCTAATTCCTGAGTAATTCTACACCTCCTCAAGTATTTGAGGTAGGTATGGAGTTTTCTCTAATATTTGAGGAAAATCTCTCCTCAAGTTGATGTATAGAATTGTATGATTCCGTATCCCCTAATTCAGATTTGAAACCGGTATTTGTAAACTAAACTAAACTAAAATCATACATTTAATGCCTGTAAATCATACAAATACTAAAAAGTTATCTAAACTGAATTTCACCGTTTTAAACACATTTTTCATGGCGTCACTTACTCATTTATTTTAGATATTGTTTATATTTTCGTGCGTAAGCATTGACGGCGGGTGCGGCTAGACAACAGGGGATGCTTACTCCTCCCGGACACCTGGTCCCACCTATAGCTTGCTAGAGGTCCGTCTATGCTCAATGTGGTGTTCTATTGTGAGTGCTGTTGAGATTATCGTCAGGATCTTCTTCGACCCATTTGTGTCACACTTATGCCCTTTGCCGTGTGAAGCTCTTAAAGAAGTTCAACACTGTTTGACAGTAAGTGTTTTAAATATTTTTCCCTGACATTGTCGCCATAGCACTTTCCATATAGACATAACCTCAGACAGTGCTTTTATTTTAGATATTGTTTATATTTTCGTGCGTAAGCATTGACGGCGGGTGCGGCTAGCCAACATGGGATGCTTACTCCTCCCGGACACCTGGTCCCACCTATAGCTTGCTAGAGATCCGTCTATGCTCAATTTGGTGTTCTATTGTGAGTGCTGTTGAGATTATCGTCAGGATCTTCTTTGACCCATTTGTGTCACACTTATGCCCTTTTCCGTGTGAAGCTCTTAAAGAAGTTCAACACTGTTTGACAGTAAGTGTTTTAAATATTTTTCCCTGACATTGTCGCCATAGCACTTTCCATATAGACATAACCTCAGACAGTGCTTTTATTTTAGATATTGTTTATATTTTCGTGCGTAAGCATTGACGGCGGGTGCGGCTAGCCAACATGGGATGCTTACTCCTCCCGGACACCTGGTCCCACCTATAGCTTGCTAGAGATCCGTCTATGCTCAATTTGGTGTTCTATTGTGAGTGCTGTTGAGATTATCGTCAGGATCTTCTTTGACCCATTTGTGTCACACTTATGCCCTTTGCCGTGTGAAGCTCTTAAAGAAGTTCCCCGCGAGGGGTTTGACAGTAAGTGTTTTAAATATTTTTCCCTGACATTGTCGCCATAGCACTTTCCATATAGACATAACCTCAGACAGTGCATTTATTTTAGATATTGTTTATATTTTCGTGCGTAAGCATTGACGGCGGGTGCGGCTAGCCAGCAGGAGATGCTTACTCCTCCCGGACACCTGGTCCCACCTCTTGCTTGCTAGAGGTCTGTCTATGCTCAATTTGGTGTTCTATTGTGAGTGCTGTTGAGATTATCGTCAGAATCTTCTTTGACCCATTACATTCAAAATAAGAGCTCTGTAAAGGATAAAATCCTTATTTATAAAAAATGAAACTCGATTCCTGGATTACTGGATGAAGTATACTCACACATTTAAGAACTATAACATTTTTTTTAAATTGATATTTACATGGCTACATGTCCCCGAGGGTACATGTAGCCATGCTCGATCAACTTCGGTTTATCGTTCCTTCAATGCATTCGAAAGTTTCTGTTATCAAAATTTCTAGAAATTCCGCAAATGTGGGTCCTGTAGCATCGTATCAAATTCATCCTGCTACGTCTTTCGTTACATTTTCGGGACATAACTGTCACACTCTTTGGCCATATAACATTGTGTCGGTTGAGGATCACTGAGGAAGGCTATGTACCCGAAACGTGTATGACTGGTCCACGTTCTTAAATGACGCTATTGAATTTGAAGATGTTTAACATTCATCTTACCTAAAGTCTTGTCATAATATTAAGATACCTCTCTTATTAGCCAACAGTTGATCTGCGGACCGCGAGATATATTTTCTTTCCACAGCAAACTATATTGATTCCATCTGAGAGAAAACGGTCCTAATGACTACATATTTTACTCTCCTTTTTCTTCGATATCGCTCCCCTTGAGTGTTGCAAATTTCAAATCTGCAAAAAATATATATTCGATGAATTCATGTAGAACTTTAACTAATGGTCACATGAACACCTTATTCTAATTCATTCTGTTTGTTTCACGCATTCTGATTGGTTCACAGTATTTCTACATGCATGTATAACGACGATATACGTGCCGAAAACCGACTTACTTGACATACTTCAACATGTATTCCTACAAGCCCCGATGATATAACTGCGTTTCCAACAGTATATCCAACATATACCTGTCGGAACCACAAAACACAGTACGTTTATCCCCTAACTCTATGACAAACGTGACGACTTCAATTTCAACATTACAAACTTTCCTTTTCTGAGTAGCAACATCCCTTCATCGCCTGCTTATGGCGTGTTCATACCTCAGTTGATACGCTATGCCAGAGCAAGTACCAAATATACGGATTTTGTTCTGAGAGCTAGGCGTCTTTCAGATAAGCTTCTCAGGCAGGGATATGTATGTAACCGACTAACATCGTCACTGAGGAAGTTCTACGGTCGATATGGGGAACTCGTCATACACTATGATGTCCCACTCTCCAGAATGGTGGATGATATTCTGTCATAGACCAGTTGAACAATCCAACCAAAGATTGTACTCTATATCTTCCGAAATGGAAGTAACCGGATGTTACAGTTCTACCGAATTGAAGCGACGGGTGTTGCATGCAAGCAGGAGATGCTTACTCTTCCTGGGCACCTGGTCTCACTCCCATATCGGGAGTTCGCTTCTTTTCATATGGTAGAGGTTTTCGTTTGTTTGCTTTGGTTCCTGTTGCATCCTGATTTTATGTGCCTTCGGTTTCTGATTTTCTAAATTATCGATTTTGTACTGTATACAGGGATATGGTCACTATCCATATTTGTCATTTCAGACATCAAACAGAGTTTTCATGTTTTATGGTGTTATAATATATCTTTAAAATGACAACAACGAAGCAAAAAAAATGATATGTTTTGTTGAAATGTTAAACGTCTACACGTATACAAAATGTATACAAACAGTATTTCAAGAAAGTGAGACGCTTTTTGTCATAAAATCTTACATATTCTCTTTAGTTTTGCTTAGTCTCGATGTATCTTTTAAGGGTAATTATCGTTTGTTAAATTATTCTAGGTTTGGAGCCAGTGACAAGATGATAATCATTCTTCGATAAGCTTCTGTTATTTACTGTCAATCAATTTTTTTTCATTAAACATTTATTTGTAAATATAAAAGTTTATACTCTCGGGTTTTTCCAGTATCTAGAACGCCCTGATCTTGCAATTTTGAAACTTGTCTTTTCATCCAATCAAATCTCCAAAATATAAGGAAGATAATACCGTAACACCATCCCTCCAATGCTATTTTGAAAACAGAATTCATTCGGATATGCTACTGAATCGACCCTACATGAAATTTGGAGTCGCACTCTCCCTGCAAATTACTCCATTTCGTTCAGAAAACTATAACCAGTGGCGCTATTAAAATGAATTTTGGCTGTGTCTAAAATCACTTTAGCTGGAAGCATCACTGATAAGAATTTGAAGTCAGAAACACGTGTCTGATGCAAAATAAATTGGTTTGAAATTTTCTTCAAGAAGGTATTTTTAAGATGTAAGTCAACGTGATACATCAAAAAATGTATAACTTATTGCTACAGTCGTAAAACAAAAGTTTAACTTTTAATCTAAAATTGTTTTTTGATAAAGATCCTTGCTTTATAAAAATAATTATTTTTTCTGCTGATTCAGTTTACTATGTACAGACACTTATTGGATATTGATAACCACTCATTGCAACGCAAAATGAAAAATTATTTGTCATGTTTCTTTTAGACGTCTGGGGATATAAATATGATCTTTTTTTATAATAACGT
Organism: Pinctada imbricata; assembly: GCA_033119305.1. Classification (NCBI taxonomy): domain Eukaryota; kingdom Metazoa; phylum Mollusca; class Bivalvia; order Pterioida; family Pteriidae; genus Pinctada; species Pinctada imbricata. The sequence continues at coordinate 10,008,116 of VSWD01000014.1, read as the reverse complement.
TCCTTCTTATTCTACCACTCCCTCCCTTTCTCGATTTTCATCAAAGAAACAACATATCAATTCTTGAAATTGTCTTCAAGAAGGTATAGAGTTGGAACACATCCGTCTTATTGAAAAGGTCAAGGACATATACGGACAATACACTTGTAACAGGCTGGGGCGGGGGGTATAGGTTCTACTCATTGTCTACGGGTTTCTGTAATACTCTCCTGGTTTTTCCGCGTGTATTCATGTCTTTCCTCCAGTTAGTTGGATGCTTATTACGGATGTTTGTGAATTCAAAGTGGTAAGGCCGAACTGTCATCTACACATTGACATGTTTTTGTTGATTCCTGATTTTTAAAAAAATAAGCTTCATACAGTAAAAGAAAAAAAAAGAAAAAAATGTTTCACGGTAGCTGTTAGTATTACAAGTATAAACGTCGTACAGAGTTTTTATTTTTACCATTTTACTCAGAAAATGTGATACTTACTATTGTTTATGATAATAACCGACCGATTTAACAAAATGTTAATTGAAATATCGGTAGAAAATGATATATATCAATATGTTTCTTTAACGAGTTTGCGTCTCCTATTAGAATATGTAGCGACGACAAAACATATTTCCGGAAAATAAAAATCCTAGCTGAAAATAAATTCGTCTTATTTGCGTAAGAATGGATAGAACTTGCTACCCGAGCTCTAACACGGTCAGACAATCTCGTTTTATTCAATTCTTCTGAATTTGATAGCTTACCAGAGCATTTTCGGATGACATGTGATGTTTTACGTCTTAAGGATGTCCAAACAATCACATGTCTGGACTTTTTATTTTTATCTTTTTACTTTGACCGTAATTCGAAAGTTTGGCTTTGTAGCGAATGAACTTTGGAATACATGTAGCCAAGTTCGATCAACTTCGGTTGATCGTCTGTCTCTTCAACGCATTTGAAATTTTCTGTTACAAAATGTCTTGAAATTTTCTAAAACATGGGTCCTGTAGCATCATATCCCACCCATTCTGCTACGTCTTTTAGTACATTTTTGGACATAATAATTTTCATACTTTTTTGCCATATTACATTGTTTATAGACTGAGGATCACTGACGAGGGTTTAATACCCGAAACTTGCATGTCTGTTCCATGCTGTAAATTTATCAGGTTTTAAATGATGTTTCTGAATTTAAAGACGTTTAACATGGATATTCAAGTGTAACGATTCAAGTACCGTGTCCATGCAATGCGGAATTGTTTTAAAGACATTGCTTCCTGGACCGATATATCTGGCTGTTACTTCGAATTCGAGATTTCGAAAGGCAAATAAACGTTTATAAAAAATCACTGCGAGGAATATATATTGTCAGCTTCTGTCAATAATGTACGACACGGTAGATAAAACCTCAAAAACATTATCTACTGTAAATTGGTTTTTATTCGTCAGGTACCAATTTTCGTCAGTGCCCTCCTTGACGAAATTACGTACCGACGAATATAAATACTATTGACAACAAATAAATTGTTGTATTAAGGAAAAAATCGAATCAGTCTCTCGGTAAATAATATAAACCGGGAACACCGCGAAGGAGGGTGGAAGAAGCTAAAGTTTCCGAATTTTAAGACATTGTTAAAAAATGTTTTAAATACCGACACACAGAAAACTGAATACGAACACAAACTGGCATATGGTCATGATAATGTACATCTGATTACTAGATAATAGGTGAAATAATACGTTTTCACAGCAAGCAAGGCGATATGTTTGTTTACCGATAATTGTTAAACTAACAATAAAAACAAACACATACGGCAGATTTGACGATTTCATTGCATTTGAACATAATGAACAGACGAATTTACATTATAGGGACCCTTTGATGACGAATTTACGTACTTACGAAATGGTCATTTATAACGTATTGACGAAAATTGGTACTGACGAAAATAAAGCAATTTACAGTATATCTACGAAAGTCAAAGCAAATTTTCGTCAAGGATTTAATTTCGTTGTTTTAACCACCTTCGAAAATAACGAAATTAAATCCCCAACGAAGAACATTTATGATTTTACAGTATTTATATCATCGTTCCCTGGTCCCCGCCGTTTCGCTGCTTTGTTTTGTCTGTTAACTTACACGGAGGAGGTCATTATATACAATACTTCTGCGTTCTTCGAGGACACTGGGTAACCGGCAAGTTGAAAGGGTGTGTGCGCGGTATCCGGATAATCAAACCATCCGCTACTAATTAACATAGCAGATGACCGTCCTATGTTGGCACTGGTTGCCCAGTTATCTCGTTACGTTATGTATGGCTTTTTGTGTTTTTTGTTTAATGTCGTCATTAATGTATTTTCCGCCTTGTCCTTTGTCCGTCTAATGTTGTGCTTGTCCAAACTATTTCGGTTTGTTTTGTATTTGTATTTGTGTTTCCCCTCGGAATGGTTTAAGGTTTGTTTGTTTGTTTTTTTTTTTTTTTTTTCGTCATGTTTTTATGCAAACCTATATTTATGGAATCTGATTTTTGGATTGTGATTCATTTTTCCCTCAATGCCGTTATTGTTGAGCAGCGAAGTCATTCGCGAAGAGTGTATGAAAATAGTGAAAGAAACTGAAAATAAACTCACTATGCATTTAAAGAAAATATTTCTCCCTAGATGTCAGATGAAAAACAGTATATGTTATTTCATTATTAAATTATAAAACATGAAGAAGTAGATGTCAATTCAACAGCCCACTCAAACCTCAAAATGATTGTGGAAAATTACATGTACAACCAAGGGGCATACAAAACCAAATAGAAATGAAAATGAAAAGTGTGAATTTACTCGTACACAGCGTAATTACTTTACCTGAGAGTACCACGTGTCTGTTAATGAACTGTATTGAACAGTTCGAAAATAAAACGAATTTTCGATTTCGTTAAATTTTAAAAAATGCTAAAAAAAATTGATCAAAATATTTTTCTGTATCATTTTTAATAAATATTTGTGTGTAATGAATTTGTTTCAATGTTATATATATACCTTTTTTTAAAGGTATCAGGATTCACCCCCACATGGTACAGCGTGTCACTTTGATACTATCTTTATGTCCAAAATACTAAAGGTCTTGAAAAGAATATGCTCTATCATGGAAGGGGGGGGGGGGTGGCGGTGGCGGTGGCGGGGCAATGGTGTATGTAACTTTCAAATTTTACTGTATCATATGAAAATATCGATTACCTTTTGAACTCGGTTAGAGCAATAGAATGCATTTAAATACCTAATTTGTAAGATTTTTAAACAATATTCAAAACACAAAAAAAAAACAAAAACAAAAACAACTATTTAGAATTCTACTTTTTATAGATTGTATGTTAGCATTTTTATTCACGAAATCCGACGTGTTTCATTTTCGTGCTTAAAAATCGACGTCGGGTGCGGCTAGCCAACAGGGGATGCTAACTCCTCCCTCCTAACTACTCCACTTCTAGCTTGCTAGGGGTCCGTCGATGCTTAGTTTTGTGCTCTATTGTGTGTGCTGTTAAGATTGTCGTCAGGATCTTCTTTAACTCATTCTGGTGAACTAAAGCGATTGTTTCAGAACGTGCTACTGTATCAATTTCAAAGACTATTAAACTAGTATATTTCAATGCTAGTAATGAACTGATATCACATTTCACTTACGTCCTTGCACATGTACGCCCTCTTTTATGAATACTTATTGATTGGAATTAAGATTTCAATCTTGATGATTATATTCATATTGTGGGCGATATCAAATTTGGCAAATCTATTTAAACAGTTACGAATTGAAAAGATTGTCAAAGGGAGAGGGTGCCCAACAAGACAACCTAAAACAGGTATGTTTGTCATATAAAGCTCGACGTTTAAAAACTAATTTTGAATTCTTAAATTTTGCAGTGTAACAATTAAAAAATTGTTTTTCAATCTCCCTCCGACGTTGTGATGATATTTTCTTAGTGTTTATTTTAAAATAAGGCATTTTAAAAGTATCTTTTCTACAATTTGAGGTGTAAAGTTGCTCTTTTGTGTTTGATGTTTCTATGGTGTGAGTTGGTGTTCCTTGTCCCTTTTGCGTCTCTTTTTATGGGTGTCTGCTGTGTGCTTGTATTGGGTGTTTTGGGGTTTGCTGCAACAGAGTGTTGTTGGAGATCCCGACTTTCATAAAGAAACTTTTATTCTTCCTGCTTCGATATGTGATGTTATTGTCTTCGTGTCTTTTGATTTAGGGGTAACCATGCGTGTATTTTACAAAAACTGAAAAGGTATTAGCGAATCCCCTGTCAGAAAGTGAGTTTCACCGCGAGATGTCAATTTTGGTTAGTAATCATAAGACGCTAGAAAACGCCTGCTTTTAACGACGTCGCCATAGCAACGCATGACGTTTTAGCAAAAACTGCAGTAAAACGTGAATTTCTTTTCAGTTTTTTAATCGCTCAGTCAATCAGAATGCACATTACAAACGGAGTGCATTAGAATAGGCAATTTAAAGTTATCTTGTCGTATTTTTCAATGTAACATAAAGAAACTTTTGTTCTTCCTGATTCAAGAGTGTGATGTGTGGTCACTTTTTATCGTCTTTTAACATTTTCTTCTTCTGTCATCACTATGAGGAATCTCCTCGACTTTTGAGGATTTTGTGTTGAGATTGTAATATGAAAATTCTGATTTTAGCACGATGTTTGACTTTAACCCATGCGTTTCTTGTTTCTCGTTTGAATTTAACCCATGTGAAACTTTTGGGACAAGGTTTTCGCTTTCACAAACTAGTAAAGACTTTCTGGAAATTTTACAAAAATTATTGTCAACTTAATTAATCGTACTTAATTAGGTAATAGAAAAAGTGAGAGGGTTGTGCGCACGTAATACAGGATAACCACACCTTCTGCTATTTCCGTGACAGATGGCCGTCCTAAGTCGACACCGGTTGCCCATTGGTCTTATTGGTTTATGTGTAGTCGTTTGTGTTTGATGTTTCTGTGTTGTGTGTTGACGTTCCGTGTCCCTTATTCGTCTCTTTCTATGCTTTTCTGCTTTGTGTTTTTGCATTGGGTGTTTGGGTTTTTGTTGTGGGTGCTGCAACTTGATCTCCTCCTTTGTTTTTGATCTTATTTCCACGCATACGCAACATTCTACAAAGCAATTCCGTATGTTACTAGTGTGGATCCTTTTTGAAAGACACAGAATCACTTATTCGACTTCGTTCCGATGGTTTCTCTCTGTTTGCGGCTTAAGTTCCGGTGATACAAAGAATATTTGAAGCACTGTAGTACTGGTACTTTCTTGTCCACAGTGATGGATGATGTGAAATGAATTTTAAATTAATGAAATAAATATATTTCAATATTGGAAATTCATCCACTAGGTTGGTATCTCTCCTGGCGATCTGTAAGTCCCCGATGAAATCCTTTGACTATTTTCAGAGTGTTCTTCATAAATTTATTTTTCATTTCCTCCTTTCTGCTTCGATCATCACTGATGATGTATTGCTTATTGAAAAGCGCATATGGTGCTCTAAATCATATAGATGACACATACATTTTGAATTATAAGGTATGGGCTAACGGGGAACATCCAGATGTGTTTACTAATGCGGAAGGGTTCCAACTCTATAACTTCTTGAAGAAAATTTCAAACCAATTTATATGCACCAGACACGTGTTTCGAATATTTAATTCCCATCAGTGATGCTTCCAGCCAAAATGCTTTTCATAAGCTTTTCATACGAGTAGGTATTTGTTGCTTCTGCACGAATTGGTTGCAAAGGAGTAATGTTGGGATTTACTCTTGATTTGGGAACGTTATCCCATCTCCACTGGGCTTCACATTTGTAGCTTTGCAGAATGATTTACGAACATGTATTTGTTTTGTAGTTTTCTGGTTTGTGTCTCTATTGAATTTTTTTTTTTCGGGGGGGGGGGGGGTGAGTCTGAATTGATTCTAGCGGATTTGGGATGTGTTTGACTTACACAATTTTTTTGTTTTGGTTATCAATACTTATCATTCCATGAGAGATACCTGGATATGTTGTCTTTTATTTCGCTGTTGTTCCTATAGACAAACAAAACAATTTCTACAAAGTAAAAAAAAACACTTTTGTTTCAAATGAGAAGAGATTTACAAAAGATTCAATTTGAGGAGATGATACCTAACATCACGACATCGAAGTTTTCACAGCGGAACACACAGGAGTGTTGTTTGAAGAGGAGGGGGACAACGAAATCAATCACATCATTTCGTTGAAACATGCAGGAAAATTCAATGAGCGAACCCATAAAAAATCAAAAACCCTCAAAGTTGGAGCAACACAAATTCATAATTTCGTATCAAAAGCTTCACCTTTTCACCTTAGTGCATAAGAAATTGGTTAGAAATTTTCTTCAGGAAGGTATAGAGTTTGAACACTTCCGTATTATATAAGTAGATCCACCAATGAAAGTTGTCAGGATATGAAACATTATACTTTTATGAGCTCGGTAAACTATTGCCATAGGCCAATAATGAGGTTCAAAAGATATTTGTGGTTTGCAATTCCTTATAATTTTATAACTTACAGACCTTTCCGCGTGCGAAACTCTCAGATGACAGTTTTATATCATCTTTGCATGCGCTTGATTGTTGATTTTGTACCCTAACGTATCCAATGTATAAATGAAGATTTTTATTGGGAAGTTCTGTTTTACACCTTTTGAAAAAATTGTAAGCATTTCCGGGTTTTGTGTTTGACTGTTATTATTTTATACACTGATCGCTAACATCTCGTCCACTCACACTCACTGATCGCTAACATCTCGTCCACTCACACTCACTGATCGCTAACATCTCGTCCACTCACAGTTACTGATCGCTAACATCTCGTCCACTCACACTCACTGATCGCTAACATCTCGTCCACTCACACTCACTGATCGCTAACATCTCGTCCACTCACACTCACTGATCGCTAACATCTCGTCCACTCACACTCACTGATCGCTAACATCTCGTCCACTCACACTCACTGATCGCTAACATCTCGTCCACTCACACTCACTGATCGCTAACATCTCGTCCACTCACACTCACTGATCGCTAACATCTCGTCCACTCACACTCACTGATCGCTAACATCTCGTCCACTCACACTCACTGATCGCTGACATCTCGTCCACTCACACTCACTGATCGCTAACATCTCGTCCACTCACACTCACTGATCGCTAACATCTCGTCCACTCACACTCACTGATCGCTAACATCTCGTCCACTCACACTCACTGATCGCTAACATCTCGTCCACTCACACTCACTGATCGCTAACATCTCGTCCACTCACACTCACTGATCGCTAACATCTCGTCCACTCACACTCACTGATCGCTAACATCTCGTCCACTCACACTCACTGATCGCTAACATCTCGTCCACTCACACTCACTGATCGCTACAATGTAACATCTCGTCCACTCACACTCACTGATCGCTAACATCTCGTCCACTCACACTCACTGATCGCTAACATCTCGTCCACTTACACTCACTGATCGCTAACATCTCGTACACTCAAACTCACTGATCGCTAACATCTCGTCCACTCAAACAGCTTAAAATATAGATACCGTGCACTTGTTCACTTTAATTGATGGAAACCTGGTTTTAAGTTTTGTGGTGGTTATAATAAAATGTATGTTAACTAAATGATGTATTAAATATTACCTTAATAAGATGTTAAACGTCTTCAAATTCAATAGCATCATTTAAGAACAGATAAAATTTCAGCATGGACCAGACATGCACGTTTCGGGTACTTAACCGTCGTCAGTGATCCTCAAGACTGTAAATCACACAACATCATTTGGCATTGACAAATACAAACAAAACTTAGCTAACCGAATTATATCATTAAGAATGATTGATTTAGTAGGGATATTGAAAAGATATCAAGCAGTGCTACATCGCACTGACCACAGCGAAATACATCCACAGTAAAAGCAATACAGAATGGACTTAATATAAAACAATTTGAAGTTCTTAGAAAGCGATTTGGGTAAGAAAAAATGGATCTTCGTTTCTGTGCATGTCGTCTATTAGAGTATTATTCTTTCATTGAGGCAAAACAATTATTCATAAGATAAATAAGTTGAAATTGTTAAGGCTACATACTGATTTTTTTTTATCGATCCAACATTTCATTTAGTAAAAATATAGTATAAATGGCAGCATTTTAATAACTTTTTATGATACAGTCAAAACTGTCTTATGTGACTTTGCAAGGGCCGCAAGAATAAAGATTACATAAAGACAGGTGGTCACTTAATACGAGTTCATTATGATAAAAAGAGTTACAGCATATATTAATTCATGTGTTTATTGATAAATCATATAATTAATATTACACATATAAAATCACATTAGATTTTATTAGAGAAAAATATATCACAGATGATTTAATTATGAAAGACACTGAACTGATTAAATATAGAATATTATGTAGTTTGAGTCCCGAGAAAAACTGAAAGTCATAATTTACAAGAATGGTTAAAAATTCGGTATGGAACAGGAACATTACGATTGTTTTTGCGTTAGACAGGTTGTCGCTAGATACCGGTTAATTTGATAGAAAATTCGCTCGGGAGGAGTTCAAAAGGTCGTACATGTATAAAGCTGGAAGTCGCTACAAAGATATGTTTAACTATATGAAAAAGATGGATGATAGGGGTAATGAAAGTCACACTCACTCACACTTTCATTATGCACAATACAGACATATTTATAATGATAATGAATAACACATTAATTATATTAGCCATAGGAAAGGCTATATACTGAATTCATTTAACGACTTTACTGAGGGCAGCACAAAAATCAATATATCTTTATTACCACTTACATGTATTAAACAAATATTGATATAAGAAATAAATTACAAGATAAGGAGGAGCTCTCCAACATGACGTCACGGTGATCACAGCGGATCACACACATAGGAGACTAGAAAAAGGAACACACACCAAATTACAACGAGACCAATTCCATCAAACCTTCGAAATACAACGGTTTATACAAGAAACTCTTAATATAATAGAATACAGGGAAACACTTAGAGAATAGTGCCTCGAAACCACGGATTAACTTAAAACTTATTTAAATAATACCATGACCTTACTTGAAATCGATACAGGTATCTGAACATTCATTATTCATAACTTTCCTAACTTTTAGAAAACGTATGTTCAGGATATTGCAATCAAATTCTTCTAAATTTGTTCAACTTTACTTCAGATTCGCTCAGAATGTCCGTGGTGAAAGTAGCAAATATAGCTCTCGGCATGATTTTTGTTTATACACTATCTTTGGACAAACATTGTGTAACAGAATCCATGGAATTGAAAGCCTTATACAAGCTCCTGGCGAAGCACTGGTCGGTCAATGCTTCAGATGAACCTCTTGATGCTAAAACTTCAACCAATTCAAATTCTGCAAAATCCAGTCAAGTGCAACAGATGAGCGTTCGTTCGGAAGATGACAGCACGCCTCAACCTCCTTGGACTTGCGAAAGACAGCAAACTTGGCGGGACATGGGTAGGTCTTACTACCCGCGGTATATTATTGACTACACATGCCCGAATACAAGCTGTTGGTTTGGACATTACCGTTGCTCGCCTGTCTATTACACATTGAAACTACTCACAAATAGAGGAAACAATGATTCGTCTAGCCCATCCATACCTATGGGACCTTCATGGAGATTTGAGAGTGTTCGAATAACTAGTGCGTGTACATGTGGACATTGATTACTTCATCTGAAATGTTTATAACGCACTGATAACTTTTCACCTCAACCTTGCTTGCAAGTTTTGTTTTGTTTTTTGGCTTACTTTCTTTTGAAAAATTATTCGAATGAATGAATGAATTGAATTCCAACAATGCATTTGTCCGCAGCATTATTGAAATTGATATCAGTATTCGAAACATTGAAATCTGGAGTTGTTATAAACAATATAAATATGAAAGACCGTTTCGGTTACTTAACCCTCGTCAGTGATCCTCATTGTAAAGAATGAAATATGGCAAAAAAGTTTGAAAATAACTACGTCCAAAAATGTTCCAAAAGACGTAGTGGGATGAGTGGGATATGATGCTACAGGACCCACGTTTTAGAAATTTCAAGAAATCTTGGTGACAGAAATTTTCGAATGCGTAAAAGAAAAGACGAACCGTAAGTTATCGTACTTGGCTACATGTCCTGGTCCACCAGCAGTGACACTCACCAAGTGTTACAAATGTTAAACGTCTTCATGATTAAATTCAATAGCATCATTTAGGTACAGATAAATTTGCAGAATGGAACAGACACACACGTTTCGGGTACTTAACCCTCGTCAGTGATCTAAACAATGAAATATGGAAGAGTGTGATAGTTACTTTGTCCAAAAATGTACAAAAAGACGTTGCAGGATGGGTGGGATATGATGCCACATGACACACGTTACAGAAATTTCATGAAATTTTGGTAACAGAAATTTACCAATGCGTTGAAGAAACGATCAACCGATCAACCAAGATGATCGAACTTGCCTACATGTGTCCTAGGGACTCCTGGTCCACCAGCAATGACACACCAAGTGGTACAAGTGTTAAACATGTTCAAATCCAATAGCATCATTCAAGTACAGATAAATTTGCAGTATGGACCAGACATGCACGTTTTGGGTTTTTAATCCTCGTCAGTGATCCTTTATATTATATACTTTTATATTATGCATCAGACGTATAAATTAATACACATCAAATGACAATTAGTGATAAAAACATATTACTTGACGCTTCTAAAATATATTTGCCTGTGTCCTAACATCACTTTGGCATTGCATAAGTACCGTTGATGAGAATTTACTATCTAAAACACGTATCTAGAACATTTAAATTTGTTTGAAATTTTCTTCAAGGAGATAATCTTCCGTACTTCCGTATTTTCATTATAAACACATATTTTCTCTTGCTGTTTAGAGCAGTTAAACTTGTTCCCCGTGAATGAATATCTAAAGTGTCATGAATATTCATTCCAGTTCTGTCGCCAGTAATAAGATTTGTTTTGGTCCTTTATTAATTCAATACCATATATATCTTTTTGCTATTTCGGGAACCTGTCATTTCATGCCAAAATATCATCGAAATTAAAGGAGGTTAACATATTAGCATAATCCCTCCAATTCTATATTGGTCATAGATTTCATTTAACTATGCTACTGAATCGATCCTACACAAAGTTTGGAGCCGTAAGTAAGAGCATCACATTTTAATTCTAAAATAAAACCAGAGGACGTTACCGAAATGCATGTGGCTTTGTCAAAAAATCAATTCGGCATTTAATAAGTACCACTGATGAGGATTGACTATCCAAAACATTAAAATGCATTAAAATTGGTATGAAATTTTCTTCGAGTAGGTAAAGTGTTGGAACACTTTTGTATTATTGAACAGAATATATTCGTCCTAATTTGTTTTAAGATAACAAAACATTACGAATTGATGACTTTGATATCTTGATACAATCATGTATTATTCAACGCATATTGTTACCAGAAAATCTCTTATTCTGACACAATACACGATTTTAATTTTCGTTTGTTTTTCTAATTCTATTCTGCAACTGATATGATATGGAAATATTTCCATGTTATACTAATTCACCTTTGCTAAGAAGTTTCACAGACTAATTATTGGATGATTCTCTATGTAACAGACAGTTATATTGAATGGATATACAATACATCGTATGTCGCCATCGTTTGATAGACCAATTAAGGTATAATTGGTATACATTGTCAATTGTTTTGAGGAATTTCAAGATTTTATAAAGAGAATAAGTATCTTACTTTGTGTTTTGCTAAGTGCATTCAACACACAGCAAGTGCATTTATCGTACAGAGATTACAAGCACAGAAACACAATTTTTGGATCTAATTATCAAAATTGTCAATGGAGAGATTCATACAAGTGTGTATGACAAAAGAGTTCATTTTGGATTCAACATAGTAAATTTTCCCTGGCTTGATTGTGATGTTCCTACATTAAAAGTGCCAATACAAAGCTTCTTTCTGGCAACAGAGCTGTAAAGAAGTGATTAATACACCTCAATCATTGTCACGGGGAACGAGTTTAACTGCTCCACACTGCAACAGGAAAATAATAAGAATTCCACTCTGACTGACTGACTGACTGTGACGAAGGAACTCTATGACGGGCCCTGTCTCTTTAGAGAAGACAGGACCCGACAACCTGTTCTCTCTGAATCTCAGTCGGACTCCTCGTTTGATAACATGCATGAGATCGCTTCAGCCGGCAGAGCCCGGTCTGTATTTCGTACGACTTATGTTTTTATATTCATTTACTTATACATCTGTCTCTTTCTTGGGCCCCTTCGTCATGTTCTTTGTTTGTATGATCATTTTACAGCGAGGATGTTATTTTACGAGACCTCATGGTAATCGGCAAAGTGAAAGGGTTGTGCGCATGTTATCCGGATAACCCACCTTCTGCTACTTACGTGGCAGATGGTCGTCCTAAGTCGCCACCGATTGCCCATTGGTCTCGTTGGTTTATGTGTAGTCATTTGTGTTTGATGTTTCTATGTTATTTGGCGTTCCTTGTGCAATTTGCGTCTCTTTCTGTGCATGCCTGCTTTGTGTTTTTTCAGTGGGTGTTTTGGGGTTTTGCTGTTGGTACTGCAACCGGGTGTTGTTGGAGATCCCCTCCTTTCTTATGTAATGTGTTAGCGTATTTCATGCAATAAATGCACTTGCAGTGTGTTGCATACCCGTAACAGAACTATTTTATATTACGTAAACTATGATATTTACTTTATATACATGTATACATGTATATGTGCAACAGTTGTCCGATTCATTCTTGTTTCTTGAACTCATTTGAGCACACGTATGCCCTTTGTCGTTAGGAGTCCGTAAAAAAGTTCCCCGCGATTGGTTAGAGAGTAAGCGATTTGAATATTTTCCCTCACATGGTCGCCACAACCATATCTATATGGGATAACCTCAGACAGTGCATGCAGTTTAAGTATTTTCATTTTCGCGCATGAAGATCGACGGCGGGTGCGGCTAGCCAATACAGATACAGATGGATATGGGATGCATCAAAGTGAAAATACAAGCAAAAACTTCATATTATGGAAATTGAAAGTTGATTAACTACATAATACTGAAGTGTTCCAACTCCATACCTTCATGAAGAAAATTTCAAACAAATTTTCTGCACCAGACACGTGTTTCGAATATTAAATTCTCATCAGTGATGCTTATAGCGGAGCCACCAAAATTCATTTCAGTAGCGCCCTCTTTTATTTTTTGAGATTTGAGGAAAGATCTTCCCGCAAATTGTCGAAATTCCAATGGAAACCAATTGTGCCCCATTCCTTTCCGGCAAGCTGAATTCGTTCAATATTGGGTCTCTAAATGAATCAGATACGTTGCTTTTAACTTTAACTTCACTTACAGACACGTGGACGATGTGCTGTCCATCAATAAAACAAAATTCGCGGATTACCTCAGGAGAATCTATCTTTCGGAGCTTGAAGTCAAAGAAACAAAGGAGGGGATCTCCAACAACACCAGGTTGTAGCATCGGCAGCAAAAAACCCAAAACATCCAATGCAAAAACACAAAGCAGACAAGCACAGAAAGAGACGCATAAGGGACAGGGAACGTCAACGCACAACACATAGACATCAAACACAAAGGACAACAAATAAACCAATGAGACCAATGGGCAACCGGTGCCGACTTAGGACGGCCATCTGCCACGGAAATAGCAGAAGGTGTGGTTATCCTGGATTACGTGCGCACAACCCTACCACTTTTCCGATTACCCAGAGGTCTCGAAGAACGTACAATTGTGGTGTAAAACAACCTCCTCACTGTCAGATGACCACACACAAACAAGACCGCAAAACACTGGGGCCCAAGCAACACAGATGAATATGTAAATGGATATAAAAAGAGGGCGTGCGTAATGCAATCCGTGCTCTGCCGTCGCGAGCTCATATGTGTTATCACCCGAGGAGTCCGACTGACATTCAGACAGGACAGGTGGCCGGGGCCCTGTCTTCTCTAAAGAGGTTTGTACAGGGCCCGTTGTGGAGTCCCGTCGTCACAGTCAGTCAGAGTGCAAGTTTTAAGAATGCGCTTGTACAAGACTGTAGATTGGTCATGTACCAAGCCTAGTGTCCGTCTGGTGACATTAGGATCATATCCACGGTATAAAAGGCGTTTGATCATTCTGACGCATTTTCGATATTGATATTGTCTATCTTTGATCCTTCTTATCTTGTTAATAATGTCACCATAATATGCAGGTTGTGAAATACCCAAAGTAATATACTCTGTTGCCTGTATTGGTCCGAATTTCAAGAGAAGTTGACAATAATTTTTGTAAAATTTCCAGAAAGTCTTGACTAGAAACTACGGAGACAAATAATTCAGCATCCTATCTGGACGTTTAACATTTATAAAACTTGGTGAGTGTCACTGCATTTAACGCATTCTAAAATTTCTGTTATCAAAATTTCTTGAAATTTCTAAAAAGTGGGTCCTGCAGCATCATTTCCCACCCGATCCTGCTACGTCTTTCGGTACGCTTTTTTGACATAGTAATTCTCATACTCTTTTGGCATATTACATTGTTTAGAGTTGAGGATCACTGACAAGGGTTAAGTACCCGATACGTGCATGTCTGGTCCATGCTGCCAATTAATCTGTTCTTTAATGATGCTATTCAATTTGAAGACGTTTAACATTTATACCACTTGGTGAGTGTCACTGCTGGTGGACCAGGAGTCCACGAGTGCACATGTAGCCAAGTTCGAACAATTTCCGTTGATCGTTTTTTCAACGCATTCTAAAATTTCTGTTATCAAAATTTCTTGAAATTTCTAAAATGTGGGTCCTGCAGCATCATACCCCTCCCATCCTGCTACGTCTTTCGGTACGCTTTTTTGACATAGTAATTTTCATACTTTTTGGAATATTACATTGTTTAGAACTGAGGATCACTGACGAGGGTTAAGTATCCGAAACGTGCATGCCTGGTCCACGCTGCGAATTTATCTGTTCTTAAGGTGATATCACACGTTTCATGTTATACAACACTTATTTTCAGAAAAAAAGCATAATTCTGATGAACTAATGTAATTCAGATCACCATCCAAAATTTTGAGATTTTGAAACTAATAAGACTTTTCAGCCATCCATGCTCATTTCTTGGCTATATTTGTTTTTCAGCCCAAGATTTTCAAATGAAACTTCACATATGATTTCCTCATCGTATTGTGCAAATTCTTAAAGAAGGAAATCATTCAATGACCACGTCATATGTTGCAAAATCTGACTGAATGTGTAAATTATCATGTAAAAATCAAAACAGATTTCAATATGTAAATAAATAGAGCCGAATACAGATTTTGTGTGATAACACGACAGTATGTGCACATGTGTTATGATATTACCATATGGGTACATGTAACTTAATTATAAGTTTCTCTACATTCAAACACTTTACTGACACCTGACTTATTTCTGAATAGATACGACATATGTATGTAGGTAAAAGAGTCTAAACAAAATTTTCAAATAAGTTCAATTTCAACAAAAATTTGACTATTCTGGGTCACTCTAGGGTTACCATTATTTTGCAAAGAAAAAAAAAAACAATCGTATGTTCACACAAATGACAACCTGATTAATATTCCCGCGCTCAGGCTTGAACCACGATCTTCCCAAATGGAAGGCAAGAGCTCTACCTCTGAGCTATTGGATCGACTTGCCGATTGAGTGATTTTTACAAAGCCAGAACATCAAGACATTTTAAATTACGAAAATCGGAAATCTTTAGCGTGGAGATTTCTTATAAAATCTCGTCTAAGGGAGGCTACTGAAACGCGTGTGATATCCCGTTAAATGATGCTATTCAATTTGAAGACGTTTAACATTGTCCTACAACACTGATGGGCACATGAACACTGAACTCGATGACAAACGTGACGGTTTCAATTTCAACATCACAAACTTTCCTTTTCTTAGTTGTAACATCCCTTCATCGCCAGCTTATGGTGTATTCATATCTCAATTGAAACGCTATGCCAGAGCAAGTACCAAATATACAGATTTTATTCTGAGAGCTAGGCGTCTTTCAGATAAGCTTCTCAGGCAGGGCTACGTTTGTGACCGACTAACCCAGTTCTACGGTCGATATGGGGAACTCGTCATACATTATGATGTCCCACTCTTCAGAATGGTGGATGATATTCTGTCTTAGACCATTTGAACCATCAAACCACCGAATATACTAGTATCCTCCGAAATGGAAGTAATCGGATGTGACAATTCTACCGAATTGAAGTGACGGGTGTTGCATGAAAGCATGAGATGCTTACTCTTTCTTGGCACCTGGTCTCACTCCCATTTTGGGAGAAAATAGGAGTTCGCTTCTTTTCATATGGTGGAGGTTTTTCATTGCTTGCTTTGGTTCTTGTTTTATCCTGATTGTGTATGCCTTCGGTTTATGATTTTCTGAATTATCGATTTTGTAATGTGTATTGGAATATGGTCATTATTCATATTTGTCATTCATAAATGAAAAACGATGAACAAAGGTCAATCAAATTAAAAAAGAACGTACGTGCCCGAATTTCAAACAATGGGCGGAGCATACTGATGCCGAGGAGGGGAGATTGGTGTAGGGATCACAGTATGAGAAGAGAAAAGGGGAACAAATAGAGATAAGAAGGCAAAGCAATATTTAGAGAATAATTGAACGAGTGTATCTTCAGATACCTGACGAAGGGGCCGGAGCCCCCGAGTCTGGTGTCTGATGATGCACGAGTTGAAATATACTCTAAATGTTTCGTTTCATTGCATCATAAGACATTGCGTCACCCATGCTCTATCAAATTTCGTCAAACTATACTTCACCAGACCAATCAAAAAGCAGCATGTGACTGGACTCGTCACTCAAGAATTGACCGCTTCAAGCCTGAGATGGGTATCGGATTGACATATATATATTCAGTACCTTACCAAATAGTGCATAAAAATTCACTACCAAAAGCCGTGAAAAGTGAGTTTACAAGATTGTTTTTCATTTTTAAATGTTATTCATTTTAAAATTATTTATCAAATTTTAAAAATGTTAAATATTGTTAGGAAGTTTGTCATTTGAAACGTGTTTTATTATGTTTTTGTTTTTGTTTTGTTTTGTTTTGTTTTGTTTTTTCATTGTTTCTTTTTTTTAATAAAAATGTTCGCTGTGGCGTTTTGCTGGATACGCAGGAAACAATACATTATTTTATGGATAAAGTCGAGGACAAGCTATATTTGTCCTAGCTCTGACAAAGAAGTTGAAAGAACGAAACTGACAGAAAATCAACGCAATAGTGCCAAGACGGAAGCAATTTTAAGTTCGCCAGAGAAAAATCCGAAGTATTTCCTGTACTCGAAAGTATGGATGATTGTTATTCTACAGTGGGCTCGGTCACTGAAGGATTTCATACCTGTGTGTTATTTGCATTTTTGAATCTTTCAATTCAATTTTGTAATAAAATAAATCATCGAGATTTGTTACTGTTTCTTTTTGTGTGTGTGATATATCTCAGATAGAGCATGGATCATAGATCACAGAAAACTGTTGTGTATGAGAAAAAAAGTAATAAACAGCAGCGAACATAGGAAAAATCCACTATTTATACTGTGCAATAATACACTGTTCCTTGTCCCTCCTGGTAGGGAGACTTGACATGAACACACACGAAGCATTCAGATCCTAATTTTCACTTATTTTCAGTGGAAAATTGAGGATATTTTCAAATATATGTCGCATCTGAATGTCTCTGAATGTAAATATTTAGTTTTTGAGGATTTGATAAGTAATATGTAGAGTCTATTTTAACGAGTGTATCTTCAGGGCGCTACTGAAATGAATTTGGTGGCTCAGCTGGAAGCATCACTGATTAGAATTTAATATTCAAAACACGTGTCTGATGCAGGAAAAATTGCTTTGAAATTTACTTCAAGAAGGAATGGATTTGGAACACTTCCGTATTATTAGTCTTTTGCATTTAGGGGCAATTAAAATCGTTCCATGTGAGTTGATGTTTAGAAGCGTATTAATGACTTCTGCCCAGCTCTGTCGACTGAAAGAAGCTTCATTTTGGGCCTTAATCGATTTAAATCATAAATATTATTTTGCTATTTCGAAAAGTTGTCATTCCATTCAAAACTTTCATCGAAATAAAAGGAGGTTAACTTCTAAGCGCAATCCCTCCAACGCTATTTTGAACATATATTTTATGTGGATATTATGCTACTATGCTACTGAATCGACCCTACAGGAAATTTGGAGCCGAGCTCTCTTTGTAAAGTTGATATACAAATCTAAATTCAAAAAGTAAAAGGGGCGCTACTGAAATGAATTTTGGTGGCTCTGCTGGAAGCATCACTGGTGAGAATTTAATATTCGAAACACGCGTCTGCTGCAGGAAAAATTAGTTTGAAATTTTCTTCATGAAGTATTGTATTGTATCATTCATCAAATACCTGACGGGGAATTTCGGTATCTAAAGATGCACGAGTTGAAAAATACTCTGTTTTGTTTCTATGCATCGTCAGACATTGCGTTATCCATGCTCTATCAAATTTTCGTCAGTCTATATATTTCACCTGACCAATCAAAATGCAACATGAGACTGGACTCGTCACGCAAGAATTAGCCGTTGCTAGCAAGATAGTTTGTAAATCGAAACGAGATTTACTTTGTTTTGTTTTTATTCTATTAATTTTCGGGTTTTTTATTTATTATTTTTTTTTTTATTATTAGTAATTTTTTCCAGTGGAATTTTTTGATGGAAAGATTTTTCCAAATAGAAATGACGCTAGCCGCACGATTTTATTATCTGTTTTCATCAAGACAAATATATCTATTTATTTCCATGGTTTTTCAGGTTAGATACATGTATGACTAGAAGGCTTCAAATGCGAACTCATGTATAGTATAATTAGGCGCTCTATCAAGAATGGGGGTCTTTTTACTGCCGTCCTACATGTATATCAAATTTCGGTGTTGCGTTCCACAGTGCTTGTGGTCACAAAAGGATTTCATACATGTGTGTTATTTTCTCTGAAAAATCTGTCTAATTCATTGTATTTTATAAATAACATTATTAATAGATGGTTGAATAAAATTGTATAATGAATAACTACTGTAGGTATAACAGCGCCTGCATCAACTATCATTAGTGGTTGAATGCCATAATTAATGTTTTTTTAGGTACATGTATAAGACGATATCGACCAGTTCCGCTCTTTCCCAGAAACTGTCATTTTATTGTTGGTAGGGGACTTTATAATGCTGACTAGACACCGTATCAAATGTTAAATGTTTCCTGGATAATTTGTATGTACGTCAAATGTATGGCTTATGCAAGCTTGCTGCTGTCCCCTGGCTTCTTCGGAATTTTCGTCGATTCTCCGCGGAAACACAAGATAATACCATGCTACAAATCAGGGATGCAATTAAACATGGGGATAAAGGGAAAGCGTTCTAAATCGTATACATGTAATTGTCAAGAGACTATTTTCACTCTCAATCAAGAATCGAAATCCCTATGTTGCCTTAATTACCTCACATTTGTTCAGATAACCTGGACTGTTCACCAAGAAAAATTATTGGTCAATGGTGTAATCAATTTCGCTTGGTCGTTTCTTCAAACGCATTCGAAAATTTCTGTTTACAAAATGTTCTCAAAGTTCTGAAACCTGGGTCCTGTAGCATCATATCCCAGCCATCTTGCTACGTCTATCGGTATATCTTGGACATACTTTTCATAGAATTTGGCTATAGTTCATTGTTTGGATTGAGGATCACTGACGAGGGTTAAATACCCGAAACGTGCATGTCTGGTCCATGCTGTCAATTTATCTGCTTTTAAATGATGCTTATGAATTTGAAGACGTTTAACATATATGTTGTGGCTTTCTGCTGTTTCAAAGTTTTCAAAGACCTTCTCCTTATATGCTTAATGTTAAACGTCTTTAAATTCAATAGCATCATTTAAAACCTGATAAATTTTCAGCATGGACCAGACATGCACGTTTCGGGTACTATACCCTCGTCAGTGATCCTTAGTCTAAACAATGTAATATGGCGAAAAAGTATGAATATTATGTCCAAAAATGTACCAAAAGACGTAGCAGAATGTGTGGGATATGATGCTACAGGACCCACGTTTTAGAAATTTCAAGAAATTTTGTAACAGAAAATTTCAAATGCGTTGAAGAGACAGACGATCAACCGAAGTTGATCGAACTTGGCTACATGTGCCCTCGTGGACTCTTGGTCCACCAGTAGTGACACTCACCAAGTAGTTCAAATGTTAAACGTCTTTAAATTCAAAAGCACCATTTAAAACCTGATAAATTTTCAGCATGGACCAGACATGCACGTTTCGGGTACTAAACCCTCGTCAGTGATCCTTAGTCTAAACAATGTAATATGGCCAAAAAGTATGAAAATCATGTCCAAAAATGTACCAAAAGACGTAGCAGAATGGGTGGGATATGATGCTACAGGACCCACGTTTTAGAGATTTCAAGAAATTTTGTAATATCTTATCATTTATTCTTCTCAAGATAATTTGAAACGAAGCTTATACAGTTCCGTGAAGGTTAGTTGAACCGAACATTTTTCTTGCGTAAGGAGTGACGTAAGTAGTGTAACGTCTATTTCTACGTATTGTACATCTATGATACTTAGCATGATGTAAGTTTTCCTTGGAAACGTGTGTTTATGGAAAATATTACAAAGTACAGGGACAACTCTTCCCTGTATTTATGAAACGGTCAGTGGTGTTATTTTCATACCATTTACAAATTTCGTTACACCAGTGACAAATACAGTCTAAATATTCATTGTATTTTGGAAATGAATTATTCAAAGGAGATAAAATGTTGGGTTTAGCATTAAACGTATGTAGGATATATTTTTTTAAAGAGAGCTAATTGCACGCTAATGCTAGTTGTGTTGTACCACAGACTAAGTAGCAACATTTACATAATATATTTTTTCTGGATTGTCTCTTCTGTATTATAAATGAAATGACAAATATGGATAATAAAAGAAGGGAGGAGATCTCAAACAAGACCCCGTTGCAGCACCAACAGCAGAACACCAAAACACCCGATGCAAAAACACAAAAGACGAGTATAGTATGAAACGGAAAAGAGACATAGGGCATGTAAAAATCAAACACAAAATACTACACATAAACCGACGAGACCAATGGGCAACCAGTTAATAATAATGTTTGAAGTGAAATACGATCACTTCATCAAAGTTTCCGAAAATTTAAAATCTAAAAAGCACTGTGATTTGAATTTTGTTACACCATTGACTACCATATCATTGGAGAACGAGAAATGACCGTGAGATGGATTGAATGAGATAGCGGAAATTTAAACAGTAGATATTTAGGAAGAAGATGATCTTCACAAACACTCCGTTGTAACACCGACAAAATTAAACAAGTTAACACTCTTTGAAAACACACAAAGGACAAATACACATAAAAATAAATAAAAAATAGAAGAAGACAAATAATTCATAAACCTCAACAACAATGAAATAGAGAGGTTTCATATAGACTGAGATGGCAATATTACGCATATCAAACATAAATTACCGTGGCCATGGTGGACATCAAAAGCATGTTCCGGTTAAAAGGATGGCACCGGTGTTATACACGTATTATACGAATAAAGAATATTGTTAAGTGTGGTTTTCATGTTCGTTTTATTTATGTTCGAGGCCGTTGATTGGGGATTTGTGTTGGATCTGGTGCGGGGCCTTTCATTAATTGACATGTTTCTGCCGGTGGCGTGTGGGGTCAGGTCTTTCGGAATTGCTGGTTTGGTTTGTAGTTCAATGTCCCTTTTGCGTTTCTTTCTGTCCTTGTCTGCTCTGTGCTTTTGCATTGGGTGTTTTGGGGTTTTGCTGTAGGTACTGCAACCTGGTGTTGTTGGAGATCCCCTCCTTTGTTTAGTAATCTAAGTTCAAAGAAAATGATATGACAGAATAAGTATGAGAGCAACGAACAGAACGTTTTGAATCTACACAAGAAAGCTACCTTATTTTCACTCATTGGAGTCTGAAGTTAATACAATTATTGTTTAGTCATTTTGATTCTTTGGATATCTTGTTAAGTGTTTACAGAAGAAAAATAAAAGACCAGATAGTAAATTCTGTGAGCACAGTAAATCAAATTTAGTATAAAAGACGTGCACTTCCAGAATATCAAATATTTGTCAGTTTTGCTCAATTCAAATAATTCCAGACAGATTCTACGTTCTCAAGCCAAGGAAATATACTGACAGGAAAGTTACAAAAGAATTATCTGAGTAAGCAAACATTATATTCATTATTGTAGCAAAAATACTTTGTATTGAGGTAATTGCTTTTCCCAAAGTAGTTACCGACACTTACCCCACTAAAACCTCAAGTGTAAGTACATATGTACCAAAAACCTAAAGACGTACATCGTGTAATTATATTTTTGCAACCTATATCTGTCCATTGTTTGTAAAAAGTTTTACAAACTTGGCTAAAAAGATAGACAGACGGACACACAGACTGACAGAGAGGAAGCTAATAGTCCCGCCCGGGTTTGTCGGTAGTTGGTTTATTAATTCATATTACTGTCTAATTATGAACTGTTACATTATAAATTCACAATTAAAAATATGGTTCCGGGTCGTTTCGCCCCTTTTCCCCTTCGCCCCGGGTCGATTCGCCCCGGGTCGTTTCGCCCCTAAGGTGGGTCGTTTCGCCCCTTTAGGTGGGTCGTTTCGCCCCTCAAGGGTGGGTCGTTTCGCCCCTCCAGGGTGGGTCGTTTCGCCCCTCAAGGTGGGTCGTTTCGCCCCTCAAGATGGATTGTTTAACCTCTCATCGTGGGTCGTTTCGCCCCACATGGCGGGTCGTTTCGCTCACTTTTTAAAGAACACTTTCTCTGAATGGTGGGTCGTTTCGCCCCTCTATACGTAACATCTTAATCTATTTATTTATTTATTTTATCTATTTGGTATTTTTTTTAATTCTTCTTTTATTCTTATTTCTTCACCTATATATTTCTTTATCTATTTATTTCTTTTATTTTAATCTATTTGAGTCGATTCTCCCCTCTATACGTAACATCTTTATTCATTTATTAGTTATTTTATCTCCTTTTTATTACATTTTTTCTTCTTTTATTCTCATTTGTTCACCTACCTGCATATTTCTTCACTTACTTATTTATCTAATTAATTTTCTATCTTTTTTTTCAATTTATTTTTTTGGTCTTTTATTCTCATTTGTTCACCTACATATTTCTTTTTCAATTAATTTTTTGTTTGATTAACAACAAGCCATAAAAGCCGCCAATAAACAAATATTTATGTCACAACACAAGCCCAATATAATAGCGTAATTAAATAATTATCAAATGAGGGCGAAACGACCCAACAATAACAACAAAAAAATAAGGGCGAAACGACTCACCATGCAGAGAGAGTATTCCTAGAAAGAGGGGCGAAACGACCCACCTTAAGGGGCGAAACAACTCATCTAGAGGGGCGAAACGACCCACCTTAAGGGGCGAAACGACCCATCTTGAGGGGCGAAACGACTCACATTTGAGGGGCGAACCGACCCACCTTGAGGGGCGAAACGACCCACCTTGAGGGGCGAATCGACCCACCTTGAGGGGTGAATCGACCCACCTTTAGGGGCGAATCGACCCGGGCGAAGGGGAAAAGGGGCGAAACGACCCGGGGGCGAAGGGGAAAAAGGGCGAAACGACCCGACGCCAAAAATATCAGGAAAACAATTTTGGTAAAAGGAACACCTACATATATATATAAGTCAATGGTGTTACAACTTGAATCATTGGTGTCCCAAATTTTAATATTTAAACATTTAGTCTCATGTAGTTATTACTATAGGATTTTAAAAATGCAACGATTGATTTATTTTCCTTATAAAAACAATTATATTTTGTCATTTCATATATCTTGCTCGAATATTTTTCATCTTTAATATGACTTTGTCAGTGGTGATATATTTTTATAATTGGTGTTACACTGTTTACAGAAAATAAAAATAAAAGCTATATATAGATCACTTTCATCTATTGTATTGCCAAACATCTTCAAAATGGACATTTTTTTACTTAATGAAGAATTGTGATGTGTCTCTTTTGTATTTAAGGTCATGAAAAACATATAATAAATTTATATGTCAGTGGAGTAACAAAACTGCCAAAGGTATTATCGTCGGAATCACTGGTGTAAGCAGGGTTATAGTTTGAATAGGTTTCGAAAAAAATTATGATATCTAATTTATTCTTATTCTTGAGGAAAGAATTTAATTTATCTTATACAAAATAAGGAACACCAATTCTAAGGAATTTACCGGCTTCAAATTAAATTTGTAAAATCTCTCGTAGCTGAATGCATCTGTCCATATTTTGAGTTTGTACATATAAGCATAGACAATTTGATTAATCAGAACAAAACTAAAAGGAAATTCAGTAAAAGAAATAGATATATTTATATACTGTTCATTTCATTACAAAGTTCTATTTGTGCTATTTGCATCATAAGTCGGAAAAAAAGACATTAAATAATATGGAAATGTTCCAATTCATACCTTCCCAAAATAGCTTTTGAGGGATGATGCTAAGATGTTAACCTTCTTTAATTTCGATGATAATTTTGGATAAAATAACAAGTTTCCGAAATAGCCAAATAATTATATTTGATGTCAAATTGATGAAAGGCCAAAACAAAGTTTTTTTTCAGGTGACAGAGCTGGAAAGAAGTAATTAATAAACTTAACAAGCATCCAGTCACTGGGGAACGAGTTTAACTGCTCCACACTGCAAAAGGAAATAAGTGTTTATATCAATAATATGGAAGTGTTCCAACTCTATACCTTCTTGAAGAAAATTTCAAACCAATTTATTATGTACCAGACAAGTGTTTCGGACATTAAATCCTCAACAGTGATGCTTCCATCCAACGTGATTTTAGACACAGCCAAAATTCATTTTAGTAGCGCCCTCTGGCTATATTTTTTTAAATAAAATGAAATTTGCAGAGAGTTTGCGGCTTCAAATTTCCTATAGGGTTGATTCAGTAGCATATCAAAATAAAATCTATATTCAAAATAATATAGGAGGAATAGTGCTAAGATGCCAACCTCCTTTAATTTCGATGATATTTTGGAATGAAATGACAAGTTTCCGAAATAGCAAAATAATACATAATGCCGTCGAACTGATAAAGTGCTAAATTAAAGCTGCTTTCATGCGACAGAGCATACGTTAAACAAAAGCAACGTTACATTACTGACAAGTTTTTCTTAGTTGACAGGATTCTTTAAATTGTTAAAGCTCTCTTTGATGCTCATTTGAATGTTCGTAAATCATGTTGATTTGAAGTTGTTGTTACTTGTTTTTTGTCTTTTATTAATTCTTTTTTTTTTTTTTTTTAATTTTATCTATCTGATATTTATTCTCTATGTAGGTGGAAAGTGTACGTGTATACAGTCTATAATTTAAACAAAAAAAATTTCTCCTATGTTGTTGATACATAAGTATCCCAAGTTAACACTTATATTTGCTTATCATTCCTCCCTTCCTTTTTTATATTTCTATAAATTTCTTCTTGAAGTCCCAACTTTTTATTTGTATTTGAACAAGTCATTTTATTAAAGGTAGAATCCGTCTGTTGCTTTCAACAGTACTCATTATTCATTCATTTATGTATTTCTTCATTTGATTTAAAATATAATTAATTTATACATATAAAGAATATTTATTCATAATTATTCAAATCAAAACATATTAAATCAAAGGATAGACAATCATTTTTCCCATTTGCTCCGGTCCATGTGATTCCTTCCTTAGAGATATGATTAAGATTGCAATCCACCCATCCCCTTATCTTTTCTCCCCCCCCCCCCCCCCCCCTTCGTATTGGCTCCACCAGCTTCTATACCTACAGGTATTTACTTGTTGTTCTCGTGTGTTCTCATAGAAAAACATATAAATGTATCGAATCAATATTTCTAACAGAATTTCTATTAGTAAACATCATAGTCTGCCTCTCCAACTTAAGTATCCGAAATGGATAATCAATGAATGGTTTAATGTAAACATGGCGGCGAGAGAGCTCGTGTTTCTATGGCTACGTGTATAGGTCATTGTTTATTTGATTCCGGTCACTCTGCTCATATATATATATACATGTAGGTAATAAGTAATTTCACTAGAGCTGTGTACGTGTATATTGTATATTGCAAAGTGGGAGTTAAAAAAAAGGGTTAATATCTGTGTCATGAGTGTATTTTAAACAAGAATTACTGAACCATTCATAAACACGCGGAATGAAGGATACGAAACGGTTTTCGGATTAAGTGGAGCAATTGACTGTTTGATCGACTTGACTTATTAGAGGTGTAGAAGGTAAGACAGTTCAGGTAGGCGGGGTAGGGTTATGAAGATACATGTGTATCAAGCATTTATTTCTTCCAAGCCCTCTGCAACGGAGAGGGTCTGGAATGAACATAAAGATATTATATAGATAATTTAGATATGATTTGAAGGATCAATTTTATTTCAATATGTTTGAATTATTCATTTCCAAGAAAACATATGACATGCAAACTTTAATATTTAAAAGGGCTGTAGCTTGGACAAAGAGGGGGGCTATATCACACACTTTCGGAATATAAGCATTTTGGACGCGACTACCTATTTCGGTAGGTATAAATGATGTAAGATATAAAACTGTTTTCAAGAAGCATAATTTATTCAAATTGATTATTATATTAAAAAAAAATTACAGACCATTTTTGAGTAGCATGCCATAATCTGTATTTTGAATTATATCATAAATTTTACGTTAACCTATCTGTATAAATTTGCATTAATTTTCGTCTCTTTAAAATGAAAGGAGAGGTGAGGTGAAAGATGTCATAGTCAAATGATGTCGAGACATAGCTGAAGTCCTACAGGAGTCCTTAAAATGATGGTCTTTCCGAAAGGTAAATCAAAGGAGAAAGATGTCAAGTATGACGTCGACAGTATTACGTCATCATCGTCTGCTCAATCCCAAAAATCAGCTGACAATGACGCCAGCCTTAGCTTGGATGATAGCAATGCGTCGGACAGCAATTACGACCTCTCAGAGAGGAAAGATGTTATGAAAGAAATAACGAAAAAGGAGGAAAAAAAAGAAATGTTACGACTTCAAATTCTTGCAGAGGAAGAAAGGCTCAAACTCATTAGGGAAAGCAAATTTGATCCGGAAATACGTCAGCGGCGGGAAGTACTGAAGAAACAGGAGGAGGAATATAGAAAACTAAATGAGGAACTGGCACGGTCGGCGACGTCGCAGCAACAGAAAAGACTGGAATTCAAACGGATGAAAACAAAAGAACTGGAGGATACTCATAACTCTGAACAGAAAAGACTGAGGGAGGAGGCACAGGCTAAAGCCAGAATTAACCGTAAATACAATCTTAGGCCATAGTAATTAATATTTTGTTTTACGTCCGCGGGCGGTTACCTCAGAAAAAAAAACACACACAAACATGCATTTTCAGGTGAAAAATATCAGTAAATGATCTTGAATTCCATAAAATGCGTACACCATCATTAATATCAAGAGATGATGGTAGTTTTTTTTTCTAAAAATAAAGTTAGAATTATCCACAGTACATGAGAAAAATATTTTTCTTATAGATTTCAGTCTTCCTTTCAAATTTCTTCACATGTGCTTGTGTGTTTTCATGCCTGGTGGGAGGGTAACTTTCAGAAAAAGTTTGGGACGTAAAACAAAATATTTACTATGGCCTTATCTTGTGGTATATACGCCATAGTAAATTATAACATATTTTGTTTAACGTAAGAGATTTCTTTCCCGAAAGCTACAATGTACTCTCCCTTGAAACATGAAAACACACACGTACACAGCCTCACACACGTAATCAATATGACTGAATTGGGAAAACCGAGAAAGAAAATCAAATTTCTTTCTACAAGTAAGGATTTATTTTATTTAAGAAAAATCACTATTATTTCCTGATATTGATGATCTATAGGCATATCAGGTATCTCATAGTATTCAATATGAATTTCTTAGATGTACATGTAGTTAGCTTGGAATATGTGTAGAAAATGCATGTTTGTGCGTCTTGTTTTACTGTGTAATTTTCCCGCCCGCAAAACAAACTATTTCATTTCTATGGCCTAACTTCTACAATGATAAAAATCAGCACTCTAGATCTCATTTTGATATGCAAGATACTAATACACTGTAGCTAGAATGATAAATTCTTCCTATAAACGTTATCTTTCCCGTGGCAGACTGCTAAGGGCGAAAATCAAGAGACCGGTGCCCTCGTCCAATGTAACCTTAAACTACTCTCCCGAAACATATTTGATAGAAAGAATAAAATATCGACCAGACGGCTAACAGTTAGGAAAATAGTAATGGGCATGTATTCGTGTACTTCAATGGTTCATTTATAGACACGCACGAATCTAGAGGAAGGGTTCGGGGGAACGAAGGTCAGGACCTCCTGGATTACAAAAAAAAATTGCTGATTTTGCCTGAATTAACATATACTTTTTTCTAAATCATATCCTCGACCCCCCCCCCCCCCCCCCCTCCTCGACACCCCTGCCCCCGTAGGACGGACTAGATTCATTCTGGAAAAAAAAAACAGATCTAGATCGATCCGTCCATAATGACTACATTGTACATAAAAGTTTGAATAAGGGCATTAGACCAATTAAGATTTTTTATCATTTACGTTTTGAAAGCATTAGGATTCGCAAATGTATCATTCAATACTAAATATTTTTTTATCACATTAAACATTTGAAAAAGACGGATAAATCAATTTCAAATTTCAGAGAATGAAAGAAAAGCAATATTAGAAATGAGTGTAGAAGAAGGACTCAAACGACTGAATGTTGAACATCAAAAGAAAGAAAACCTGACCAAACGTAAAGAGGAGCTCCAACGTCAATATATGGAGGAGCGAGAAAAAGTTACGGAGGAAGAGCTACACCGTCGTCATGACATCGAGAGGCGCCGAATTGAGGCGCAGGAAAAAAGTCAGACTGAAAAAGAGGAAAAAATCAAAATGGAGACGCAGCTTAAAGCTGAAAAACACCGTTAGTTTGATTGTTTCTTTCTTTCTTTTTTGAAATTTTTTTCTGTTTTAAATACTTTTAAGTAATATTTTGAATATAAATCCTGTTATAATCAAATCAATGATGTTTCAAGCGTTGATTTCTGGTTCTTTATTCTTGTTAGAACGGAAAGAAAGAGTTTTCATTTAATTACACTAGGGAATCGGAAAGGGAAAACAAAATAATTAAATATTTTTATCTAACTTTTTTTTAAATTTTAATTTAAACCATGTCTAAGATGCCAAAAATTTTCCTCAATTTTTTTTATCACATCTACCTTCATTAACGAAAATCTCACATGACCTTTTTTCCCTGTAGATCACGAGGAAGAAAAACTTCAACGTATCAGAGAAGAGGAGGAAATTCAACGAAAAGCTGCTGAAGAAAACCGGAAACGAGCGGAAGAAACGAAAAAGCAAAGAGAAACGGAGAGGCGTACCCTTGAGGAGCGATTACAAATGGCTGCTGAGGAGGAGCGGAGGCGTCTCCTCGCCCATAGACAGCGGCTAGATGAGGAGATGAAGACAATACAGGCAGAAAAAGACAAACTCAGACAGGAAAACTGTAAAGTTAGGCAGGAAAGTTAGTTTACATTCTTATCTGTCTATCGGTACATTCTTTTACTATTGTTTTTTTTTTACTTTGAGGAAACCAAGAAATAAAAAGAAACTTAAGATGAATGTTCCAGGTTATTTTGGGATCAAAAAGTGTAAGAAGTTGTCTTCCATAAACATATATATGTCATTACGGTACTGTAGAATGTAAATCAAGAATCATTCACAGTAACTGTTATAGATATTTTGAATGTCTTTTAAAATAACTTGAATATACTTCTAGCCTCTTGACATCTTTGTATGGCTTCTTGTACTCGAGACAATACATCATGATGTATGTTGGACAGACAAATTTAGCTTCAAGTTGAAAGTGTTCAGAATCTTCTCTTTTGTCGCACCGCATGCTATGACTTTTCTCAGTAAATAACAATGAAAATATAAAATAATCAATGTTATTACGTGTAATTTTTACTAGAGGCCGAAGAAGAAAGAAAAAGAAAAATACAAGAGGATGAGCAAAAACAGAGGGAACTCGAGGAGGAAACCCGGAAACGGTTAGAAGAGTTCCGGAAAATGGACGAGGAAGAGAGAAGATTAAAAGAAGAGAAGATACGTATGGCATCGGAAGATCAAAGCCGAAGACTTGCTATAGAAAAACAAAAACTAGAAGACGAAGAAAAAGAATTTCTAAGGGAACAAAGGCGGCTGATGAAAGAAGCAGAGGATAAGGCGAAATCTGAACGTGAGTGTACCTTAGGAATACTATTGAATAAGGGCAATAGCTCAGAAATTCTTATAAAAAAGAATGTGAATTCAGAGAGAGACATTGAGTAATACTAGAATTCTATTTGTTTAATCATTAATCGAAATTAATTCAGAAGAGTTTAATATAAGTGAACGAATTGATGTTTTAAGAAAGCTATATTGTTAAATTCGTGTACACTATTTATTCTTGTACATTATTCAGAGGCAGACAAATTAAGACATGAACGAACGATCCTGGAGATAGAAAAACACAAAAGCGCTGAGGAAGAGAGCAAGAAAAAAGCAGATCAACGCAGAAAGGAAGCGGAAGTCATGAGGGAAGCGGAAGAAATGAAAGTGAAAGTAAAAACTCAACAACAGAAGCAGTTTCTTCAAGAGAAAAGACAGAAAATAGATGAGGAAATTCGAGCAATAGAAGAAGAGCGGGAGCGATGTAGATATGAAGCTGAAACTAGGTCTAGAGAACAAAGTAAATGCCTCATTTCTATTCACAGTTTTAAAACCATTATCGGAACCAGAAAATTTTCCAGGGGTCCAGGAGTTTTCAGCCTATGATGTTGTAAAATAAATGATAGTTATGTAAAATCTTGAAAAAATTAGCTTTTTGTCAATTTCTAGTGGAGTGTCTTGATCTACTACCCCTTCCTCTACAGATCATACATCTGCGTTTACAAATTATGTGTTAGTGCATACCGTTCATGAAAAAGAAAATTGCTCGAAAATCATTGCAAAGAATCACTGCGAGATGCTTCAGATTGTACCAAGATCGAATATGGAGAAACAAGAGAATTTTTTAAGTAAAACGCACAAAGTCTTATAACTCTAGGAAAATGCTGTCCAATTTCAATAAAATTACTTTTTTAAAATTATCATCGATACAATTATTTATAAAAATTCAAAAACATTACAGAGGCCGAGGAAGATAGATTAAAACGAAGAAGAGACGAGGAAGAGCATCGGAGGAAGATGGAAATTGACCTTAAAAGGAAAGAAGAAGAGTTAAGGAAAATTGAAGAACTCCGACTGATAAATGAAGAAAATATAAGAAAGGCAGAGGAAGAACGGCAGAGAAGATTAGAGTTAAAGAAAAGAAGATATGAGGAGCATGAGAAGTTAAAGGAGGAAGAACAGGCTAGGCTTAAGGAGGAGGCGGAGGCGAAATCCCAACGATATCGTAAGTAATTGTTAGTGTATTTCAAGCACTTGCGCTATTGGTATCACCTGAAATTATTTCATGGATATACATGTATTTTTTAAATGCAAAGTTATCTAAATTGTTTTGTGTCGCTTTTCCTCAATTAGCTACGAACTACAAAAAATAACTTTTACACACTAAAATATACAGTATAGACGTTCAATTTCGTAATTTCGTGCGAATGAGCTTTTTCCCCTCTCTATGCGTCATTTGTAATTAACAGGTACAGATTCTAAATTCTGGGGGTCAGTGGAGAAGGCAGAGATACTACGAAAAATAGGCGATGAGCGCAAGAACAAAGCAGAGGAGCGCCGAAAAGCAATTGAAGAGCAGAGGCGGTTGGATCAAGAGAGGATACGAATAGCATCAGAAAAGCAGAGAGAACGTTTGCAAGCCCGGAAGGAGCAAAGTGCGCAGGCGTTTGAGAACCAGAAGGAGACGTACGACCGGGTCAAAGTTCAGAGGGGAAATTCTGAAGACAAAGATAGAAGTACGGATGAGTTGTTAAAAAAATCAAGACTGGAAAGATCTAGTTGTTTCGGTATTTAAGAATGCTTAAATAAGAATGTAAAGCAAAAGTACATGTTCATTATACTAAGCACAAATATATTTATCTTTGAAAAATGTGATGTCGTTATCATATTGCTACTTGGTACATGTAGAAGTAGTATTAAAAAGATTGTCACAGTAGAAATTCACTCGCAAAATTTTCTGCCCGTCCTTCTTTCAGTCTTTATATGTAATGATCTTTATTAGAAATATCACATTTTGACTCAGAGCTGATTTAAGTGGGATTGTAATATGTGACTGTAGAATTTAAGATTATGCTTTATTGAAGAATTTTCCCATTTATCATTGGATAAGATCATTTTGACCGTCATTTACTTTTCTGTATGACGTGTATCTATGCGAAGTCTTGTAATGGAGTTTGACGTACTAAGTATATGCCTTAATGTGTTATTAAATTCCTATTACAGATCAAAGCAAAGGATGTAAGATCAGCTGATAATCAGTGGTGGATCAAAACGGCGTCCGATAAACAAGCCCTTTGTCGTCTTGCATGTGTTTATGTATATGTGCGTACGTTACGTACGCTCATACGTCATATACATACGTTCTTAGATATGTTCTTCATACCCTTACGTACGTACAGTCACTAGACTGCATGGTTCTCGATCGGCTCCTCTAACAACGCGCGAGAACGTCGAGTGAATGAGGCACCCGATTTTGGTCCAATCAAAATTTGAACGATGGCTGCTGAAGTGACAGGGGTGTAAAATATTTACTATTTATCTATTTCTAGTCAATTTTGACATCACATTGTCAGACATAATACATGTATACAGTTGTGTTGTTTATTTTTGTTCATAACAGATGGTGCGTCATACATATGATATATATACATGTATAGTAATGTTAGCTGAAAATTATTTCTTATAAAAAGAATGTAAAAATGTTGTCTTCAAATGCTTTAAATGTACAAGGTAAAAGAAATTTAGGGAAGTGTTAGATGTACTCTGATACTTAAAAATAGACAAATATTGATTTGAAATACAAAGGATAAAAGAGTCAATCTATATCTTACGGATACAAATGTATATCTGATTCTTCGTAATTCATTAAGATACAGGACCTAAGAATTACTTTATCTGTATCACCAATTACAAAAAATTACAAGAATAAAAGAAGTCCTTGCAGAATCTAGATCTGACTTTTATTTAAAAGAAATACATAAAAGTATGTTATATATATATTCCATACATTTTATACTATTGTCATTTGCTAACTTTCAATTCTGAATAATTTAAATAGTCATGTTCTGACTTTAAATTATTCAGAATTGAAAGTTAGCAAATGACACTGCTCCCAACAATTCCCTACATGACTACCTTGTCATTTTCTGGTATCTTGCAATGGCATTCATTTTGGTCGTGGTTTGTTTTAATGGAAATCCTAATCCATCCCAGCCTGTTATACAAGTACATGTATATTCAAAATTAAATATATGAAACTGGAATATTATAACTTAACGCTGTTTTCTTATTTATTATCGTTGCTTACCTCACTTTGTTTTCATGAAGCTTGCATGAGCTGAAGCGATAAAGGTATTCATATGACAGGGATCTGGTAATACACTATCAATATCAAAAGTACCAAAGACAGAAATATTCATAAAACTCAAAATGAATACTATTTCTAGGTATTTTATAAACAAAAGGAGACACTGTCAAAAATTTGAAACTGTTATACTTATGATTTATTTATTTTTCATTTATTCAATTATTATTATTATTCTATTATTATTATTAATATTTTTTATGCTCCCGTAATCGAAGAAAACTTTTGCATCAACGCGCTACGCGCATTGATACAGTTTTCTGTCTAATTTTTCGGGTGATACATGTACCTGCATCAACAGAAAAAATATAAGATTCATTTCTTAAATAACCTTGAGCCGACGACAATTAAGAGAAATCAAAACTATGATCATAATTTAAAGCGTCGAGCACGAATAAACAAAATACTACACAACAATATTGATAAAGCTGAGCACAAATAAAGATTAAAAACCTTACAAATATGCATGGTTATAAAACACCGAACATGAATTAACAAAACTCATGTATACAACATACAATGATGGAAAATACACGTTCTTCTAACCAGAAGAAAATGGATAAGGGAAGGAACTCCAGTAATACTACCTTGCACAGATCACAGCGTTAAACTACATGTATAACGTAATAAACAAAACAACACTGGACAACGCAACCCACAACAACAATTAACTATAAGAGCGGTTCAACAATGGTGCTCAGCCAGACTTTTCGCGGTCTTCTGCTCTGTAATAACCAGCTGTGTGGTTATCAGGATTATGTGTGTACAGCTACACATGTACGTATAAAGTGGAACTGCCCTCCAACTTGCCCTACAAGATGTCCTCTGAGACGAACATCTATGGGAGGCAACAAGACGTGCATAATGTGCAAAAAGAAGACAGCAAGACATACTCGTATATTATTATAAGCTAAAGATAAATTTGTTACAGACAACAAGTCAAAATTACTTGCCTAAAAAGACAACAAAGCCAAAACCTGTGCGTGCATATGTGACACACAATTCATAAAAGACAACGTAAGCAATCTTGTTCGTATGTATAAGACAAAACAATACGTATGAAAAAATGCAATTCAATGCTTAAGTTTGAACAAAACCCCGCGATTCATAAACAAACAAGGATGGAGTCGACTTTGGAAAGGCATGATTGT
This sequence comes from Pinctada imbricata, assembly GCA_033119305.1. Classification (NCBI taxonomy): domain Eukaryota; kingdom Metazoa; phylum Mollusca; class Bivalvia; order Pterioida; family Pteriidae; genus Pinctada; species Pinctada imbricata. The sequence goes on along the minus strand of VSWD01000014.1, from coordinate 9,973,065 downwards.
GCATTTGCCATCCACATTATAAGCTAGCTAAAATGGTGTGGATATCCGGATTACATTAGTACAATATATACCCCCACATCACAGGGATTTATTACGCTAATACCGGTTTCTGTATTTACTATATATGTGTGTTACACACATATATAGTAAATACACACATAGTAAATAACACACATAGTAAATACAGCAACCGGTATTACGTTTCAAACAAGTCCTGATATAAATTTTGTTTGCGAGTAATTTACTTCTACCGTGTTTATTGGGGAACTCTCCTTCTTCGCTTCACATTATATGAAAAGGCGCGAAGAAGCGAAGAAATGATTGCTTCTTCTCAACTTTTCTTCGCTTCTTTGCATTAGAATTTCTTCGCTTCCTCGCATCAATTTTCGCTTCTTCGCCTGTTCATTTATTGTAGGTCAAAGATGCGAAGAAGCGATGTTGAATCCCAATGAACACCATAAAATTCCGCACTGAGCTGCATGATTTTTGCGCGTATTCTAATTTTGTCAGTCGCATCTTTATCTAAATTTGATGCAGAATGAAAATTACTACAACAACTGCATGCTTTGTTCTGAATACCCTCATAACGTTGGGTATAAATTTTGGTAATTTAAAGATTTTTTATAAATTTAGTGATACATGGATGACTTGTTTTCATCGATGAATTTAGAAATAAGTATAATCCTTAATCATTTGTTAAACACTCAGGAAACAGAAAAGAGATATTGAAATAAATAAAAAAAAACATAACAAATAAAATAATTAAAAACAAATGAAAAATATTCTAGATTAATTTCCAAAACTTTTGAAATCACTCTTAATATATCACTCTTAATTTCTTGTCTTTTTTTATATACTAGTAATCTGCTCTTACTGCTCCAAGTACACATTCATTTGCTGTTGGAAATTACTCCCTCGTACACATAAAAGAAGCGTTTAAAAAGTAGGATACAAGCATCTTGGTAAATTTAGGTGAAGCTAAATAGGATATCATCGCTTACAAATCGTAGACATTCGTTTCATTTCAGCTCATATCATAACGTTATTTATCTAATGCATTACCGTCGGAAACTTCAAACAAATATGAAGCACTGAATACTCTCGTGCATTCCAATGCACGTGTATTTTTCATCGACACTCCCGTGTATATCTTGAAGAATTGGGGCACCATGGGGGACCCACATCCAATCAGTGATGGCGGTTGGATTTTGGACATTTTTGTGGTTTATGCTTGAAGTTTTCAAAACAAAGATAAGCAAGATTAATTCCTTCAAGTTTCTGCGTGCAATGTTTTTCAACATTTTGAATCATTGGACAAGAAAGGGATCGAGCTTTGAAAATAAAATTCCGCAATAAAGAAAAATCTATTTGATGTATGAGAATAACTCTTTCTCACGAAGAATTTGTTTTCTGTTAAATTTCGTTCAAAAGAAGCGTTCGAATGGACATTCAGTCTAGTATACCACGACCATGTTTTTGCAAATGTTTTGCTTCTGTAAAAATTCGGTCAGGATTAATTTACCCCGCGGCGAGCCCCACATTCTTTCCCTGCAATAGCATCTTTAGACTGAAACATGGCGAAGCTGTGAATTATGGATACACATATAACTGAGGATGAAATCTCCTCCGAGGACCAAGGTAGCCACGCCTGCTGGCTCCAGGGATGGGAGCATGAACTCGTACCTTACACGGGGGTTAGCGCAGGTGAGTAATTTTCACATCGTCATACTTACAAAATGAACTTATTTATCCTCCTCCGTTTTCGATATTGTACGTGTATTTGAGATTTGTGCTAGTCCAGTAGAAATGTTAGATGTAAAAATTAAATTTTGCGTCTTTTAAGCGTTTATTATATCTTGTTCCAAAAAATGTTTATTCGAACATTCTTTTGTGAATCGGTGAAATCTCAATCAAAGGCCATCATGACCATTGTTTTGAAACTTGATCCCGTTGTTCTGGAGAGCATTTAGTTTTATCGTGTTTATAGAGATAAAACACACACATTTGTTCTAGTATATTTGTACTATTTACAAAGTTTCATTAAACTTTCTTTTCAAGGTCTTGATCGACATGCTAGATAAATTAGAAAATGAAATATAAAAGATGGCCGACCGAACAAAAATCGGAAGAATGTCGTAAATATAACATGTTTTATGGGGTTCTAAGGGGAAGTCGAAATATAAATTGATCAAAGATGAAGTGAGGATTATTGTAAATCGAATCAAATATATTTGTTTTGAAGCGAAAGCATAAAAAATGTGTACATGTATGTCTATAATCATTACATTCGAGTCCGACTTTTGCTTACATGTGTTGTCTATGATTTTTCTACCATTGTGAATTTATAAGATTTACTTGAATTTTTATGCCACCGTAATCGAAGATTCGGGGTCATAAAATTATACATGTAGTTTTTGTCCTGTCCGTTTGTCTGTCAGTTCGTCTGTTTGTCCGCAAAAACTTTAACCTTGGCCGTACTTTTGAATGGTTAGGGATAGGGCTTTGATAGTTCACATGTGTATTCATTGTGACAAGAGCTTTCCGTGGATACCAAAATTTTTGACCTTATGATCTTGACCTTTAAGTTTGACCTACTTTTGAAAAACTTTAACCTTGGCCATACCTTTTTAATAGTAAGGGATATGGCTTTGATATTTCACATGTGTATTCATTTTGACAAGACATTTCCATGTATAACCAAATTTTTTACCTTGAGACCTTGACTTTGGAGTTTGAACTACTTTTGAAAAACTTTAACTTTGGTCATAACTTTTGAATGGTAAGGTATAGAGCTTTGATATTTCGTATGTGTATTCCTTGTAACAAGACATTTCCTTGGATACCAAAATATTTGACCTTGTGACCTTAACCTTACAGTTTGACCATTTTTCAATTTTTACTGACAAAGATGCCGACGGGGGCATTTGTGTTTCACAAACACATGTTTTATTTTTATTTATACATATCTATTGAAACTTAAAAGCGTATTTTATAGTCTGTCATTTTGTAAGTACAGATACATGAACACTATAAATTCACAAAGATGCGCATGCGCAATTATAAATAGATATAAGTAATAGATACATAATTTATAACATTAATTTTATTTATTTATCAAAATCACAATGGTTACGTTCAGCGACAGCAGAACACGTAGACTATCCTTGGACCATGCGCGAATCCAGTGGTAGGACGCGGAAATAAGAAGCAATCTCAGGGGTCCCCTGTATTTGATTTTTCTTTTTATATATATATATTGTATGTATCTGAGATTTTCGTATATTATCCCATTGCCAGGCTAGAGGATCGGGCCCTCCTTCCAACCATTTTACCCATGGCTACCTCAGCCTACTGTCAACGTAAAATATTTCTGAATTATTAATTACTAAAAATAGTCAAAATAAATATTGTTGATGTACAATTCAGAAATACTTTATGTTTTCGATACCCCCTCCCCAGCTTCAATATTTCGGCCGCCTCACGCATTATTTTTGTGTGTGAATGAAATAACCGATTAGATATATACCGTCTGAGAAATATTACAGCTACCCACTCCCCTCCTCAAAAAAGGAAAATAATGTAGATCCGTGTTTTTGCTTGCATCATTTGCATTCATACGGAGGTGTAAATGGTCTCCCCAGGGATTTACACTCATGGGTATATATTTGTACATGTATATAATATACATTTTAAATTATTGAAACCCAATGTTTTCTTGAATTTATGTATAAAGTTTACTGATATTTACTGGAAGAGGAATAATCATGTTACATGTAATCGTGACATATAAAACATATAAAATTCTGATCATGATTTTTCTTCTCAGATTTATTTCCTTTATTTCTCTCTCTCCTCTCTCTCTCTCCTCTCTTTCTCGCTCTCTCTCTCTTTCTTTCTTTCTCTCTCTCTTATTTCTTATTTTACTTTTTTTACAGTTTTCTGAATTTATCAGACTTGTACAAGTTTTACTAGATGTCGCTGCTGTGATTTGGTTATTGATAGCAGTGACGCGCTCTAGCCTCCTACACTCTAGATATTTTTGACAGATTACGTCAAAATGTGAAACAAATTGATGTATGTTAAGTTTGGACTTTAATATGTTGCGAGGGAGGAGGATTGCAGTGCAAACTCGTCCTACATTCTGAAAATAAATAACGGTACAGCAAATAAGGATTTTTTACTACGGTATGTTTACATCTACCAACTTGGAGGAAGATCTTGACCTGCGCTACCCCACTTTCCGCTTTCCCCTCCAGATCCAATCAAAGTTATGCTTATCAAAATTCAAAATATTTTCTGATTAGATTATATTATAATAAGAGTATCTCTATTTCATACTTGTATGACTCTAGGCGAATAGTACATGTATACATACAATTGACGAACTTATTTTACAAGATTGAAACATTCCTTCCAGAGGGAAAGGATGATACAAATAAAAAAAAATATTGAAATTATTTTGATTTGCAATAAGAAGCAAAGGATGGATTTTACTTAGTTGTCATATACATTGTCAATTTTTACACTGGATAAAGGCCTAGGGATAGAAAATTTGTGTATTTGACTGAAAATTTATTTGGATCTTACAAGAGTTTCTTTCAACTTCACCTCTTTTTCTAACCGAAAAATACGTCACTTACTTATTTTTCCTCAGAGCACCAGAATGAGTTACGGAGTCTGGTAGAGGACAAGGAGATCGCAGCTCGAGCCGTGGCATTCGTTGTTAATAGCACCCGGAAGGGAATTGTACCACTGTGCGCAGACGTGGCCTCACTTCTGAGAGCTAAACGAAGGTACATGACTATAAATAACCAACCAATGGGAGGAAGAAGTACATGGAACCGACCAATTAGATAAGCTTTTATACATCCTCATGTACAAATACGTCTTTTGAGAAAGGAAAAAATACATTAAACACGCATTTCTTTGTTCCTGCATGTATTCATTAAAACTGCAAAATGACATTGAAAAAATTACCTATAAAAATTCAATTTAAATAATGTTATAAGTCGTAATATTCAAAATATGACAATGAGCTCAGATGCTACAAATAAAATATCTAAATGAAAAAAAAAAATCAAAATGTCGTCTTTACCATGCTTACCGATAACTCTCAATGTATAGAATGTATATGTATAAATCGCTCTTCAGTTTGGAGAAGAAAGTGTCATTGCTGAAGAAAGAAAATGAGATTCTGCGGTCAAGCTCCTCCTTAAGTCGGAACAGCAGTCATTCCATTAGTCCTACTCCCAACTCTCAAAGCTCTGATAAAAGTACACAGCCGGATTTCATGCTCTCTTCACTACAGGTAAAATGATCAATTATGATCTGCTCTGACCTTACCTTTGATATGTATACCTTAAACCATGCAAGGACGTATCGTCAATACACTTAAAAAATTCAATACAAATCAAAATCAAACTTTCCGATCATAATCGGTATATATATACATGATCATAATCATTTATGATAAAAAAAATGATTTTTTTTAATTGTAGGATAGGCGCCCTTGCTCTAGATGCAGTCAATGTTCCAGCACGATTAGTAACTCGCCTAAATTCGAAAAATATCCACGACAAAGACTCACCAGTCTGCAGTACTCACCTGCGAGTAGCCAAGATGGCGAACATTCTCGCCGCCATAGCTCACCTCACGGTAGAAGGTCAAGGTCAAACAATAGAGGAGCCCCGGATGTACGCTTAACGCATGCAATTGTGCATGTCAATCCCCAACAACGTTATGATGACGTGGAATTTGACGTCACGGCGAAAGGGACCAAATATGAATCGTCTGCTACTGTTGAACGGAACAGCAACATTGCTATAATTAGCCAATCAAAAGGAAGTAAATCTGAGACCATATTTGACAGAGCTGAAACAAAGATAGGAAACGATTTGTCTGAATTGAAACACGATTGCAGTCAAGATAAAATATCATTAGATGAGACAGTGTCTGTGTCAGTACACCCGTTCAGTGAACTATCGGAAGATAATATGGACAGCAGACTATCTAAGGAGAAGACAACCTTAAAAGTGAACAGAAAATCCATAACGGACGAAGAAGCGTGTTCTGTGACAATCTCTTCTATTTCGTGTGATAATAAAGAAGAGAGAGTAAATGCAGAATTTTCTTTAGATGAAGGTGGAGATGGAATTACGACTGAAAGGTATTCTAGTATTTCTACATTTGACATATTTTACATGAGAGTCCTTAGATTAAAACATGAAGGTTTTACCGTTTTAATTGTCAAATAAGCTTTAATTTCTGTATAATCCTGCATCCAATGATAAACTAGCACGATTGGCTGCTGATTATGACCATTGACACCCAAAATCAATATGGTTCTTTCTTTTTAATGGTGATTCTTTGAGAAAGGTTTGATGATCTTATGGTCTATAAATGTTATAATTTATATTTGATTTTTGCTATACATGCTAGTGGTTGTGGCCTTGAACTTTAAACATTGAAATGACCAGAAAATTCAAGGTTCTTCTAGTTATGTTGATCTCATTTGTCACGGCTTATGGTCATTGGTTAAGGATTTTCCACATGAACAATTCAAGACAGACGAAAATCAAGACAATTATAGGAATTTTAAAAATGCTACATGATGCCAATCTAAGCCTACATGTCTCAATATTTAAGAAATAAAAAATGACAAGCCGGGCTCTATTGTCTCATAATGCCCGAGCGTCCTCAGCCAATCACATTTATTACCGAGCCGCGCCAGGGGCGAGGTGAAAAATATGATTGGCTGAGGACGCGAGGGAATTATGAGACAATAGAGCCCGGCTTGTCATTTTTTTTTTTATTTCTATTCTAATGATGACCAAACTTAGATCTTTCGATTCTTGGTAAAAACCAGTTCCTGTCGTTTTATCTGCTTTCAGAAAATGTGTAGGCGTGGCTTATCGCTACAGGGCCTATATTGGAAAATAGAGCCCAGCTCGCGTCTGTTGTCTTAATTGGGAAAAAGAATCAAGTCATATTAGAATATGTAATAAAATGACGTACATATCTAATTTTCAATATAAAATTATTTTCTGTTGTATTCATTGTCGTAGATGCAAAGATATTGACCATAACGAGGTTTTCCTTCCTAATGACGTCACAATGGAAAAGGACCAATCTTTACACCGTAAGTTTACAGAACGTTTTTTTTTCTTGAAATAAGTCCTTTTTTCATGTTTTTCGTGATTATCTTTTTGTTTAATTACTTACATTGTAATTAAAGTTCTTTTTTCTTGATATGCGACCGTAAGATGATGTCCTTTCGAAACGTCCCAAGCTTTGATAATTCTGTCCTTACCATGGCTTCCCTAGATAAGATATTATGTAATAATTCTCTTTTAGGATACTTTCGAGTATTTGCATTCTGTTTCTTTGCAATTGATGGTTTGATGTTTATCTTTTTAATAGCACGTGTGTCAAACGACAGACTGTCACCGTCTCTAGCTGTTACCGCCAAACATGTGGATGACATACGCAAAAGGCTATCATCTCTAGAGGTAGGTTACCGTCAGAGTACAACAAGCGTGGACGGCTTATCGTCCACACTTCTTATATTTCGACTATAATTGAAATATGTTGTTATTATTGTTATAGTATAGAAAAATAAGCAGAAAGTACAAATGTACCCTCTTTCTACATGCAGTGATTTGGCTTATTAAGGTCATTCTCCGGTAATCGGGAAAAAGGATGAGCTTCTCCTAAATTTTGCACAAAAGTGACATTTCAAATATAAAATAGTCTGGCAGTAAGTAAAGAATATGAGCCCTTGGATTTTTTTCACAAAAAAAGACAGCTTGATGAAAATGGAAAGATTCACCACTGTATCACTAGTGTATTACTTCATTTTAATAGGTGAGAGAAAAATAGACTCTGACCGGGGTTCGAACTTAGAACTATTATCTCCCATGAATTGGTACAAGACTCTCTTATCGATTTACCTGAACTATCGAGAAATAACCCTTCATTTAAAAACTCTTCAGTGTGGAGGCAAAGTATACCGCAAGCCTTTAAAGGCGGTACCAAATAAAATTTTAACGAGGCGAATCCAGGCCGGGATTAAAATTTATACAAAAAGCAGGAAAATTCAGACTTTTTGGAAAAAGATATATTGATAGGGATTTCCTGACTCCACTGACCACTCTCCCTCTTTATGCCCTGTTTACACGACGGGTTTAATGCGCATTAAATTTTAGCTGCGTTCACACGAGGAATCTAATGCGCATTAGTTTAATTCGCATTAGATTTAATGCGCATTAGATTTTGCCGTGTGAACGCAAAGCGAATCTAATTCGCATTAAATCTGGCGCATGCGTATATGATTTACTAGAATTCTACAATACATTTTCATCATAACTGGGCACTTTTAATCACCCTTGGACCTCGAAACATAGAATAAGAGGTAAAAATACTTTATTTCATTCACTGACAATGAACCCTCTAAGTAACTGTACTGCGTCTCTTAACTTACGTAGAGTAACATTATATTATGACGTCATTTTATCTGACAATGACGTCATGCAATGCATGCATAAGCCCAACTTACGAAGAGGTAAATTATTATGAGCAAAACAACATACAGGCATGCATTCGATCCTTTTACTATCTAAAGCATACGGCTCTCAATGTAAATGTACCAAATTCTAATGCGCATTAGAATGTGTCGTGTGAACGCAATGCGATTCTAATTCGCATTAGAATTAAGCGCATCAAATCTAATGCGAATTAGATTTAATGCGCACTCGTGTAAACATATTTTATTTCCATAAAGATGAAATGGGAATTGGGCAGAAGTTATACAAACATTATTTAAGCCCTTTCCCTCTTTCTAAATCCGCCCTTTGCACTCTTATCGTACAAAACGGAAAATATATTCTAATCATCATGATCATCCAAATTATCACGCCTCAGACAAAAATGTTGGAATCTGATTGGTCAGATCATGGTCACATGACGCCGTGAAAAAAAGCCGTATCAGGCTTGTAAATCCGTATCGGGCGAGTAGTTTATTATGACGTCAACGAGACGTCGTATCATGCCGACGTAGCAAAACAAGATGGCGGCGACCAAGAGATTTGGGCAGACTTCATCAACAGAAATTGACGAAAATAAGACTTAAAGATAATTCGTAGGTAGATTCCTTATAAACAATTTTAAAAAATAAAAATAACAATTGTTTTCAATGATTGATACGCTTAAAGGGAAAGCATTTGAGTGAATTGTATGATACAGATATTCCCACACATACAGTTAGAGGTCTTCGACGTGATAAATTCGTTACACGGTTAGTTAGTGACCTGATACGGAAAAATACATGGTGTGAAAAGAAAACCCGTATCGGGCTCGGCTTTCGCCTCGCCCGATACGGGTTTTCTTTTCACACCATGTATTTTTCCGTATCAGGTCACTAACTAACCGTGTAACTAATATTACAATCATTCTTACTTCTAAATGTTTTCCTATCGTAAAACACAGTCTGTGACATGTTTATTGAATCTTTTAGAGACATACGAAATCAAGATATTTATGCTTTGTATCCTGAAGAAAGAGTTTCCCCATATAATTTCCATGACGAAATTGAGTATGTACCCGTCTTGAAGTCCCATCATTACAATGCTGAATAAGCTGCTGGAACCATTAATGGACTTAACAAATATCCATATCAGATTATCTAATAGGTCTCGAACGTTAGCTAAGAAACAATATATATAAGCAAACTAAATTTCTTTTGATTAAATTCTAGTAGTATGTATAGTATGTATTGGACCCCTGTCATCGGCAAACATTTTCTCCCGCGGTCCAACAAGTCATATGTGGCCATTATCTCTGTAAATAATTGTGTAAGATTGCGCGATCAAGTTAAAAACTAATGCAACAATTGTTTATTTTTGACATCGGTGCACCGTTTTTGTGATATTTTTTGTTTGTATTTGGAGTTATCTCTCTTGATATGCGTGATAATTTTTGTTTTTATTTGGAGTTATCTCTCTTGATATGCAGAGCTGCACGTCTCTAATGCACCGAGGTATGACATATTGATATCCGGGAGTGATCTTAAGTTGAATGCAAACCATTTTAAATTACTGAAATCTACGCAAAGAAGTCTTTTGTGAAATATTATTAATTTCCTTACAATGTAGTATTCCGCCGTAGATATGATGTACATTTTGTACAATAATGTTCAAAAAGTTACAGTATAACCTTTCCTTTTCAGATGGACAACAAGAGTCACCTGTTCATTGAAAATGAGTGTGAAATTCGTAAAAAGGACACCAAGGAATCTAAAACGAAAGTCATGAATAACAACAATAATATCAAGAATATCAATTATGAACAAAAGCCGAAAAACAGTAAAAGAATAACACCGATTTCGGCTTTCCGTCCGCATTTTATACCTGATTGTAAGTGCACTTCCTGTTTGGAGTCGCCGGAAATGAGAAATGGAAGTTCCGGGGTGAAGAGAGAAGAGCATCGAATGGAGAAGAGAAAATTTTCTGTAAGGTATGATGATGGTTGAAAAAGAAACAAGAAGGTGAATGATTCAGGTATAAATCTTCAGATAAATCTTACAGTAGAAACTCATTTTACACAAAAGGCGATTGAAATTAACTTTGATAATACTTAACTATTTATAGGTACCTTGATAATATACTTTGGATATCAGTGCTAAAGCATCTACATTGTTTCTTTCAATTTTATGAATCCCTAAAGCCCCTGTCACACCTACACGTTTTCTCGAGACGTTCTTACTACGTCCTTGAAGTCCTTGAAATTTTTCATGAACGTAGTGAGAACGTGGCATTTTTCACCCGGAAGGGCTCTCCGAAACAATAATTAACGACTCCACTACGTGCACAACACGACCTTTAGCGTCCGTAACACGTTAGTGGCGCGTCCTTCCCGTCTTTAGTACGTTTAGTCAAGTTCGCACTACGATCGTCCTCAAGTTCACACTACGACGAAGGCGTCTGTGTTACGATAGTACGGCGTGCTTACTACGTTCTCGAAGTCCTTACTGCGTTCATGCTACGATCATGACACGTTCAAAGGATAAATTGTTTGTATGAGGTCTATTTTTATTTTTTCGACCTCTAAAACCAAGAACGTGGTAAGGACGGGAGAGACGTGACGATCTCCATATGATTATATGTAAAAGTTTTAGCCGTCCGTAATACGACCCTTCTACGTTCGCGTCACGTTTCTAATACGTCCATGAAGTTCTCAATACGTTCGCAAGTAGTCCTTACCACGTTCTGTCATCACCGCGTCCTCACTACGACTGTTTTGAACAGTTCAAAACGGTCGCGATGGCTCGGCGTACGGGCACGTTCGTCGGCGTCCTTACTACGACCTCAATACGTATCAGCGAGTTCTTACAACGTTCCCCGCGTCCTTACTACGTTCACGCCACGTTTCGTACAATTTTGGCGGTCGTAGTGCGAACGCCATGCTAGAACGTGAAGGTGTGACAGGGGCTTAAGATATAGAAAGCATTTTCGTTTACGTGATCGGAAAATTTTGAAATTATTACTTTTTATGGAGCTTTTTGGTAGCAAACCTCTCATACATGTATAGAAATCAACAAGGACATTTCTCTGAAACTGTTGGAACTCTCTATGAGGCCCTAGATCCATGTAGATTTGACCCAGCCACGTCTCTGGAACTGTTGTTTGCAAACAAATCTAGATTTTGATTAGTCTTGCTGGGAATCGTTTTTAATCTTTGTCGCCTTTCAGTTTTCTAGGAAAATTATCAGTGACTTTTGTCTGTTTCCAGCCATAAGCTCCAGATTCAACTAGATGACCACATTGTGGCCAGAGGAGACAAGGCGGGATATGTCCGTTATATAGGTCACCTTGACCATTCTTCTCAGTCACATATGGTGTATGTCGGACTTGAGCTTGATAATCAAAGTAAGTTAGAATATAAGCTGTTTTTGATAAGACTTTTCACGTGGAGTAGTTGATATCTATTTATCTTGATATTCAAAGTGATGATATTATGGATCATAAATTCTCAAATTGTAACAATAGCAAATCGAAAAAATGACTTCATGAAAAATGAGAGAAGTACAATGAGAAAAGTTTAATACAAAGACTGTATATACTGACATATGATGCTTAAGCCCCTGTCACACTTTTTCGTATCAGCTACGTAAGAGGAGTATTTTTGCCAAAATTCTTTCCGCAAGAGAAACGAAAAGGTCTTCCACGTATTTCGTCCTTCTCAAAAGTCCAAGGCGTAAGTGCGACGTTTATACGGCGTAAGAGGCGTATCTATCACGTATGAGCTGCGTACCAATGCGTCCTACCAACGCGTACGTACGGCGTTCGGCACGTACGTGTGACGTTCAATGCGTTTCTACTGCGTAAGTACGACGTTGTTGCTACGTAGTCTTCTTATTGGCGACGTTTCTGCTGCATTGCTGTGGCGTTCACATTCGTATGAAAAAATTCTTTGGTTGCCAAATATTATTTCTCTCGATTTACCACTTAAAATAATATGAACACAAAAAGGGTAAACGGTACTGTCAAAGTGCCCTTTGAAATTAGTGCATACTTTATTTAGACTCAGTTCGCCATATGAAATAAAGCTGCTTGGTTGATCTAGTGGAAGTTTGTAATCATACGGTATAATTAATCTTGATTCATTCTTAATATGTTCAAAACTTTATTTTCCCCCTAGATTTTTATCATGTGTTCATAAAAACATAGTAAATACACCTTTTACGCCGAGGTGGAACGAGCGATACTCATTTAGCGTAGCAGATACTCATACAACGCAACACCAACGTAGCTCTTACGTAGCAGGAACGAAAAGAACGTAGTTCGTACGCCATGCATACGCAGGAGTACACCGGAGAAACAAAAAATAAGAAATTGAAACGTGTATCATACGTAGTAGATAAGAAAAGAACGCCACGGGTACGAATTAGCAACGCCTTGTACGTAGCACGTACGCCATAAGGATATCGCTTGCGTTTGTGATTCGTTCGTACTGCGTAGTAAGAGTATAGGCGACGTTCCTGCTACGTTGCTACTGCGCTTCTTTCGTTTGCACTGCGTTCGTGCTACGTACATGTACACACGGCGTATGGAAGCTGCTACGTATGTGCTACGTAATTTTAGGTGCGAACTTAAAAAAATGTGGCACTCTTTCGTATCAAGAGATCATGCTACGTTTCAAAGAGTACTCGCTACGTAAGCTGGCGTTGCTACTGCGTTGCTGCTGCGTTCCTTTCTTACTGCCACGTATCCTGATACGCCGTAGATACGTGGGCCGATACGTAAAAGTGTGATAGGGGTTTTAGTCCTCGTTGACTACATCTTTATCGTTTAACTTCTTATTTTAGGAATTAGTTTAACAGTATGTTTCAGTTAATTGTATTATTTGTTGTGGAATTTTTTTAATAATATTTCGTCATTATAATTATTATGTTTGCCAGGCTTTGGGATCAATGGAATTTCATTTTTTATTATGGTGTACATCGAATTTATTCAGGGTTGCACTGCTTAAAATCGTTTTTGGGTAATTTTCTTGGTATCATCTCTGTCAATGAGCGAAGTCTTCCTTTCTTTTAGATAATGAAGAATGCATAAAGAGGAATTTAGATAAGCTTTTTTAAGGTTCATTTTTGATCTTACTTACTTAGATTCATAACTTAAATCATATACGTAACATGATTCATGTTATCGTTGAATATCCTTAAGCTTAAACTATACTAAAAACTTCACCTACAAAACATTCTGTACTCATATTTGACTCTTAAGATTGTTCATTACATTAAGTTGATATCGCTGTGTTATTGTCTCCGTCTATTTGTCATGTATTCTTTTCTCGTGAGGAAGGTCTATTATATATATTTTTCAAGAATATGTAAGCCTTTTGATTGTTAATTTTGGAAACTGATTTCGGGTTTTGTGCTTGGCTTTCGTTCACTGATACACTCAAGCCATGTCATCCACAGGTGTTTCTCAGAAGACAGATACGAAATTAGCTCTCATTACTTGAAACGCAGTTGACGAAAAGTCATAATCAATTGGCATACGAATATTAAACGTCTTCAAATTCAATAGTATTATTTATGAACAGATAAATTTGCAGCATGGACCAGAAATGCACGTTTCGGGTACTTAACCCTCGTCAGTGATCCTCAATCTAAACAATGCTATATTGCCAAAGAGTGTGAAAATAATATCCAAAAATGTACCGAAAGACGTAGTAGGATGGGTGGGATATGATGCTACAGGACTCACGAAATTTTGAGAACAGAAACTTTCGAATGCGGTGAAGAGACGATAAACGGAAGTTGATCGAACTTGGCAAAATGTGACCTCCGTGACTCCTGTTAACCAAAGTAAAGTAAAACAAAACAATGAAGATGATTGAGATCGATTTCCCGGGGAAACACATGATCTCCTGCATGCTACTACACAACCACTCACTATCATATGTTACACTGATTGTATTTTTCTTCTTAAAGCTGGAACCCATGATGGATGTGTGCATGGTAAAAGGTATTTTAGCTGCAATGATAATCACGGGATATTTGTCCCTCTCCAAGAAGTCATGTGTAAAGTTACAAGAAAGGTAGGAGTTACAATTTCATTTCGGGCAATTTTCTTTTGCGTTTCGTTTGCCTCATGGAGATGTGATATTCAGGGTGTGTGACTAAACTCTTGAAAAAGCATTTTACATTAGCTTGATACAATTGTCTCCGTTGGTATGCACGATTTTTCTTTTCACTTTTTATATTTTCAAGAATTTCTAAGCCTATTAAATTGCGAATTTTTGAATCTGATTTCGGGATTAGTGTTTTATTTTGATTCACTGATTGAATCACCAAAAACAATTCCAGATCTTGAAATGTTTCAATTCAGTCATTTGCTGATACAGGATACATTGCTTGAAGTATGAATACTATTTTCAGGTATTAAAGCCACCGTCCACCAAAGAAGAGAATGGTAATTCAGTCAAGAAAAAACGACATTCACCAGATAAGTCGACAAAAAGGACCTGACACTTCCCCATCATTCTACAGTTCAAACTACGCTCTTTTATGGGTTAATATATTAATTGTATATTATTCATATGATCAGCCTCTTGTCCAGATTTTGATGAATAGTTCAATGTCTTTGAGATAGTCATAATTTATAGATTCTAACGTAGTATTTTTTTTTTTACCTTAAGATAGGAAGTATAAAGGAGATTTTGTACATCTGCTGTATAATTAAATGATTTCTGCTTAAATTATTTCGAATAGATGATGTTAAATAATGTCCTCGAAGAATGTAAAGATGAAAATGAAATGGAATATTAACATATTGCTTATGATAGGAGCTTTAGATTTGGATGATAGTCCTTTGATTACTTTCGGTTTATTGCTCACATAGATTATGATATTGTATCCGTCCAAAGAGCTATATCGTTTATGCTTTAAATTTTGGAAGAAAGGGCATAAAGATTATAAATGAAAGAGACATATGAAATGACAGAACTTTCAATTTGAATAGCTTTCATGAAAAATTGACCCTTTAAAGCAAAACATCGAAATAAACAATAACAAGAGACCTATTCTCCAAATTGCTCACCCGAGATCACAAGGAATCAGTACACGTGATGTATGACATTCGAATCGTTAGCCTAATACACTTATCAATAAGTGCTTCAAGCTTAATTATCTACAGATATATCACTTAGCATGCAAATTGTCTTCCCATCTCACTTCAGAAATTGGAAAATCCCTATTTTGTCAGTTTTAACTTTTAAGTTTTTTTTACAAGTTCAATTCATAGATTTAGTTTTATCATAACTTTAAATTTATGTTCAATATTCCTTGTGCAAGCAGCTGTAAATCATAGCCAGAAATCCATTTAAGCAGGGACGTTTTGAATCTTTATTCTGCTGTAACATACATGACATATAATATCAATTCTACGTCAACGTCGCCGATGTTGTAGAAAAATTAATATTGAAACGTCCATTACTTTCAAAATCGAATACTTGGTCTGGTAAACATATAGTGACACTAATGATCATAAAACTTCTATGATAAGTTACAAGAAATCAAGATCTATCAACTGTATCAAAAATATTTCAAAAAAAAAAAATCAGATGTCTGAAGTGAGCTGCGCGGAGTAGTGAATTTTTAAAGATGTCCAAAGGAAAAGCCATTGTACTCCAGTCCTTCGTTCTTATTCTAATAGAAATATGTTTACGAATTATACTGATATCCACCTTGAGCATTAGTGTTTCAATAAATACAGCGGTTCTGTTGGAAAAATTAAAGCTGATACTGTACCTATTTAACCCTAAAGTGTACAGTAGTTGTCATTTTTTCATTGCAACTTTTGGTGAGCAATTTGTCTTGAGATAACTTACTTTTGGAACCACAAACGAGCACAATTAATAGTCATTCAGTCCATGGTTTATAAAGTGTAATTGACAGTCTATTTTACGAATTTAATTAGAGAAGGGTGAGAAACGAATGAAGGTGAATTAGAGGTTTTGAAAGACAATTTCTTTATGCATGTTTTAAGTTTTGGAATATATTGTTGTTCAATTTATGTGTGGTCAAGGAGAATGTTTAACTCAATTACCCTTAATGGTTTGATGATTTTAAGTATCTACCATACTTTTACTTGATTTATCGAAATGTTGTGCACGCCACTTACCCTTTTAGTAGAAATTAACTTATTTATTTCCACCAAAGACAAAACATTACATTATTAGCATCGAACAATCTGAATTCATCGTGAGTATCAGATTGAGCGATTTTATCGCGAAACAGGATGTCTTTATTTTCGCGAGTCTCAATTTTATTGATCTGAATAGAAAAAAATAGTATGAAAAAAAAGATATTGCATTGTATACCAATCTTCATATATACCATGTCATTTCTCCTATCATTCATGATTAGTTTACTTACATTCACTTGAGAATTGTAAATATAAAAAAAAAATCAGTCATGCCCTTTATGAAAATTCTTGAAAGTGCAATTTTAGGAGAACTTATTTTTGCTTTCTATCGTCACTCGCGAAAGTAGAGAAAATGAGCACCCCGTGAAAAAAATCTACTTAATATACGGTACATGTGCTGATACATACAGTGCTGATCTGATCATCGTTACATACATGTCAAATATGGATAATAACCATATCCTAGTGCACAGTATAAAATCGATGTTCACCCATGCAATATGAGGACAAAACTGAGATGTAATAAATCCGTGATTTGAAGGTACACGTAAGAAGCGCTAGTCTAAATGTCAAGAGAGAGTTCAGATGAAAGGCCAATTTGAAATTCTGGTCTCAAAATGGATTTACATATATATCAAAATATTTAATTCCTGAGTGTCGGTCTTGATTTAAGTCTGACATTCCATTCAGAACTGGATTTTTTTGCATGTGTGCAAGACTTAATGAAAGAAGGAAAAATAGACTTTGAAAAAAAATTATCAGGACTTTTTGTCGTAACAATAAGATTTAAATATCATGAAAAGATAGCATTTATATAATTAATATCAAGCAGTTCAGTTTTTCTTCTGTTTTTAACGAAAAACGCCCCATATATTTATGATTTTGAAACATATAGATATTAAAGAAATAGAAAAGTGAGACTGATGATTACATCGTCTGAGAATGATAGGACAAAGATAAAGACTTCTGTCTCATTTCATACTACATCACTTTGTAACCACGACTTATAGAATATCCTTGATTCTTCAGGACTACACAGTGCTGAGGTATCATAACTAAGTCACAAACCCTTTCCTAAACACAAACCGCTTCCTTTGTTAGTCTGTCTTATAGACTTGACTTGTAGATGACAGGATTTGTGCTGAGGAAAGAACTTGTGAGTAAGCTATGATACCTCACCCCTGTGGTTAGGATGTGGACAAGCACGAACAAAGGGAGGGTTAGGTTTACACAATTGCAGAAGGAGGCGAATTTGACACAGAATTTTTGGTGATTTTGAAATTCCCCTTCAACACTTTACGATGTCAGTGCTCGGACGTCTGCTTATATTGAATATACTCTAGCGCACCATCTTTGTTACCACGACTTATAGAATGTCTTTGATTCTTCAAGTTTACAAGCTATGAAATCAAAATGGCTTTCGGTTTCTTGTAAAACAAATGGAAAAAAGAAAGAAGTGTTAAATTACTAATAGTTGAGACATAGAAAGAAAACGACGGTCTCTCAAGAGGCCAGATAAAACTACATAAGCATGTGATTATTGTATTTTACTTGTTTCCTCTGCAATCTGTAACATATGAAAGATGAATCCGTTTTATTGATTTATTTTCATTTGTGTAGAAAGAGATCTAGAGTAAATGAATAAGATGAGCTAGAATTTTACTGTTACTTTATTGAGATTTTACAGGCTAGCAATATTGCAGTAATGAAATGAAGATACCTTGCTGTTTGACTCATAAATATTGAAAACGTCTCCAGCAAGACTACCCCTACAGTATCCACAGCGGAACACACCCACATGATGCAACAAACTTCAGACAAAACAACTTCAAAAACAACAACATACAAAGAGACACACGACAACACCCACACATAATGGTCTGACAAACAAAGTAAACACGCCAAAGAAAGGAGTAAATCTACAACAATACTCGGCTGCAGCATCCACAGTAAAACCCCTAAACACCCTATGCAAAAACACACAGAAGCCACGCACAGAAAGAGACGCAAGGGGAACAAGGAACACAAACTCACACCATAGAAACATGAAACATAAACCAACGAGACAAAAGGATGACAAATATGGATAATGAATATATCCCTGTATACAGAACAAAATCGATAATTGAGAAATCGAAGGCATACAAAATCAAGATAAAACAGGAACCAAAGCAAACAAATAAAAACGGTATCCGGTTCGACTTAAGACGGCCATCTGCCACGCAAGTAGCAGACGTTGTGGTTATCTGGATGGAACACGGAATATCGAGCACGATTGACAATATTAGTGGATGGAGTTGAATTTCACTTTCTATCGGACTCTGTAAAGATAATCTTTCATATCGACAATTTTGTCCGTCGTGTTTATATGGTCGGATGTTGTCGTATCCATCTGCTTCTCCTTTTCTCGTCCAACGAGAGTATGCCCCGCTGTTTTCAATGTTTGGGTTCTCTTCATCTTTGTTTTGGATTTTTCAAGGTTTTGTATGTTACACGTCCTAAAATTCAAGGCATCATTTAAGAACAAATAAATTTGCAGCATGCACCAGACATGCACGTTTCAGGTACTTAACCCTCGTCAGTTATTCTAAATCTTAACCCTGAAATATGGCCAAAGGCTGTGAAATGTTAAACGTCTTCAAATTCAATAGCATCATTTATAAACGGATAAATTTGCAACATGGACAAGACATGCACGTTTCGGGTCAACCCTCGTCAGTGATCCTCAATCTAAACAATGAAATATGGCCAAAGAGGGTGAAGATTAATAATGTCAAAAAATGTACCGAAAGATGAAGCAGGATGGGTGGGATATGATGCAACAGAACCCACGTTTAAAAATTTCAAGAATTTTAGTACCAGAAAATTTTTAATGCGTTGAAGAGACAGACGATCAACCGAAGTTGATCGAACTTGGCTACATGTGCCCTCGGGGACTCCTGGTCCAAGTTACATTGTACCAAGTTACATTGTATATCCAAAAATACAGAATGAGCTTTGAGAGACGCTTATGATTCTGGGCTGACAATATTGAAAATAAGAATAAAGGTATACCAAAGTAGGAGTACCAACCGCAATTCAGAAATCAAAGATCCGGGGGATATGGAAAAATTGTATAAGTTTCCTTTAACAACGTAATTGCGAACCCACGAATGGAGGCAGAACCAGGTGCCCGGGAGGAGTGAGTGTCCTCTAGCTGCATGCAACACCCGCTACTAAATAGAAACGTGTCAAATTCCGTAATGTCCAGTTAGGTAAAAGACGTTCAATTGGAAAGGTTGTACTCAAGAATGACCCTTATCCTTCTTGAAAGGCAAATGTCGGAATGTTCAATAAGTTCTTTGTAGCGATCGTAGAACTTCCTCGCCTTAAGAAACATCTTAAGTCGTTCCTGTAAATGATCTTGAGCTAGCAGCTTACTGTTGAGGCAAAATCGACTTATATATACGGAATATATGAACGGAAAGGAGCTGTTAAAATAAGGCGTAAAATCAGCCCTGAAAAGTGGAATTTTGAAAATGGACATTTCAAAAGAAGGGAGGAGAAACATTCATCGTAAAATTTATACCTATACGGTATCCTATCAGAATCTGAAGTAATTATTGATCTGATTTATATAAGTTTGCTTATATTTGGGTCAAAACTTGTATTTTGCCTATAGAAATCAATAGAAAACGTAAACGCTTTATTGAACATTGTTCCCCCCCGGATATACAGAATGCCACTTCTACTGGAGGTGTATATCCATGATACAAATTTTCTGGAAAAGTGGGGTTCTGTATCTCTGGGGGTTTTGAGTTCCGGAATTCATTATTTGCCAATAAAAGTAGATATAACGTTCTAGATATAACGTTCGTATCTATTTCTGATATGCAATGTAGACATATTTGATGTCTTTTAGTAAACATTTTTCCATTTTATGTACATTATTAACAAATTTACACGTTTTTTTCGTCGATTTATATTTTCCTATCCGAGTACCCCTTCTTCTTTACCTTAATTTTGGAATCTTAGGAGTACTTCACCAAAATGTAAAACATATAGAAAGTCTTCAAATACATCATATTTCAAGTATGATTAATTTTTTTCAACATATGAATCGTCATGCGGAAGAAATACGGCACGAGATTCAGGGCTAAATATGGTCCTTATCTTGACAGCTCCTTGGTCATGTTGCTTTAATCTCAGAACCTACACATCAACGTTTATTTGGGAATCTTCAAAAAACATTATAATCCGATTATATTAAAATGGTATAAAGAGGATCCCTGCTAACAAATATTCCCCATTAAATGCCACATATTGAAGTTTATTTAGATCGAATATGTCTAGAAATGTTAAAAATGTGTGTAACTGGTGACGCTGAAGAAAAGTGTCATACGAACAGTTGCGAAACTTGAACGCCACAGACAACGTCATCATTGAATTGAAGTCAGACAAAACATCCAAATTCACAAGCTGAAAATCAAAAGACAAAGCATAACAAAACAACACTAAAACAATAAGCAAAATTGAAGATGGAGGTCAGGTTCTTTCAGATCAGAAACTTTTGATTGTTAAGCGACATGAAAAATTATAAGCGGTCCAGAAACAATCAAACGAGCGTAGTCTGGCAGTGCAGAATTACGGTATATTACTTATAAGCATAAGAAGCTCTAGGATTGAATGGAGTCTTTAGTACAAAACGTATCATTGTGTCGGAACTTTTGATAAAATCGGATTATATCTTTCGTGATATGAGATCAGCACTTGCATCAACATTGCCTTGAACATTAACTGATTCAAAATATTACTGAGTAGTATGCAATAAACAACCATTTACAATAGGACGGACGTATAAAACCGTATACATGTACAACGCATGACCTCTGTCTATTCAACGCATTTGAAATTTTCTGTTACAAAATTTCTTGAAATTTTTAATACGTAGATCCTGTAGCATCATATCCCACCCTTTCTGCCACGTCTTTTGGTACATTTTAGACATAATAATTTTCATACTTTTTGGCCATATCAAATTGTTTAGACTGAGGATCACTGACAAGGGTTTAGTACCCGAAACGTGCATGTCTGGTCTATGCTGTAAATTTATCAGGTTTTAAATGATGCTATTGAATTTAAAGACGTTTAACCCTAAGATCCAGAATAGCGTTTGTTCACTGACTGACTGCGAAGACGGGACTCCTTGACGGGTCTGTCAATTAATGAATGAAAGACAAATCCAAATCGAAACCAGACTCCAAATCAAAGGACTGAAAGTCCTGCGAGTTGGCAAAAAGTAACATTGAGAAGAACATACAGAAGACAAGTATAAAACTGGCACAAATCAAACTCCAAATCTATGCCTCAAATGCTTGAATGAGTGATTCTCACAATTCAAGAGTTGTATCAAATCTAAAAAAAAAAAATCAAAGCACTGAAGGTACTGAGTGCGAATAGCCAGAAAATGTATCACTTATTATGTATGACAAAATATTGTGTTTTCAAAGTTATATTTGTTCCTGAACACCTTCGTAGACCAGTTTATGGACGTATAAAGACAGAACTAAAATGCAAATGCATAATGTTGTCGTAATGAACTGAAAGATGATGTCTGACAGTAAACATGAAAATTAAATAACATCACATTAAATCTAACCCCCCCCCCCCTAAAGAATAAAACAATCCAATATGACTATCGATTGATAATTCCATATACAAGGAAAGAAGACGAATCTTATTTTCTAATTTGATCCCCACTCTCTCTTTAACCTTTCATGTTCAATGTTAGGTGTGTGCTAAGAATTTGAAGGAAAATTCACTTCTTTTTTAGCATATAAAAATATGATACATCCTAAATGGGAATGTTTTGATCTTTTATTTTTCATAATTGTTAATATCATACATGTATTTCATGATGGAAGTTTCTAATTTTTCCGTCGTATACAGATTTTATTTTGTGAAACGGGGCAAAATAAGCCTACTTGAAGTTAGTTTTACGTTTCAATGATTCAACTTAATATCTTTATCGATAGCACCGTTTCATTTATATATTGTCCACTAAAACAGATAATCACCTGGTAATGGAAAGGGGTTTCCAACAAACAGCCTGTGTTCATCTCAGTACATACAGATGCAATTTTTCATTAGGTCATGCATGTACATAACACGACAGCTCGATTCATATAGATATAATTCATCGATTCAGACAGTGATCAGACTTTATACCAATCAAGACGCTGACGCAGTCCCAAGGTGCATGTAAACAGAGTAACATCGTTTATACATACTCAGTAGACGGGGCTCCCATGAGTGAAGAAATCAGGCAATCGCTATGTGCTATTCGCACAAAAAAAGAAGTTTGGAAATATATAAATATATAAAATGATAGAACTTCTTAACCAAATAACTGAGGTCAGAGTTCAAGGTCAATATGATCATGTCAAATTTGTTGCAATTGTTATGGGTGTATGTATGAAGTATAAAATCCTATCACTTTTACTTTAGGAGATATTTGCTTTTGAAACTTCTTGACCAACTTAAAACCAACACCTTAGGTTTATTAAGTATCAAACTGAAAAACCTTTTTTCCTAGTGGGTAAATAGCTTATCAGAGCTAATGTTGATTGTTATAAATTATGTCTGACTTTGAATAAATATTATTGATTGATTGATTTACTTGTCTTAAGTCTTCTACACATCCACAAATTTTAATATCTAAGGTCTGTTTTATCCTAAAGACAATACTTTTACCTATCTACCTAAAAATGGGATGCTCCTTATACAGAGGAGGGAAGTACAAAGAAAAAGATGCGCCATATTTTAATGCACTGACATCAACAAATGATCGATATTCCTATAGCATCGTTCCTTGTAGCATTTTTTTGCATTCTCATAATGCATTTAACCCATTATTTACAACTTGAACTGAAACGTCTGTCGTCTAATATGTTCTTTTGTCAAATCGTAGTGGTCCTATTTCTTACTGCGCCAGTAACATTGTGTGTTGTTTGGTCCGTGCAGGGTTATCAAGTGCAAAGTTGAAAGCGATAGCAATGAGAGTTGGCTTTGTCAACTCAAAAATCACAATTTTCTATTATGAAATCCGTTTGTACACTTCTTATCCCTCCTGTTTCAATAATGTGATGTTATTCTTCTTGTTATCTCTGTCTGTTTTCTCCTTTTCTAGTATTATATGTGTGTGTACCGCTGTGATCACTGTAGCGTTGTCTTGTTGGAGATATACTCATTATCCCGAAAAAAAAGTTACCTAAATTTCAATAAGTGCAATTCTCAACATCAAATATAGTTGATGCATTTCCAAAAGGACTGCATGAATATGTATTAGTCAACCTTATTCGTGTTCATACGTGATAATCAATATTCAAAAAATGATCAAAGAGCAAGACATATTTAGTATTAAACTTTTTAACAACTTGCACAACAGAAAGATTCCAACCCCGAAACAGTATTTCACATTTTATCCCCAAATAAAAAATGGATTAATCATTCAGTCTTTGTTGTTGAATTACTTGAAGTGACCGCTCAGTTCCACACAAGTTAAGCACATGAAAAAATGTTTCCAACTTTGCATTATGCGATGTCACTGGGGATTTCAACAGGGAGAGACAATCTCCCTTAAGGCATGGGTGCGCCGAAGCAGCACGCGATATGGATTTACAAGATGGATTACAGAGGTTGCCATCCGAACACTCTTTCAATATTTTGTGAGTAACATTATCTTTTCTTAAGGTTTCAAACAGTTTAATAAAATTACATCCCTTTGCAATGCCGGTTGCTTCCAGTTGACAGAGAGGTATTGATTTGAAACTGGCACATGTTGAAGCTGTCCAACTTGATTTAGGATAGTATTCTATGGTTGATGCACAAATTTCATTGGTTGATAAATGCCCCCAGCTGATTGGATGCTTCGAATCTTTGGCGCCATATACACAGGTTATTCTTAGAATGTCACCTGGAAGGACTTGGACCGGATTCGTATGCCTTAAATAAAAATGAAAGTTACATGTAAGTCAGTACATTACGTGTATGAAAGAATTGGTAACTCTGTCTTTTCGCT
This sequence comes from Pinctada imbricata, assembly GCA_033119305.1. Taxonomy (NCBI): domain Eukaryota; kingdom Metazoa; phylum Mollusca; class Bivalvia; order Pterioida; family Pteriidae; genus Pinctada; species Pinctada imbricata. The sequence goes on along the minus strand of VSWD01000014.1, from coordinate 9,948,300 downwards.
TTTACAGACTTACGTTGCATTTGTAACAGTATCTGACGACAAAGAAAGCCGATTTAAAGTATAAACAGACAAATTCCACAAGAAATGAGAAATAAGATTTTTCATGCATTAGTTACTCGCTGATAGGATCAAATGTTTCGGTTACGAAAGAAAGGTATTCTAAACATAAAACTAGTGCACAACATTTGGAAATTTTTGCCTAGAATGCTTGTCTCATTCTTCAGGAATTTGACAATTCGGAGCTATTATGTCACACTGCATTTATGGATTGCTAGATAAATGGCAAGTTTCAGTAAAATTTGACTTGAATATATATAAGTACTTTAAAACCAAATATTTTAGACATTTCATGTAGTGCATTTTTTTCTACATGTCGTGTATTTTGTGCATTTTGTTTGTAAACATTTGTTTTTAAAGTACAAAATTAATGTGGTTAAAAGGAGACACATAAATCGCATAAAAAGAATCATGTTAAGAGCAAGACAAAACAGATGATATTGTATTTCATGAAATCATACTTGTACATATTTGTCTTGCTTTATTTATCTTCTTTTCTTTATTTACCACTATGTATATAGAATGCATTGTAATATCATACTTTCTTCAGACTTACCAGTAAGTTTTCGGATTGTGCATATTGTAATATCTTTCGTCTGTAAGTAGGTTCACTACCTTACCGTCTCTCAATACCTCCACTCGTTCCTGTTTTCCTATAAAAGATATGAAATTTAATGATAATTATATAAAAGATATGAAATTTAATGATAATTATTACATATGTGTCTCGAACGTTCATTGAGGTTTCTGTGGTACAAAGTCTCCTCACAAGGAATATACATGTTGGAAAAAATAGTATATCACTTATACCTCAATACTCTTTGGTCACAACGGCTGAAATCATTATTGAGGAAGTTCTTTGGTCGCTACGGGGATATTATAAAAGCACATCAGATCCCCCTCTTCAGAATGATCAGTGACATTCTGGATTGCGATTGAATTGCTGTCATCATCACCAAATAAATGAGTTAAAGAAGATCCTGACGATAATCTCAACAGCACTCACAATAGAGCACAAAATTAAACATCGACGGACCCTTAGCAAGCTAGAGGTGGAACCAGGTGCCCGGGAGGAGTAAGCATCCCCGTTGGCTAGCCGCACCCGCCGTCGATGTTAATGAAGCATGGAAATGAAAATATATATAATTCATGCACTGTCTGACGTTATGTCTGTATAGAAAGTGCTATGGCGACAATTTCAGGGAAGTATATTCAAAACACTTACTGTCAAACTCCTCGCGGGGAACTTTTTTACGAGCTCCACCGGCAAAAGGCAAAAGTGTGACACAAATGAGTTAAAGAAGATCCTGACGATAATCTCAACAGCACTCACAATAGAGCACAAAATTAAACATCGACGGACCCCTAGCAAACAAGACATTTACTTGATATGTACATCAATGTACATCGAGACAATCACCGAATTTGACAAGTTTCCATGGAACTGTTGCTTGGGTGTTGTATGCAAACATGAGATGCTGACTTTCCCCGGGCACCTGGTCTCACTTTGGAATGTTATTCATTCCGAGGATCTCAACTGTTCCTGATTTTGCCTTACCTTCTCGACTTTGAAATTGAATTACTGGTATGTACTTCTTTTATGTTAATTTCAATCACTTATAAGGTATGGGGGCAAAAGCAAAAAGCTTACCATACTGATGCATGTGGTTGAAAGCTCTGGTTATGTAGATGGGTGATGTAATCTGTACAAGAGAACACTGACTTGGATAGGTTGTTGACACGGCATATATAGGCCTCTGAGCTGGAATTGTGAAATGTGTCAGGGAAAGTAACTTGGTTCCGGCATCATACCGACGGAGGTTGTTTGTAAAATACAAAGTCAGACCGGATCCGTCAATCATATTCTCCATATGGTTCTGATTGTCCCATCTGACCTGGAGTCAAAATTATTAATTGAGTCATGTTTATTTCTATGGATTCCAAAACGGAGGAAGGGATCTCCAACAAGGCTCGTTTGCAAAACATCGACACACCCATATGTCAAAACACAAACTAGAAAAGCACGAAATGAGACACAAAAGAGACAACAAACACCCAAAACAACATCCAAACACAGAAGACCAGACATAAAGTAACGAGACCTATTGACGGTCATCTGCCACAAAAACAAACTAGAAAAGCACGAAATGAGACACAAAAGAGACAAGAAACACCCAATACAACCACCAAACACAAAAGACCACACATAAAGTAACGAGACCTATTGACGGTCATCTGCAACGTTTACAGAAAATGATGTGGTTATCTAGATTACGTGCACACGACCCTCTCTTTTTCCGGTTATCCAAAGATTTCGAAAAATTGTTGCGTACAACAACCTCCATATCATTTTTTACGAACTAGCAAGATAAGGAGGATACCCCGTTGCCGTCAACAAACTCGAACATGGTACGATAATAAGGCACGGTCCATTTGATATTCTGGGGGGAAGGGGGGCTTGGGTTTTTTTCGAAAAAAAAATAATTTTGCTCTGAATTTTGATGAAAAAAATAATTTGCTTATGTTGTGACAGAAAAAAATAATCTTGCTCTAACAAGTAATCTGAATTTGAAGAATAACCATAAAATTCCCTTAAAATTCCGGAAAAATTTTCGACTCGCTTCGCTCGCCGCAGTTTTTTTTTTATTTTCTATAAAAAAATTTTGGCTCGCTTCGCTCGCCATACTTTTCTTCTGTAATGCCAAGTTCATATTTGAAAATATCAAAAGAATGCATGTGACTGAAACAATTAAAATCCTTAAATACATTATCAATATAATTTATTACTATTAATAGATACATGTGCATGTATCACCATAGTGTCTAATTTTATATACAAGCTTGGAAGGAGAATTTAGATAAGTATTTCAGTAGTTTTTATTTCTACATGTAAAAACTTGCATCAGGCCCTCTTACATCTTACATGACCTTATATACATTTCGTTTACTAAAAATTATATATCGCATATTGTAAAAAACTTTCATCTCTCTCAGTTTAGAAGTGAATACAATTTAGATGAAAATAATGTTTGGAGTAATTTAAGTAAAAATAAAGAATAACACAAACATTCTTAATATTCACATCAATTGTTATAAAAAAAATTTCCTTGCTCCAACTTTGCAAGAAAAAAATAATCTTGCTCCGACAAACCCCCCCCCCCCCCCCAAGAATATCAAATAGACCGTGCCTAAGAGAGCAACAAACGGACACAACGAGTAGAATAACATCACACCATTCAAACACAATAATTATGTATATGATAAAGCGTGTTAGACTATATAATATTGGATGTGTCAAAATTGCATTATATGGAAAATAAGAACATCTTAAAGAAGACGACAGCACAATGTGCACAGCGGAGCACACATGTAAAAATAGTATTTATTTTAATAACACCACAGACATTTAGACACAACACAGACAAGGAATTTTCATATATATCATGCAACACGTAAATATATATAATGTCGGTCGACCCGTGGTACTAATGAGGTTCGAACAAGCAAACTTTCGGTCACTGGCCAGACACCTAAACCACTAGACCATTGCGAAAAACCCACAACCAACAACCGGAAACAAGGGGAACAAGTACACAAAAACTATCATCAATCAAGGTAGAACAAGATTGAAACACAATTGACAACATACAATATACAAAGAGAAAGAGAAAGGAGGACTATGAACAACAATGCATGTCTTGGCAACGATCAAACATGAAAACAGAACTCAACATAAATGGCGCCTGCATAGACAAAGAAAAAAGATGATAAGGATACATATTCACAAAACGACGACTTTGCAGTAATAACAGCAGGAGACTACGAGAACAATAAGGCAAAAAAAATTCTGAGTTTACTGTCAACCGACCGACCCTTTTTGTTTGCCCCGACCCTTACGGTTTTTATTGACCCTAACACTGAAAGGATTGAAATCTGGAAAAATGAAGTTTTGTCTTAAAAATTGATTTTATTAACTGGTTCCTGCTAAGTTTAGAGTAAAACTTGATAGGGATCATTTAGTTTGGGGTCTGAAAGACTTGTAACATTTGATATAATTGCTGCATTGATTACAAAATGACTCCTGGTTAAAAAACAAAACAAAAAAAACTTACATTCCGACTCTCTCTTCAAGATATGACAGTAAACTCAGCTATTTTGTTTGCCTTATAACATCACATCATTGCAACATGAAAGAAAACATGACGGAAGGAAAACAGCGACAGGTATTGCATGCAAGCAGGAGATGCTTACTCTTCATGAGCGACTGGTCTCACTCCCATACTGGGAGTTTCCTTATTTTCAGATGGTGGAGGTTTTTCTTTGTCTGCTTTGGTTCTTGTTTTATCCTGATTTTGTATGCCTTCGGTTTAAGATTTTCTGAATTATCGATTTTGTACTGTATATTGGGATATGGTCATTGTCCATATTTGTCATGGTATATTCTAATTTGCATCATTGTTACGCTAAAAATCCGATACAAATTAAAGCATAAAAATTTGAAATACTGTCTTGAATAAAAGGAACAATGACAAATATGGATAATGACCATATCCCCGTATGTAGCACAAAATCGATAATTCAGAAAATCAGAAACCAAAGGCATACAAAACCAGGACAAAACAGGAACCAAAGCAAACAAACAAAATCCTCCACCATATGAAAAGAAGCGAACTCACAATATGGGAGTGATACCAGGTGCCCAGGAAGAGCAATATCTTGAATATGTACCAAAAGTGTCGCCTTGGAAGAGTAGCACACAGTAGCTGTTAGTTACTAGTTACTGAACAAGAAGACGAACCTGTAGAACAACCTTACGACATCCAGTTCTTCCTATTTTGAATCCTGTGTTTCTATGGAAACATATTCCTGGAATTCGTTTGGAATAGCCGCCGAGGAAATTTCGGCAATCACCACGTGGCTTGTAACCGCATTCATATGGATGTTTAGAGGCTGCAGTATTGGAGTGAGCGTCTAAAAAAATGAATAAATAAGTAAGACATTCTTAAAAGTGGTGGGAATCATAAATGAAGAAATATTATTAACATGGGTTTTTTTTCGAAATTTCCCGAGTTGACATGACGGCCCGGCATTGCTTTTACTCTTTTTTATGGGGACATGGTTTTGGCGCTCCAGTGGGGATTTTGCTGTATTTGCCCGGAATTGAGAATTTTAAGGAAACAGTATACGATATTGACATTGACTGTTATAAAGGTAATATCCTATTGCACCGATCGCGAAATACTTTTGTACTAACTCATATTCTATTTCACATGAAGCTTTTGTTTTCATGTTTTCAATAATTTCTTATCATAAAATACTTGTTAATTTTCATGATTATAAATGGGAATATCTGGTTAAAAATTGGAACAAACATATGATTTGCCATCGAGATCACGGCCAAATCTAAGTCATAAAACGAGCAGAAAGAATCCTCTGGGGAGCGTATAGCTAGAGATTCACGCATGCCATGCATGCAAAATGTAATAGATATTCTATGAAAAGACGAAAATATATATAGGACATGAAACTCCTGATGATAAGTTTTTTGTCAATAAATTCAATACTTTGGAGAAAATTAAGGCACATGTCCTCGACATCGAATAGGTACATTGTATTCAAATCAACATAGAGGCGTATGGTTAGTGGAACTCACGGGTCGAGGCTGTACGTGTCCTGCAACAGACACTTTACCCACATTGTTCCAGTTGACCAAGCTGTGAAATGGGTCATTGCATTTCTAGAAAGTTAACCTGCGGTAGACCAGTGTCATATCCATGGGGAGGATTAACACCCTCTTAATGAAACCAGGTATAAGGCTTATAAGCCTTAAGGTCGGGAAGGATGTAACTAATTTAACTAACTTCTTTAATGTTTATTATTTAAATAAACATTTAAGTTATTGAATGAAGTAAAAACGTTAAAATGTTTTAAAAGTTTGAGCGTAAACTTACTCACCGCATGCGTAGAGAAAAACCCCGCCAAGAACATTACGGTTGTCTATGATTGGTAGACCGGCTGTCACGTGATAATCCCTGTCATAGGGGAGGTCATACTCCATACAAACATAACTGTGGTCTACAACTGGTACACTTAATTTCGGAAATTGAATCTTAATTTTCTGGACTCCTAAAACATAAAAAGAAATATGTTGAAGAACTTTTGCTATTAAGAAATATTTCATATAAAGATTGAATAATGCATATAACTTCTATTCGTCTAAAGAATCATCTTACTACATGTAAGTAAGGCGGTAACCATGCTTTTACTTTGGGGTAGGAGTTGTTTTGTTTTGTTATGTTTTTGTGGGGTTTTTATTGTTGTTAATGATGATGATGATTTTTGTGGGGTTTTTGTTGTATTTGTGGTTCTTTAATTTGATTTGTGTTTTTTGTGTTTTGGCAAGTTTCATTGAATTAATATGATTAAATCAACTGATAATTGCCTTAAGATATAAAATGTGTAACCAAATACACATTCATGTTACAGTAATTATTATCATTTCAATTGTTTATGTTTTGATGCCATTCACTGTATATAATGTAGCTTTACGTTACTGCAGTATACATATACTGTGACTTACCTTTTTCTTCTATTCCATGTTGGCATTTGTGTTTAAAGCTAGGACACTGTAGCCAGTCATTTTTGCCGACACATTTTGGACTTTCTAGAGGGTCGCATATTCCTAATTTAAAAAGAATTTGAGAAAATTGTTCAAAAAATTACATTGACATATAAAATACTTCAACTTGTGCATGTTGTGTAATAATATAGAAATGGAAATGAATTAATTTAAAAGAGAAAAAAAAATAACAAATTAACCTTCGCGTCATGTATTTAATAATGATTTTTTTAACGTGAAATCTAAGGAATAAAGATGACTTGCCAACAACTAACCCGGATGTGACGTAGCAAGCTGTAAAGGGGCATTACTGTTCACCGACCACTGACACCAGGGGTCGCCAAGCTCTAGACCATTATGGCGTCCGTCTCCATCAGAATCTTTCATACACAGGTCTTTGGTCCAAGTCTGAGAAAACAGCAAGAAATAAAATACTCTTAGGTACCGTATTCTTAAAGTTTTGTCACATGCTGAAGATGGCAAATGAGATCACGGGAGAGCCCCTGGATCGAAAAATTCTTTTTTTTTATTTATTTATTTTTTTATTTTTTTTATTTTTACCGTACACTTTTTTCAGATTTAAGAGGACAAATACATCAAGCACGGGCGGATACAGGGTTTTCACATAGGCCGAGCCTTGTTAGGGATTCGAGGAGGGGGGACGAAACCCCACTTAAATGTAATTACATGTATATATATATATATATATATAGACAGCACAAAAGAGGTGAAAACAACCACGTTCACTATTCAGACAATGTCGGATCAGCCCAACAAAGGGCGAATGCACGTCGCTTGGAAAAAAAAGATATAAAAGCACAAAAAAGGTACAAGCGACCACGACACTAAACGTGTTTAAACCCAGCGGAAGGGACAGTACATCCCTTGAACCCGCGCGTTGTCAGTTTAGTCAGTATCTCTCTTCAGGACGGACGTGTTTTTAATTGGGGGATTTTTCGTTTCATTTTACTTAGTCAATCGAGTCCCTTACGTTTATATAGAGTGGGGGGAGGCGGTATTTTGTTTGATTTTACTCACTTGATAATATGTTACTTAATCAATCAGGGAGCATCTTTTCAGCTTTTTTTATTTTGAACCTATAGAAGTCTTGGACGTGTTTCTATCGATCAGTCCGTCCAGACTTTTTGGCAGCGGGTGTTGCATGCAAACAGGAGACGCTGACTCTACCTAGGCACCTGGTCTCGCCCCTCGCGGGGTCTGCTTTGGTTCATGAATTGAGAATATTACCTACCTGGCTACTAGTTATAGCCTTTCGAGCTTCAGTATAGTACAGGTTCTGACTAGCATGAGAGTGTGTGTATGTTTTTTTTTATGTACTTGTGTCCGAACGGAATGAGGGACGTACTGTCCCTTGTTCCGTCTGGATACAAGTACATATTCGTGTATCCAGAGGGTTCAGGGGATGTACTGTCCCTTCCGCTGGGTTTAAACACGTTTAGTGTCGTGGTCGCTTGTACCTTTTTTGTGCTTTTATATATATATATATATGTATATCTTTAAAAAGAGTTTTATTTCAATATCGAAATGACGCAAACAGTAACAACAAGAAATGGCCTATAGTAAATTTAAGATACAATTCATTTTGTAAACTGCAGAAAAAGCACGAATCTACAGGGGGAGGGGAGCCTCTGGGTCTAAAAATGGTCTAGGATACCACCCTCCCCAGTCGGAAAAATCTTATATATAGATCCGCCAATATGATAACAAACAATAAAGTAACTAATGGAGAAATTAATGAGTGCAAGGACAAAGGTCGATCTCTATATATATATCATCTTTACGATTGTACAGACATAATAATTTATTTATATAAATATATGACTACATGGAAAATGATTCCGAAGTGTCGCTATGCTTCGCAGGTGACACAAAAATGAAGCTTGGAAAAATTTATTATCAAAATAATTCTTTGACATGTGTTATGAAATGCCTATATTTTGCACTGTTCCAAATTGAAAAGTAAAAACGTAATTAGATGGAAAAAAAATATTGAGCGTGATCTGTATATTTTTGTTGTTGGGTTACCTTATTCATGGGCGGATGTAGAAATTTCAGGGGGCCAGCTCAACCGGTAACGACAATAGTAACTGTTAAGGTTTTTCTTTTGGGGGGGAATTCCAGGAGGTGAGCTGTCTTGTCACCCCAACGCCTCCCCTCTTCCCTCCCACCCTTTCATCCATTTTTTTTTTTTTTTTCGCATTTGATTCTCTTTAAAGTTTGCTTTTGAACCTGCGTCAATACGGTCAGTATTTTAATCATTTGTGACAGTCTGTTACATGTACAATAATTATTTCAATATGCAGACTGATCCAGTATCAAAAACAGATAGAAAACTGACAGTTGATTTTTTTCAAAATAGCAACTTTTCATACACAGTCATGGGAGAAAGACAAAGAGGAGGAGGGGGTGGTGGAACTCATGTCATCTCGTTTTTGCTATCTGAGAGGAAGGTGTTTTTCTCAAGGATTGACTAAGTATGGCTTAATTGTATACATACATGTACGCCTATATCTAATTTGATCATTAATTAACTTTTCATTTTAAAGGAAACTAAAATTAATGTGTCTAGATACATGATCGAAGGTATTGATGCGAAATTAATTTCCGTTAGATACTATTATCTTGATCATTGAATATATATGATTTATGATATGTGTATATTTCAATTTGAAAATGAAATTTGATGGATTGAGCCGACAAATAATTAGGGATGAAATTGACAGTATGAATAGCTAGCTCATCATTTAGATTTAGATACATGAATAACATAGGCGGATCTAGATTTTTTTTCCATGGGGCGGGGGTCCCACTCATCGGAAGGAGAGGGGGGTTCCAGTCAATGATTTTGAAGAAAAAATATACGCAAAAACCGGAAAAATCAAATCAAAGGGAGGTCCTAAACCCACTAGTCCTCTCTATATCCGTTCAGGGCGTTATTTACATGAATCATGCTTTCTTTTTCAAATGAAATTAATGTTTATTCATTTTTTTATGAATCAGGGGATTTTTTTTTTTTAGATTTAATTTCAACGTCCAATAAAAATAAAGTAGGAAACTTTAGATTAGAAAAGCGCTAGTACGTCACAGCTGAATCTAATACATGAACATGGTCACGCGCTGGGATGTTTACATTTCGCATTTCCGCATTTTATGGTAATAAAACCAAGATTTATTTGATTTACTACATGTTCAAATGCATATTATATTAAAAAAAAACTTTAATATGCTCTCCACAAAATACAAAAAAAAAAACAACAACATCGAATTAATAAATTAATAGTTTAAAATGCATCAAATAGTTCCGTTTGTTGTAAACAAAGCAGAAAGTGCGTGTACCACGTACATGTCCAAAGTACCCATCAGTACAAATTTTGGACCATGCATGTAACATGGTCGTCCAGTCCGTCAGGGAAATCCAACCTATAGTTTAAAAATGTACGTAAAACAGGGAAAATTAACAATATTGACAATAACATGGGGGTCTAGATCCCTTACAAGACACATTCACTACCACCACCAATCTCTATAAGGCACGGTCCATTTGATATTCTGGGGGGGGGGGGGGGGGGGGGGCTTGGGTTTTTCTTTTTTTAAATAATTTTGCTCTCAATTTTCATGAAAAAAAATTAATTTGCTTATGTTGTGACAGAAAAAAATAATCTTGCTCTTACAAATAATCTGAATTTGAAGAATTACTATAAAATTTCGCTAAAATTCTTGAAAATTTTCCGGCTCGCTTCGCTCGCCGCAGTTTTCAATTTGTATCAAAAAATTTTGGCTCGCTTCGCTCGCAATAGTTTTCTATCAAAACATTATTTACTAAAGGCAAAGCTCATATATTTGAAGATAATAAAAGTGATACATCATGTATGTGAATGAAAAAGAGCTTCCTTGAAAGCTTTTAAAATATATTATCTATGTATTGCTATTAATACATGTTTCATGTATCCCATAGAGTCTTATTTTATGTTCTTGTAAGCTTGGAAGGAGAACTTCAGTTATTCGCAAATTTACAATTCTACATTTAAAAATTTGTCTAGGACTGAACTTCCCCTCATACCCTCTTATGCATGTTCAATATACGTGTATCTTATATAAAGTACTGAGAATTGTATTGTAAAAATCTTTTATCTCTCAGCTGTTTACATGTAAAAGTAAATTGAATACTTGCATGAAAATAAACTAATATATTAATATTTAGAGTTTTGAGTAAAAATATAAATAATTTCTATTGATAAAACAGAAACATTCTTAATACTTTGTTTAAAAAAATTTCCTTGCTCTAACTTTGCAAGAAAAAAATAATTTTGCCCAAGTCCGGGGCGAAAAAAATAATCTTGCTCCGACAAAAAACCCAAGCCCCCCGCCACCCCCCCCCCCCCCCCCAGAATATCAAATCGACCGTGCCTAAGTATAATTCCATTACTTGTTTCCAAATCCTGTTAATATACATCTTGTAATTAGTTTATGTGATTTGTATGATCTGGAATACATACAGTTTAAACTAACCTCTATACCCACTCAAGTAAAGGGAAATAATGGGAGAAGAATACGTCTTAGTTGGAAAACTTGTTGATGTTATAATAAATGAAATATCCTATACGGGTCCTTCCCACTGATGTGTTTGCCATTCGAAGACCCCGGGTACCTGACTACCCTCTTTGTATTTTATCTTGTAAAACACAAGTGCTCGACGCCAACGACCCCGATAAGGCCATAATTAAAAAATTGTTTGTTTCCCCTCGCCCCGACCGGGTCAGGAAAAACGCCGCCGAGTCAGATTTTTTTATAGCCAAAAAGTCCGATTTTTTTTTTCAGAAATCGAATCACGGCTATGTCCATTTTCAGTTTCAACGTTACAATATTGTATCCAAATAGAATTGTAAATCATCTCAATAGCTTTCTCATTCTTGCATTATTATAAGAAATCTTGCTGTAAACCCCCGTCCCCCCATTCCCGTTGGCTTTGAACCGTCAGTTTACGTATTATTGGTACATCGATAATTATGTCTCTCTATCATGCCTATTGTAAATATCCTCCCAGAGTTTTTGAGAACACTGAGCATGTTCAGTTGTAAGTCATGATAGACGAGCGCTCGGTCTACGGATGTAAAATTTCAAACAAGCATGTGCTTATTTCGAATTCTGCTAGTGCGACAGATATTGTGGGCTCCCATCTTTACATGTATACGCATGTGCCCAATCTAGTTCCTCAACTTATGAAATCTCGTTTCACGGACAGGCGTTTGAACGCTATGAAGACCCATCGCTTATTTGGAAGGATCCGCTGAGTGGGCCAAAATTCAGACAATATCTAAATGCATAAAATCGAGTGAATAAGAAAACTACTACCTGATCAAAGTACTCGGTTATTATGATTGACCTACATTTCGCAAGCGGTTGTCGGCGGTCCGTGCTAACTTTTTGCATCGTGAATGTAATTATCAATAGACTCAATATTACAATGAATTTTTGATCTGTTCTTAAAATTATTTTTCACTTACACTGTTTACATACAATAAACAGTCCGAGAAAGAAAGGTATACAAACTTATTTCATCTTTATCATGCACTGGAAAACGCCGGTCATTTATAGTCCGTGACTCGTGGTTGCGTGTGGTCAATATCTATACAAATTCAATATTTACAAGTCGTAAAAAAGTCGAGATGTAATCGTTCTATAGTGCATCTTATTCTCGCAGATTTGACGTTGCCGTAAAATGACCCGTTACGCCGCGCTGAAACACTTGATGCACCTGTTGCGGAAATATTTATCGAGTATCTTGGGACAATTTTGTTTATATAGAATAGGTTTTACAGGACAACGTAATTAATAAACATTTCATACTTAACCAGCGATAGAAATTGAGACACAACGGATATTTTGAGCTCGCCGGGACGAAAGTCCGAAGAGCTAATGCCATACCCTTGGCGTCGTCCGTAGAAAAAGCTTTAACCTGGGCTATATCTCTACAACCATAAGGGGTAGGGCTTTCATATTTCACATGTAGATACCTTGTGACGAGACCGTTCATTTGAAACCATGATCTTTGACTTAGTGACGTTGGACTTTGACCTACTTTTCAAAAACCTTAAAGTGTGCTATATTTCTTCAACCATAAGGGGTAGGGCTTTCATATTTCACAAGTAGATACCTTATGATGATATCTTTCATTTGAGATCATGACCTCTTGACCTTGGACTTTGTTCTACTTTTCAAAAACTTTAACCTGGGCTATATCTCTTGAACTATAAGGGGTAGGGCTTTTATATTTCACATGTAGATTTCTTCTGATGGGACCTTTCATTTGAGACCATGACCTTTGACCCAGTGACGTTGACCTTGGACTTTGACCTTAACCATTAACTATTCAATTACTCATACTTTGGCTGTATCTTTAGCTCTCTAACGGATGAGACTAACATTAGATGCATAGAATCCTTATGACAATACTTTTTTGTATTTTGGAAGTTATTTGATTTTTGACAAAAACCTGCAACGGCGAGCTATGAAATCTTTGATTACCCAATGTTTTACGGAAAGCAGGCGGCGATTTTTCCCGAAGTAAGAGGTGAGAAATCGCCGGCTGCCAGCTCTTAGTCTTTATCATATCAATTAGAAACACAGAGTGTCACTGGGCAGCTGTAAGGAGTCCAGTAATGTGCAATTTGGATTCAAAAGTCTTTAAACATATTTGATACAGGTAGTTGTGGCAGCAAAAAAAAAAAAAAAAAAAAAAAGGTACCCGCCTGCCGGGTCACTTGGAAAAAACAGACCCGGGGGGAGGGGAAACAAACATTTTTTTAATTGTGGCCTAATGAAATCATATAGGACAGGATATAGGAGCTCGAGGATGCCATGTAGCAACCGAGCAGTGGTGGATTCAGGGGGTGCGGAGGGGGCGTCCCCCCCCCCCGGCACTGACCCAAAAGTTTCCAAAAACAGATATAATTTGGCCCATTTTCAGTAAAAATCGGCAAAATTCGCTCCTTGACCCCCCGGCAAAGGGGGCGCTGGATCCGCCACTGCCGAGAGCTAGATAGCGCTCTCCTGGTACATGTAGCATCATCTTTACGTGAAGGTAATCTCGGAGAATAACGATTTAATATACATATAAGAGATAACGAAGGAAACAATTCATCAACCGGACCATGTACAAAACTTGGAAAATTTCATTGATCGATATCAAACATCATCAAATTTAAAAGTCAATGTTCAGATATGAGTTAAAGAAGATCCTAGCTGACGATAATATCAACAGCACTCACAACATGACACAAAATTGAGCATCGACGGACCCAAGGTGTAACGACAAAATTTAATGATTTCATAATTTTTTTCCGCCTCGAACTACACTTTCATCCAATGACATTGCTGAATGAAGGCTCTAATCTGTGCATTTCACTTTGAAGTAATATACATTGTATCAAAATCCAACACATGCAAACATTCATTATCAAAAGAGATTTCGGTTCTGATTTAATTACATCAGGTTAAGTTTAGTAAAATACTAGATCCAGTAAGACCTTTATTCTAATTCTGACAAAAATGAAACCTGCGGACAGTGTAAGATGAACCTGGAAAGTGTATGCGTTTGTTTGTTGTTGTTGTTGTTGGTTTTTTTTTTCAAAACACGAAATACTAAAGAGTTAAAGAAGATCCTGACGAAAATCTCAACAGCACTCACAATAGAGCACCAAATTCAGCATCGACGGACCCCTAGCAAGCTAGAGGTGGGACCAAAGTAATGCGTTGAGCAAGGAAGGAAATAATGAAGGGGACAAACTTAATCAGAACTGCAACCTTAGAAAGAGAATGATGGAAGAATATTAAATGAACAGATAAAATAATTTAATTCCACTTAGAGCAGCGCAAAAAAAAGTTTATAATATTGTATTTACTTTTTGAATAAAATAAGAAAATAATGAAATATCAATTCAAAGTATAAAAGCATGGCGAATTTTAAATTATAAAAATAAAGTTCTGGCATATATGGTTGTACCATTATTGCTTGTAAACAATCATTTTATTTACATTTACTTAAATAGCATTAATTTTGAACAAAAATAAAATTTTAAAAAATGTGTTTGCACAAATATACTTACCGAGCCAGATTCTTCGAAATCCTTTCCAAACGGGTTTTGCATCCCCTGGCCATTAGGGATAACGCTCCCCACGGCAATCCAGATGTCAGAGGTTGGGTTACATGGGTGGGGCACTTTATATCCATTGGGAATCAAATCCCGAATTTTAGCAAATCCAAACGCGTAAGAAACCAAAGTACCAAGTCCAAACGTAGTCAGCAGAATTTTATATAAGGTAGAGTGAAATAATTCCATTTTTGGCCCCAAAAGTAGAACTAGATGTACGATGCGTTCTAATTAAACCAGATGGACCGAAATCGAATCATCGTGCCAGTCAAACGTCTAAACGTTCTATATTAATTATTGATAATTTGAATTTTGACCCTAAGATATGTAAAATAGAACGTCTTTTGAGTTATGCCGTTGAATGTGTTGTGACAGGTGAAGCGTCTCGCTGGTAACTTGCATACAAATTGACGTGGCCCAGGACGTTTATATGTTATGATTAATTACGTAATCACGTTCTATTCGATGAAGTTGTCCTCAAACGTGAGAGCCATTTTTTAACATTTTGACCAATATACATCATAATATGAATTATAAACATTTATTTAATGAAATCGCACCTATAACGTAATATTCATTATATTGTACACCGAACGAGCGCAGATCTAGAAGGGAAGAAGATGTCAGGAATCCCCTCGTCCAACCAACTTGCCAAATATAATGCTTTTTCGAAAATTTCCAACAATTTTCTCCAAACAATAGGCTGCACTCCCTCTTCCCCGGGAAGCTCATTGGAACATCTTTCCATAAAGCTATATATGATAAGTCGAAAAATACATCAGAAACATCAATCCCCTTTTATACCATTATGATAGATTTGATCCTGGTGTCATCAGAAGGACACTCTGTATGGTACTTAAACATTTTACAGCATGCGCGGATCCAGAGGGGGGACCGGGGGTCTTGACGCCCCCCCCCCCTCCCACGGAGATGGGGACCAGCTTTGGCCAATTTCTATTGAAAGGGGTCTAAAGATGCATAAAATGCTTTGAAACTTAATATTTCGGCTCGCTTCGCTTGCCATTTACAAATACAGAATTATTTTTTTGGCAAAATTCCTTAATCATTTTCAATTTTTTATACTTAATAATTTTATATAACTGTCTTGGGTCTTATGAACTCGTATTTTCAACAGTCCCTTACTTCATAGGATGTATCTCCCTCATCTTTTTTCAGGGTTTTGTCATTTTAAGATGCCAGATTATTTGGGAAAATTACTTATCTATTTATTCTCATGAAATATAGACAAAATGTGAATTAATCAAAATTTTCGCGCCTCGCTCCGCTCGCCGATATAAGGAGTAAAATATTCAATGTTATAAATAATCATCTCGATTGAATCAAGACAAAAATTAATATTTCATATCTAAAACGTTTTCAGGCTCGCTTCGCTCACCAATTATTCATAAAAATAATCGTAAAAGGAAAGCTTACAATACCCGCCCTCAAAAAATAAATCCTTAGTACACACGTTGCCCCCTTCCCATGATGTGCACCGAAATATACCTACATTATAGGTAGACTTCCTACAATTTAGGACCCCTCTGACCAAAAAAGCTGGATCCGCGCATGTACAGCTTTGTACAAATACATCCTTAAGAGTTGCTCTCTGACTGACTGTGACGGCGTGATTCCATGACGGACCCGATCCAAACCTCGTAAAAGAAGAGTGTTTTGTGTTGAGTGTTTCTTGTTTCCTTTGTGTGTTTTGCTATGTTTGTATACTCTGTGTTTTCACTTAGTGGTATATTGGTATTTTACTGTAGTTGCTAATACTGAGTCCTATTAAAGATCCCCTCCTTTCTTTTAAGAAAATTCAGAAAAAATGTGGATGCTTTAGCAAAAGAACATGATACAGGGTAGCTAAACCAATTGATGTTTTGTGAAGCACTGATGTCCCCTGGCGGCATAAAAAAGTCAGATGGACAGACAAACAATCAGCAAAGTACTCCTTAGTCTGGTTATGCTTCACAGTCAACACAAATCTCATTTTAATGTTTGCATTTGGTGAATTCCTCCAGTTTACATTCTTACCCATAAGATTCACTATGGACATAACTTTTGACTTTAGTCACTATCATGAAAAATCATGAAGCCGTTTGGTGTAAAAAACAAATCTGTAAATAAAAAGACAAAGCTTACTTTGACCTTGACATTTGGATTAAGACAGTGTCCTTGGTACTTCTTCTGACAAGGTTAAGCATACAACACACCCTGTCACCATGGTAACAACCATTTGACCTTGACTTGATTCAAGTACTAGCCACTGCTTTTGCAGTCTGGACATGCATAATTCTATGTATATTATTCAGATCCCTGAAGGCAGCTGAAAGTTATAGTCCTAACATTCTGATGCATCCCTTATGTAGATAGATGCTTCCAAGGGTTCTGAAAACATTTGTCAAAGGAGGGTATCCTGCGACCTACTTTTGCTTCTGGTGGTGCAACCCTATAACGGATCCAGACAAAAACAACAACACTTATATATAGGGGAGCATTATAGTACTTCAAATCTATTTTAAAAGTTTCATTAATATCTGTTCAGCAGTTTTGGAGACTGAGAGTTTGTAAATGTAAAAAGTTTACGAATGACAGAAGGTTGAATATTAGTAAAATTACACTAGCTCACTTCGAGCCTTCGGCTACAAAGAAATGAAAAACAGTTAAAATCAATCATATTTATTTAATCTCATATATTTTCACCAGTCTATCTATATTATCATTCACCTCACTGTTCTCAGATCCTTTTGAATTTTTAAGTTTTGCAAACAAAGAATTCCGAGCCTCTTTCTCTGCTGAGTTAAGAAATTGCACGGACAAAGTGAACCTATTTGTTTTTGTCAAATTTTCCACAATATCTAATACTACATCACAATCACTGTCCATGAATTCTGAATCCAAAGCTTTCAAAATGTCTCCGAATAAACTTATATCTGTCCGGAAAATCTTAGCTAGAGTGGTTCCCCCTATTGATTTCAGGTAGTTGTACTGTTCTGCAGTCGTCTTGTAGTATCTCCGCCAGTCACGAACAAATTCTTGGTTGTCCTTTGGAATCTTAAAACTCTGAAAAGGAATAATGATGAAAGATTTGTGGTCCCCCTCTTTTAACATGTTTTAAAAAATGATTTTTGTCTTTAAAGAAATGCTTAAGGACCCCTATCCCTTACTTTTTATAATACATCTCATATATAACCACAATACTAATTCTAGAAATAAGTTTACTCTAAGGTCAAGTTAACAAGGTCAAAAAATTTGGTACACAGGGAAAGATCTTGTAACTAGGAAAGCATACACAGCCAATGGTGCATCACATGAAATTGATGGAAAATTTACATAAATTTTACATAAAAGTTATATGAAATTAAATATGTGAAACGAGCACAAACATGAAATCTACCGGTACATGATTTTTCTTACATGAAATTCGTGTGAAGTTTCTGATATGAATTTCCTCTAAACTCTGAATTTCACATGACAGTCACATATAAAAATTCAATGTGAAATTCATGCTAAATTTACATAAATTATTTTTCACATTAATCTTACATGAAATTTTCATGAAATTGACAGAACTTTCATGTGAAGGTCACATGATGCTCTTTTCATATGAATTTCATGTGAGGCACAATTGGCTGTGTATATATGTTAAATATGATTTTTTTTAAAGTAGGTCAAAATTCAAGGTCAAGGTCAGGAGATAAAAAAGAATTGGTATCCATGGAAAGATGTTATCAAAATAAATACACAAGTCATGTGAAATATGCTACAACTTCCCATTCAAAAGTTCTGCCTTAGGCTAATTAAAAAAAAAAGTCAAACTCCAAGATCAAGAGGTAACAATTTTGGTAACAATGGAAAGGTCTTGTCACAAAGAATACACATGTAAGCTCCACTTATGACAGATTTAGTATAGAAACAGGGTGTTTACTTAGGGAGTCTGGCAAATGGGAAAATATTGCACTCAATGTTAGAAAAATTAGTAAATCATACCAATTTAAACATGGAAGAGGGGGAAGTCATTCTTTACCAACCTTAGTCTCAATAGCGTGGATCCAGTTGCTCCTCTGTTAGGGCCGGTCAAGGGGCAAATTTTGCCAAAGGAGCAGGTTCGGTAACATGGAAAATCGGCCCTTATTTTAGAATGTTTTAGATTTCGATTGTATTTCGTATCAAGAAAGTTAAATTTATGTATGGTTGTTTGAAATACCAAATAAATATTTTAATTTACATGCAATACACCGAAAGATATGGCTTCAAAAATCGGTTTTAAGTCGTAAAATGCTGTAAAATCGTAAGAAATGGGCATAATTCTGGTCAAATTTATGAAAATAAGTAAGGCGCCAGCCCTCACCCAAAATAATTTTCATTTAAAAAGTTAAATTTGCAATTTATCTTTCGATCTGCATAAAATTTATGTTGGGTGAGGGTTGGCGCCTTTACTAATTTTAAAGATTTATGCAGAAAATATGGCGATTTTCCTTCATTTTCCGTCATGCAAAGCACATAACGTCATTGTGACGTCATAACTAAGGCACGTGACGTTTTGACAATGAAAAATATTTACTTTCTATTTCAGCAGGTATTTGAGATAAATATAAAAGATGCTGAATCATAATTTTCATAAAATTATTTTTCACAAAAATTTAGGGCCGATTTTGGTAGTTATAAGTGAACATACCCCTTTAAATGAAAATTGTCCAAACCATTGGGTTTTCAGGATTTTTCTAGAGGGAGTTTAACAACCCTCTTCTAATCACCCTAAGTTTGCCACTAGACATCAAAACTAACCTCTTTTTTAACTCCATCAGCTGCTGAGCTATCTGATTTTCCTTTATCATTTGCCACAGAGTTCCACTTGACGTCAAACGTTATGTTCTGAAAATTATCCCCCTTGTCCAGGGGCTTTATATGGGAAGCCATTACAATGTCCCTGTAAGCCATAAAAAAATACAAGTGAACATGTACATGATAATGTAAAGTTCAATTTCATAAATGAAAAATTTTAAAGGAATATAATTGAATAACCTTCAATTTTATCATTTTTGTTTTACATTTCTGTTTTTGAAATAAATAATACAAACAGTTTATTTAGTGAATTGTCATGAATTTTGGAGCAAAGATGTTTTTGCTACCTGGATACATATTAATCATGTTAATGGTGGGCAGTGTACTATTATTACCTGAATTCTTCATAAGATTCCACTTTCTGATGTACAGCTCTAAATTTAGCATCATTTTCTCGCCAGTATTTTTTATCTGCTTCCACTGCACTCTCTAATTCCCGTTCTAATTTCTTGAAATCCAAGCAGTCATCATCATGACTTTTCTTTTTTTCCTTCGACATACTTGTTGCACTGCAAAATTATCATGATTATGAATCGTACAAATTCTGTTAATTGTGAGTGTAATAACATAATTTTGTTATGTTTAATTATGATATACAGCTTATGCCCCTGTCAAAACATCTTCACTTTTTTGGCCAACACATGAGCAACATGCTGCCAAACGTCGGGGTTTGGTCCAAAAACTAATTATGAAGTAATGTTCTCAACACATGCGTCGCAACCTTGTAGCGCATGGGGAGCATTCGCCCAATGACCTCACCGTCTTTCCAACGCATAAAACTAGTTTACAATCTACCTATTAATGTTCTATAACGCGTGCTCAACGACCTCGCAACATTCGTCTAACAACTTAACAACGACCTGCCAATGACCTCCTAACGACCTACGTTTACAGCAAAACTTAATTTTCAGAAAATATTTCCTTCATGCTATGATAAAAATACATTTAACATGAACAGGTCGTTGTCAAGACGTTAAGCACACGCCAAGGACGTTAGGCTGTCCTTAGACTGTCGTTGGACTGCATACATGTACGTTGAGGACGTTAGAAAATTGCAAGAGGGTCTCTGTGTACATGTTAGATATGCGCTCCTCTGTCGTTACGATAACGTCAGTTCTACATCCTAGTCTGATGATCTCATCATCTAACCATGCTTTGCATTAATCTTCGTTTATTACGAACATACACAGATTACTAGCCTATTGATTTTTAGCGCGACGTTAAATGCTTTGTCGCGTCATTTGATTGTGACGTCATAGTATGACAGTACGTTAGGTGCGATGTAGAGATAAAAGATTGAACCAGTTACGGGAATGCGCGAAACGATGCGCACACGTTTTGTCCAGGGCCTCGTTAAATTTGATCCTATCATTTAATTTTCCTAAAAATTATAAATGTTAATTATAAGAAACAATAACAATGTGTAATAGGCCTGAATCCCTTTGACCTCAAGATATACCGTTTCTCGGTACTCTATATATATGAAACTTAAGTTTCTGTTCAAGTAAGGACAAACAAGCTGATCACATTATAACCCCTGGTTCTATGCCTGAGTTTGTTTGGACACCGAACATAGACAAAAAGTGCTAAAGTGCAATGATTTATTCAATAAGCATGGTGAGTGATATTTACATTATGAGTATATACAGTGCCGGATTAAACATGTGTTGACCTTAGTCAAAGAATTACATAACGGAATTTAGTTCTAGGTCTAAATAGATACCAACCTTTCAATAAGGCGGTAAGTAGGAGGGGGAGAGAGGCTTGCAGTTCTAACTGAACTTTAGCCGATCCGGACAGAGACTGAGAATGCTCTGTCTTATATACCTGACTGGACATTCGAACAACCAATCATTGACTACATAAAATTATTCAATCAATACCGAGTTTAGTAATTAAAGAGCCAATAAAAATAAGCTTTATTTATCATGTTTGGTTATCTTATAAATTTAGAACCCGTATATTAGAATTGAAAGTGAACTTAATTTAATTCTGTTACAAATGCAAAGTTTCATAAATTTTTTACCGTTAGTTTTGAAGCTATGAACGTATATAGATACCCATTGAAAGCCCCAAAATGGGTCGTATAAATGTGACATTAAAATGAACACACTTTAGGTAATGAAAAACAGTTACAAATCTGCTGTAGAGGCAGAATATTAACAAGTTCTGTATTTTTCATTTCGATATGATGTGGGCAATCGGATATGTATTATAAGAATTATAAATGATCACAAAGACTTTTAAAAGAGATTGTCGAAAGGAGATAAATTTATGTCTGTTTTCAAAACGTCTTTGAGTTGCTAATTTTTAATTATAAAGTCCATTTATCTGAAACCCTATCATTTATTTTCCGTAAAAACTTGATATTATCTCCTTCATATGTCAAGTGAAACACCTATAGATTCCTATTGAAATTTGAATGTCAGTTTTTAAGTTATAGTGATTTTGACCCCCCCTCCCCCTTATTCCAACGTTACCTAATCCTGACGTTCCTGTGAAAAACGTGCCAATGTCGCCTTTTCTATTGTGACGTCATAATTGATCCAGAGCTTTCCGATGTGTTTATTTCGCATACTGTTCTGGACCCCCTTAAATGCTTCTGTGTAGATTGATTCACACCTTCCCTACTGGTGTCAGAACAGTTTCCGAACAGTAATAGTTTCTGGACAGTCGCCTATTTCAAGTACTTTGAAGGAACTTTAAAATTTTGTGACAATTTTGTAGATTTTTAAATCCAGAATTCAAATCATGAATCATAAAAACAAAATTTTGCATCCAAGTTGCTTTATCACACCACCTCTTTACTCCTTTCTGCCCCATTTATATCACGCACCAGGGAAAGTCACTGAGAACTTTTTTTTCAAAATTTTGTGACAATTTTGTAGATTTTTAAATCCAGAATTCAAATCATGAATCATATAAACAAAATTTTGCATCCAAGTTGCTTTATCACACCACCTCTTCACTCCTTTCTGCCCCGTTTATATCACGCACCAGGGAAAGTCACTGAGAACTTTTTTTTCAAAATTTTGTGACAATTTTGTAGATTTTTAAATTCAGAATTCAAATCATGAATCATATAAACAAAATGGGAAGTTGCTGAGAACCATACTTTTTTAATCTACATGATTTGAAAAGTTTCTGTGCTATTTTCAAGATTATTTTTACACAGTCATTTGTTACTTAAAGAAATGATTGAAGAAAACAATATCCAAAAATCATCCAGTTTGGGCAGATATTGATCGAGCTTTAAATTCAGGTGTCCGGAAACTGTTCTAGTGATTTGCGAAAAATGGCCAAAATATAGGGTCATAAAATCGGTATAGAAACCATATTTCTTGATAGATTTAATATTTTCTTTCAGCATGAATATCGGTGGGAAGGGCATAGCATTATTTGGGAGAAATTTGAATGTTTTCATTAAAGGGCAGAGAAGTTATCCCTGAAAAACCTTCAAAATCGTCCGGAAACTGTTCCGACACCAGTATACTCGTGCGAATCATTCTACACTGGTGCATTTATTGATTTTTCATGTGCCGCGGTTCTGCCTTTCTTGAGTTTGAAATCTACCTCTGCTGTCATTGCCTATTATTTGCTAGTTACAGTGTAACGAAGACGCTATTTTCTTATTTGGTTATTTTCCTGTCTTTGTTGCAGCCGATTCCTGCATATTTTATGTCTGAGATGAATCGATTTTCAGTCAAGTTTACCCCAGGTGTTTAGGCATAAATTCCTCGCGAATCATTGAAATTGATATGCCTATCTTAAACTGGACATTTTATTGACCGACAACTTCTTTCCTTTTCGTATGACATGCTGTTATTATTATACCCGTACAAAGTTTTCTCA
Source organism: Pinctada imbricata (assembly GCA_033119305.1). Taxonomy (NCBI): domain Eukaryota; kingdom Metazoa; phylum Mollusca; class Bivalvia; order Pterioida; family Pteriidae; genus Pinctada; species Pinctada imbricata. The sequence continues at coordinate 9,924,756 of VSWD01000014.1, read as the reverse complement.
CAAAACCTCATAACTTTCACGTGTGAAAGTTGTAAGAATCATGTTAGAAGTGTATGCAAATTAGTTTGTCTCACGTGAGGTTATGTTAGATCAAATGTGAACTTCTTTTTATCCCAATTTCCTCACGTGTGGAATATTTCTCACGTGAGAAATCATGTTAGAAATCAATGTTAAGATTACTGTGCGCACGAAGTCCAAATTTCTCACGTGAGAAATTTGTTAGAAATTTGGACTTTGCCACTATTAATGCGATTCGATAGAAGAGAAGACTAAGTCAAAATTTCTCACGTGAGAAAGATATTAGGATTTTTAACTTTGCCATTTGTATTGAAGATCGTAAGTTAAATGCACTAAGTCCAAATTTCTCACATGAGAAATATGTTAGAAAATTGGTCTTAGACATCTATAGAGAAATTTCAAATTACGAAGACTTAGTCCAAAATCTTAGTTTCAGAGTAAAAACATGCATATATATTAGGTAAATAATTCTCTTCAAGACGGCAAAGAGTTGGAACACTTCCATTATTATACAGATGGCACCAGAAACATTACTCGTAATTTCCATTCGATTTGTGAATCCAGATTATGTTTTTCTACAGAATATATCCTCTCTTTCAACACTTGTTTTTTTTTTTTTTTTTGTCTTCCAATAACCTCTGACATATACATGATATATGCAATTTAAAAGATACCAATTTAATACAAATATTGGATGGCCTCAAAACCCTTACAGAACATAGAGGAATATACATTGAAAAACAGGTGCGGTAGCTAAAAAGCTTTCGATGTGTAATGTCTACAGAAGGGGTTGACCCAGAACCTCAACAGCCCGGGGGCTGGCCTGGCTTGGGGCAGACACTTATTAAGGGGATTATTTGCGAGACCCTAAGTGTTGAGTTACTGGAGTGTACTGAAGACCCCCCCCCCTTCTCGTTTGTGGGGATTAGGGGAATTCCTCTAGAAAAAAATGAAATTAGACGCATCTGTGGCCTCAGAAATATATTTGAGCTGGATTTAGAAGGTATAAAGTGCATCAGCAAAAGACAAACCGTGTCTAAGATGAGGAAAATATCCGATATGACCATGTTGTATCTTTTTTCCCCAAACATGTACATCCACATATATTGGACGTGACTGTCCTGAATCCTTTCCAGTCGACCACTCGCGTTTTGATAGCGATCATTGCGTGTAACTTCGAATGTGAAAACCTCAGAAAATTTTGAAAAAAAAAATATATTCAAATTTATGCTTCTTGGAGTGTCTAATACTGTCTATAGACTACTTTTAAAGTCACTTTGCCATAATCACTCCCTTCTTTTGGCACTGCATGCTGAGGGAGACGTGTTCACTTTTTTATTTATTTGTTTATTTATTTATTTTTTTTTTTTTGTGCGAAAACGATGTTGGCGATGCCTGGATACGCCCCTGGAAACTGCATAAGATGTAAAGTGAATAAAATAAAAAAAAATTCCAAGTTTCCAAGTTAAAACTTTCATTATTAGTGCTTCCGATTATACGAGATGATATCATGAGTGTACTCTTTTGAATCGATTTTAATCAACAAAGAGTCCAGGAAGGCAGTATTGAATCGCGGCCCCCCCCCCCTGCCCCCCCCCCCCAAAAAAAAAAAACTGAATTAATAAAATCGGCCGCTGAATAGTGTAAATAGATATTGTAATCATAATAACAAAAAATAATAAGGAAAAAAATCAAAATGAGGCAGAAAACCGGGAACTCATAGTGATGTAAGCTAATTTCTCATGTTCCGATATCAATATTAGTTTAGACAATTAAACGTTTTATATAACTTTTTTTTTAAAGTACGATGGTCGCCAAAATGGAGTGTGCTTTTAATAGTTAGGAAGCTAGCCGGCACCCCGACTACCAAGGATCCGCCTAGCTATCTGACTTTGAACATGTAACTAAAAATTAAAATTGGGAAAAAATCAAATAATGTTAACAAATATCCAGGAGGGTTCTCACTCCTTGCATGACTCCTCCTCATAAAACCGTACATTACTTTCATTTCAAATAAATTCACCTCAAAGTTACCACCGCCAGACCCCCCCCCCCTCCAAAAAAAACCAACCCCCAAACACGAAAACAAGCAATGGAAACAATCTATTGAAGCTTTCTTTCATGTAAATTTACCTGAACATGCTGAAAAAGTCGTATTTGGCGCAGCGGAAATGTGTAAATACGAGTGCACTCCACTATAAATATAACACGTTTGCTGACCTCGTACAGTAACATCGCGCATTCTTAGTGAAATTTGATGCCGCTCCCAGCGTGAGACCGCACCTCGCTCGTTGCGCGGCAGATTTTATGTAAGCAGGTCAGCTCCACGAATGTGCAGATTTGGATATTTCACTGTGTTTAAAGTTAACAAAAATACTTTGTGAATCTACATCATATCATAATGGATCTCCGATACTGTACATATATTCTTTACTGAACTTTATACAACCAGGATCGAAGCAAATTTGTGATATGGGAATGACAAAACAATTGTCAGCTTTAACATAAATAACGAAGGTAAGAAACATTGTGTTCAATAAATCATTTTAATCTACATTGATCCTTTTGTAAGATTGTTTTGAAAAAAAATATTGTCTCCGATGGACAAAATAAGGAGTCTATGTCTATATAGCGTATTCAAAATTCATCAGTGGCGCCATGGGCATGCGCATTCATAATTTTCCCACGGCATATTGAATGAGTCAATACTTTTGCAGCTCGTGAATGATGCGAGTTAATAATATAAACATAATTGAAAAGGACCAAGCTATTTGATACGGATTAAACAAATTATATCATAAATTCACTACCTGAATCCTCTTAAAGCGTACAGGGTCGGGGGGGGGGGGGCAAGCTTCAAGCATAGATGTAGAAGGTGGGGGGGGGGGGGCAGGACCCTCACTAAGTTTACCATAAATTCTTATTATTCCCCCTTATTTCAAGTTTTTCATGTGTATGTATAATTTTTTTCAAAAATGTAGGCTGAATCTCCCCTTATTATGCAAAAATTCCTCCTAGCTATTAAACATGAATTGATTATTTGAAATGAAAACTTTACAGATGAACTGGAGTAGTGTCCTGTGGATGACGTGAACCAGTATATACCTTTATTGATGCCATACTATATTTAAATCAGAAGCAGAGGGACCCACCTGACTCCTAAACGCTACATATGTATTATAAACCCATGTAAGGTCAGTTGTTTTAAAAAGAAAAGTGAATTTATAAAAAGAATTATGTAGATTAGAAAATGCATGACAATCTATAAAATATTCTTTTAAATTATGCAAACTGAATGTACTATAAATATGTTTAGAACTTTTGAATTAAAAGTCTATTCGTAGACTCAGTATCGAAAAGATGTGACCACCTTATTATTATTACTCATTTATACTTTTTTTCAGACCCTTTCAGATGGCACCTGAAACCAAGAGATATCTTCTACTAGTCCTGCTTACAAGACTCCAGTACTGCTGACACACCACGTCTCGCAGTAAGGTTATATGTGATAGAACTTATCTTCCACTAACAAACAACCTTCAGGCTCAGCAGTCGGCTTTTGGAGAGCAACATACAGCATGTACATGTATAAATTATATAAACAAAAGCAGCTCTAAACTACCAGAAAATTACAAAGACCATGCCAAAAATGTAACAAAGTGAATTAATTCTTACAGAACTCACGGGGATGTGATCAGATCAACATACAAGCAATTACTCTTTCAAAACTGGAGATTTTTAATTACTTCAACGGAAGAAAAGGAGAGTGTCATATTAATGTTGTGTATAGTGCATAGAATAGTGGAATTGTGTAAAATCACCCAAATAGAAGAGAAGGAGTATTAGTGTATAGTGCATGGTGTAAATATGTAAAGAATACTGTAAATATGTAAAAAATAGTGTAAACATGGTAAATGTGCAGATTATAGTGTAAATATGTAAAGAAATCCAAATGAAAGAATGAAAAACTAACTATGGGCATCATCATATTTCTTGAAAATTTATAACAACAAAAACACTGAAAGATGTCAATAATGTTTGAAACTTTCTTTCCTAACATAAAGCATTGAAAGTATGAATTTTTTTTTGTATATAAATGTCATGAAATTTTTGTATATAAATGTCATGAAATTTTTGTATATAAAGTTTTGAAATTTGAAAAATTCTATTGTTGTTGTCCATGCATTGTCAAGTGTTACTGTATTTTGATGTATTGTTAAGAATTTCTCACGTGAGGTTTTGTTAGAATTTTTGTGAAGGTGGGAATTTCTCACAAAACATCACATGAGGTTTTATGAGGACTTGATTAAGGGAAAACAATATGCTGGTACTGTATTTCTCACGTTAGGTTTTGTGAGAAAAATTTCACACGTGAGGTTATGTTAGAGACGTTCACATGTGGTCATATTAGAATTTTACATGAGAGACACCTAATTTGCATGTTAAAAACCTCACGTGAGGATTAGATGAGATTCTCATGTGAGATCTCACACGAGATCTCATGTTAGATTTATGTTAGTTAATTTTGGTACAAAGTTTTCTCACAAAACCTCATAACTTTCACGTGTGAAAGTTGTAAGAATCATGTTAGAAGTGTATGCAAATTAGTTTGTCTCACGTGAGGTTATGTTAGATCAAATGTGAACTTCTTTTTATCCAAATTTCCTCACGTGTGGAATATTTCTCACGTGAGAAATCATGTTAGAAATCAATGTTAAGGTTACTGTGCGCACGAAGTCCAAATTTCTCACGTGAGAAATTTGTTAGAAATTTGGACTTTGCCACTATTAATGCGATTCGATAGAAGAAAAGACTAAGTCAAAATTTCTCACGTGAGAAAGATATTAGGATTTTTAACTTTGCCATTTGTATTGAAGATCGTAAGTTAAATGTACTAAGTCCAAATTTCTCACATGAGAAATATGTTAGAAAATTGGTCTTAGACATCTATAGAGAAATTTCAAATTAAGAAGACTTAGTCCAAAATCTTAGTTTCAGGGTAAAAACATGCCTATATATTAGGTAAATAATTCTCTTCAAGACGGCAAAGAGTTGGAACACTTCCATTATTATACAGATGGCACCAGAAACATTACTCGTAATTTCCATTCGATTTGTGCACCCAGATTATGTTTTTCTACAGAATATATCCTCACTTTCAACACTTTTTTTTGTCTTCCAATAACCTCTGACATATACATGATATATGCAATTTAAAAGATACCAATTTAATACAAATATTGGATGGCCTCAAAACCCTTACAGAACATATAGAGGAATATACATTGAAAAACAGGTGCGGTAGCTAAAGAGCTTTCGATGTGTAATGTCTACAGAAGGGGTTGACCCAGAACCTCGACAGCCCGGGGGCTGGCCCGGCTGGGGGCAGACACTTATTAAGGGGATTATTTGCGAGACCCTAAGTGTTGAGTTACCGGAGTGTACTGAAGACCCCCCCCCCCTCTCGTTTGTGGGGATTAGGGGAATTCCTCTAGAAAAAAATGAAAATTAGACGCATCTGTGGCCTCAGAAATATATTTGAGCTGGATTTAGAAGAGCAAAAGACAAACCGTATCCAAGATGAGGAAAATATCCGATATGTCCATGTTGTATCTTTTTTCCCCAAACATGTACATCCACATATACTGGGCGTGACTGTCCTAAATCCTTTCCAATCGACCACTGGCGTTTTGAAAGCGATCATTGCGTGTAACTTTCAGAATTTTTTGAAAAAAAAATATATTCAAATTTATGCATCTTGGAGTGTCAAATACTGTCTATAGACTACTTTTAAACAGTCACTTTGTTTCAAAAGCCATGCCATAATCACTCCCTTCTTTTGGCACTGCATGCTGAGGGAGACGTGTTCACTTTTTTATTTATTTATTTATTTATTTATCTATTTTTATTTTTGGTGCGAAGACTATGCCTGGATACGTCCTTGGAAACTGCATAAGATGTAAAGTGAACAAAACAAAAAAAATTCCAAATTTCCAAGTTAAAACTTTCATTATTAGTGCTTCCGATTATACGAGATGATATCATGAGTGTACTCTTTTGAATCGATTTTAATCAACAAAGAGTCCAGGAAGGCAGTATTGAACCGCGGGCCCCCCTGTCCCCAACCAAAAAAAAAAAAAAAAAGACAAAAAAACTGAATAAATAAAATCGGGGGCATTCCCGTTTCTGAATAGTGTAAATAGATATTGTAATCATAATAACAAAAAATAATAAGGAAAAAAATCAAAATGAGGCAGAAAACCGGGAACTTATAATGATGTAAGCTAATTTCTCATGTTCCGATATCAATATTAGTTTAGACAATTGAACGTTTTATAGAACTTTTTTTTAAGTACGATGGTCACCAAAATGCAGTGTGCTTTTAATAGTTAGGAAGCTAGCCGGCACCCCGACTACCAAGGATCCGCCTAGCTATGACTTTGAACATGTAACTAAAAATTAAAATTGGGAAAAAAATCAAATAATGTTAACAAAAATCCAGGAGGGTTCTCACTCCTTGACTCCTCAAAAAACCGTACATTACTTTCATTTCAAATAAATTCACCTCAAAGTCACCACCGCCAGAACCCCCCCCCCCCCCCCCTAAAAAAACAACCCACAAACACGAAAACAAGCAATGGAAACAATCTATTGAAGCTTTCTTTTCATGTTTTACCTGAACATACTGAAAAAGTCGTATTTGGCGCAGCGGAAATGTGTAACTACTATAAATATAACACATGTTTGCTGACCTCGTACAGTAACATCGCGCATTCTTAGTGAAATTTGATGCCGCTCCCAGCGTGAGACCGCACCTCGCTTTTACTTGGAACTAGTTTATGTAAGCAGGTCAGCTCCACGAATGTGCAGATTTGGATAATTTCACTGTGTTTAAAGTTAACAAAAATACTTTGTGAATCTACATCATATCATAATGGATCTCCGATACTGTACATATATTCTTTACCGAACTTTATACAACCAAACGAAACAACAGGATGCTGGAAGGGATCGAAGCAAATTTGTGATGGGAATGACAAAACAATTGTCAGCTTTAACATAAATAATGAAGGTAAGAAACATTGTGTTCAATAAATCATTTTAATCTACATCGATCCTTTTGTAAGATTGTTTTGAAAAAAAATATTGTCTCCGATGGACAAAACAAGGAGTCTATGTCTATATAATAGCGTATTCAAAATTCATCAGTGGCGCCATGGGCATGCGCATTCATAATTTTCACACGGCATATTGAATGAGTCAATACTTTTGCAGCTCGTGAATGATGCGAGTTAATAATATAAACATTATTGAAAAGGACCAAGCTATTTGATACGGATTGAATAAATTATATCATAAATCCAATTTCTGAATCCTCTTAAAGCGTACAGGGTCGGGGGGGGGGGGGGGGGAGGGAGGGGGGGGGGACAAGCTTCAAGCATAGATGTAGAAGGTGGGGGGGGGGGGGAGCAGAACCCTCACTAAATTTACCATAAATTCTTATTATTCCCCCTTATTTCAAGTTTTTCATGTATATGTATAATTTCTTTCAAAAATGTAGGCTGAATCTCCCCTTATTATGCAAAAATTCCTCCTAGCTATTAAACATGAATTGATTATTTGAAATGAAAACTTTACAGATGAACTGGAGTAGTGTCCTGTGGATGACGTGAACCAGTATATACCTTTATTGATGCCATTCTATATTTAAATCAGAAGCAGAGGGACCCACCTGACTCCTAAACGCTACATATGTATTGTAAACCCATGTAAGGTCAGTTGTTTTAAAAAGAAAAGTGAATTTTTTAAAAGAATTATGTAGATTAGAAAATGCATGACATTCTATAAAATATTCTTTTAAATTATGCAAACTGAATGTATTATAAATATAATTGAAACTTTTGAATTAAAGGTCTATCCGTAGAGTATCAAAAAGATGTGACCACCTTATTATTATTACACATTTATACTTTTTTTCAGACCCTTTCAGATGGTACCTGAAACCAAGAGATATCTTCTACAAGTCCTGCTTACAAGACTCCAGTACTGCTGACACACCACGTCTCGCAGTGAGGTTATATGTGATAGAACTTATCTTCCACTAACAAACAACCTTCAGGCTCAGCAGTCGGCTTTTGGAGAGCAACATACAGCATGTACATGTATAAATTATATAAACAAAAGCAGCTCTAAACTACCAGAAAATTACAAAGACCATGCCAAAAATGTAACAAAGTGAATTAATTCTTACAGAACTCACAGGGATGTGATCAGATCAACATACCAGCAATTACTCTTTCAAAACTGGAGATTTTTAATTACTTCAACGGAAGAAAAGGAGAGTGTCATATTTGTGTTGTGTATAGTGCATAGAATAGTGGAATTGTGTAAAATCACCCAAATAGAAGAGAAGGAGTATTAGTGTATAGTGCATGGTGTAAATATGTAAAGAATACTGTAAATATGTAAAAAATAGTGTAAACATGGTAAATGTGTAAATTATAGTGTAAATATGTATAGAAATCCAAATGAAGGAATGAAAAACTAACTATGGCCATGGCATCATCATATTTCTTGAAAATTTATAACAACAAAAACACTGAAAGATGTCAACAATGTTTGAAACTTTCTATCCTAACATAAAGCATTGAAAGTATGAATTTTTTTTGTATATAAATGTCATGAAATTTTTGTTTATAAATGTCATGAAATTTTTGTATATAAAGTTTTGAAATTTGAAATTCTATTGTTGTTGTCCATGCACTGTCAAGTGTATTTTGATGTATTTTTAAGAATTTCTCACGTGAGGTTTTGTTAGAATTTTTGTGAAGGTGGGAATTTCTCACAAAACATCACATGAGGTTTTATGAGGACTTGATTAAGGGAAAACAATATGCTGGCACTGTATTTCTCACGTTAGGTTTTGTGAGAAAAATTCCACACGTGAGGTTATGTTAGAGACGTCCACATGTGGTCATGTTAGAATCTAACATGAGAGACACCTAATTTGCATGTTAAAAACCTCACGTGAGGATTAGATGAGATTCTCATGTGAGATCTCACACGAGATCTCATGTTAGATTTATGTTAGTTAATTTTGGTAAGGGATGGCTCAAGGTTTTTATTATTATCATTATTTGGTGCACCTCCTCGCACTAAATAGTTATTTTATTTTATAACGGGGGCCTTTAGAAAAAAACGAGAAACATTCAAATAGAAAAATAAATAGATCTTCATCGATCAAAACTATTTTAATTCATTAATTTTGTAAAAAAAGAACAACAACAAAACAACAACAACAACATGTACTTCCCTGATACTATGTACACATATTTTTTGCATCATAAATCATTGTATTATAACCCCAATGCATTGGGAGGGGGTGCTAGCTAGTCATACGCACGGCATGTTCCTTTTCGTCTAATCGAGAGAATTATCAGCCAAATTGCAGCAAGTAAATCGGCTCACCTTGCTCGCAAATTTCACAATCAACAACACTGACGAATCTTCATTTTACTTTAATTTCTTTTTTTTTTCTTATGAGGTCGGTGGCATTGTTAACTAGAAAATTTTGCGAGGGATCTGCATACCTCTTATAACGAGTAGAACATATTCAATTATTAAAGTTTTACATTGAATTATCTATAGTATATTTTTAATGTATCATTGTAATACGTACACTTGTATGAAGGTAAGCAAATTTCCCTTTTTTCAGGGGAAAAAGGGGACGGTATGGAAGTATTCAGATTAAAGTCGCTACATGATTTTTTCTCAAGGTTTCACAATCAATTTATAAATATAAGATATTAAATAAAGTACATTAATTCATTGAAACGAGGCGCTCCGGTCCTGCAATCAGAAAAATGTAGCTGCATAAATATATAGTATGCATTTTATTTTCAGGGTTTCATTCTCTGACATTGAATTCACATTTACTTATAAGGCACGGTCCATTTGATATTCTGGGGGGGGGCTTGGGTTTTTTGTTGGAGCAAGATTATTTTTTTCGCCCCGGACCAGGGCAAAATTATTTTTTTCTTGCATAGTTGGAGCAAGGAATTTTTTTTCAACAAAGTGATGCGCATATTAAGAATGTTTGTGTTTGATTGTTAGAAATTATTTATATTTTTACTCAAAACTCTAAATATTAATATATTAGTTTATTTTTATGCAAGAATTCATTTTAAACAGAGAGATAAAAGATTTTTACAATACAATTCTCAATATTTTATATAAGGTACATGTATATAACATGTACATGTATAAGAGGGTCTGAGGGGAAACTCTCCTAGACATAATTTTACATGTAAATGTAGAATTGTAAATTGGTGAATAACTGAAGTTATATGAAGGGATACATGCAACATGTATTAATAGCAATACATAAATATTCACAATAAATTAATGTAAGCTTTTAAGGAAGCTCTTTTTTCATTTCACACATGTATAACTTTTGATATCTTCATATATATATATATATATGGACTTTGCCATAGTAAATAATGTTTTGATAGAAAATGTATAATGGCGAGCGAAGCGAGCCAAAAGTTTTTGATACAAATTGAAAACTGCGGCGAGCGAAGCGAGCCGGAAAATTTTTAAGAATTTTAGCGAAATTTTATGGTAATTCTTCAAATTCAGAATATTTGCAAGAGCAAGATTATTTTTTTCTGTCACATCATAAGCAAATTTATTTTTTTCATCAAAATTGAGAGCAAAATTATTTTTTTCGAAAAAAACCCAAGCCCCCCCCAGAGTATCAAATGGACCGTGCCTAAGTTATAGAAGTTTCCGAGATATATACATTTTCCTATTCTTCATTTTTGGGGGTTAATTTCAGTATAGATACATGATCGGATCTTGAAGGGGGCGCAACCCCCCCCCCCCCCCAAATCATCGAAGTATGGTATTTTGGGGATTTAACCTTTATGTTTATACTCAATTTCAGGCTGTTTTGAGTCGAATGTCGGAAATTTTTCGCTGGTTCGCTGCCGCTCGCCACCTTACTCAATTTAGATTAACTTCACACCATTTGCTAAGCATGACCATTTCATGCTAAAATAGCTAGAAATATAAAGTAATACTACACCTTCCATACCTTTACTATTCTGTGACTATTTGGACGGTCTTTTTCTGACATATGTCCTTAGATTTTAGTCAACAAACATGTACTCTTGCAGCAAAGGGGATGCCATTTGGGTTGTGTACCCCAATACTTAGAAAGTTCGCTGGTTCGCTTTGCTCGCCAGATATATTCAATTATACAATGTCATAGTTTCTACGTTTTTTTTTTTTGTATGAATTATACATTTTCCGTTCTGGTGGTCAAAGGAACCCAAAACATGACTTCGTCCCGGACCCACTGGGGGAGGGAGGAAGCGGTCCCCAGACCCTTTGCCTTTTTTATATTCATGACGCCCTCCTAAACCCAAATCTTGTATCCGCCCCTGAGATAACCTTAACCAATATATAGTGCAGTTCAACCAGAGAATACTTTGTCCTACAGCATACTCCATTCCATAATGATTATGACCACGATGATGGATGTAATTATTGTCTTCAACGTACATTTTAGCTCAGTGGTCGGATAAAATCGTATGGAATAGAAATATATCAGAGAGGGGGAGAGGTGGTCCAGCTCGGTCATTTCAACTCATTTGGTCCATTTTATGAATTTAAAAATATTATGAGCAATAATCGGGAAAAGAGGAAATGGGAGTCGCTCATAAACAACTCGACCCAATCTATTCCCGTGCATGGGGGTAGACCCTTTCCACTTTCCTTATTCTTTTGAATTTTACTTTACATTTGGTATCCATCCATGATCGTATTCGAATTAGTTTTGCAATTTCGCGTGAGCATGCAATACTTTACTTAATCTTGACAATGGCGTGGCTAGGGTAATTTCTATGTGGAGTCTAGAGAAGGATTGGCCAAGTACATCAACTCCTCCCTCGGAAGGGGGGTCACTGATACTTGGGAGGGGCGTCGTTTACGGGAGAGTGTGGTTTTGGGTTCGGTCGCCTATATAGTATAGTTAAAACGCCTATAGAAACGCCTATACATCCGAGACCTGTCGAGTACGCGATTCTGCAAGGGGAGCATGCAAAGTTTAAAGATTAATGTGTGAGTAATCCAGGTAACTTTTCAGACTTTTCCCCAAAAATACGAAGTATTAAAGTTTTAGAATAATGATAAAGATATCGATATTGCTGAATCAAATTAGACAAAAGATAAGGCAATAAGAGAAAAACGCTTTGTTCATTTTATCTTCGAGACTTGCAAGTACAAGTTATATGTTTTAAAATTACACAAATGTGATTTGAGATTGTCCCTAACATACATTTTGTATTCTGGCGATAGCATTTGGCGCTCTTCCCCGAGAGGGATATGATATGTCGTATTATCACGCCTCGAACTAATTTCAGCCAATGACGTCGCAGTATTACGGTCACATTGTGTCCTACCTTGACGCCGAGTTAGGTCACTAAATTTTCAAACGTTAAGAATTACACAGAAAACGTTACAAAATGGTTCTCGGTATGAAAAATTCGTAAAGTACCTTGAGTAGGAAGTATGACAGGAACAAACCCTATAACTAATAAAGGATAAATGTACGAGCACATTCGTTCTTTATTCAAAATAAAGGGAAGATATGTTAAAAAATATGATTTTGAGATGTTCCCTGACGCTCACACGGCTGGACATCAACCTTGAAAGAACTTGATATATTCTGTCTTATGTTTCTCTTATAATATATAAGAATATGCCATCAAATTCTCTGTTTTAGTTTTTTTTAATTCACTTTATATCTGCAAACTTGTACAAGTTATGTGTAAAATTGCAAAATTATGCTTTTAAATGGTCCCTAACATATTTGGCAATATCATTTGGCTGTCTTTTTCTGGACAGATATATGCTAACGAATATGATATGCTATAAACAATAAATATACGAGCACGTTCATCCTTTATGAGGCCTTCTTTCATAATAAAGGGCGAATATGCTAAAAATATTATTTTGAGATGTTCCCTGAAGCTCACACAAGCGGTCAAAGTTGTACAGAACTTGATATATTCTGGCTTATGTTTTACTTTTCACTGTATAAACATGTCATCAAATTCTCTATTTCAGTTTTTTTATAATTTCAGTTGTACTGATAAAGACAGAGTACAAGTTATGTGTAAAATTGCAAAATATGCTTTGAGATCGCCCCTGATATATTTTCACGATTGAATTTTGCTGTCTTTTTCTAGAGAAATATATACTAACAAATATCATATATCGTAAACAAGAACTATAAGGACATATTCATCCTTTATGATGTCTTTACTTCAAAATATAGGGCAAATATGTTAAAATATGATTTTGAGATGTTCCCTGAAGCTCACATAGGCGGTCAAACTTCCACAGAACCTAATATATTTTGTCTTATGTTTCTCTTTTCAACATATGATAATCCTATCAAATTCTCTATTTCAGTTTTTTTATTAATAGCAATTATAATGCAAAAAATCGTGTTTTTCTATGAAATCATATGGAGAAAACAAGGAAATCTTTGAAATGGTCCCCCCGAAAAACTAAGCGGTGTAATTGATTCATTTTTCACCAAACTCTTGTATATAAGTAAATGACATTATGATATGAATTTAATCAAAATCTCTATTTCTGTTTTTGAGTTATCTTATTGTCCAGGGCCTCGTTAAGTCTGGCTGTCCTGGACCTCCTTAAATGATGAATTGACTTTTTTGTGAGACTGTGGAAATGTATTATTACTAGTACAACATCTAGACAGTACACATAAAGAACATTTACCACCAAAAATTGCAAAACAACCAGCGTCCCTATCGACGAAAAAATATTCGTCAAAGTCGTTCAAGCGCTTATCATCTTAGTACAAATAGTTTCGATCTTCATTTTTCTCGGTGTAGAGCATATGGATTTTAAAATAAGTAAGGACAAAATAGATTGATTTTCTGTAAATTGGATTGTGAAAATGTATCGAGAAAAAGACAAAAAGTAAATCTGAAAGATCTTTCTCATCGAGAAAGAACAAAAACATTGAATTTTATCATAGATACGAGACATTTTTGACACGATCTATTTTTATACGATTATGCTACGTCAATAGAAAACTTAAAAACCGTTCACGTGTTTTCTGTATTCGGATTTGAAGAAAATCAATATTTAATTAACTAGAGAATGAAGTCTGTCAAATTTTGAAAGAAATGACAAAATATTTTATCTTTGTATATCTATTTTAGTTCAGTTGTATCTGGTTGACCGAATAGAGGATATGTTTTCTTCTAAAAAAATACCGGATCTTGTAAGATCCGTCTACATTCTATGTATTATGTAGAACTTAGAAATTCTCAAAAGTAGGAAATGTGACTTGTTTCGCTTAAAGTTTGAATCATTTTATCTGAAGCGTTTGATGGATATTTGTCATTTATTGCATCACTTTCGTCAGTTTATTTTGTAACAGGGAACAATTTAAAGTTTCACGAAATTGGGTCAAGTTCACCAACCGACGGCCATATTGGATTTCGATTCCGTTTTATCAAGACGGCAGCCATTGCTATTTTCTAGAAATTAATTCTGTCTCATGTAAGTTTATATACCAAATGCTGCTAATTAGTATATAAGCAGTATGGTGAAGATGTACAAACTTTGAGCTGCATTTGTTTAGAACTTGTGTCACAAGTGCAGCTTACCCAAAAACTCTCGAGCCGCAGTAAATATATTTTGTGATAAAGTCAAAGAATAAATTTGTGTTAGGTCCAGTATGATGGGCTAATCCAAATATTTCAGGTGTGTCCAATTCAACTGGGGGGGGGGGGGGGGGAAGAGGGGGTCCCAGCCTATCATGTTTTGCAAAATTATTATGCATTAGCGTTCCAGGAAGGGGGTAATGATTTTCACCCTCAGCAGTGTGTGAGATTGAAGTCTTATAGACATTCCGTCTACAGTGATTTAAGATCCTATAGACCGCAGCAATTTACTGTAGACAAAATTAAAAATAATTACTCTAAGTGATAGATTGTTGATATTCGAAATATGAATACCTTGTGACATTAGACTTAAATTCTTCGAAAAAAAATTGAACTTGTAGCATTGATCTTCATGTTTTACCTACAAACTTTTCAAATAAAAAAAGTTTTATCTGGCATTTATTATTTTATCTGGTATAAACCTTATTTAAGTGATAGGGACATTTGTAAGGTCTTAAAATTAAAATTAGCACGGATGAAGAGGGTGATTTGTGATTTAAGATGGTTAGGAACAACTCCTTTTATTTTTTATATATTGTTTTGTCTCATCATAGGCTAGACCACCCCTTCCTTCCCTGTCTAATTGATACTAGTATGCTGGGTAAGATTTCTAGATCTGCCAATGGTTATGTATATATTAAGAGGAAGTTTATTCAGCCACTCTAAATATATGGAACTGAATTACTCAATAATACATTTATCAAAATCTCAGTCACTATGATACTAATCTTTACTAATGAACTATGTCATGTATGGGGGCGCGGACAGGGGGTACCCTTTCCCCCCTTCTGCCCCCTTCCTCCCCCTCCCTTTCACCCTTCCCCTTCCAACCCTCCCTCCCTCACACCCCCTTTCTACCCCCCTCTCCCCTCCTCCCGCCCCCTTCATTTCATCCTGTCCACCCCTCATGTATGTGGGTCATACTTTCACATGTATATTAATAATTGATTACATTTAAATAATTCTATATTGTTTTTATTTTCAGTTTTCTTTTCCATGATGTAACCCAGGAGACAAGAAATTAAGAGAAGTTGATATTCCATATACATGGCATAGAGAGTCGACTCGATCTTAAATGAAAAAAAACCTCCACAATGGAGATGTATCATAATAAAGAAAACGAAGGTAGTGATACGGCTACATGGAAGGAAGAAGAAGAAGTTGAAGTTGACGTAAAGCCGAGTATGTACATTCCTTTGGTCCTATCAACAATGCCAACATTAGAACCAACTTTTGAAGTAGATAGTTCAAGTAAGTAATATTGCACAGTGTTCTAGGATTCCATTACCCGTTACCCGAGGTAAGTGAAAATTGAGGTCGGGTAACTGGAAAACTGAATGCCATTTACCTGTTGGTAAGTGAATTTAGAAACGCTATATATCCCTTTTATGATATCCGTTTAATTAAATGTCGACCCCAAAGTACATGATAATAAAAAAAATTGTTTGCAGTGCATCCTATATTTTCAAATTAATGTGACGATATTTCTGGGCATGAAAATTCATTTTCATGGTAATGGTTAGGATGAGCAATCCGATTGAAATTTTTTTGGGGGTTAAGCGAGTTTCCTTGCTGGGTAAGTGCATTTTTGATGGGCACTTACCCGTTGGTAATATGTTTTTGAATGAAATCCTAGAACACTGATTGCATTGGAGAATTTTCACATTTCTGCAGTAGACTTAGGGAATAACAAGCTTCTGACATTATGCTTGTGGACAGTAAATGCTGATTTTACTGTCGCAAACTGAGTTTTTCTGGCAAAGCGTTTATACCAGTGCCAGAAAAACAGATGTAAAATCAGCATTTGCCATCCGCAAAATTATAATGTCGTATCTAGTTATTCCCATTCTATTATGCAATCTATATTTTTGTGAATATAAAGGGAAATGTGACGTTAGCAACATCAAAGCCTCTAGTATGTTCTTGTTTTGCAGCCGTAACTAAGGAGTAAACAACCAATGACATTCAACATTATAGCAACATTGCATTAGACTTGCATTTTATGCACTCCAAGACCCAACATCACAATATTTGATGTTATTTCTTACTGTAACTTTGTATCAGATCTGGGATGTCAAATGAAGAAATAATGTTAAAGTTGTGATGTCAGGTCTTGGCATCTCTTTAAGGGAAGTCTGATGGTAATATGAAAGAGGTCTTTTGCTGGATCGTCAAATTAAATGTGCGCTGTCATACCTTTTTCACTATGATGACTATACCAAAATATGGCCCTTCAAACAGCTCTCTGATGGTTCATTTGATATTTACAGTGTCGTAACACAAAAGTCAGACATTAAATTATAAAACATTCATGTACATTTGTATGCGTACCTGTTAACTCTCCATCTTTTGGAGGGAGACTCCCTGTTTTTGACCTCATCTCCTTCCTTGGCATTCCTCCCTAGAGGGAGACCAAAATCTCCCTCTTTTGACCTGATCACCCTCTTTCTCCCTCTTTTGGCATATTTACCAAAGAAAATAATTAAATAGCTATATATTCAGAGCATTTGATGAGAAATTGCATGACAAAATGCATGAAAAGAATTGTATATTATTGATACAGGTTTCATAGTTTATAAATGTTTCTGCATTGAAATGTCAGCACAATGAAATTATTTGAAAATTGGTTTTGCACAAAATGTAAAGTAAAGATGTAAAGTTTTTCCATTTGCTAAATCAAAATAAGTTATTTCTTTTATTTGTGGAAATAAACTATTGTAAAAATTTTCAGTTGAAAGTAGTTTCAACTCGACACTTATAAAATCTTTCCTTTGTAGAGGAATCATTGGTGATGGCAGGCATTGAACAGATGACCTCTGAAGATTTGATGACCTCCTGTTTGACTGAAGCGCATGAGAAACCTACGATTTATAACTGCAAAATCTGCAACGAAAGCTTTAAAAAACGGTGGATGCTGAACAAACATAATAAACGGAAACATAAAATGAACGACGTGGAGCTAATGGATTCCTACGAGGAGGGGCTTGGTGCCACAGCGTTTGTTTGTCATGTGTGCGGTTTGGATTTGAAGAAAGCCGTTGATTTCAGGAAGCATATTCAAATGCACGAAAATCACGGGATTTTTAAGTGCGGTGTCTGCCATCTTCAGTTCAATGATTCCGTAGCCTTGAGTCAGCATCAACTTGCTGAGCAGCATGGTAACATTCCTCAGGTATCAGTAGATACTACACAGATCTGTTTACCTTCTGTATTTTACAATATTTTGAACATACTTTGAACCAAAAATATGGAATGCAGACTTGAGTTGAAAATACAGAAAATGTTCCATAAATTGAAAAAAAAAGTATTTTCATTTAAAATAATTTTGACCTTGACCTTTGACCTTGATATCAAATTTAAATTTGTGTTTTAGCCAATAGGGAGAAAAGTACAAAGAGCATTGAAATGTTACTTTACATGAAGATGGATTATGAGGAAATGAACCTGGCGTGATAATTTATGTTTGCCTTGGCCTTTGAACTTGTGACCTTGAAGTTAGAGTTTGACCCCTTCACAAAATTATTCACATTTAATAGATTTTTTGAACTGTTGTGTAAGGGTAAGGGCTTTTATATTTCACATTTAAATTCCTTGAGTCAAGACCTTTCATTCGAGACCTTCACTTTTGACCTATTGATTTTGACCTTGAAGTTTGACCTGCTTTTCAAAATCATTAACCAGGATTAAATCTATTCTATTGACATTTAATGGGTAGAACTGCAGTATTTCACTTTTAGATTCCTCACAACAAGACCCTTCATATTAGATCATGACTTTTGACCCAGTGACTACTTTTCAAAAACTTTATGCTTGACCAAATCTAATCAATCGAATCAGTATGGATTTCATACAAAATGTACTTCACATAATGATTCCTTGTGACAGGGCCTTTCATTTGAGGCTGTCACCTTGACCTTGAAGTTTGACCTTATGTTCCAAAACCCTTGATATTTCACATGTACATGTAGATTCTTTTTGACAAAACCTTAAAAAAAAGTTTAATAAATAAAGTATACAATGTCATCTACTAATTAAAAGCTGTTGCTTGGCAATCTTACTGTACTGTCTTAAGTGGTTTAGGGATTATTTCGTTTTATTTTTTAAATTAAAGAATCTGTAGGAAAAATATTTTATTTAATTGGCCAGATTGCAAAGCAAGTCCGTCTGTCTGTCCGTCAGTCCGTCTGCAGTCAACATTTTGGTTAAAGTTTCTGGTTGAGGCAAAATCTAAGGAACTATATGCAGTAGAAATTTCATATCATTCATGAAGCTTGCCCCCACAAGACCTTTCAATTTATGCAGTAACATTTGACCTTGTGACCCTGACCTTGGACTTTGACCTAGTTAATTAATTAAAGATTTTGTTTAAAGTTCCTGGTTTAAGCAAAATCTATGGAACTGTGTGCAGTAGAAACTTTATATTATACATATAGGTTGCCAATGACAAGACCTTTCAATTAATGCCGTAACATTTGACCAAGTGACCTTTACCCTGGACTTTGACCTAGTTAAAGATTTTGGTTAAAGTTCCTGGTTGAAGCAAAATCTATGGAACAGTTCAACTGTATGCAGTAGAAACTTTATATTATACGTGTAGGTTGCCTCTGACAAAACCTTTCAATTTATGCCGTATTATTTGACCTATTGACCTTGACCCAGTTAGTGACAAAAACTTACTTTGCAATCCGGCCATACCGTCTTTAGCGGTATTTTATTTATATTTTATGCATCTAGATCTATCACATATTTTAATGTACAAGATTGAAAAAAGGCATTTTTTCATCTCATATTTGATCATACTTTCAGATCCAGGTAGAGAACAAAAAGAGAAAGTTTAAACGTGTTCGCTTCAACTGCCCTTATTGTGGAAAAGAATTCTACGAGAAGTCACACTATCAATTACACTACAGAACCCACAGTGGGGAGCGGCCTTACACCTGCGGTATTTGTTCCAAGGATTTTGCTGGGACAGGTGGTTTAAGAGTAGGTTCAGAAGTATATTTTTTCTAGACAAATCATTTTTATGCTGACCTCAAAGCAAAAGCAATTTATCGAGATAATTTTGTCAAATGTTTGTCTGTCTAATCTTGTATGTCAAGGTCACATTTCTCTGGTGACGTCACCACGGAGGACAATCAGTATTCAGGAAAACTCACTAGCCGAATGCAATGTTTGGCTAGTAGGAATCAATGGATTGCTAAATGTATAACATAGCACCAGCTGGCAGACTTAAACACTCTGACGTCATAATTAATAGCCCATCAAACGGTGCCATAAGGGGCTGTTTTATCATGACGTCATATGGTATTAGTTCACTAACAGGTGCAATGTCTGAAATTTGACAATCCCTCAATAGACCATTTTCCGACTTTGTTAGAGAGCACAAAATGCCCGAGTCAACATATTTTGGCGTTGTCTTATATTATGACATCACTGTTAAAAGACGCAATTCCATTGTGACGCAACAATTAAAAGTGCGCAAAAATTGCCTACCTCGGACATGTTTCGTCATTTTGTCAGCCATTATGAATTTTGGCAAGTGGCCCATTGTCGAAGAAACTATACAATTTGCTGGTAGAATGGGCTAATGGTTCAAAAAAGTTTTCATGAAGATTAGAAAAAGGATAACGGAGAAATTGTGAATATACATAATAGTGACTGTATGTGTCCCATTTGATTTAAGGATCCCGCACCCTAATAGAGTACTTCCGGTTAAAATTTATGCACGTTTTCATAATTTCCTGACAAATGCCATTGCTATCACAATCGGGAATCTTCCGGTTGACAGAGCAGATCATTGCAAGAGAAGTGTAACCCCTAATTTTAGCTAGAATAGCTTGTATAGCATTCTTATGAAGAGAATGAAAATTCTTACCTCTGGTATTTACATGTATTATGGAAAATGCATAAGGGGTTGAATACCTTAAGTCAAACATGGGAAGCAACTGTATGATAATTTAAGTAAATCAAATTATGTCTCAGTTTCTATCTTACAGGAACACATGAAGATTCACACTGGAGAAAAGAACCACAAATGTCCCGAGTGCGGAAAAGGATTTTACGGACCGAGTAAGCTGAAGAACCATATGAGAATTCATACAGGAGACCGGCCATATAAATGTATATATTGTGGGAAAGGATTCATAGAGAGTGGGAAGCTTAAACGACATCTTAGGATCCACACAGGTATTGAAGGATTGCCAAAAGTCTGGTATTCTATTATATCTGTCATTGAACTATTAATACATAATGATGTCATAATCAATTAGTGCATCACATGATAAATCCTTGGAATTCCATTGGTTGAGCACGCGGGGACTTGAGAGAATAGTGCTTGGCGACCGGCTTAACAGAGCTACGTTGCTTGGAGAGTAATGCGCTATAAATAGTTGTCGCCATTTTCTTTTAATTAATCTGAATTGCTAAGTCTATCCTTTTAAAATGCTATCTAGGCCATGTGATGCACTAAACCTATTAATGGGCACTATTCTTTTATAGTGTTGCTTTTGGAAGGTAAATGCCCTCGCTGACGCTCGGGCACTATACCTTCCAAAAGCAACACTATGAGAGAATAGTACCCACACAAACGGGCATTAATAGGTAATTAGACCAGCATAGTATTGGGCTTAATTGATTACGAATCACTGTCATTATGTAAATTAGCTAACAGATGCAATGTGGGACATTTTGCTATCTCTCATTTAGAATTAGTAGACATTTTTCATGTTCGCTAACTTTGCACTTCGAAGGGACTGTGTCACAAAGCAAAATGTTGATTTTATTCCAATGAACTTTGAATGTTTTGCATGAAGAATTTATTTGATTTCATGTGTGGAAATACTTTTTTGAAGCTGTCCAGTTTAACTTCCTCAACTATGGTTCAGATTGTAATTTACTTATTGCAGCTGGTCTCTTTCGTATGACCCCTAAAGTGAGAGGTCTGGAGTGCGAAGTTGGAAGTACATCAACTTGAAAAATGTCTATTAGAATATGCTGGCCAGATTTACAAGGCTAAGATAGGATTTTTTCCTCTAAGGCCACTTCTTGCTTTTTATCTGTTCATAATTTATAAAGCTATTAACCAATCTCAAAAAAAAGTTTGCTTAGCATGCATAAAATTTCAATACAATTTCAGGTACAACTATTTCTTGGTCAGATTGATTAAACAAAATAATCTCTCAATGATAAGTTAAACTAATTGACCTATTGACATTGTCACCTTAGCATATGCATTGACATACTGACTGTATTAAAATTATATTTTACATTTCAAGAGAGCAGACTTATTCATGCCCAGTCTATGGACAAAGTGGCCTTGATCATGTTTATGACCTATTTACATGGTGACCCATTGACATAGGGACCCATTAACCAAGTGACCTAATTAAGATTTATTTAATGTTACATTTCAGGAGAGCAGCCTTATTCATGCCCAGTCTGTGGACGAAGTTTATGGACTTGATCATGTTATGACCTGTTTACATGGTGACCCATTGACATAGTGACCCATTAACCAAGTGACCTAATTAAAATTTAATAAATATTACATTTCAGGAGAGCAGCCTTATTCATGCCCAGTCTGTGGACGAGGGTTTAACGTTATAAGTAATCTATCCAAACATATGATCGTACATACCGGTGTCAAGCCATACCCTTGTGAGATTTGTGGAAAAGCGTTCGCCCAGAAGATTAATATGCAGGTATGTGTAGATTCTAACTTTCATAAACTGTAACGCGGGAATTTTCACATGGGTTAATTTAAGCGTATTTCATGGATCAGTGGACTTTGCGAAAATTTCCCCCACGTGAAAATATCCCTACTGCATTCTTACCAAATGCAGAATTGTTTATATCGCAAATATTTCTCCCGAGAGTAATGTCTGGATTTCAAAATTGTGGAATTTTCCCTCAGCGAAAATATCCACATTTACAGTACCTGTGTAGTTTCAGCAATTTGAACTAATTATTTGATAATCAGATTATGTAAAAATTACTTTTTACCATTGGACTACGAATGCAGGAATGACTGAAACATTTTGGTAAAAGAGGTTTACATATGACTGCAGATATGTGCATATGCAAACACTGATAATACTTACATGTAACTTTGATTAAATGATACTTGCAATGTAGCTCTAAGGATACTTTCTTATTTTTAAGGTCCATATGAAGATTCACTCAGCAAACAATAAGAAGTCCAGCAAAGGAAATATAGAAAAGTCAAGAGATGGCCAACATGTATGTGACATCTGCGGAAATTCTTTCAAAAAAGCGAAAGATTTAAAGACGCACAGGAAAATTCACAAGAAAAATAATGATAAAATGGAATTGGAACTTTCGAGATCAGAAGATGTTGGATTTCAGCATATTGCTTTGCTTCCTGATGATGTTTCAGTTGATAGTACATTAGCTAAGTTGAATGATACAGAGAATTTTAAGTTTCGCTTGAAAGGACGAGTCAAAAGGGATCAAACGGGAGTAGGAAAACTTCTTGATTCAAAAGAAATTGGGGAAAGTAACGGGACATCTCCGGAAGAATTTGACCTGGGTGACCCTAAAGAATTAGGAGGAACTCTCCTGAATGTTGAAACAAGCAATACATTACCGAGTAATTTTCTGGCCGATATTCAGATAAAAGCCGAGCCTTTGGAATACGATTTCGAGCTAGAAGATTCATCTTACATGGAGGAGTTTGATCCAAGCTTGGAACAGAGTTTGGTTGATTCATACACGGAATGCAGTTTTAAAAGAGAGGACGATCTTTCAAACGAATCAGAAACTCCCATGACAGATCAATTTAATGAGGAAATGTCTCTACCGAATCACGATTTTCGTGTTAAAGTTGAGCCTTTTGATTCTATAGATGCTGACATTGATGATACAAAAGCTCTTCATAAGGATAGTGCATTTGATTCGGATTCAAAGGGAATGCCAGAATTGAATAATGATGACGTTAAGCCTTTCAAACCGAAGCGAAACTCAGCCAAACCTAAAAAGATTGTAGAAAAATCAGTTGCTCATGGTAAAAGCAAAAGGCAACGTGCACTTAAGTCCAAAAGACATATAAGCGAAAGTGTGAGTTCAGAAGGAGACTACACGTGTCCGGGATGTAGAAAATCCTTCACAAACAAACAGAAACTTGCGATACATTCAATGTCATGTGATGAAGAAGCGGACTTAAGCTGTTAGATATTCGCTATTTTCAAAAAATAGAGTTACTTCCCATTTGAGACAGTATCTGACGTAGACTGATTATGACGTCATCAAATTCTATAGAAACAGTCCTTAAAGTCTGGGTATAAAATCAACGTTACCATAATATTTTCATGACGTCACAATGGTTTTACGTCAGATACTGTCTGTTAGGGGAAAACACTCTGTATTCCGCAAAGACTCAACTGATCAAAGAAAACAGTTTATCTTTGTTATGGATATGTTCAATATTGTTTTGATGTCTGAAAAATTAATTCAAGTGCAATATTTCCTTTCTTAGTCCCTTTATTTAAAGAGCTGTAGAAATAAGAATTTTTCTGTTATTTCATATTATGTAATTTATTCAATATTTTGATATTAATTAAGATTAAGTTGAACTAAGCGTTTCATTATGGTTACTGGATAATCTTTTTATACGGGAAAATTACGATACAAAAGCTAGAAATACATGTAAGTATTTTTCTGTTATTGAATAATTATGTATAGAACAAAAAGTATAATCACTTTTTTGCTTGTTATACCTAACACTGTATGTTTACTGGAAAATCCTATTGTATTGAAAATTAAAATTAAAAATTTAGATTAACATAATTATGGAGTGTAAAGTTAAAACATTTTATTCTATACTCATGATATTGAAAATAGATGTCTATGTTTATAAAGAATAAAAGGGTTATGATCCTAGAATGCTGTTGTACAATTAGTTTGGTATATTTCCACTTGACCAGTTTTTGACTTAGTCTGCAACGATTAAGTGTGGTTCAAGATGTCTCAAGGTGATTGACATGTCATTATAGGTATTGTTCTCTGAGTGGGATTCCTCTTTTATACCGACCAGAATCAAGTACATAAGCCTTACCTTAAGCCTGATCTCATCTTTAAGCTGAAAATTCAAAGAATTGTGATGCAAATTGTTCCAAGAAAGCAAATATCATGATATGTATTGTATTGTGAGCAAAATGTAGTGGTGCAGTCCTTTTTTTGATAAAATTAGACTCCAGCTGCCAAAATACCATATAAAATAATATAACAGTTGCCTTTCTTACCCAACTGTGGTTTGTTGCCTTTCTAACCCATTTTCTGTAATTCCCATTTGCTTTAGATATCATGTCTAGCTCCCCTTTCCCCTTTTCTTCCCCATACATTCCCATTCGCTTCATCCTTCATGTGCACTCTTTCTTTCTTCTTCATCCTCTTTCCCCCTTTGTCCCCATTTCCCCACTTCTTCCCTTTCCATTTCCTCACTAGTCTTTCCTATTCAATTTTCATCCCCATTTTCTTCCCATGTCTCTTTCTTCCTCCTAGTCCGTCTTCCCCTCTGATTCCCCTTCTCCCTCCTATTCCCCTTCTCCCTCCTATTCCCCTTCTCCTTCTTATTCCCCTTCTCCCTCCTATTCCCCTTCTCCCTCCTATTGCCCTTCTCCCTCCTATTCCCCTTCTCCCTCCTTTCCCCTTCTCCCTCCTATTCCCCTTCTCCCTCCTTTTCCCCTTCTCCCTCCTTTTCCCCTTCTCCCTCCTTTTCCCCTCCTCCCTCCTTTTCCCCTTCTCCATCCTTCTCTCCTTTTCGCATTCTCCATCTTCATCCTCTTATCTCCCTTTTTCTTCTTCTTCTACAGCTTACGTCTTCGGACGGTACGCCTAGTAGAGGCGGAATCTATAACTGAACTGAACTGAACTTCCTCCCTTTTTCCCTCATCTAATTTTTCTGCCTACAGCATAGTGGTTGTAAAGACAACAAACACAAAAAGTTTTGTTTTGTTGTGTCAGAATAATGTAAAGAATAATATATAGCAAGTTTTTCAGTGAATTTCATCATGTTGTTCTTCATTACACACTATTAGATATTATGTATGATTTTTTCCCTATATATTTTGCAATATAAATTATAAAACATGGCTAAAAAGACAACCATTCTGAATTGAAAGTCAAGGTCAAAGTTCTACGGAAACACAGGTCAAGGTTGTCTTCAAAGTCAAATGTATGGCAGGGAACAGAGTATAAATTATGTTGAACAAATTATATCGTTGAGAATATGAAACTCTTTATCATATTTATGTTTGCCAGATGTTTAATGGTTTGTGACCTGACTTAATTTAACAAATTTTGAAGTTCAAAATCTTTTTCTTTTTAAGGCTGTGAATTGTCTTTTCTTGTTTTTGTTATTGAATGGAAAATACTATTTATCTTGCTGACAAATCTCATTTTTAGCTCACCTCGACGAAGTTGAGTGAGCTTATGCTATACCCGTGTCCGCATCCGCGTCCGGTTAAGAAGTTTGGGGTAGCTCAGTATTTGGCAAAGTACTGATGCTACAGTAACCAAACTTGCACAAGTGATTCATCTTTGGATGCTGAGGTGAACCCATGTATCGGATGCTGCATCTGACCTACATTTTCCGCTTGAGTGACTTGGTTAAGAAGTTTGGGGTAGCTCATTATCTGACAAAGTACTGATGCTACATTAACCAAACTTGCACAAGTGATTCATCTTTGGATGCTGAGGTGAACCCATGCATCGGATGCTGCATCTGATCTACATTTTCCGCTTGAGTGACTTGGTTAAGAGGTTTGGGGTAGCTCAGTATCTGACAAAGTACTGATGCTACATTAACCAAACTTGCACAAGTGATTCATCTTTGGATGCTGAGGTGAACCCATGCATCAGATGCAGCATCTGACCTACATTTTCCGCTTGAGTGACTTGGTTAAGAAGTTTGGGGTAGCTCAGTATCTGCTAAGTAGTAATGCTACAGTAACCAAACTTGCACAAGTGATTCATCTTTGGATGCCCAGATGGATCCATGCATCGGATGCAGCATCTGACCTACTTTTTCCACTTGAGTGATTTTGCCTTTAAAAGCCAATATTGAGCAAAGTATAAGTGCTACATGTACCAAACTTGCATATTGGATGTATCTTTGATCAAACTTTCATAAAATGACCTTGACCTACTTTTTCTGCTTGAGTGATTTTGCCTTTAAAAGCCATTATTGAGCAAAGTATAAGTGCTACATGTACCAAACTTGCTCATTGGATGTATCATTGATAAAACTTTCATGTAATGACCTTGACCTACTTTTTCTGCTTGAGTGATTTTGCCTTTAAAAGCCAATATTGAGCAAAGTATAAGTGCTACATGTACCAAACTTGCATATATGATTTATTTTTGATCAAACTTTCATAAAATGGCCTTGACCTACTTTTTCTGCTTGAGTGATTTTGCCTTTAAAAGCCAATATTGAGCAAAGTATAAGTGCTACATGTACCAAACTTACATATTGGATGTATCTTTGATCAATCTTTCATAAAATGACCTTGACCTACTTTTTCCGCTCGAGTAATTTTGCCTTTAAAAGCCAATATTGAGCAAAGTATAAGTGCTTCATGTACCAAACTTGCATATTGGATGTATCTTTGATCAAACTTTCATAAAATGAAATTGACCTACTTTTTCCGCTTGAATGATTTTGCCTTTAAAAGCCAAATATACATGTATTTAGAAATATGTTTGAATTGAATTTTGCTGCTACGAGGTGAGCTTCGTAATCTGTGATTACCTATGTTTATTTATTTTGAAAAAAAAAAAAAAAATTCTTGCAATATTGTTGATCGAAGTGTACAGTATACAATAGCATAATTTTAATTGAAATATTACTTAATTTGTTTCATAATAAAAACACAAATGAACAAAGAACAGTCATATTTGATTGCACTTACTTTATGCGTTGTCATGTTTCCTATTATGACGTCACAATGAAAATGTCGCCAAAATTTGATGCTGTCTGGTGTCTGTCCACCCAAAGAATCTACTGGAAAATCAGCTATTTTACAGAATTATATCTCTGGTTACAGAATCTGCTTTAAAAAATGAAGCTTGTACAGTTCAATAGTTCATTTTCAGAAATTTAGATACCAATTGACATGGTTCCTCAAGGTCAAAAGATTGAGTATCAAATGAATGTACACCATCAAACTATGAAGTCAACAAGAAATGTTTTGCAATCAATCCAGAAAGACGATTATGAAAGGTGCATGTACAGAGGAACTTAAAGGTTGATTTCTGTGCCAAAACCAGTGTACAATGGATGACCTCTTTTATCTCACCTCGACAAAGGAGAGTGATTATGCTATCGCCCCAGTGTCAGTGTCCGCACTCAGGGTTAAGGAAAACAGGATACCTCTATTCCTAGCTTTGTCATATGGTCATTATCCATATTTGTCATTCCTATAATAAACATCAAAGAAGTACCTGACAGTAATTCAGTCTCAAAGTCGAGATGGCAAGGCAAACTCTTGAGAATTCCCATCGAAATGGTTGCGAACCCCGGAATGAACAACATTTCGTAGTTAGACCAGGTGCCCGGGGAGAGTCAGTAAGTTCTACATCGACCAAACTTACTAGTTTATGGACGATGCATCTGTGGATGCATAATATGGATGCTGCATTTGATCTGTATTTCACGCTTGAGTGACCATGTTAAGTAAAATGGGCAGTTCCATTGCCAGCCTATTTTATGTCATAGATCAACCTAACTGGTGTATGCTATGCATCTGGGGATGCTAACCGCAATTGATGGTACGGATCCGGCATCTGACTTATACAAATGTATTTCACACTCGAGTGAACAGGTCCATTGTCTGCTTATAATGAGTCCTAGATCAACCAAACTTGTGTGGATGATGCAACTGAGGATGCTTACTGCAATTCCGATATGGATGCTGTGTCTGACTGACTGTGACGACGGGACTCTATGACAGGCCCTGTCCAAACCTCTTTAGATAAGACAGGTGCTCGACCACCGCCTGTCCTGTCTGAATGACGGTCGGTCGGATTCCTCGGAGGGATACCGTATAACCAGAAATTTTTGCGAGATACTAATTTTCGCTTTATTATATTAGCGAGTGATTTGAAATCGCAAAAAATATTCTCGCGAAAAAAATGTGTTTGGTATGGTGTTACATAATTTGGTGTATTAGCGACATTTTGTTCTTATTTTACATGTCTCATCCTTCACTTTTCTTGATTAAAAGTGAATAGAAGTTCATTTATGGTACTCTTATGATAGAAATACGTAAAACTTCTTTAACAATAGGTACAAAACATCTATCATATGTATACATTTGTTTGTAATTAAGGAATCGCAAAATTGTATACTCGCGAAATTTTCTGGTTATACGGTAATATACGTGAGCTCGCTACATGCAGCCGGTAGAGTACGGACTGTATTTCGTACGCACCCACTCCCCTTTTAAGGTATCCGTTGTACAAATAAATATCAAGTGTATTATATAGTTAGAATTACGGCACATCTTTGCCTTGATATACCATAATTCAACATAAAAGTTGGGTTCCAACACCAAAGGTCAACATGCCAACCCATATCTAAGCCACGGAAACTATCGAGACACTGCCGAATATTACCGAGATCATTTTAACACTGTTTAAATGGACGAGACGTCAGCGAGATCTCCATTTGTACATTGGATACGTTAATATCCATTTATATTTTCATCTGTGTTGCCTGGGCCTCTGCGTTTTGCTGTTTTGTCTGTGGTCATCTTATAGTGAGGATTTTATTTTACACTACAATTGGGCATTCTTCGAGACCTTGTGGTAACCGGAAAAGTGGAAGGACTGTGCGCTCGTAATCCGAATAACCACATCATTTGCTACTTGCGTGGCAGATGGCCGTCCTAAGTCGGCATCGATTTCTCACTGGTCTCGTTGGTTTATGTGTAGTCTTTTGTGTTTCATGTTTCCCTGTCTTTTATCCATATGTCACGCTTTTGTGAAGTTAAATTGAGCATCTTCATTTCAAGGTTACTTTAAGCCCTACATTTACCAAACTTGTGTTGGGTGATGCATCTGCAGATTCTTGGTTCAATGAAGGTACAGATGCTTGTAAGGAGGTAATCGATGTGAGCTCTGACACACAGGGATTTATCACTTTGCCGGCTTGCTCTACTTACTATGGTTATTAATCCATAGAAAATTAAGCAATAAGGAAGCGTAATAAATCCCTGTGCTCTGACACTGATCATGGGCTGTCATTCGTGTTTCGATGATGTCTTCATTTTATCATGTCTGTTGCTTTATTTTAGTTTGAGTGTTCTTATGTTCACATGTTTTGATTGTGTGGTTATTTAGTGTTCATTGTTTGTTGTAATTATCAGTGTACCGTTACATGGTCTTGAAGGAGTATGAGTTCCTTTCTTCATTTTTCTCTAATATACTAAACCTAAAATCCAAAATCCAAGAACTGTAACTCAAGACATACAAAAATCCAAATGGAAATTAGAAAGGAACTGATCTCCAAATGTCGGAAGTAAAAGAAAACCTTTTCAGTGACCACAGGAATTGATTCGAGTACTACTACTAAAACAAGATTGCTACGAGCCTTGGAAACTACTAATATGCCAACATGCAATCAACGAATAAAACACGAGTGTCCAACCTCGGATGCTACAGAGCAGCTTTCTGGATATATGTCTTAATACTAGGTTACGTATTAGACATGCATGTTTCGGATAATGATACCAATGGTACTTCAGGGGATGCTTACTCCTCCCGGGCACCTGGTCCCACATCTACTGTCCTATTCACTAAACTAGAGCACCCTGTTTAGGCGATTTATTCTGTCATCTGAAGAATTTTCCTAAGAATTATAGTTTCCGAGAATTGACCTCGTTTAGTCGTAACTGGAAATTAACTTTAACTTACCCTATCAGCTGCCTTCAAACCGCAATATGAAAAGTAAAATGTCTATGGGAAATTTCCATATTAATTTCAAGCCGCCGCCATATTGTTCTCCGTGTCAACAATAGTAAACAGTGACGTCAAAGCTCCCGACGTCACGCATTTTCAGCGGCTTTACTATAGAAAATCCCCGTAGCCTTTTTTATTTTCCGTCCCATTTCTAACTTTTTTCTAATTAATTGACGTACAGCCACAACAATGGTATTTTCTGTTATGACTTAAGTAGTACTATAAAATTGATATCTTTTTGGAAGATGACAGTATCATATTTTAGAGAAAACCGGGAAAACAGGGTGATCTAGATTTCGTTAACAGGACAGTAGCTTGATAGGGGTCCGTCAGTGCTCAATTTGGTGCTCTATTGTGAGTGCTGTTGAGATTGTCGTCAATTTCTTCCTTATCTCATTCAAGCCAAAATGATTCAGGGAATTCAATGAGCCAAGGTAAACACCCACAAGGAGAAACATACAGAGAAAGAAACCATGAAAGGAAGACACTGATGGCATGAAAGGAAGGAGAGCAGCTTTGTACGTGGTTCGACATTGAAAGGTCATAACATCGTACTCTAACTCTGTCATGCAAATATATGACCTCGCGACCAATAATTTGAAATATTAGTAAAGTATATATGTATATCATACCGACAATCCCTTGGATTGTACAGGCTAATTAGTTTGTCACTTATAATGCCATCTGTCCTCTGTGCACCATAATGAATGTCCGTCGGACTCCTCGGGTGGTAACATGCATATGCTCTCTCCAGCCGGTAGACGGCGGACTGTTTTTCATACTACCTTTGTCTTTTTTATATCCATTTACATACCGGTATATGTGTGTTGCTTGAGCCCCTGTGTTTTCTTGTCTTGTTGGTGTAAAACAGAACTGTAATCTTACAGTGAAGATACTATTATACACAATGAATGTACGTTATTCAAGACCTCTGAGCGACCAAAAAAAATGGCGGATAATGTGCACTCGTTATCGGATAAAAACACAATTTGCAACTAATATGACATATTGCCGTTCTATGTCGATCAGTACCGATTACCCATTGGTCTCGTTGGTTTATCTGTAGTCTTTTGTGTTTAATGTTTTGATGTCATATTTAGTGTTTCTTAAATGTCCCCTTGCTTCTCTTTTTTTTGGTGCCTGTCTACTCTCTGTTTTCAAATAGGGGGCTTCGGCGTTTTGCTATGGATGCTGCAACCCCGTATGGTTGCAGATCCCCTCTTTTCTCTTAGAAGTAAATGAATTTGGGCGGCGCATGAAAATCATTTGTGAAACATGTGTCTGGTGCAAGAAAATTGGTTTGAAATTTTCTTCAAGAAAGTATAGAGTTGGAACGATTCCGTATCTTTGCAATGATCACTTTAATGTCTCACCGATACTATTCCAAGCAAAGAATATGACGATGTGAAGATTTGATGTATCAAAGAAGCACTCTCATTTCCTCGATCTCTACATTGGTATTTAATTAATTAACTTGCAACAAAATATATGCGAGTAACTATAGAATGATGAAGCTATGAAACTGTTTAGTTGAGGTCTCTTTCATTGATTTTCGTTATGCTATCCAGAAAGTTTTGAAGTTCTACATGACACAGAAACAGAACCCGTCGGCCTTCAGAGACAAAAGGAAAAACTCTTGCGAAGTAGAATTTCCTTAATAATCAAATACATGGATAACTTGCCAATGGCTAATACCTCAAATATTTAGAAATTTACTTCATAGATATTTTCAGATGTTAAACTTTTTGATCGACAGCATTTTTGTGGTGTTTGGAGGAAAGGTCTTCCAGCAAATTGTCGGAATTCCAATGGGGACCAATTGTGCCCCACTCCTTGCCGACATTTTCCTTTACTCGTACGAAGCTGAATTCATTCAATCCTTGGTCTCTGAAGGGAACAGATACTTCGCTTCTCACTTCAACTTCACTTACAGACACATAGACGATGTGTTGTCCATCAATAATCCAAAATTCGCGGATTACCTCAGCAGTATCTATCATTCGGAGCTTGAAGTAAACGAAACTGCAGAGACAAATAATTAAGCATCATATTTGGACATAATGTTGTCCTACGACACTAATGGTCACATGGACACCTCACTCTGTGACAAACGTGACGACTTCAATTTCAGCATTACAAACTTTCCTTTTCTGAGTGGCAACATCCCTTCATCGCCTGCTTATGGCGAGTTCATATCTCAGTTGATACGCTATGCAAGAGCAAGTACCAAATATACAGATTTTACTCTGAGAGCTAGGCGTCTTTCAGATAAGCTTCTCAGTCAGGGATATGTTTGTGACCGACTAAAATCGTCACTGAGGAAGTTCTACGGTCGATATGGGGAACTCGTCATACACTATGATGTCCCACTCTCCAGAATGATGGATGATATTCTGTCATAGACCATTTAAACCATCCAACCAAAGATTGTACTCTATGTCATCCGAAATGGAAGTACCCGAATGTGCCAATTCGACCGAATTGTAGCGGAGGGTGTTGTATGCAAGCAAGAGATACTTCTTAGATGATGCTATTCAATTTGAAGACGTTTAACACTTACTCTTCCAGGGCACCTGGTCTCACTCCCATATCGGGAGTTCGCTTCTTTTCATATGGTGGAGGGTTTTGTTTGTTTGCTTTGGTTCCTGTATTAACCTGATTTTGTATGCCTTCGGTTTCTGATTTTCTGAATTATCGATGTTGTGCTGTATACAGGGATATGGTAATTATCCATACTTGACGCTTTCTTAGAAGTGTTAAACGTCTTCAAATTCAATAGCATCATTTAAGAACAGATAAATTTGCAGCATGGACCAGACATGCACGCTTCGGGTACTTAAGCCTCGTCAGTGATCCTCAATCTAAACAATGTAATATGGCCAAATAGTGTGAAAATTATTGTGTCCAAAATGTGTATCGAAAGACAAAGTAGGATGCGTTGGATATGATGCTCTAGGACCCAAGTTTTCGAAATTTCAAGAAATTTTGATAACAGAAATTTTCGAATGCGTTGAAGAGTCGAACAACCGAAGTTGAACGAATTTGGCTACTTGTGCCCTCGGTGACTCCTGGTCCACCAGCAGTGAACGCACCAAGTGGTACAAATGTTAAAGTTCTTCAAATTCAATAGCATCATTTAAGAACAGATATAGAATGACTGAACTCGTTTGTATATACATATATAGAGCGTCCGAAGGTATTAATGTAATTGTGCCAGGTAAAGTTAGAGGCACTTATCATTTCTCCTTATCATAAGAGTATTTCACTTGGTCAATTCTATATATAGAATAGTTTTACATCGAATAGGAACTATGTTTGTTTTGGCATTTCTTCTTCTATTGTATGCATATGCAGATGCACAAATTACTAATCAAAATGCAGCAGGTACAGTATTAGATTACAATTTACAAGTTATCATGAGTTTATAATTATTAGACTGCTATATTGATTTCTTAAAATAAGAATACTTAATTTATTGATATCAACATAGACATAAGGATTATACTGTAAACTTGATATCATATCTGATCTCACAGCACACAGCTTATAAATTAAAGAATATTACTGAATGATTTAGTGACGTGCCCCTAAGTTTTTCTCTAAGCTTTCAAAGTAGCTATTTTTGTATGAGCGAGCTTTTCAAAATTCCAATCCATTATTTCTGGCAGATTGAAACTGGTAACGTGTCTGTTCACCAGTATATTTCTTAGATCGAAAGATATAGAGGGGATTCCCCAACACGATGACTTTATAGTGATCCCAGCGAACGCACAAGTATGAGACGAGAAAAAAGGGAAACAATCTAACAGGCAAAATTAGCGTTTAGCAAATGAAAGCCAATTCCAGAACACAAAATCAGAATCCCAAAATTATTATCAGTAATGGCATACCAATCTTGGAAAATAAATGAGACAAAACAAAGATAGAGAGGAGATACTTCTCACGAGAAAAAAAGTTGCAGATATGAAAATATTTATGATCGAAAAAAAAAACCTTTAAGAGAAAGATTTAATTCGTTTTTGATAAAGTACAATATAACCAGAATTTTTTGCGAGTATCAAGTTTCGCGATTTTATGTTAAAATGTGTGTCTTTATTTTCGCGAGTACAATTTTTCTCGATTTCTGAATTGCAAAGGAATATGTTAATATGATGTTACTGTTTTTTTACCTTTCATAATTGAAATTTTAGCTTGTTCTATCATAAGAAAACACTCAATTCAATTTTCATAATCCTTAATCGGAAAAGTGAAGAATCTCACATGTGCAATAATAAGAAAATGTAGCTGGTACTGTAAACGTGTTTGTGTTCGCGGGGGGGATGTCGCGATTATAATATCAAGACGTTTCGCTTGGGGGAAATATTCGCGATAGAAATGTCTTTCCCATTGTAAGAATGCGGCGGGGATTTTTTCGCGTGGAGGAAATTATCGCGACGTTACTTGATTCGCGAGAAACGCGTAAATTACACCCACGCAAAAATTTCCACCTTAACAGTATACCAATTTACGTTATAGCACACTAAATATAATATTTCGCGAGATTAAATTTTCGTAATTCCAAATCACTCGCGAATTTAACGAAAATTAGTATCTCGAGAAAACTTCTGCTTATACGGTAAGTCGTTCAGTTGACAAGGTAATTTCATTCAAAATCGCCCAATTATGAATCAAGCAAGTCATATCTGTTCTTATTTACTAGTATAAAGTGTAAGCTATTTAAAACAGATGATTTTATTTAGTTTACGATCCAATTCTTCTATAAATACTGCGGATGCGTATATAAATTGAAATGTTACTTCAGTTAAGATGACATCTTTTAAAACTACTGAATTTAATATTCTGTTTAATCCTTCATCTCATAAACAATATCATCAGTGAATAGAAGTCAAACAGAAAACCCAAAATTATCATCCAAAATCATATTGAATGGCCCGGGCATACACAATAACGAAAAAATACTTAACCCCAAAAAAAATTACTAATATTTTGCAAATGGACAAAATCGATGAGATGAGGTACCAGGGAACAGTAGGCTTATCTTAAGTATGTTTTCTAGCAACACCATGCCCTGCAGAAAAAAAGTCAAAATCGGTGAATACGTTTAATTCGGTGCTGTGATTGTTTCTTACCTAAAAAATCAAACGAAATGTTAGTACATGTAATTGCTGTAGTTAAAAAATGTACTATTTTGTTGTTTTTACCAGGGTGTCAGTTTAAGCAGGCAGATATCATCTTTGTCCTGGACGACAGCGGCAGTGTAGGTTACAACTACTTTAAGAAGGAAGTTGATTTTGTGAAAAGCTTTGTCAATGAGTTTAACATTGGACCCTCTGATGTTCAGATTGGCGTGGTAGCTTTTTCTTCCGACGTCCACGAATATGTCACACTGAATGCATTCACAGATAAACAAGCTTTGAACAATAAGCTCTCCAGCTTACCGTACCTGTCTGGAACAACAGATACTGCCAAGGCTATCAATATCACTGTGCTAAGTGGTTTTCGCCAAGCAAACGGTGATCGGGACGCAGCCGCTAACTTCATGGTCGTCATAACGAGTGGTCACTCACAAAACCTAATGGCGACCGCTGCCGCAGCAAAACAAGCACACGACAATGGGATCAAAGTTTTTGCCATTGGTGCTGGGACCCAGGTTAATACACAAGAGATGAACAGTATTGCTTTAGACCAAAGCTCTACTTTTCTCTTGTCCAATAGTGATACCCTGCGATTGCTCAAAGAGGAACTTCAAAAGAAAACATGTGAAGGTATGTACATTTTCTGCTCTTGCAAGGCTTTCTAGTTTGTGTTATGTTTTGGGTGGTA
The DNA here is from genome assembly GCA_033119305.1 of Pinctada imbricata. Lineage (NCBI taxonomy): Eukaryota > Metazoa > Mollusca > Bivalvia > Pterioida > Pteriidae > Pinctada > Pinctada imbricata. The sequence continues at coordinate 9,888,166 of VSWD01000014.1, read as the reverse complement.
TTTCAAAAGAACGAAGATTCTCTCACCCCGGACAGAGATATCTACAGATTTACCCGTTCTGAGACAACTCTTTCTCTCACCCCCGAATATTTGTCTCGAACTCTCTATTGTGACGTCATAGACCTTCACGTAGGTTTAGCAGTGATTGACGTCACATGGAGCAACATTTAACGCAAAACAAGCAATGTTTACTCATGAATCATGTGAAAATATAAGGGTAAGAGAAAAATAATCAAACACCCCTGTGTACAGGGACAGGGAAATCTTACCCTCGTATCAAAGATTTGCAACGTCCACGATCCGGCAAGCCTCGTCGTGGACTGCAAATCTTTGATACTCGGGTGGGATTTCCCTGTCCCTGTACAAAGGGGTGATAGATTCTATTATTCTCACTCTGCTATCAGAGAGCATCCTTCGATTTCTGGACAGAAATTACTAAATGCATGTTTAGGATAACAAATCCTCCTCTCTGGTACTGTAAACCAAAATACTTTTAAATGGAAAAAAAATCATGAAATAACCCCCAGTTAGGGGGTTGAAACTTTATACCTTTTTATTGAATGCGGGACAGAATGACGGGCTGACGGACAGACACAAATTTTTATTTGTTTATTGTGAAAGGAGCAAGGGGATCAAAATATTATGTAGGGTCCAACAGAGGCGTAGTTAAATGAAAGGTGTGATCCAAATCGGTGGAGGGATGGTGCAAGGGTGTTAGCCTACAACTTTTGATGATAATTTAAGGACACTGCCGAGTGGAATATTTCTTCTCTCCGCACATAAGTGATTTCTATTTACTTTGTAATACTACAGTATATCAAGAAAGATAACTCCATTATTCAAACCAGATTTTTTTTTTCAGAAAAAAAAACGCAAGGAGCAAGGCGAAAGAATATATTTTGAGGCGAACCTATGTCTAACGATCCCTTTAGGACTCGCTTTTCCCATGTGTCTTTGCATTTGGGTGTTTCGATTTAAGAAATGATAACTAGTTAGCCGTGGTTAATTGTCCAGTAATTCCACGAGTCGCATAAACCAATCAAATTATCACCGAGCCGCGAAGCGGCGAGGTGATTTATCGATTGGTTCATGTGACGAGTGGAATAACTGGACAATGAATCACGGCTAGCTAGTTGTTATTTCTATTCTAATATAGCACGTGAATGAGCGGAGCTTAGCGCACTGGAAGTTTGTTGGAGATTTTACACCAGGCGAGTTCTATGGTACATATAGGAAGAAAGTTTCAAGTCATATTAGAATTGGTGTTTTGCTGCATGTTCTATTGAAGATCCTATGGTTTTTATGTCCTTTTTTCTGATTCTTCTTATTCTTCAAAGCTACGATACCATATCATAAGATATAGCATACTGTAAAGAAAGTGAGATATCCTTCCGACAGAAGCAAACATTTAGATTACCATTAATTTTGATTTGGAAATGACTTGCAGGATAAAAATACACTCTTACCTTAACAAAACTTAAGAGGAGATTATCATTGACAATGTCTCTAGCAAGATTATCAAGATTATCCTTCACTGTATAGCCTAAATTTGAATTTTCTTAAATTTTGGAAACCTGGGTCTTGTAGTATCATATTCCAGCCAACTTGCTATGTCTTTCGGTATATTTTCCACACAATTTTCACAGATTTTGACCATATTTCAATGTTTTAGATTTAGGAGGGTTAAATATCCGAAACGTGCTGGTACATGCTATAAATTTGTCTGCTTGATGCCAGTGAATTTGAAGACGTTTAACATTTATACTAGGAAATGTGTGATGAAAGCAAATTTTTAATTGCACTTGCTTATATACGAACCCTCCTTTTTGAAATTATAAATAACGGTAATTTCTCATCTTTGACGTGCATAAACTTATAAAAAATTATCCAAAATCTTCAATAGCATAGAAAACTGCATGATGTGAAATGTTTCAAGCCACCTGGATGGTATTCTGACTACTGACAACCGCCCTGCTTTTGAAAAATATAAGCATTGAAATTACCTGCATAAATGGACACTCGATTAAGCAAACGTTACAAACATAGAAAAAACATTTTTTACCGAAATATCAAAATTGTCAAAGAAGAGATCCATGCCAGTGTGTATGACAAAAGAGATGTTTTTGGTTCAATACAACCTTTTGGGTCACGGTTTCTGCTTTGATGATGTGACACGTCTTCAAATTCATAGCATTATTCAAAAACAGATAAATTTACAACATGGACCAGACATGCATGCCTGTTGGAGTTAACCCTTAAACTAGTTAAAACGTTCTGAAATTTTGCAAAAACTACTTTAGATTCTTTTGAAATCCGAATATTTACAATGCCATGAGTATATTACTTTGGAAATTTCACAATCTACCGTTTATGGTGACAAAATTAGATGAATCAAGGAAGGATAGAATTTTCATCAAGAATGCGCCAAAATCATCAAATTTTCTTTTATCCGTGGACATGATCATGTCGTCACCATACGGACAGTCGGCATGATACTTGACCAATCTACAGCCTCGTATTAGCGTATTTTTAAGAATTGCATCTCCGACCGACTGTGACGACGTCAGGATATGGGCCATGTCCAAACCTCCATGGAGATTAGAGGGCCCTGACCACCTGTTCTCTCTGAATGTTGGTTGGACTCCTCGGGAGATTTCATGCATGAACTCGATCCAGCTCTTTGTTTTCTATATCCACTAACATATTCATCTGTGTGCTGCTTGGGGCACAGTGTTATGCTGATTTCTTTGTGTGGTCATCTGACAGAAGGTTATAATAGCAACAATTGGGCGTTCCCTTCGGGACATCTGGTTAACCGGAAAAGTGAGATGTTGTACAAAGTCACCGCCTTGCCGGCTGTAGCGAGCTCATACATAAACATCAAAGGAGTACATAACCGTTATTCAGTCTCAAAGTCGAGAAGGCAAAGCAAAATCGTGAGAATTCCCATCGAAACGGTTGCAAACCCCGGAATGAACAACATTCCGAAGTGAGACCAGGTGCCCGGGGAGAGTCAGCGTCTCCTGATTGCATGCAACCCCCGTCGCAACAGTTCCACGGAAAGCTGTCAAATTCGTTAATTGTCTCAATGTACATTTGGTGTACAGATCAGGCGAGTATGTCTTCTTTGGTGATGACGACAGCCATTCAATCACAATGTAGAATGTCACTGATCAGCCTGGAAAACGGGATCTGATATGCTTTTATAATATCCCCGTAGCGACCGAAGAACTTGTAACAGGATCATATCCATTATATAACAGGCGTTGATTATTCTGACGCATTTTCGCTGGTAATTCTGTCTGATTAAACAATTGATCAAACGAATGTTCAAGTATCCGTCGGTCTAAAAAATATTCAATGTAAATCGTAAAGTTATATTTCTTCAAGCACAGAGTACCACTCATTCGATTACAACACCACAAAATTCTTTCCCAACGGCACCGTCACTTTACACTCCACTTCAAGGTAATATTTTGTTTTTGTTTTGATTGGTTGAACTAAACTTAGACGTTACGATCTTTATAGAGGACTGAAAGATTCTCTAGTACTGCAAAACATTAAGAAATCGAACGAAGGAATTAAAAGTGCGATAAAGTAACAAGATCTCACTTCTAATGTAAAAACGTCTTGTATATATGAGGCTAATCAAAATTGAGTGTAAAGCATGTCAGAGAGATACTAAATGTACTCGTATTTTCTTCTTACTGCAGTTTCATATGTATATACTTATTTGCTGTTACGTTTTCCACCCTCTGATTTTTTGTTTTTCTCCGCTGTTATGAATAGGAATTTGTAGAGATGAATTTGGGAACTGTCAGGCGTATGGTCTTTCAGTATGCACCAAGTACCAGGCTTGGTCAAGCCAAAACTGTGCAAAATTTTGTGAATTTTGTCATGGTAAAGTATTTCGTCATTCTTAATTTCGTGAACGTTTCGTCCACTAAAGAATTATTGTGAAATATGACAATAAAAACGAAAAAGCAAAATAAAGAAAGACTTTGTGAAGTTGCTTGTTACCACAGTTTTTCTGATTGCATTTTTCTGAAATAAATATGACATACAGCAGTATGACATGATATTGATTGGTTTCATATATTTCATATTTATCACATGATTCACCCGTTATGCAGTTTAATAAAGCCATTTCACAAATATATGATATGATAACACGTTACATATCGCTCTGTTTGAATGCGATTGGTCAAGTTTGGAACCTAATCACATAAACCTGGACAAATGTGAGCTTTCAAATATCGGCCAACTGTTAAGGGGGTCCAGAACAGTATCCGAAAGAACCCCATCGGAAAGCTCTGGATCAATTATTACGTTACAATAGAAACGGCGACATTGGCGCGTTTTTCTATAGAACGTCAGGATTAGGTAACGTAGAAATAAGGGGTAGGGGGTAACAAAATCACTATAACTTAAAAACTGCCGGTCAAATTTATCGGTGGTTCACTTGACATATAAAGAAGATAATATCAAGTTTTTATGGAAAATAAATGATAGGGGTTCAGAAAAACGGACTTTATGATTAAAAATTAGCAATTCAAAAACGTTTTGAAAATAAACATAAATTTATCTCCTTTGGACAATTTCTTTTAAACGTCTTAGCGATCATTTATAATTCTATACATATCAGATTGTCCACATCATATCTAAATGAAAAATACAGAACCTGTTAATATTCTGCGTCTACAGAAGATTTGTAACTGTTTTTCATTACCTAAAGTGTATTAATTTCAACGTCACATTTACGGCCCACTTTGGGGCTTTCAATGGGTATATATGTACGTCCGTAGCTTCAAAAGTAACGGTTAAAATTGATGAAACTTTGCATGTAGAAAAAGTATGTTTCAATTATTAACATTTATAATTTTTAGGAAAATTAATTATAGCATCAAATTTAAGTCTGCCTGTCCTGGACCTCCTTAAATTCAGACCCGGAATCAATATCAATGATTAAAATTGTTGTTGTTGAATTAATTCTTGCATTAAAATACATTTCATAATTGAAATACTTTTCTCTTACGTACAGAATATCTATATGATGGAAACACTACTTCTCATGGCGTAGCAGACGACTCCATGATCACGGCGTGGTTCGCCTCTACAGTTCTCGGAAACGTTGATTTCACGTTAGAAATACACATTTTTAGGCAATATCATGTGATAAAAAGAATCTCAAATGAATTTTCATTTCATACGATGTGTTATGAAACTCGTCCGTTTTATATTCCCTCGCCAAGGCTCGGGGATATAAAACACACAACTCGTTTCATAATACATCGTATGAAATGAAAATTCATTTGAGATCCTATATATATGTGATAAGAGCTATGAGTATGCAACATATCATATTTTTCTGTTTGAAGGCCCACCAAGTCCACCGCCCATTTGTGAGTAGAAGTTTTTTTTATAGGTAATATTGAAGAAGATAGATATAAAATACAATTCAAATTTAAAATCCGAAAGAAAACTGTCATTAATGTTTATCCCTTTGTCGAGGATTGTACATTCCAGGAAATCATATATCTTAATCATAAACATTTGATTCTATCAGTCCTAGGACAATGTATGGACAATCTCCCGAGTGGTACATGTGAAAGTTATGGTCCAGACATCTGCAACAAGTACAGAGAATGGGCTGTCAAGAAATGTCCAAAATTCTGCCAATTTTGCCAAGGTAATGGGTTAAGAATCAGTGAAAGTGCTGTCCAAATATGAAATTAAGCTGGTTTTAATGTACAATGAAGATTCCAATAGGCAAATTATCAATATCTAAATATATGTTAATTGTAATAATTTCATTGGATAATGCGCTTTTGAACAAGTAAATGTATCACCAGTGATGTTCGGGGCAATAGTAGAGGAAATTCAAATGAACTAACAAGTACTAAACTTTCCACTTTATTTAATTTGCACCATAGTAATGGCTATGCATCACTGAAACAAGGATATTTAGAGAATGACCATCTCGTCAAAGCGATGGAATTGGTTTTCGAAGATTGAATGATATCACCTTTATTTCACAGTAAAGGAATGAATTTGATAATTCACTAACACATTTAGATGAAGTCTAAAACAGACATAGTAAGTAAGAGAAAGGGAGTTGAACAATTTGAATTTAGATCATACATAAAATATTCGTATAAAATTAGGAAAGGTGACCATCACAAATATTGAACAAAAATACGTATCAGAGAGTGAAAGTCAAATACAAAACTCAAATCGTATGCTTTGTAGCGCATCATAATATACATGCATATCATCAACTCAATTGTAGAACCTACAAAAGAACCTCCATGTGTGAATGTAGCACTGGACTGTCAGACAATGGGACCGGGGATATGCTTCACAAACCGTTCATGGGCTGTGAACAACTGTAGAGAATTCTGTGCATTTTGTACACGTAAGTAAAGAATGAGGTTCTTTGTCTTCACAAACTGTACCTTGACAGAGAAACAACTGTAGAGAATTCTGTGTATTTTGTTCACGTAAGTAAAGAAAGAGATTTTTTGTCTTCACAAACTGTACCTTGATAGAGATACAACTGTAGAGAATTCTGTGTATTTTGTTCACGTAAGTAAAGAATGAGGTTCTTTGTCTTCACAAACTGTACCTTGACAGAGAAACAACTGTAGAGAATTCTGTGTATTTTGTTCACGTAAGTAAAGAAAGAGATTTTTTGTCTTCACAAACTGTACCTTGACAGAGAAACAACTGTAGAGAATTCTGTGCATTTTGTTCACGTAAGTAAAGAATGAGGTTCTTTGTCTTTACAAACTGAACTTTGACAGAGAAGCACCTGCAGAGAATTCTGTGCATTTTTGTGCTTTGTTTTTGGGAACTGCAAACGCGTCTGGTTGGTGATGCCTTCATTTCTTTTTTGTTCACTTTACGTTAGTAAATGATAAGGTATTTCGTCTATTTCATGATCTCATTTTCATTTATGCAAGGCTTAAAATGAAAAGAGGTTTTTCCAAAAATACTTGTACCAATTCAATGGTGCCATTGTCGATCAATATAATAAATCATTAGCAATTTATGAAAGATTTTTTCTCCGAAAATGGCGGGGTTTGTTTGTTTGCTTTGTTTTTGTTTTTGTTTTTGCATCGATGGTAAACGTTATAGAAATATGTAACATAAAGCTTTTAAATGTTAAACGTCTTTAAATTCAATAGCATCATTTAAAACCTGATAAATTTACAGCATGGACCAGACATGCACGTTTCTGGTACTAAACCCTCGTCAGTGATCCTCAGTCTAAAATATGTAATACGGCCAAAAAGTATGAAAAATATGTCCAAAAATGTACCAAAAGACGTAGCAGAATGGGTGGGATATGATGCTACAGGACCCACGTTTTAGAAATTTCAAGAAATTTTGTAACAGAAAATTTCAAATGCGTTGAAGAGACACACGATCAACCGAAGTTGATCGAACTTGGCTACATATGCCCTCGGGGACTCTTGGTCCACCAGCAGTGACACTCGCCAAGTACTTCAAATGTTAAACGTCTTTAAATTCAATAGCATCATTTAAAACCTGATAAATTTACAGCATGGACCAGACATGCACGTTTCGGGTACTAAACCCTCGTCAGTGATCCTCAGTCTAAAATATGTAATATGGCCAAAAAGTATGAAAAATATGTCCAAAAATGTACCAAAAGACGTAGCAGAATGGGTGGGATATGATGCTACAGGACCCACGTTTTAGAAATTTCAAGAAATTTTGTAACAGAAAATTTCAAATGCGTTGAAGAGACACACGATCAACCGAAGTTGATCGAACTTGGCTACATGTGCCCTCGGGGACTCTTGGTCCACCAGCAGTGACACTCACCAAGTAGTTCAAATGTTAAACGTCTTTAAATTCAATAGCATCATTTAAAACCTGATAAATTTACAGCATGGACCAGACATGCACGTTTCGGGTACTAAACCCTCGTCAGTGATCCTCAGTCTAAAATATGTAATACGGCCAAAAAGTATGAAAAATATGTCCAAAAATGTACCAAAAGACGTAGCAGAATGGGTGGGATATGATGCTACTTTGAAGCGACATGCTTTTTAGCGTTACTGATTCAGTATATATTGTGTGTATTATTATTTTGTTCAAGTTGTAAGAAAATCTATAAGTTAATCAATTAAGATAAAAAAAATCTTTTTCTTTTTTATAGCATTAACTTCAACGAAATCTGCTAACATCTCTGAACCTCAAGGTAAATATGAAATGTTTTCACTTATTGTATTTAAGGAATACAATGTAATACGGAAGTTTTCCAACTCTTTGCCTTACTGAAGAAAATTTCAAACCAATCATCAGTGATGCTTCTCGCCAAAATGATTTCAAGAAATACCCGTATAACCAGAAATTTTCGCGAGTATCAAATTTCGCGATTTTATGGTAAAATAGGGTGTCTTTATTTTCGCGAGTACAATTTTTCGCGATTCCTGAATTACAAATAAATGTGTTCAAATGATCTAACTGTTTTGTACCTTTATTATTTCAGTTTAAGTAAGTTCTATCATAAGAATGTACTCAATTCAATCCTCGTTACGTTTAATCAGAAAAAGTGAAGAATGACACATGTACAATATGAACAAATGTAACGGATATAACAATTTATCATATACCTTATCAAACACAATTTATCGCGAGAATAATTTTTCGCGATTCAAACTTACCCGCGAATATAGCGAAAATTAGTTTAAACTTGTGTAAACGTTAAATAAGAAAGGTGTGCAGATTTGGTTCCTAAGATATGTTCTTCTTTATTCACATACCAATTCTTATAATCATGATGGTACATATTGTTCAATTCGGCATATTGTCTTTTTGAAGCATCACGCACGTGTTCATCGTCTCCTAGTGACGTCATTGTTGTTCTGGACACACACATGGAAGATGCAGACGACTTTAACTTGGAGAAGAGCTTCGTGAACAGATTTCTTTATGGTTTGGATTATGATGTTGATAAAATTCAAATTGGAGTAGTTATGACGTCATCGACATCGTCAAATGACAGTCGCGTGTTCTTGGACCAGTTTCATTCTAAGTCTAATATCTTAGGGACGATAAATATGGTATGCTGTCACTCATTTATTTCTAAAAGGAATCCGTCATTGATTACAATTATATTACATATATAACTTTGATTACAATGTGTATTACATATACTGGTATATAACATGACATTGTGCCGATTTTATGATAGCCATTTGCCTCATAGTTGTAATTGGTGTAGTTCTCCGGATTAAGTGCCCACAACCCTTTATTATGAACCTTGTATGAGAGCTGTTTATCCGAATCTTAATAGTTTCCAAAATGCTATATTTGTAAAGGCATACAAAGGAAGGGAGGGGATCTCCAACAAGATCCAAGGGGAGCTACAACAAAGGAGCTGATAAGATAAGGGCTGTATTTAGCCCTGAATCTCGTTCCGTATTTCGTCCGCATGTCGTATACAGAAAAATAATCATCTGAGTATAAAGTGTGTTATTTAAAAAAAAAAACCTGATTGACTTCGTATATAATCTGGTCCGCGTCTGGTCCTGGTCTCACTCCCATATTGGAATTCCGCTTCTTTTCATATGGTGGAGGTTTTTCTCTGTTTGCATTGGCTCTTGTTTTGTCCTGATTTTGTATGCCTTCGGTTTGTGATTTTCTAAATTATCGATTTTGTACTACATGTATGCATTATCCATGTCATCATGACAATTGAATCCATGAGTAATTGTATACTATACACCTCACTTATCCAAGCAAGTCTATCTTGAAAAAATCACAATTTAAATACGCAACTCATTTATAAAACTAATTATCGAATAACGTATACACGTCACATATCTGTCCATTGAAATATTTTTATTTTACCAACGGCATATCACTCACGCTCATTGTAATTTTTACAAAAATTGTAGAAAAAATATGGCGTTAAATGCGTAAAGAAAAGACATCTAATCATAATTTCGTTCGTTGATTTTCATTTTCTTTGGAAAAATTCGAAAAAGGCCATCTTAACGGTCTCCTTTAATGATTACAATGTAAGCTTTATAGCGCAAAATATACCCTGGCGGAGAAACATGCATGGCTCTTGCTTATTTCGTGCATACTTCTTGAATATTTCATTCGAGTATATCTAGATTTCGCTGTAAGTTAATAAATGCAAAATAAGATTTAAGATGCAGTTTTGATATAGATAAATATATTTTCATTCTAGAAATTGACTTATTTTGAATTCATCGAAAGCAAAGCGCGGTAGACTTCGATCCCACGAGACTATAAACCCCTACCATTACCTTAACCTTTTACATAAGTGTGAATAGACAAATTCGGTTTTTTCATCTTTATTTTCAGCTCCCCTTTCAGCGTGGTCAGAGTAAACAAAATATGTCCAGCGAAAGTATCCATCAAATCGTCCAAGATATGTTTTCAGCTACTCACGGGGATAGAAAACATGTGCCGAATATTGTCATATTAATAACAGATGGTCACATGGGAAATACTCAAAATTTCGCAAAAAGATTGTTACAAAATGACGTAACAGTCCTTACAATAGGCGTTGGGCAAAATGTATCGGCATCGAAACTGGAGGATCTAGTGATCCAGAAGTCAGACGCCTTCCAGGTTGACAGCATTGACGATGTCATGAGTATTAGTGATGTATTCAAACAGCAATACTGTGCAAGTGAGTTTTTATCACAAAATAATGAAATATTTTCCTTATACATACATAAAATAAATAATAAGTTTCAATATTCAATGAATTTAATATGAATCAAGGCAAAGCCTTTTTGTGCGAGCGGAGAGAAAATAGATATGATTATATAAAATAAAAAAAGATTTTTCTTTTTTATTTTGACTATGACGGTTTATCTTATCGGACAAAACTTTCTGTTTGATGATTGCCAAAAAAGGTAGTATTTAAGGCGAGTGGAAAAACGAAAGCATTTGTAAAATTGATCTAGACCAGCAGATGAACATTTTAAGGGGGGGGGGGGGGGGCTTAAAATACGGTTCTTTAAAAATATGTTTCTTTATAATTCATTTTTATTTTGTAAGAATAATGTTTAGGCTAGATGAAAATAAATTACTTAAGAACAAAAGAAAGAACAAACATATTCCGACTTCTGACAGTACGAAACCACCCGAGACGAGAAAAGCAATCAGAGCGAAACGTCTCGTTTAAAACCGGAAATGTCGGATTTCCCGTGGTTACGCCGCCTTGTTGATGCTTTATCGTTACCTGATTTACGAAAAATATTTTCAATATATTTAACTTATAAACAAAAATTGAGTATAACATATACGTCTACTTGGAGTCGAAAAAAAAATTAAATGGCAATATCCAGCATCTCCGCAGTAACTCTGTCTGCGAGGGGACGACATTTTTTGAAAGCATAGTAGTACATTCTCATTCTTTGATTCAGCATATTTTCTCAATAAGATATGTGTATACGCGTTACCATAAGGGCGAGCTTCGCTCGCTATAACTGCAAAGGAGTATTTTTTTTACTTATAGTCGTCATCCTTTGCATTTTTTAAGTGTCAAAGAAAATCGTATATTTCAACTGTGGTTTGTTTGTTATTTTGTTTTTGTATTCCTTTTTTTTTTATTTTCGTATTTCTTTTCTTTTCTTTCTTTTTTTTTTTTTTTCTTTTGTTTTTTTTTTCTTTTTGTATTTCTTTTTTTTGTATTTTTGTTTGTTCGTTTGGTTTTTAGTTTTGTTCTTTTTCTCGAAAAAAATAATTCCATTTGGAATGTAAAGTCGTGTTAATCAAATTGAACCTGCTGATAAAAATTCAAATTATTGTTAATATTCAACCTCCTTTTTAAATGATACGTGTAAATTTTCGCTTGAGGGAAATTTTCGCGCTTTTCTTGATTGTTTTTTTTTTTGTATTTTCGCGAAAATAACCCCGCGTGAAAATTACAACCAGTATAGAAGACTTAATGGAATACTCCTGATTTCGCCAAAATTTTCGCCACACGTACTGTTGTAATGGACAGTTCGCGAAAATTTCCCCAAGCTAAAATCATCACGTTTACTGTATACCTTTCAATTAAAAGTTACATATCTGTTTTTTATGTGAATTATTCATTTCATTCATTTATTTCAGTTATCAAGAGGACATGTACTGACGACTCCAAGAGTATCTGTCATGACCTTAGTGTGTGCGGTAGTCAGACTTCACAGATGAAATGTCGTTCAACGTGTAAACTATGTTGAATAAAACTTCAATGTAATTTGTAGTTATTCAATCGAAAATATAAGTTTTCGTAGTACATTTAAGAGATACGAAAACAAAATTTACTGAATTTGCATTGACAACATTGCTTATTCAACAGATGTAGCAGAAACTGTTTATATTACTAAAAGAAAAGAATATCTACCTTCTAATGACCACATTAACATTAAATACAAACAATCACAAGACTAACTCATCCCAGTTAATTTCTTATTATGTTTAATTAATAACATTTCAAACATTCTGAATAAATGTTTTGTGATAGTGAAGTAAAATACACCGTCAAAGTCAGAGCCCAAAGTTATAACCAATAGGCAGGCATACGTAACGTGAACAAATACAAAACTAGGAAAAGGAGCAGAGATTCCCAACACGACGACACAAAAGTGACAACATGACGACACAATGACAACATGACGACACAACATTGACAACATGACGACACAACAGTGACAACATGACGTCACAACAGTGACAACATAACGACAAAAAAGTGACAACATGACGACACAACAGTGACAACATGACGACACAACATGAAGACTCAACAGTGACAACATGACGACACAACAATGACAACATGACGACACAACAGTGACAACATGACGACACAACAGTGACAACATGACGACGAATCAGTGACAACATGACAAGACAACATGAAAACACAACAGTGACAACATGACGACACAACAGTGACAACATGACGACACAACAGTGACAACATGGCGACACAACAGTGACAACATGGCGACACAACAGCGAAACACAATCTCATGATACGAAACAAGAGGATCAAGTAGAGACAATAACATCACATCGTTAATGAATGGCAACAATACTACCTTAATGTATGATCTTTGCATGGAATAAATCATTCTGACACAACAGTGACAACATGATGACACAACAGTGACAACATGGCGAAACAACAGTGACAGCATGACGACACAACAGTGACAACATGACACAACAGTGACAACATGACGACACAACAGTGACAACATCACGACACAACAGTGACAACATGGCGACACAACAATGACAACACGACGACACAACAGTGACAACATGACGACACAACAGTGACAATATGATGACACAACAGTGAGAACATGACGACACAACAGTGACAACATCACGACACAACAATGACAACATGACGACACAACAGTGACAACATGACGACACAACAGTGACAACATGGCGACACAACAATGACAACACGACGACACAACAGTGGCAACATGACGACACAACAGTGACAACATGATGACACAACAGTGACAACATGACACAACAGTGACAACACGACGACACAATAGTGACAACATGATGACACAACAGTGACAACATGACGACACAACAGTGACAACATGACGACACAACAGTGACAACATGGCGACAAAACAGTGACAACCTCACGACACAACAGTGACAACATGACGACACAACAGTGACAACATGACGACACAACAGTGACAATAGGCGACAAAACAGTGACAACCTGACGACACAACAGTGACAACATGACGACACAACAGTGACAACATGACGACACAACAGTGACAACATGACGACAAAACAGTGACAACCTGACGAGACAACAGTGACAACCTGACGAGACAACAGTGACAACATGACGACACAACAGTGACAACATGACGCCACAACAGTGACAACATGACAACACAACAGTGACAACATGGCGACAAAACAGTGACAACCTGACGACACAACAGCGACAACCTGACGACACAACAGTGACAACATGACGACACAACAGTGACAACCTGACGACACATCAGTGATAACATGACTACACAACAGTGACAAAATAACGACAAAACAGTGACAACATGACGACACAACAGTGACAAAATAACGACACAACAGTGACAACACGACGACACAACAGTGACAAATTGATGGCACAACAGTGACAACATGACGACACAACAGTGACAACATGACACAACAGTGACAACCTGACGACACAACAGTGACAACATGACGACACAACAGTGACAACATGACGACACAACAGTGACAACCTGACGACACAACAGTGACAACATGACGACACAACAGTGACAACATGACGACACAACAGTGACAACCTGACGACACAACAGTGACAACATGACGACACAACAGTGACAACCTGACGACACAACAGTGACAACCTGACGACACAACAGTGACAACATGACGACACAACAGTGACAACCTGACGACATTACAGTGACAACATGACGACACAACAGTGACAAAATAACGACAAAACAGTGACAACATGACGACACAACAGTGACAAAATAACGACACAACAGTGACAACACGACGACACAACAGTGACAAATTGATGGCACAACAGTGACAACATGTTGACACAACAGTGACAACATGACGACACAACAGTGACAACATGACGACACAACAGTGACAACAGTGGAACATAATCTCATGACACGAAAAAAGAGGATCAAGTAGTGACAATAACATCTCATCTTTAATGAATGGCAACAATACTACCTTAATGAATAATCTTAGCATGGAATAAATCAGAGGTATATGTAATGCTTTTCATTTCCGCGGCAGAAAAATATATGACTTTTGCATAGCTTGCAAAAAGTTAAAATCTAATCCTGAGACAGTGAACACTGAAGACATGTGGCTATAAAAAGAAACAAGATATGTGAAACATTTTACAAAGAGCCAAAAGTGAATAGTCGAATAATACTTTATCAATTTTTCATTATTTCATACAAGGATTAAGAATATTTAGATTAAGGTATGAAATACATGTAACTACATGAAGTATATAAAGCACGTATCAAAAAGGGGATAAGGACGGGGTCTCAAATCAATAAATAGAATAGGCTAGGGATTGCTTTTAGAGAATACTAAAATTAATTGACCAAAATCTGCAGCCAGAGAGAGCAAACGCAAATGGTAAGAGTCCATCCTACAGTGCTATATTTGAAATGTAAATCATTAATACAAATAAAAACACAAACACTCAAATACATTATTTTGAACCGTTTGCCAGATCACTTTCATATTTTAGTATGTTGTTGTAAATCATTAATACAAATACAAACACAAACACTCAAATACATTATTTTGCTGACACTCCTGAAAACGTATTCGAGTGTTTATGTTTTCATCTGTATCATCACTTCCCTCTTAAAGAAATATGTCAATCGAAACAATTAATGACAATGGTATCTTAAAGCCACGGTACATGTATGAGTTCACATGCATTTACAGTCGTAGTTCCTTATCTTGGTGAAATTACACACAATCCTATCTACAAATACGAAGTGTCTGTTGAACCGGTCTACAATATGTACATATGTGTTTATTTATTCATACATTTAGTATGCACCTCAATTACTGCACAAATAATAAATCCAGTCATTCCTGATACTGGTTCAGGTGGACTAATTACAAGTTCCCGTGAGTATAATTAAGCCATGTTTTATTATCTTGAAGGTTTAAAAAACCTTTGTAAGGCTCATGAACTTGTTATATATATATAATAAAAATAAAAAAAAAACATTAGGACAACGAGATTGAAGAATAATTAGGTATAAGAACCATCCGAAAACAGAGAATTTGACGCATTCACAGATTTTGACTTTTCTGCACGGCCTACAGGTGTTGCTAGCAAACAGGAGACATCTTCTTTCCCTGATCTCATCTTAATTTTCTCTACTTATCTCTCGTTACCCGCTACCATGTTTTCTCGATGAACACAGAATTGTGTTTACAATATCCTCCTCACTGTAAGATGACCACACAATTGCAGGAGCCCGAGTAATACACAGATGAATATGTAAATAGATATCGTATTTATTATTTGGCACCATGCAGCTATAACATCGGACTCCATAATTGTGTGTCCCTTGTGTTTCTGTGCTTAGCCGATTGTCCCCGCTCTTTTGTCGGAGATCCATTCGAAATCTATGTGTATTCTTATCAACTGTGTTTTTCGGATTCTGACTTTCGATTTTATGTTTGACTTCTATTCACTGACTGCAGGACTGCATTACACAACAGAACACACCCGCAGGATGCAACATACAACAAAAATTACAACAACAACGGTGCTAGATGACCAAACAAACAATGAAGGAAACTAAACAAAACATGAAATATGAAACACGAACTACAATACATAATTTAAAGAATTGCACCAAGCGTCGATTTTGTGCGGTCATCCAGCAGTTACAATGGTTCCCCGTGACTTGATGTTTGTCAAGTGTATCAATTACTGCTTTCCAGTTCTGTTGCCTGAAAGAAGCTTTGCTTTGGCCCTTTATCATTGTGACATCATGTATAGTATTTGCTATTTCGTAAACTTGCCATTTCACCGAAAAATATCATCGAAATTAAAGGAGGTTTAGATCTTAGCACCATCCCTCCTATGTTATTTTGAACATATATTTTATTTGGATATGCGACTGCATCGACCCTATAGGAAATTTGGAGTCACGCACTCTCTGTAAAGTAAACATACAAATCTTAATTCAAAACATTAAAAAGGCGCTACCGAAATGAATTTTGGTGGCTCCGCTGGAAGCAACACTGATGAGAATTTAATACTCCAAACACGTGTCTGGTGAAGAAAAAATTGGTTTGGAATTTTCTTCATGAAGGTATAGAGTTGGAACACTTCCGTATAACTACAATAACTAAATTGAAGAATTGCACCAAGCGTCGACTTTGGACGGTCATCCTATATCTGCTAGTGAATGGTGTGGTTATCCGGATTACATATTACGTGGCCACTTCCTATTTTTATTTCTATTACATTGATACATTTTATCCTTATAATGTCACTTTCATTATCAGAGTGTCATTTGAAGCCGGCGGATATAATCTTTGTCCTGGATGACAGTGGTAGCGTGGGTTATAACAACTTCGAAAAGGAGCTACAGTTTGTACAGGGCTTTGCTAAGGAGTTTGACATCGGACCATTGGACGTTCAGATCGGTGTCGTCACATACTCTACCAGTGTTCATGAATACATAAGACTGAATTCAAATAGAGACAAGCAATCTCTGCTCTATAACATCAACCGACTACCATATCAGTCTGGTTTGACTCGCACAGCTGATGCTATAAACCTGACATTGTATCATGGCTTCAGTCAGCCCCACGGTGACCGTGACTCCGTCACTGACGTCATGATGGTCATCACCAATGGACAGTCACAGGACCCTCGGGCCACAGCTGTTGCTGCTAGAAAGGCACATAACGCCGGTATTAAAACTTTCGCCATAGGAGTTGGAAACCGAGTGAAAACAACTGAGATGGCCGCGATTGCATCAGACAAGAATCACGTGTTCAACATGTCAAATAATGATGCATTGAGGCAACTTAAGGATGAACTGAGAAACAAATCATGTGAAGGTTTGTTTTATTCAGGACTATAAAAACGAACATACAGCGTCATTCTTTCTTCAATAGCTTTTTAAAGTTATAGAATCGGAGGTTGTCATGTATGCAACATTAAGCGAATACATTTATCACATGTGATGCGCGTCTGCACAACACATATTCTATTTTTATGCACCACACTAGGTATCAAATCTCTTCTTTATGATTAAAACGATAAATGAATATTTAGGTCACGGCAGGTTCAGTCTGCTCATCCGACTAGCCGTCGCAGCATATCGTCTACAAATGCACTGTCAAATGGTAAACGTCTTTAGATTTAATAACATAATTTAACAACAGGATGATTTGCAGCATGGACAAGACATGCACGTTTCTGGTACTTAACCCTCGCAAATGATCTTCATTCTAAACAATGTCATTTGACCAGCAGGATGAGTGGGATATGATGTTACAGGACCAACGTTTTAGAGATTTCGAATGCGTTTAAGAAACGATCAACCGAAGTTGATCGAAATTGGCTACATGTCCTCTCGGGACACTCACCAAGTGATCAGATAATCTAAGATCAGATAAATTTGCAGCATTGAACAGACATGCACCTTTCAGGTACTCAACCGTCGTCAGTGATCCTCAATCTTAACAATGTAATGTGACCAAAAAGTGTGAAAGTTTTGTCCAAAAATGTACAGTAAGACGTAGCAAGATGGGTGAGATATGATGTTACAAGACCCACATTTTTTAAGCCAGGAATGCAATTATATGGGAATTAATTACTTTCCAATTTTTAAGGACAGTAGACTTCTCTGTCATACCATCAATTAAAGGTTAGCAAGGCTTATGTGCTACTTGATTTCCTAATAAAAAAAATCACCAAGCAACGAGCATGCCACATATATAGAAAATAACATTTAAAACTAAAACAAATGTTGACAGTATATTAATCATTTAAAGTATAAGGTCACTCAAAAGGGACTAATTCATGAATATGTACTGACTAACTCTTAAGAAACTGAAAATTCTGTAATTCTCTCGAGAAAAATAACGAGAAAGAAAGAAAGAAATCATGAAAAAAATTGAAATGGAGACAAAAAAGGAAGGGCAATACACAAAACTTACCCTGTTTTAAAGCCTTACAAGGAATTATATTTTGTACTAATTAGAAAATCTCCATATTTTTTTCCTTAGTAAATGCATGAAGTTTAATGATCACTCAGGCATAAATCTAAGTGTCATATGTGTTTACAAACTCGCTGTAAGTAAATTAGTTACGCGATAAACATTCTTTTCAATATAAATGCTTGCGCACGGTTAATAAAAAATGGTCACTTAAAAGTCCCTTTTTCTTACCCTGTATATATATATGTATATATATTTTATAGAAAAGAATAAAGTTTTCTACTTGATGCAAGGGATCCGTGTTTTGGAGGTTTTGCCGTGGGTGCTGCAACTTGGTGTTGTTGGAGATCCCCTCCTTTGTTTCACAAATTGGGTGTTTGGAGAAATTTCGAAAACTTCTGTTTACAAAATTCTCACAAATTTCTGTAACCTGGGTCCTGTAGCATCATATCCCAGCCATCTTGCTGCGTCTTTTGGTATATTTTGGCCATATCTCATTGTTTGGATTGAGGATCACTGACGAGGGTTAAATACCCGAAACGTACATGTCTGGTTCGCGCTGTTAATTAATCTGCTTTTAAATGATGCTAATGAATTTGAAGACGTTTAACACTTCAGCAAATAGTTTGAATTTCAAATGGAAACAAACTTTGTTCAATCTTTGCTCTCTTTTTAGTATTAATTTCTACACACATACATATATACAAATAGTCTGGGATGTATCACTGGGTTGGGTGCACCCCCCCCCCTTGATCCTCCAAAACCGGCCTAACTTTGTAGCATTTTTTGCGCTCTTTCAGATAAAAATTTGTCTCATGGAAATTTCCATTGCAAAAGTGGTGTTTTTTGGGAAAAACATGTTTTTTTAGTCAAAAATCACTGAAAATAGGAAAAAATTATAACTTTTATATGGTTCATGTTTTTAAAAATTGAAAAGTGTAAATATATAGTTTTTTTTTTTTTCTGTTAATTTAATTGGTATTTTGGGGCAAAAAAATATGTTTTATATGAATATATAGCCTATATCAAGAAACTTACTATTGAAAGTCTTATATTTCAGTTGAATAGGAAATACAGAGGATAATAATCATAGTTTGAAATATGAGACTTTCGATAGTAAGTTTCTTGATATAGGCTATATGTAATTCATAAAAAACATATTTTTTGCCCCAAAATACCAATTAAATTAACAGAGGATACTTCAAATACATATGACATACAAGGACAAACTATGATATACCCAGGAACACTTTAGAATATAAATGATAACGACACATTTCATAGTAATAAGGATTTTCCAGAAATCAGCGGTTTTTAAATAAAAATTGAGATTTTCCACCCAAAAAAGCAAGATTATCAAAGAAATCTCTTCGAACTCATTAAACTTCATCACTTTTATGCTATCCAATTATATGAAACCTCTCCAGCTTTGATTGAATGAAAAATATAGATTTAAAACATTTTTCACAGAAATAAGTGAATTTTTCACATAAATTAGGTTTTTTGCCCCAAAATATCAATTGAATTAACAGAGGATATTTCAAATGCATATGACTTACAAGAACAAGCTATGATATACCCAGAAACTCTTTTGAATATAAATAATAACGTCTGATTTCATAGTAATAAGGATTTTCCAGAAATTAGCGAGTTTTAAATAAAAATCGAGATTTTCCACCCAAAATAGCAAGATAATCAAAGAAATCTCTTCTAACTCATTTAACTTGATCACAATTATGCCATCCAATTATATGAGACCTCTCCAGTGTTGCTTAAATAAGAAATATAAATTAAAAAAAAATATTAATAGAAATAAGTGAATTTTTCACATAAATAAGGTTTTTTGCCCCAAAGTAAGATATAAATTAAATTTCAGTTATCAAATATCATTTCTATCCATTTATAATAAGAATAAGCATAATATCAAAGCTAAAACATATCAATTTAGGCAAATTAAAAGAGCTAGTACTTATTTTCTCAAAATAAGTGGTTTTTGCATAAAAAATGCATATTTTACCCAAAAATGATGGTTTTAATTAATTATTACATTTAATTTCACAATCATCTGACAAGATGATTACTTTCTATAATGATAATAGCTTGAAATGTATAGTTTTAGCAAAGAAAATGAATTAATAAAATTTTTCCAGAAATCTGTAATTTTTAGACAAAAAAACAGGCATTTTGCCCAAAAATTAAGTAGAAAATATACCTTTTATGTTTCATACATCTAATTTATGAGTGAACCTAAATAATTACAGTTCAAAATACATTCCTGCTATCATTTCAAGAACTTCTATAGATTCAATAAATATTCTCCAGAAATCAGCTATTTTTAAATGAAAAAATAAGTTTTTTCCCCAAAAACACGTTGATTTTGAATGAAATGTTAGTAAAACATATATAATCTGATAGAGTGTGAAAAGTTACACTAGAAAATAGCTTTCAATCATCGCTTTCATAACAGATAAGGGTTCTTTAAATAAATATACAGAAATCTGAGATTTCTGATTGAAAATACAGGTTTCTGTTTGAAATAATTAATTTCGAGGATTTTGCAAAAAAAATAAGAATATAAAATATATGTCATTAGAAAGAGGAGACTTCAAAGATGTTTTTTAAATCATCATTGAACGATCATATGCAATATTGAGGAGCTGAGAAGCAGAAATAAATTAAAATTTCCTCAAATTTCTGTGAATTTTTGCAAAAATTTGACTTTTTTACCCCAAAACACACAGTAAAAATAGGAATTGGAACTTGCAACTTATTTCATCTGAAAGAACATCAAAAATACTATATATTTACACTTTTCAATTTTTAAAAACATGAACCATATAAAAGTTATAATTTTTTTCCTATTTTCAGTGATTTTTGACTAAAAAAAACATGTTTTCTCAAAAAACACCACTTTTGCAATGGAAATTTCCATGAGACAAATTTTTATCTGAAAGAGCGCAAAAAATGCTATAAAGTTAGGCCGGTTTTGGAGGATCAAGGGGGGGGGGGGGTGCACCCAACCCAGTGATACATCCCAGACTAATCTCACCCTATGAAATATTCATATCGCAATTAATTCGATAGTCCAAGCTCAAAATACAACGATTTCGTTCTGAAAGCAAGGGGACTAACAGAAAAACTACGGCACCAAGAGTACATGTTTGAGCAGGCGACTGGCTTTATCACAGAAAAATGTTTTGCGACGATACAATGAAAATGTTTATGTCATTGGCCTCATTGTTGAAAGATATTTTAGGTTAAAACCATTCGTAACATCGTATTTAACAATTTACAAAAGAGGACCCTTTTTTCTGCACGGCCCAAGTGACGGGTGTTGCTAGCAAACAGGAGATGTTTACTCTCCCCGGGCACCTGATCTCATCTCCTTTGTTGATTCACTTTTGCTATTTTGCGGAATGTTTATTTTGATTGTACTATTTGAGTCTCCCCAGAAGTTTTTGTAGAATCGAAAATTATTGTAGGTTGTGCAATGAAAATCAATTTGTGCGTCACCTAACACATGTGGTTTGCTAATGTTAAACGTCTTCAAATTGAATAGCATCATTTAAGAACAGATGAACTGGCAGCATCTCTTTTGGCTACTCTGAAATCTGTATTATTTTAGTGTTTGCTGTGTTTCGATTTTGTTATGGCAGATTCAAAAAGAAATTATCATCTTTGGCTGGGTTTGTGATCAATGGAATTGCAGTCATCAATTGTAGTTTTATCGAATGTATTCATGGTGGCGCTATTTACAATTATTTTTGGTCATTCGATGGCCAATTAGCAAACCTTCGGTAACACTAAGACTGAAATTAAGATGGGCTATGGGCCTCCTTTTTGGTCTTACATACTTTGATACTACACCTGCATTAGCTATATTAAATATTAGTATGGTATATCATGACAGCGCCGCCTGCATTCTACAATGCCTTCCGCACTTGCCTTAATGCTGGCGTCACACTGTCCCGATTTAAGCTGCCGATGGCCACACGATAAAGGATTTTTTTCAAATTCGGGTGCGATTGTAATATCATCGGGCTATTCGAAAGGCCATCTTGAACCATCGTATGACCGCCGGCTTGATTTGTCAAACTTCGGGAACAACTTCGGGAGTGCTGTCAAAATCTTTGGCATGCCAAAAAATTCCCGATGGCACTCCCGAAGGACCATCTTCGAAACAGGTTCGTGTAATCATCTTGCCCTTCGTAAGCCCATCGAGAAGGCAGCTTGCGTATTCGTAATATCTTCGTTTCTGCTTCGAATTACCATCGGGACCATCGGGGAAATTTTGCCATACGGAGGCATTACGAACGTGTCAAGAACCTCCCGATTGAATTAGGAAGGCTATACGAATTCGTGACAACCTCGTAATTCCATCGAAATGACATCGTGATGTCATCGTACTCTAGTACGATGACGTTAAGATGGGATCCCGATACAAAAGATGCCAGACACAAATATTAAACAAAACATTTCAAATACATAATATTCAAAGCCATTTTCAAAGTATTTTTCTAAGTTAATCCAAATTTATCAAAATAAAATCTTTTCTGTCTTCTTCAAATTTGCAAGTTCACAATCAATGCATTATAAAGCAAAATGACGTGCCTTGATAATGCATTGCATCTTTAAATGCATCTAAGAGAGCATGTACAGACTCATTATTTTCTATAATTACAGGTAATACTAGTATCTTGTTGTGACATATACCCATTTTTATCTTTCTTACATGGAATCATCACATCTTCCACTTGTTTCTACCAACGATGTTTATAAATGAAATTCGTGATATTTTAAGACGATTTTTGGTTGACAAAAATACATGTCAACTGCTGCGCAAAGGTCACCGATAACTGAACCCGTTGTCTATTTATCCGTCTGGTAGTCACACTTTCACAAGAACTGTAATGATATGCCTTGTAAAATCAAACTTTCAAAGATGGTCGAGCATGATAAGAATCAACATTCATATATCTTTGCTAACCATGCTTAATAGACAGTGCGATTCAGATATTCGATAACATATATTTGAGTTACTTACTTTTGGGTATTTTTAGCTCACCTGAGCGAAGCTCAAGTGAGCTATTGTCATAGCGCGCCGTCCGTCGTCCGTCCGTCCGTCCGTCGTCGTCGTCGTCGTTGTCGTCGTCGTCGTCGTCGTCGTCGTCGTCGTCGTCCGTCTGGCGTAAACTTTTAACATTTTCAACATCTCCTCTGCAACCGCTGCACAGAATTTCATGAAACTTTACAGGAAGGAAGTACTCAAGGTCCTCTACCAAGTTTGTGTTTTTTGTGCCGATTGGTCAACAAATATGGCAGCCGAGGGCTCTGATTGGCTGACACATTTTCAACATCTCCTCTGCAACCGCTGCACAGAATTTCATGAAACTTTACAGGAAGGAAGTACTCAAGGTCCTCTACTATGTTTGTGTTTTTTGTGCCGATTGGTCAACAAATATGGCCGCCGAGGGCTCTGATTGGCTGACACATTTTCGACATCTCCTCTGCAACCGCTGCACAGAATTTCATGAAACTTTACAGGAAGGAAGTACTCAAGGTCCTCTACCAAGTTAGTGTTTTTCGTGCCGATCGGTCAACAAATATGGCCGCCGAGGGCTGTGATTAGCTGACACATTTTCGACATCTCCTCTGCAACCGCTGCACAGAATTTCATGAAACTTTACAGGAAGGAAGTACTCAAAGTCTTCTACCAAGTTTGTGTTTTTCGTGCCAATCGGTCAACAAATATGGCCGCCGAGAGCTCTGATTGGCTGACACATTTTCAACATCTCCTCTGCAACCGCTGCACAGAATTTCATGAAACTTTACAGGAAGGAAGTACTCAAGGTCCTCTACCAAGTTTGTGTTTTTCGTGCCAATCGGTCTACAAATATGGCCGCCTAGGGTTCTGATTGGCTGACACATTTTCGACATCTCCTCTGCAACCGCTGCACAGAATTTCATGAAACTTTACAGGAAGGAAGTACTCAAAGTCTTCTACCAAGTTTGTGTTTTTCGTGCCAATCGGTCAACAAATATGGCCGCCGAGAGCTCTGATTGGCTGACACATTTTCAACATCTCCTCTGCAACTGCTGCACAGAATTTCATGAAACTTTACAGGAAGGAAGTACTCAAGGTCCTCTACCAAGTTAGTGTTTTTCGTGCCGATCGGTCAACAAATATGGCCGCCGAGGGCTGTGATTAGCTGACACATTTTCGACATCTCCTCTGCAACCGCTGCACAGAATTTCATGAAACTTTACAGGAAGGAAGTACTCAAAGTCTTCTACCAAGTTTGTGTTTTTCGTGCCAATCGGTCAACAAATATGGCCGCCGAGAGCTCTGATTGGCTGACACATTTTCAACATCTCCTCTGCAACCGCTGCACAGAATTTCATGAAACTTTACAGGAAGGAAGTACTCAAGGTCCTCTACCAAGTTTGTGTTTTTCGTGCCAATCGGTCTACAAATATGGCCGCCTAGGGTTCTGATTGGCTGACACATTTTCGACATGTCCTCTGCAACCGCTGCACAGAATTTCATGAAACTTTACAGGAAGGAAGTACTCAAAGTCTTCTACCAAGTTTGTGTTTTTCGTGCCAATCGGTCAACAAATATGGCCGCCGAGAGCTCTGATTGGCTGACACATTTTCAACATCTCCTCTGCAACTGCTGCACAGAATTTCATGAAACTTTACAGGAAGGAAGTACTCAAGGTCCTCTACCAAGTTTGTGTTTTTCGTGCCAATCGGTCTACAAATATGGCCGCCTAGGGTTCTGATTGGCTGACACATTTTCGACATCTCCTCTGCAACCGCTGCACAGAATTTCATGAAACTTTACAGGAAGGAAGTACTCAAGGTCCTCTACCAAGTTTGTGTTTTTCGTGCCAATCGGTCAACAAATATGGCCGCCGAGAGCTCTGATTGGCTGACACATTTTCAACATCTCCTCTGCAACCGCTGCACAGAATTTCATGAAACTTTACAGGAAGGAAGTACTCAAGGTCCTCTACCAAGTTTGTGTTTTTCGTGCCGATCGGTCAACAAATGTGGCCGCCGAGGGCTCTGATTGGCTGACACATTTTCGACATCTCCTCTGCAACCGCTGCACAGAATTCCATGAAACTTTACAGGAAGGAAGTACTCAAGGTCCTCTACCAAGTTTGTGTTTTTCCTGCCAATTGGTCAACAAATATGGCCACTGAGGTCTCAGATTGGCTGATACATTTTCAACATCTCCCCTGCAACCGCTGCACAGAATTTCATGAAACTTTACATGAAGGAAGTACTCAAGGTCCTCTACCAAGTTTGTGTTTTTCGTGCCGATCATTCAACAAATATGGCCGCCGAGGGCTCTGATTGGCCGACACATTTTCGACATCTCCTCTGCAACCACTGCACAGAATTTCATGAAACTTTGCAGGAAGGAAGTACTCAAGGTCCTCTACCAAGTTTGTATTTTTCGTGACGATTGTTCAACAATTATGGCCGCCGAGGGCTCTGATTGGCCGACACATTTTCGACATCTCCTCTGCAACAACTGCACAGAATTTCATGAAACTTTGCAGGAAGGAAGTACTCAAGGTCCTCTACCAAGTTTGTGTTTTTCGTGTCGATTGTTCTACAAATATGGCTGCCGAGGGCTCTTATTGGCTGACACATTTTCGACATCTCCTCTGCAACCGCTGCACAGAATTTCATGAAACTTTACATGAAGGAGGTACTCAAGATCCTCTACCAAGTTTGTGTTTTTTGTGCCGATTGGTCAACAAATATGGCCGCCGAGGACTCTGGCTGACACATTTTCGAAATCTTCTCTGCAACTGCTGCACAGAATTTCATGAAACTTTACAGCAAGGTCCTCTGCCAAGTTTGTGTTTTTCTTGTTGATAGGTCAACAAATATGGCTGTAAAGGGCTTCGATCTGTAGAAGTATTTTTGTGACTTTTTACCCTTTGTCTGCAACTCAGGTGAGCGATGTGGCCCCCTTGGGCCTCTTGTTTGTATTTTTCTGAGACAGAAATAATAAAAGGCGGAGGAAGAAACCATTGATATACTGTGCTACTGATTAAACAAGAATTTTTAAACACCAAAAACGTGATGCATTCCTGGTTATAATCCGATGCATCGCATTCAAGATACGACGTCGTGAAGCAATCTAATAGCCTTCGTTAATATATCGTAAGCCTTCGTATGACCTTCGGATATGTTTTAAGATAAAATTCGTCCCCTCGTGTTGTCATCGGGAGCGGTTCGGATACAATCGTGTAGTCATCTTTTAGCATCGTGTAATCATCTTTTAGCATCGTAAAAACATCGGTTGCTGAGCGGATCTTAACAATATTCGGGAGTAACTTCGCACGAAATTGAAAATTTCATATTCGTGTGTCCATCGGATATCATAATCGGGACAGTGTGAGGCCTACATTAATAAGTTGTCCTTCGTGTTTCTGTCAGCTCTGTCAATATGTCTCCGTCTGATTGTCTAAATACTTCTATTCATCTGCGAAAGTTATGTTTTGTATTTTTCCAAAATATTCATAAGCCTTTTGAGTGTGGTTTTTGGAATCTGGTTGCGTGGCTTGTGTTTGACTTTCATTTACTCATTTAAGTTCAAAAACCTTCATTTTAATTGAAAGATTGATCTGAAGTTTTGTACCGGTTTGATAAACATAAGATTTATAAGCGTTGAATGATACAACGATACAAACACGTGCGGGTCTTTAAGTACTCTATCATCAGTACTTAATATTCTTTCAATAAGTATTCATTTTTCCCCTCGGTCTAAATATCAATCGACTGAATTCAGTTATTTCGCATCACTTAGTTTGGATAAAAAAAGTGATATGGGATGCTCAATACATAAAATATCTAAGAATAAAAATGAACTTTATAATTGAAGGGGCTGCTTCTCCATCGCCGACTGTAGGGTTGGCTTCCTCGTCGCCAATTACAGGATCCAGTGCTTCTGCAAATTTAGGTAAGTTTTTCATAGACATAGTTGATTTTGTTCGGCACCGGTTGCTCACTGGTCTCCTTGGTATTGGTTTTGTCTGTATTTCTAATGTTTTGATAATGTCTTTGGTGTCTTGTATTAGCTGCCCCCTTGGTATCCCTTGGTGTGCTTGTCTACTCTGTGTTTTACAATTTGGGTGTTTCAGTTTCGTAGTTTTGCGTTTTTGTTTTTGTTTTTTTTTTTTTTTTTTTTTTTTTGTTTTTTGTTTTTTTGTTTTTTTGTTTTTTTTTTTGTTTTTTTTTTTTTTTTTGTTTTTTTTTTTTTTTGCTGTTGGTACTGCAACCGAGTGCTTTTAGAAATCCCCTCCTTACTATGTTTTTCGAAGCCAGCGGACAAGTGGGAGGGTTGCACGCATGTAATCAAGATAGCACCATTTACTTCTGACTCCTAGGGTTATTCCTGGGTAATGAGAAAAGGGGATTAACTTTGACAAATTTTACACAAAAGGGACGTTTTACACATAAAAAAATCATTATGGAAGTAGGAAAAAGAATTCCTCTTAAATGTGGATCCATTAAAAGCCTCGGATTTCATGCATGTAATGTGAAGTTACCATATATTTCATTTTCCCTACATAGTTCGTAGATGTGTTTCTTTTTATTTGAATATTATCAGCCATATTACAAGGGCTGATTAATATGTTATGAGCCTAGTATTAAAAAGTTTTAATTTTATCAGACATTTTGCATTATACCCTTCAGTATCTATGTATACACTTTCGCCATCGGTATTAAATAGCCACTTTTAAAGAACTCCTTATCTTGACTAGTCAGAAAGTCATCCACTGCAAGTATGATGTCATCATCGGACTGAAAATGGATGACAGAAATAGCTGCTTTGTCCAGTTTTGTAAATAGATGAAAGTCGTCTGATGGAGCAAGATCAGGTGAATAAGGCGGATGCTCAATCAAATTAAAGCGACAATCATGAATGGCAGCCATGGCAGTGACAGGCTTGTGATCAGGAGCATTGTCCTGATGGAATAACACTCCTTTAACTAGTGAGCTTTCCGCGGCGCTTAAGTTTAACATTTTCCCGTTAATGTGTCAGAAGTGAAGCATAGTTTGTGCCATTGATTGTTTGTCCTTTTTAGTGATAATCTATCAGCAGAATACATGTACCTTCTGCATCCCAGAAAAAATCCGAGGCACAACATGTCAATCGGCCCTCGTATTTATACTTCAAGCTGAAACTCTTTGAAAGACTTTAATCTTGAACGTTCCCATGATACATGTTAGCTGTTTTCTTGATTACCTATTCTTTAAAGAGTTAAAGTATATTCGATAATCAGAGTTACTTCCTATCTACAATGATCTGATCTAGTTTAATCAAAATCTATGAAAAACCGTACTTATACTGTGAGGAATATAATTATTAACGTTACAACACGAATTTATAATGTTACATGTCTTCAAATTCGTCGCATCATAAAAGAACAGCATTGACCAGACATACACGTTTCGTGTGTTTAACCCTCGTCAGTGACCCTCAATCCATATTCTAAATTCTAAAACAATGAAATATGACCAAAGACTGTGAAAGGTATGTCCAAAAATACTGAATGACCTAGATTGTGGGATATGATGCTACAGGACCCATTTTTCAGAAACTTTGAGAATCTTTTGAGAGCAGAAATTTTCGAATGCGTTTGAATAATAATACGGAAGTGTTTCAACTCTCTACCTAAATTGAAGAAAATTTTAAACCAATTCTAATGCACCAAATAGTTAATCATCATCAGTGATGCATTCAGCTCAAGTGATGTTCAGTCATTTCAGTAGAGCCCTCTGGTTTTATTTTTTAAATCTAAATTTGTGCAATTACTTTGCAGAGAGAGTGCGCAACGCCAAATTTACTGTAGGGTGGATTCAAAATCATAGTTAAATAAAATCTATGATCAAAATAGCATTGGAGGGAAGGTGCTAAGATGTTAACCTTTTTTAATTTCTATGTTATGTTTGGATGAAATGATAAGTTTACCAAATAGAAAAATAAGGTATATGATGTCAAATTGATAAACGACCAAAATAAAGCTTCTTTCAGGCGACAGAGAAACGAACAGTATGACAGATTTGATAACACAGATGTGTTCCAATTCTTTGCCTTCCTTTTGAAACCAATATTAATGCACCAGACACGTATTTCGGATAGTAAATCATCATCAGGGGTACTTGATTTAATGCCGAAGTGATTACTGATACAGCCAAATGTATTCCAGGGCGCCCTATGGTGTTTTTTGTTTATTTTTTTCGCAATGAGTGGGCGTCTCCAAATTTTGTGTAGGGTTCTTTTACCAAAATACCTTTGGAGGGATGGTGCTCAGATGATTTCTTAAGTTGGTATTTTTAGATGAAATGACAAGTCTCCGAAATAGCAAAATAATATATACATATACATGATGGCAAATTAATAAAGGGACAAAACAAAGCTTCTTTTAGGCAACAGTGCTGGAAAGAAGTAATTATTACACTTTAAACATTAGTCACGGTGAACAAGTTTAACTGCTCTGGACTGCAAAAAGATATAAGTTTTTACAATAATACTTCTGATATACAAAACGATATATCACTCTGAAACAATCAAACGGGAACATTTTAAAAGTGATTTGATTTTGGGATATATGCCACCTTAAGGTATTCAATGGGTAATGAAGGAAATCATGCCAAAACATTGAAATTACGTGTATTCATCATTTAATATCTTTCTGTGTCATGTGATACCTTAAACAACGACGGCTGTTGCGGCTAACCAAACAGGGGATGCTTACTCCTTCCGGGCACCTGGTCCCACTTCTGGCTTGTTAGGGGTCAGTCGATACTTAAATTTCTGCTCTATTGTGAGGGGGTACGGTCAATTCGTACCATAACCAACTCGTACCTGCCATTTCGTACCATACCTTACTACCAACTGGTACAAAAACCATTTCGAACCATGACCAACTCGTACATGTACCATACATAAACTCATACCATTTCCAACTCGTACCATGGTACCAGTACTCATACCATAAATTCGTACCATGCATAAATTCGTACCATCCATAAAAAATCGTACCATACATAAACTCCTACCATGGAACCAATACTCGTACCATAAACTTGTACCATGCATATATTCCCATCCCTACCAACTCGTACCATGGTACTTGGTAAATTGTACTCTGTAAAATCGTACCTGATTCATAGTTTATTTAAAAGATGTTATATATATACGCTACATCGACTGTTCGAAATGATTAAGAGTGTCAAGCATTCAGACTCATTTCACAATTGATAAAAGATAGGTTAAAATGTAAACGTCTTCAAATTGAATAGCATCATTTAAGAACAAATAAATTGGCAACGTGGACCAATACTCGTATCAATAATCGTACCTATCTTCAGAAGTAAAAGCGATAAAAACATAAACAAAGAAGAGGGTAAGACTGGCTCTGAAATTGATAAAAGATAGGTTAAATGTTTCTTTATGCGTAAAATCATAACAGAAAGCAAGAAGACGTATAAAACATTTTAAACAAATTGTTCAAATATAGTTACAAAGTCCTGTAATAAAAAGCTTTAGTCGGAATTTCTGTCTCAATTGTCTGGCACAAACACTTTGCGAGCACACAGTCTCAAAAGTCTTTCTGAAGTTTTTTTTTTTTTTTTTTTTTTTGCTGTTCATACTCAATGTCAATGAGTACGAGTTGGTTATTGTACGATTATGTCATGGTACGAGTTGAAATAAAATTGGGTACGAGTTGGTTATGGTACGAGTTAATGTCAATAGGTACGAGATTATGTGTGGTACGAGCTTGTTATGGTACGAGTATGTTATGGTACGAGTTGGAATAGGATTCCATTAATGGGAGCCTTAATTACACAATAACTTCTTATTACCTATTGAATACCTTAAGAGCCATTCTCTGTAAGCATCAAAATATTATAATGGGAGTTTGAAACCGCATGTCTCAGATTTCCATAATTTTCATCGTCATAGGCAAGTTTGACCCCCTGACCATGAAAAAGGTATTTGTTTTGGAATTTTACCAACTGTTGACATGGTAACCAGGCATCTTGTTTTTGGCCAGAAATGGAGCTTGAAATAGTGTAAAATTTGCCATATTCAGGTTTTATTTAAATATTAAAAATCTGGAATTTGCAAAATTGTTAACATATTATGATAAACAATGTACCTAGATCTTATATGAAAAATATAAACTTTTCTACAATTTTTGAGGGAAACCACATATTTCAGAAGATAAAGTTTCCATATTTTGACCTTTTACAGGAATTCAAAAATTCACATATTTTGGTAGAGCATAGAAAAGAATCCCAACACAGGAACAATGTGAAAACTAAGTCACATGAATTAATGATCATTCCTAGTCAAAATATGAAAAATCCAGAATTATGCTTTTTGTTTAAAGAAAATAAATCAAGTTTGAAAATGGTTACCATAGCAACATCACAGTCTTTCGTTATTTCTATTTTGCCTCAAGAATCTTTAATCATACAAGACGAAACCAAGCAAATATTTTACTAGATAGAAGAATGCAATCTCTGAACAATTTAAATGCCCGAAAAATCAGTGTTTATTGATTGGTTGCCATGGCAACCAAACAATAAGCCTAAAAATACCAGTATTTTCAGCAATTTTTCGTAATTTTTAGAATTTCATGATGATATAAATTGTCTTTAAGAGTTATTTACTGAATAACCCTTAACCAGTTAAGCAATTTGTATAACTTCAACACTTGTGATTTGTTTTATTGCAAAAAAAAACTTATTTAATTCTCCATAGCAACGGACCTTTACTGCACTACAAATGGAAGAACAAAACACGAAAATGAGATATTTCTCAATTGTTTTCTCAATTTTCTTAGTGAAGCTTAACACACTCTCTATATCTTAATGACAAAGAAAAAGTTTGTTGTAAAAGAAGTCAGTATTTTGTTTGTGGTTTCCATGGCAACGATGTTATCTTCAGGGGCCAGAGTAACGTAATTTAAGTACTTTTTCATCATATTTAATGTTTTTGTTGATATAAATTGGCTTTGAGAGATGTGTACTCAGTATTCATCAGCAAGCTAAGAAATTTCTTCAAAATTTCCTCAAAATAATTCATTTGATTCATTTTCTTGAGAAAAGCCTTAAAAATTTTCCTTAGCAACGGATAATTGCATCAATTTATCTGCAAAAAAGTCCCTCAAAATTATAAGAAATTTCTTTTTTTCCTCAAAATTTTCTATAAAGTTTAATACACTTTCTTTTTTCAATTTGAAAAACGAATAATTGTACTACAAAAGAAAGCAGTGTTTGTTCTGCAGTTGCCATGACATCGGTTTAAATGGAAGCTAGAATAACATTATACAAGAAATTTTCATCATTTTCAGTGTTTCAACTTAGTATAAATTGAGTTTTAGGGATATTCATCGAATAAATCTGAGCCAGCTAGGCAATTTCTTCAAATTTCTGTCAAATTGATTTATTTTTGAACGGTTTTCTTGAAAAAGCCGTAGAAATTCTCCATAGCAATGATTTATTGTAACAATACACCTAGGAAAACTCCAAAATATAAGATATTTCTCAATTGTTTTCATAATTTTGCTAATGAAGAAGCTTAGCACACTTTTTTTTCTCTATTCAAAGGAAAACATGAATTGTGGTTAAAAAAAGAAGTCAGTATTTGATTCTTGATTGCCATGACAACTATATATCATGAATATCATGAAGATAGAATAACATTATTTCAGCAAAGGGGTAGGTTCACTAACTACCAAAATCGGCCCTAAATTTTTGCGAAAAATTATTTTATGAAAATTATGATTCAGCATCTCTTATATTTATCTCAAATACCTGCCAAAATAGAAAGTAAATATTTTTCATTGTCAAATCGTCACGTGCGTTTGTTATGACGTCATATTGTGACGTCATTTTCTTTGCATGACGGTAAATGAAGGAAAATCGCCATATTTTCTGCATAAATCTTAAAATTAGTATAGGCGCCAACCTTCACCCGAAACAAATTTTATGTAGATCGAAAGATACATTGCAAATTTAACTTTTAATATGAAAATTATTTTGGGTAAGGGCTGGCGCCCTACTTATTTTCATAAATTTTGACCAGAATTATGCCCATTTCTTACGATTTTTCAGCATTTTACGACTTTAAGCCGATTTTGAAGCTATATATTTTGGTGTATTGCACGTAAATTAAAAAAAATATTTGGTATTTCAAACAACCATACATTTAACTTTCTTGATACGAAATACAATCGAAATCTAAAACATTCTAAAATTAGGGCCGATTTTCCATGTTACAGAACCTTCTCCTTTAATCGTTTCTTAAGTTTTATGCTGATATGTTTAAGTTTTACGAAATATTATTTTATCTTAATTTCCAAGCAATATTCAAAAGAACTCAACGCTGATTTTTTTTTTTTTTTGAAAAACCCTATGTACGGACCAATGTAAAAAAGAAATTCGACCAAAATTGTATTTCTAGGTCATCTGGTTACCATGGCAAAATTGAGCTAATTTGAAGCTTTATAATTTGGTCTATATACGAAATTAATGGAAGATTTTTTTATGAATCCTAAATATTTGGACATAAAATTTTAAATAAGCTCACTAGTAGTGTCTAATATTGTAAAAAAGGCTGGTTACCATGACAACATAATTAGCTAATTTTGATATATTGATTTCAAATTCTGCTGTTAGTATTTTCCAATTGCACTTCTCTCTTGATGAGTATATGATAAGGGTGTGGTCATTTCATTCTTTTTGCAATATGATGGGTCTGTGATGTAGTTGTGCACTTGATATTTTGTTTGAGCCCCTGACCCCCAGGGTCTTAGAAAATTGGTGTGGTCATTTTCTCCTATATAACTCTATGATTGTAATCTTTTGCTCGCAACTCCTCTGACACTATAAATGATGAAGACTTCATTCTTTTTGCAATTTGATGGATCTGTGGTCTAGTTGTGCACCTGCTATTTTGTTTGAGCCCCTGACCCCCAGATTCTTAGGAAATGGGTGTGGTCATTTTCTCCTATATAACTCTATGTAATCATGTGCTCGCAACTCCTCTGAAACTATAAATGATGGAGACTTCATTCTTTTTGCAATCTGATAGGTCTTGGATTAGTTGTGCACCTGATATTTTGATTGAGCTCCTGACCCCCAGGGTCTTAGAATATGGGTGTGGTAATTTTTTCCTATAAAACACTATGTAATCTTGTGCTCACAACTCATCTGAGACTATAATTGATGGAGACTTAAATCTTTATGCAATTTGATGGGTCTGTGGTGTTGTTGTGCACCTTATATTCTGTTTGAGCCCCTGATCCCCAGGGTCTTAGAATGGTTGTGGTCATTTTCTCCTATATAACTCTATGTAATCATGTGCTCGCAACTCCTCTGACACTATAAATGATGGAGACTTAATTCTTTTTGCAGTCTGATGGGTCTTGGAATACTTGAGCACCTGATATTTTGTTTGAGCCTCTGATCCCCAGGGTCTTAGAAAATGGGTGTGGTTATTTTTTCCTATATAATTGTGCTCTCTACTCTTCTAAAGCTATTTATGATGGAGAGTTAATTCTTAATGCAATATTATGGAATTGTAGTCTTGTTGTGTCATTGATAGTTCATTTGAGCCAGCAGCCCCTTGCCCCTAGGATCTTGGAAAATGGGTGAGGCATTCTTTTTTGAAATACTATATCATGGATATTATGAATTATATGAGTGATATTCTACTTGCAGTCTAATGAATATGTTGTTTTGTAGTGCTACTTATAATTTGTAATAGCGCCTGCTCCCTATGGTCTTTGGTTTAAAAAAAAGACAGGAAAATGATGTTTTAGAAAAAAACATCCAGGAGAGCTACAATCTCGTCAGAGACTTCTGGTTAGAGGAGAAGTAAGATATGTCAAGAGTTAATGGACCGACGGACAATGAGGTGTGACAAAACTTCTTTTGAGCCTTTGGTTCAGAGGAGCTAAAAAGAAATTACATAAAGATTTGATTACAAAAGTAAGAAAAGAATTTAGAAATATATCATTTTCTTTGAAATTTTCCAGATTTATATATTAAGTGTTGCTTTGAACTGTTCAAATTCAGGATTTGAAGTGGTGTTGAAAGATGCAATAAACATTTTGAAAAAAATAAAAATCGACAAGAGACCTTGAAATAATGATGACAAATTCCTAAATGCATATGACTTTATCTTCAAATTATATGGTTACCAAAGCAACCTTTTGCCAACAGTTGACCACTTGCACGTCATTCTATTGTTTTATTTTATGAAAAAGGGAGATTATTTGTAGTAATGTTAAGAAATAAATCAAAGTCATTGATAATAAATTATTAAGTATTTAATTTCATTCTATATCATGATCTGTTGCGATGGAGAATTCTTTTAGGTTTCTCATTTGAACCGGTTCAAAAATGATTAATTTGAAGGAATTGCACATCTAGCGAACAAGCTACGATGAACTTCCCTGAAAGTGAATACGAATTTATGTAAAACCCTTAAAATGATTAACAAAATGCTTAGAATAAGAGACTTTTGCTTTAATTAAATGAATAAAAAAGATGATTGTTATAGCAACCCGTTACAAAATATTAACATCTTCTGGATCCTACTTATGTTTTTCTGTGAAAAATGTTCAAACTGTGTTACAGTACATCTTTTTTGACAAAACTGAGAGTACAATTGACAAATACATCACATTCTTTGATAGTTTTGATAAAAAAAGTGTTGCTATCCTCCGTTGATATGGAAAATTCTATAAGATGCTGCTTCAATAAAACAAATTCAGTAATGAACTCATTTAAAGGCATTGCTACGCTGGTAAAGTAAGGTAAAAAAATTAACTTAAGTGAATTTATATAAGTATGAAACTCTAAAAACGATGAAGAACGCTACAATGATGTTTCTCTAACTTCCAGATATATAGTTGTCATGGCAACCACAGACAAAATATTGATTTCTTTCGTACCACAATTGGGGGGGGGTGTTTAAATAAAAAGGAAAGTGTGCTCAGCTTCATAGACAAAATTTAAAAAAAAATCTAGAAATATCTCATGATTTTGAGGTTTTTTTCTCTGGATATATTAATGTAATAATCCGTTGCTAAGGAGAATTTATAAGGCTTTTCTCAAGAAAATGAATCAGAAATGAATCATTTTGAGGAAATTTTGAAGACGAGGGTTAAGTACCCGAAACGTGCATGTCTGGCCCATGGTACAAATCCATTAGTTCCTAGATAATGCTATTTAATTTAACATTCTTTAATCAGAATGTCATTTGAAGCCGGCGGATATCATCTTCGTTCTGGATGACAGTGGTAGTGTGGGTTATACCAACTTTCAAAAGATGCTACAGTTTGTTCAGGGCTTTGCTAAGGAGTTTAACATCGGACCATTGAACGTTCAGATCGGTGTTGTGACATACTCTACCAGTGTTCATGAATACATCAGACTGAATTCAAATAGAGACCAGCAATCTCTTCTCTATAACATCAACCGTCTACCATATCAGTCTGGTTTGACTCGTACAGCTGATGCTATAAACCTGACATTGTACCATGGCTTCAGTCAGCCCCACGGTGACCGTGACTCCGTCACTGACGTCATGATGGTCATCACCGATGGTCAGTCACAGGACCCCCGGGCCACAGCTGCTGCTGCAAGAAGGGCACATAATGCTGGTGTAAAGACTTTCGCCATTGGAGTTGGAAACCGAGTGAAAGCAACAGAAATGGACACCATTGCTTCAGACAAAAACTACGTATTCCACGTGTCAAATTATGATGCATTGCAGCAACTTAAAGAAGAACTGAGAAATAAAACATGCGAAGGTTAGACACAATGTTCTCTGCTATACTGAATATTAATAATCTTTATTCGGTCTTTTCGAAATACAGAGTTACTTCCCATTTGTGCAGGTATCTGACGTCAACGCATTGTGACGTCATCAAATTCTATGGAAACAAGCGTGAAATTCAGGGAAACAGTGTCACATATATGACGTTTTCAAAGGAATTTAATGACGTCACAATGCTTTTACGTCAGATACCTGCACAAATAGAACGTAGGCCTATAAAATCGAAAACACGGAATTATCAGTTTGAAAAAGTCTTATAAATATATTGTAGTATGTTACTATAATCATAGTTTTCAATTATCTTTCTAAGGAGCTGTTAAGATAAGAAGGAAAATCTGCCTTAAAAGTCGAAATTTCAAAATGCAAAACTTGAGGATTTTTTTCTGTAGAAATTACGAGTAATAAGTAAGGGGAAAATGGCAAGTTTTTTCAGGTGAGATTATTTATTTTCAACACGGAGCTGCTCAGATTATTTATTTTCCAGTAACTTTAGGTCAGAATATTTATTTTCAACTTCATAGAATCCTGATAAGCAAAACACACACACTACCTCTCAGCCTCACTCACACACCCTCACCCTCCCTCACTCACACACACACACCCACCCTCACCCTCCCTCCCTTCCTCCCTCACCTCACTCACACACACAAACCCTCTCTCACACACACACCCTCCCTTACTCACCCTCACTCACACGCACCCTCCCTCACCCTAACTCACACATGCACCCTCCCTCACCCTCACTTACACACACCCTCCCTCACCCTCACTCACACACACCCTCACATACACACATCCTCCCTCACCCTCACTCACATCCTCCCTCACCCTCACTCACATACACACATCCTCTCTCACCCACACCCTCTCATCCTCACTCACACACACACACACACACAGTACGCACACTGATAATTACATATATTTGACTTCCTCTACTTTGAATCCGCCATTGATTATTTACATATAGTGCAAGACTTTCTGGGCACTACAATTTTCTAGACATGAGGAAAGGGGTATGCCCTCCTAAATTTCATTGTTTTAAAACAGGTAGTTAGTGTGTAATATATACCAATCCTTCAAGACTTGAAGCCAAGATTATTTGTTTAAGTGCATTTCATTTATGCTTGTCTAATGAGAATGCATTGTTATTCAATGATATGAAATAAAATGCATGATTGTCTTTATAAATAATACTTTATATGAAATACAATAGAATGGTCAGCAGAGCGGTCCCGAAAATGTTTTAAATTGTCGTTGTTTCGCTAGCGAAGCAAGCTGAGATTTTTGAATTTTAAGAAATATGGACCAAAATATTTATTTTCTGCCACCAAGAGGATCAGATAATTTATTTTCAAAATTTTCTAGGTCAGAATAATATGTATTTCCA
The DNA here is from genome assembly GCA_033119305.1 of Pinctada imbricata. Taxonomy (NCBI): domain Eukaryota; kingdom Metazoa; phylum Mollusca; class Bivalvia; order Pterioida; family Pteriidae; genus Pinctada; species Pinctada imbricata. The sequence continues at coordinate 9,849,098 of VSWD01000014.1, read as the reverse complement.
AAAAGTGCCAGCCGTCGCCCCTCCTCAGGATTAAATGGTCTTCCCCCTATCCGGTTGGATAAATTAATCAAATTAAGGCCGATTTCGGAGTTAAAATAAACATTTTTCCAAAGAAATCAGAGGAAAACGGATAAGTATTCATACAACATTACCCCTTCCCCCTCGGTTCAGTATGCCACATTCGCCAAAAGGTGTATATCGATAAAACAAATTGTCATCCCATGTGGGGTTTGGACCAAGACGGATGGGGGCAATGTCCCGCAGGCAAATAAAGGGGATGAAGATAGATGACCATTTATGAATAAGTCTTTGAATTGGTAAAGTAGAAGGATCTTCTAATACTTTATATCTTTATCCTAACTATATTTTATTTTCTAAAATGAAAGGACAGCGCACGAGAAATAATCGAGAGATTTCAGGGCTAAATCAAACTCTTATCTTAACAGCTCTTTTGTATGATATATGTTTCGGAGCTTTTCAGGGAATAAAGTTGTGAAAGTTATCACATCTTTCTTTTCCCTTGTATAGGTTGAATAAAGTTTTTTTAAAACCATTCGTTCTAGCGATATTCTTAATGTAACTTAATTAAAATCGGTATGAGTATATATGACCATATGGAGAATTATCGTATTTAAAGCAATATAATGGTTATAATTCTTTTTTTTAAATCATGAATTTCGTGAAAAGACTTTTAAAAAGAGTTTAATCGCAGTATTTGTCCTATAGCAATTTCTTTTTACAGCCATCGCTTTCAGTAATCTTTACTGTCAAAACAATATCAATAACTGTAACTCTTATGGTCACGTGGTGTGTGTCAACTATGCGCAGTGGGGAAGGCAAAATTGTCCCTTATATTGCGGGTACTGTGTAGGTACGTTTTATTTTTTGAAAGTAAAAAACAAAAATTATTAGATATGAAATATCGATATAAATTGATGGCAACTGTAATTATTTTAATTCTTTAAAGAATAAGATACATACTAGTGCATGAATGAAACAAATGGTTAAACTGGAGAATAAGGCAATCAATAACTACTGGAATCTTGGCTAGAGAGTAATTTTTCTGCAACGTTTTGTACACAGACCTTTTGCAGAGTTATTTCACCTCTCTCGTACTTTTGATTTGCAATTTGAATGTCTAATTCCAAGAGTTTTCTATCTTTCTATTTTTCATTGCAAAGTAACTGTTTTAGCATTTTAATATTTCTCAATTTTAAACTTACCCTGAAGTATAAAAGCAAATAATTCAAGTTTTTGTAAATCCACAGCACAAGGAACACCTCCATCTCCCACTACAACTGGCTCCACCACAAGGACCACTACCACTACTCAAGGTTAGATAGAATTTTGCGAGCAGAAGATGTTTACTTTTCCCGGAAACCTTATGTCATATCAATATGCCACTTTTTGGGGTACTTATTCATTGTTAGGTCACAATGGAATTGCGTCTTTTAACAGTGATGTCTTATTGTAAAACAACACCAAAATATGTTGACTCAGACATTTAGTGCTTTCTAACAAAATCGGAAATTTGTCTACTTTCGTCCTCTCTTTCGTAGAATGTTTAAGTTATGAATAGTATTGGTTGATTTTCCATGATTCGGTTTGGCAATTCATTACGATTTCCGGATTCTGATTCTATGCTTTTAGTTTGACTTTCTGTTTCCTTTTCTAGAACTAGAAGACCACCCGCGCAAGCGCAGGAAAGATTGTCATAGATACGTTGACACATTTAGATACGTTATGCATGACTCTAGTTTTCAAACATGTACATAGGGATTCTGTTTAGATTTATATTGTTTGGCACTGATAATTTATAAATCTACAAAATGAATTTGAAATAATACAATTTTCATTGTGACCTGTAATCGGATGATAGTAACCAATTACGTTGATTTGAAAATGTCAGTATCAAAAAACAAAGAATTTACGACTGAGCAAGAACTATTGAATGTTATCAATTTGATTTATTTTTGCATGATAAAGTGGCTAAAATCACGTTTATCCAATTCTGAAGTCTCAAACCCTTTCCTCCTTTAGTATATTAATGCTCAAGACCATTAAAATATCATTTGTGGACAAAAGTGTCAAAAATGTAGATAAAAGAACGTATCCACAAATTCTGACTTTGACATTGAACCAGTGGAAATCGTCATGGGAAAAGTTAGCGTGGGAAAATGATTTGAGTATTAAAGAAGTATATATGTTATAATGAGGACACATGTAGCCAAGGACGATTAATTTCGTTTCTTCAAACTCATTAGAAAAGTTCTGTTTACAAAATATTCTCAAATGTCTTAAGTCTGGGTCTTGTAGAATCATATCCCAGCCATCTTGCTATGTCTTTCGAAATATTTTGGACATAATTTTCATAAATTTTGGGTATATTTCATTCTTTGGATTGAGGACCCCTGACGAGGGTTAAATACCCGAAATGTGCAAGTCTGGTCCATACTGTAAATTTATCAGCTCTTAATAAACATTAAAGAGGTACCGATAAGTTATTCAGTCTCATAGTCGAGAAGGCAAGGCAAAATCATTAGATTTTCCATAGGAACGGTTGAGAACCTCGGAATGAATAAAATTCCGAAGTGAGATCAGGTGCCCGGGGAGAGACAGCGTCAATGAAGCTAATGAATTTGAAGACGTTTAACATTAATTCTGTTGGGTATAAATTGAGACCGTTTTAGTTCCCTGCGTGCCAGAGAACAGGTGGAACCAAGTTGATAAATCACCTCTGAGAAAGTCCATCCTCGAAAAGAATCGTAACTTGGCTACGATTGGATGTCCGAATGAATGCACGACGCTCTACTAACTGCACTATGATATCCCTTTCTCGAATGTTCTCTTGTACGATTGTACGTCGTAAATTGCAGAAAATAAATATGGAATCTTGATAATCAACCTCCTTCTAACTTGAGAAACGTCTTGCAAGAATCGTCTCACTAAATTTTAGGAATTATATAGGGAGTATTAATCAGAAGATGATATGAAGTTAATGGTTAGTGTCTGACGTAGGTTTTGAACTTTAGATTTTCTAAGATTTGTGTTAGAGAATGGTGAGACATAATAGAGATTTTTACCTACAGTCTACGCTGACGATTGAGATCGGACAATGACTTTACCTGTAGGGGTGATTTCAAAACAAGAAATCGAAAATGAACACTACATCACATCAAGAGACGAAAGCAATGCGTTTGGACGATTATTAAGGCGGGGGGGGGGTATCTCGGGGAAGGGACGGGCAAGTCAGTAACTACCACCTCAAGGAATTTGCCAAACATGCTGAGATGCGTATAATATTTTTCAGGCTTAAACACTTCCCATCCCCTCCAGTGGCGGATCCAGCTCTTTAGTTGGGGGGGAGGGGGGGTGACGAGGAATCTGGGGACTGCCTATGTCTTCAGTGGGTCCAAGGCGGAGCCCTGATAGGGGGACCAGTCTTTCATCCTTTTCGTTCGGACTCATTATTGTGAATGAAATTGATTATATTTACTCATATTTACTCTTTTTAGATTGAAAATGATCGTTTTACCTATGACTTGCTTGGGGGTGCAACCCCATTGAATCCACCACTGCCCTCCGCATTGAGGGGCAAGACACTTTGAAAGAAACCAAGGATTTAGTCAGAAAGGGGAGCGGCATTTGCTGAGTTGCATAATATACAGTTAAAGTATACCATTGAGGGAGTTAGCACGATTCTGGTTCCCCGAGACCAGACCTATTTCCCGAGGCGAAGCCGAGGGAAATAGGCCTGGTCGAGGGGAACCAGAATCGTGCTAACTCCCTCAATGGTATACTTTAACTGTTTTATTATACCGAAACAAACATTATACTGAAACAAACATATGTCTTAGGTATACAGAAACAAACATTATACTGCAACGAACATATGGAAATTCTAATGATTTTGCCTTGCCTTCTCGACTGAATTACTGAGTAACGGAAAATATTAATTTTTGACGATAAGATTAACAGAAACATCATTTATCATACTCATACATGTTTAATTTTTGATTGTTTTATTTCATTGCGGATTAATTTATGTGCTAAGCGGATAGGAGGCGGATTACTCTGCTCGCGTATTGATAGCGTCATCCGATCAATCTTCACATCATCCGATCAACCTTCAACGGCGCTGATTGGCTGATACTGACACACCCCAAAGAAGCTCCGCCCCATTTTGAAACTAACTCCCTTGGGAAATAGTCTTCTCAACTAACGCACCCCTTTGCAGGGAAATAGTCTTATCAGGCGATTTTCAGGGATTTAGTTAAATTTAATGAGTCTCTTTTTATATAGGAAAAAAATCAGTAGAGGTATAATAATAGTGTATATGTATGTGTCTTCTTTTTTTTTTTTTTTTTTTTTTTTTTTTTGGCGCTGTACATAGACATTCATATAAATAAAAATCATTGAAATTAGAATCGAATTTCGAGAACATATTTGTGTTAGATATGCTGTTACTCAAAATTTTGAGATGAGGAGCGAATTGAGCACCATCCGTCTTTTTTATTTCGAATCGATGACCTATTCGTGCTCGCCTTTCTCCTCTTTTTCTCCAGTTGTATATTACTTCCGTAGTCCTTTTTATGGAAGGATATATGAACATCTGTACAAATATATTTGTGTATGATGATTAAGTTAACAACACTGACAAATTTAGAGGTTGAAAGGGGGTAGGGGCGTAGTGACGCATGTCCTCTCTAAATATTGCAAAGTAAGAGTTACGTGATCAAATAATAACCCTGGCTATCGCTGTTCTCAAATAGATAGTTCATTGAAACTGCTATACTGGTGCTTATTTTCGATTCAAAATAACCAATGCGGAAAAATGATTTTTTTTTTTTTTTTTTTTTTTTTTTTTTTTTTTTTTTTTTGGTCGGGATGGTTTTCCTATTGAAAGCGGGTTCTATCCTGGACCCGCTTTGAATCGCTCGAGATAAGAAATAAATATGCGAACGGACTGTGGCGACATCTACAATTGTTCATTATTTATAAAAATTATCTAAGATTTACACCATTGCCCAATTATTCTAGAAGTTGTTGGCATAAAATCATTACTACTCGAAAAAAGTATATCTAGAATTTGCGTATAAAATTATATATTTTAGCTACATTTTCACCTATCAAGATTTGGCTCAAAAATACACCTTTTTTAAATTGGGTGACGACTATAAGGGGGAGGGGGATCAGACACTATATGAATTTTACTTCCAGAGTCCAAGACTAGACAAATCAATTATTTTCCAGTTAGTCAGGGTAATGGTGTTTTTAAACTTTTTTTTCAAATTTTACAATTTTATATTATTGAATTTTCTCTTTACATCTATTTGTTTTTTTAAAGTCATTACCTGTGAGCAACTTTTTAACACAAATTCATGAGATAGTGCGTAGGTTTCGAAGGGAATTGACGGGTTTTATTCCGGAAAAAAAATCAGTATATAAGACATAACAAAGAATGTTTATTTTCGGCCACTAAAGAGTTGTACTATTTATTTTCGGGGGGGGGGGGGGGGGCGGAGGGGCCAGTCAGAAAACAATTACCTTATGGACTTCCTAAGCCTGAAGACCTATCCACAACAATGCTTTCGGATGTGAAAAAAAATTATTATGTGTTCCTCTTTACAAATTAAAATTTTGTTTGAAGGATGAACTAGTGAAAAGGAATAAATTTACTTGTACAAAACTGCTTAAATATAATTTGAATTATCAGTTAGGCAGACAGAAATTTTCACTAAAACTTGTAAAAAATTATTTTGAGAACTCCCCGAAATCGTCGGTGCCCAGTGTCAACTGTCAGCCTAGACTTTAGGTAAAAATCTCTAATAAAGGGTTACACGTTAATCATAAATAATTCCTTCTAAAGAATTATCAAATTCACATTGTCATATCATATGCTTTATCTTCATATCACTTCAGATCATTTATCTCTGTCCTCTTTGTTAAAGGAGAATCGGCTAATTCCTTCCTTTCGAAAATATTTGTTATTAAAAGTTCGTGTAATGTCTTAAACGTGGAACCAGTAGCATCATATCCCACTCATCCTGCTACGTCTTTCAATACATTTTGGACATAATGATTTTCACACTCTTTGGCCATATTACATTATTTAAATTGAGGATGTGTTTAGGGTTAAGTACCCGAAACGTGTAGCCAATGTTAAACGTTTTCAAATTCATTGGCATCATTTTAAAGTGGATAAATTAACAGCATGGATCAGTGATTCTCAATCCAAACAATGAAAAATAGCCAAAATCTGTGAAAATTATGTCCAAAATATACCGAAAGACGTAGCAAGATGGTTGGGATATTATTCTACAGGACCCAGGTTTCAGAAATTTGAGAACATTTTTTAAACAGAAATTTTCAAATGCGTTTGAAAAACGACCAACTGAAATTGATCGAACTTGGCTACATGTGCCCTCGGGGACTCTCAGTCCACTAGCAATGACACTCACCAAGTGGTACAAATGTTAAACGTCTTCAAATTCATTAGCATCATTTTAAAGCAGATAAAGCATGGCTCAGACATGCACGATTCGGGTATTTAACCCTCGTTAGTGATCCTCAATCCAAACAATGAAATAGCCAAAATTTGTGAAAATTATGTTCAAAATATACCGAAAGACGTAGCAAGATGGCAAGTTCGATCAACTTTGGTTGATTGTCTCTTCAACGCATTTGAAAATTTATGTTATCAACATTTTTGAAATTTATAAAACGTGGGTCCTTAAGCATCAAATCCCACCCATCCTGCTATGTCTTTCAGTACATTTTGGACATAATAATTTTCACACTCTGTGGCCATATTACATTGTTCAGATTGAAGATCACTGACGAGGGTTAAGTACCCGAAACGTGCATGTCTGATCCATGCTGCAAATTTATCTGTTCTTAGATAATGCTATTGAATTGAAGACGTTTACCATCGTGATGTACTACAAAAAGTAACAGGGTATAGGCGAATCCCCTATCAGAATAATCCTTTCATTCGATTTCTTACAGGGGATTCGCAGATACCTTGTCAGTTTTTAAACCACAAGCAGAGTAACCCCTAATTCATCGTCATGGATTACAATTTACAAAGGTAATATCAATTCCCTGTAAGGAAAAGGGTATTTTGGATATAGCATGTGAAAGTTAAGGCCTATTTTTGTCGAATAATTACCACATTTAAGCCAAAAAAACATAAAATAATGTGAGGCTGATAACAAATCACTGTTGTCAGAACAAAATATATTCTATTTGATAAATGTAATCACTGAAAAAATAAGTGAGATCTTTTTTTTTACCTACATTTTGAAGTCAAAAATAGTTGCCACGGCAACTTTTCATTTGACGCATGAAGATAACATCTTCTCAAATTAATATTGAGCATCCTTTAAAGTACTTATATTGCTTGAAATTTATATAGGGACAACAGAAGAAGTTAACCTTTTTAGTGTACTTCAAAAATTTGTCAAGGTCATTGACTCTAAGTTCAAGGTCAATCCAAAATATGAATCCCAATTTCAGTACAAATTTCATTTTTGTTGTTATTTATTGTTCCTAATCGTAGGTTTGACTGTCATATATTTGTATCCAAAAGACTTCTTTCTAAAACTCGGGACAATAAGAGGAAATAACATTACAATCATTAATTTAAAACATCCCCCCCCAAAAAAAAAGCTCCTAACAAAATTCATGATAACCTTTCAATTTTTTATTTGTATGTATGAAATACTAGCTACAAATCAAAGATGTCATTGACTTTGAGACTTTGATCAATAAATAGGGGATTTTCCAAATTACTGTATATGTGTTTGTTTTACACAATACCACATGATTTTGGAGTAGCTGCCTCTCATATGTTTAACAAATCACAGAATTTTGTCAAATTTTTTTAATCGCAGGCAAGATGACATTCTTTGTATTGACATTTGGTCCTCTATCCTTGAAAAATGTTAAAGAGAAGGGAGGAGATCTCCAACAAGACCCCGTTGCAGCATCAACAGTAAAACACCAAAACACCCGATGCAAAAACACAAAAGACGAGTACAGCACGAGACGGAAAAGAGACACACGACATGTAAACATCAAACACAAAAGACTACACATAAACCGACGAAGGTGATTTTTTAAAATTAATAATGCTCTTTTATATGCACTTATAAAAATGCTGAAAAATATATAAGGGACAGCTAAAAAGTTACCAGTTAATTACTCTGTGAAATAGTACTGAACAGAATGTCACCATGGTAACCACTTTTAATACCCTTTTGAATAAAATTTTGAAGAGGTCCCACTCAAATCTTAACATTTTCTTAAAGGCCGACGTTGGGAACCACCCGGTCGTAAATAGTTATACCTGAGTGACATAAGCTTGATAGGCGTGGTATGCCGTCTTTGAAGACAACGCCGTCTGCGAGCGGCGTGTTACATCCGTCTTGAAGCACCTTGGTATGTTGTCATGCCTTTTATTTTGACGTCACAATGAAAATATCGCGAAATTTTTTTTCATATCTCGTGTGTGACTGTCTCACACGTTTATTGGAAAATCATCTATTTATAATCAACAATTGACATGCTTACGCGAAATTGTAAAATTAATTTGAATAAATAACAGTTATCGTTATTTCAGAATTTAGAAGTAATTCGGACATTTGACTCAGTTGATATTCCGATTAAACACGGGAAGCAACCGAACAAAAAGTAAAATAAAAAAAAATAAGGAAGAACTTTTTTAAAAGGGAGAAATAGAATGGACTGTCCAATGCGCGGTAAAGATGTAGCCGAGTTGTTTAGAACGGAACCCCCACCCATTCTTGGGACCTCTCCTTTTGAAATCCGTACATTTTTTTTAATTTCTCCATTTTTTAATAAAAAGTAATCGTCCCAGAGCCGAGCCGGACCTCTTAACCCCTTTTTACGATACATTTTTTCCTTCTAGATGAACTTCTTATCAAACGAAGGTATCGTATAAAGCTAAATGTTCACTATTTACACTAATCACTCTAAAAACAATCGAAGTAATCATGGTCATAATTATATGATAACATCAGGTTTCTTTTGACATTTACGGAAGAAAACATGCCGAGGTCAAGGGATTCGTGTAGATACTGAAAATATGAAAAGAATAAAGAAATGAATGAATCTCGGAAACATATCTAATTTATAAGTAATGCTCAATTTCAGGAAATAAAACGGAGAAAATGAAATGCATACTTATGAAAATAGATAATGATATATATAGAGTAACCATAAAAGAAAATCCAGTTTATCTCCGTGCACCGCGCGGGATATTATAATGACGTCATGATTAAGTCATGCAGATGACAAATATGGATAATGACCATATTCCTGTATACAGCACAAAATCGATAATTCAGAAATTCAGAAACCGAAGGCATACAAAATCAGGATAAAACAGGAATCAAAGCAAACAAACAAAAACCTCCACCACATGAAAAGAAGCGAACCCCCGATATAGGAGTGAGACCAGGTGCCCAGGAAGAGTAAGCATCTCCTGCTTGCATGCAACACCGATGCTTGTCATGAAAACAAACGATGGTGACGTTACGCCAGACAACAAACGTTCGCGAGATCAATTTTGAGTTACCTCCCTTACCCTGAGACTACCATCTTAAGCTGACAATTTTTGCCCTTAAAATTGAGCAAAATCGTGTAAAAGTAGTAGCTTTTTTCGGCCTAAAATAGGGCCTCTTCAAAACAGATTTTTGCCTATATTTTGAGCATAATGACAAACGGGTGCAAGCATATTTTTTCGTGTAGTATTTTTCTATGAAAGATTAAGAAAATTTCAGTTGACTACAATACTTGTTACTAGGGAACCAGCCTTATTAAAATTTAAAACATGGTTTCCATGGCAACGAAATGAGATAAAAAAAATCCTGACGACAATCTCAACAGCACTCAACATAGATCACCAAACTGAGCATCGACGGACCCCTAGCAAGCTAACTTATGAAGAGAAGTAAAATCCCTGTGAAGGAAAGAGAACAGGTGCCCAGGGAGAAGTACAAACTGATATTTTGTTCTTTATGTCTACGAAATTCATTGCGTTTTACAATAATCATTTGCAACAACTTTTCAAACATTACACGCTCATGTTTAGACTCCATTCTGTCCAAATCTTATCCGACAATACCAGACCCTGATTCATTTCTTATTCTCTGTCTAATCTGAAAGTCTTTGGGAGTATTTTCATTGTATCAAATTGTTTCTAAAAGTAATGTTTGTTGTTATATGTCATATCCTTTTCAACACCTTAGTTAGATGTATAACTACATGTAGAAATTTAGATATTAGTTCTTAATCCATGGAATTCGTATAATTTTTGTTATCAAATATGATGTTTTTGTATGCTTTCAGGAACTGCTTATTTCTACCGATCACCTTGTCTTCACCATTTTTACGTCTGTTTATGTGTAGTCTTTTGTATTTCAATTTTCTTTGTCGTGTGTCACCTTTTGCGTCTCTTTTTGTGTTTGTCTACTTTTTGTGTTCACATTGGGTGTTGGTGCTTTGCTGTGGGTGCTGCAACCGAAACAGAAAATCCTGGGGTTTTTTTTTTTTTTCTTTTTGGATTGTCAATATTACAGACGATTCTCTCCACCATGTGAGAGTGGAGAGAATCGTCTGTAATATTGACAAACCAAAATTTACGTTACTACTGTTAGCGAGACAGATCAAGCATGTTATATGCAAATACTAGTATATACTACTTTTTTTTTACATTTTAATCAATTTCAATTAAAGCATATAAAATTAAAAAGATATTCTTTATTAAGTACGTAATGTTTTCTCTGTAGCATCAGTCCTAACCTGTGTTGATCGTTTCGATAACTGCGCTGCCTACGGAGTAACTTCCTGTCTGTTTTATAGGAAGTGGGCGGAGCTTAATTGTGCTAGAACATGTGGTGTTTGTGGTAAGTTCTGGTACTTTTTAATATCATTATACTGAACAAAAAGTGAATACATCAGTAGTTGAATCTATACAGCACGTGTTCCATCTTAGATTAGGTTGATCGATCAGGTTACTGTACATCCTATTGGGCATCTTTCTGTCCGTTCAAAACGAGTAGGCGGAGCTTAACTGTGCAACAAAATGTGCATAAAGTATATATTACAGTAGTTGAATCTCAACAGCATCTGTTCTTTCTTAGATTCTTAGGTTGATCGATCAGGTTACTGTACATCATTTTGGGCATATTCCTGTTAGTTTAAAAACCAAGTAGGCGGAGCGTAACTGTGCAACAAAGTGTGCATAAAAATGTAAAGTATTTATTACAGTAGTTGAATCTCTACAGCACCTGTACCTCATTAGATTCTTAGGTTGGTCGATCAGGTTACTGTTCATTATATTGGGCATCTTCCTGTTAGTTAAATAAGCAAGTAGGCGGAGCTTTACTGTGCAACAATTTTTTAATGTGGTATAAGAGATACGTTAACATTACTCATTAAGGTAGAGGATCCCTTAGGTAATATCGATAACCCCGATTACCCAAATTCCTAAAATGTCAGAGTGTCCGTGTTCGAATTTTCGACATTTTTTATTTCGTATCCTTCTTCACTCTGAAGAAGGTAAGAAACTGTTCCTTGTTCAGACCTGAGAGGTTTCGACCCAGAGGAATTTGTTGGGTTTTATTTTCTTCCTCCAGCCTCCACTTTCTTTAAAACAATTTTATGTACGGGTAGTTAGATATTTTTACTGGAAATTATGGAAAAGAAAAAAGTTGACTTCTAAATTTGACTGACATTATATTTCTCAATTTTCTCATTGAAACAAGGATCTTTACAAGGGGAGGACTGAAGCATAATAAAGTTTGCAAGTTCTTGATTTAGATGTTACCCCCAAGCAATACTTATATCTATATCAATTTGATTTGGTTTGAGGCGCGAAACATCTAGGCCGAGTTAGATGCGGGGAGGGCCATAAAATGGAAGGCTGATTTCATCGTCTTCTACGCTAAGTATTTACTTGAAATACTTGTGTCTGAGAAAAAAAATATGTATGAAAATGGAGCAATTTCGCACTAAAATGTCATTCTTTCACCTCAAATGCAAAATTTGATTACAACAAGGTACTACGCAGAGGTATTTTCTTGTACCTCTTGAATGTATTGTGATTGCCCCTCCCCTCTGATTTTCTTTGGGGTTTCTTTTTTTGGTTTGGAAATGTAAGCAATAAAAGTTGGCGAGCACTATCAAGCCTGCAATTTTTTTTTACATACTGACATTAAATTATTGAGGAACTTGCATCAAATGAATAAAAGATTTTCAATCAGAGGGTGGCGTGTTCAAATTGTTCAAATGTCTATGCACTAAGATTCAGGAAAGGTATCTCTTACTAGTGATGGTTATATTTTTCTAAAAATAATCTGAAAATTACCATCTTTTTTTCCAAAACAAGCGTGGATCCCCAAATGTCTTTATGAAATAAAGTTTAGTTTTTGATTTACAAAGCAAGAAAACCATTCAAAATAGTTTCATTACCTTTTCCAATGACATGAGGCATTTTTTCTAACAGTTTACATAGACCAGAATGTTAACTTTATATGGCTATATATCAATAATTTGGATGGATACATATAACTTTCGTATTGATTCTGGAAAGAGAATAAAGTGTTTAGACTAATAAATAAGTCGTAGTTATCTCCACTGAATTTTTTCAAACTTGAAACCTGTGGGATCCTCTACCTTAACATCAATATAATATATATATGTTGGTTCCCTTAATCCGAGAAAAATTTTGGAATTCGTTCTGTTGTGGTGCTAAAGAAATGTCTAAAACAACTCCACAAAACGATGAGTGTATGCTCTAATTTGATGTATATTGATTAGCATTGTTGGTTTTTTTTTTTTACTCAAACAACCCTATTTGCTTAAGTTAAGTTGATTATTCTCGATTTTCTGAATGAAAAATGTAGAATGATATGAATCATATTTGTGTTTTCTTTAACCGAACTTAATGACATTTGAAAAATGTAGAATATTGTAGACACAGGGTGTGTAGCCATGCATACGGACCAAGTGCGATTTTTTTAAGCTCGAACTTTACCTTCTTATTCTATTTTGTTTATTTCTGAAATATAGGTAATGGTATACCGACTCCAACGTTACCAGTGGTTACATTGCAAAGACGAACATCTACAACGAATCTCCCAACAATAAAAACAACAACAACAACAACAGGTAGGAATATGTTTAATTAGACTTTTTCCCTCTTCTATCGAAGTTGAGAATTACTGCGATTAAAGAATGTATTGTCTAGGATCAATCTATGATGTATAGGTAAAGGTTGAAGTGCAAATCCAAAACTTCAACACAAAATATAATGTTGTGGTAATACACAGCCAATTGTGCCTCACATGAGATTCATATGATATGAGCATAATGTAAATTTCACATGAAAAATCATGTAAAATTCATATAAATTTCATATAAGATTTATGTGAAAAATATTTCACATGAATTTCACATAAATTTCCTTCATATGATTTTCACATGAATCTTTCTAAGTGACCTTCACAGGAAACTGAATTCACACAACATCCATGTAAAAATCGTCACTTAAATTTCATGTGAAAAAAATTCATGTAAATTTCATGTTCGTGCTCGTTTCACATAAATTGCACGTGAACTTTCATGTAAAGTTCATATAAATTTCAAACGAATTTCATATGAGGCACAATTGGCTGTGTAAGAGTAATATGTGAACAACATGAGACATCAGATACTTCAAAACAAAAACAAATCCCAGCATTTTTCAACTTTTAAGATTAGGAAATAAATAACACCTTTCTATTCTTTTTTAAAAGCACCAAGTCCACCTCCGCTTCTTTCAAAAGGTATGTCTCATTGTTTTCATTCAACAGTTATAAAGTGATTCTTAGATAATTGAATTGGAATATTCGAATCTTCTAACTTTTGCTTGAAATATCTCTTCTATAAGAGCACTTTATCTCCTATCTTACTTCCTTTCATGTGGAAGTTACCTTATTCTAAATCAAATTATCCTCTTCAACTACTTAATTTGAATCCATGAGAGCTTACGGGAAACAAGTCCCCAAGATCTACTTCTACGTCGACCGTCAATTGAAAACGTTAGTCGCTTTTGGGTCTGGAATATTTCGATTTTGCTCGGAAGGATTTTTTCTATCTCAATCATTCCCGGAGTTACAAATATCTTTGTTTATGTTATTATTTGTTCCATTTTTTGTTCACCTTGGCTAAGCTCAAGTGAGTAATTGTCGTAGCGTACCGTCCTGTGTCTGTCCGTCCGTCCGTTGTCCGTCATAAACATTTTACATTTTCGACTTCTTCTCCAAAACCACTGAACGAAAATTGACATAATTTGGTAGGAATGAAGTACTCATGGTCCCCTACAAGTCTTGTTCTTTTTGATCTACTTCTTTGAATAACTCTATCAATGTGTGATTCTGTGCACTCATTTACTGCATATGTCATATTTATGTTATTTAATGGTTTTACATTTTGGTTGAAAATTTCATATTGCTTCATGAATTTATTCATGAAGTCAAAATGTATCCTTCAACAAAAACACTTTTCGGATCTTGTCTCATATGAACTTTTCTTTTTCATTTCCGTCAATTAGGTCCATGTACAGACGTATTTGGAGACTGTATTGCGTATGGGATCTCCATGTGCAGTAACTATCGTGTATGGGCAATAAACAACTGTGCGCATTTCTGTGGATTCTGTCATGGTAACGTTTTCGTCAAATACAAATTGAAAATTAAGCTCTATTAGGAAAGTTAAAAATATTATGTGAGATGTCTCATTTTTATGTGAAACAATATGAGTAAATAAAGACCACATAGGTCTTTCTTGCTTTTCTTGGCTTAATGATGCGGATGTTTTAGATAAATTTCTTTTCATTTCAAATTTAAATTTTAGAATACAGATTTCCTTGTTGTTGTTGGTGGTGGTGTTGTTGTTGTTGTTGTTTATCAAGTCTTACTCAAATGCTGTCACAAAATACCTTTTAAGAAATTTATACATCATGTAGACAACATATATGAAATTTATTTAAGAGTTTTCGAGATTGAAATTCCCTATCCGGACTGATTCTTACTTCTGTTGATTAGCTGATACAAAATTAAAATGGTATTGATGTATCTTATGCAACCTTAGTGATATTTTACATAGTACGCAATTTCTGAAAATTCATTCGTTATTCGCAAACAAACCATTACGTATCTAAATCAATCTAAATTCATTTGTCATCTTTTTTTAAGATTCAACGACGCCACCACCTCTTTGTAAGTAGACCTCTGCATCACCCTCCAAACTTAAAATGCCATGAGATTAAAAAGGAACGAGCACGCATTCTCTTGTCACCTACGGGAGGCAAAATTTAGCAGCATGGGGCAAATCGTATAGTAGAGTTACCATGAAAAAATTCAGAGTTGCTCTATACCCACAAAAAGCAAAGCATACATGTACGCATGTATCAAGTACCTGTATAAGCTATTAGTTGTTGACAAATAAATTCAACATTACATTATATTGAATAAATTTAAATATGCGTCTATTTAAATCCCCCATTTTATTGTAAATTATCATAGAACTATTAGTGGTAAATAAACTTGCATAATCACTCGAATGGTTTTTTTTTTTGGCCCCATCTTTCAATTGATTAACCTCTGTATTTTGAACCTGTGGGATATGTAAGCCAGCTCGCTCTTGACAAAAACCTACCTGAAATTACACGAAATAGAATGAGAGGCACCACACTAAATTATTTTTTTGGAAATTTGAATGGTTTTGGTTAAAAGCACCGGCGATGAGAATCCCTTGTCAAGGTAACTTTCATTCAGGTTAGGTTCATGCCTGGCAAACCGAAAATAGAATTTTTATCTCTCAGCAGAGTAAGTCACTACTTTTCTCTTTTTATCCAAATTAAAACAGTGAAAAGACAACAAAATTGAATTCGGCAACTTATTTGGCAACCCCTGGTGCGGCTAGACAAACAGGAATGCATATTCATCCCGTGAACCTGGTCCCACATTTAGCTTGCTAGGGGTCCGTCGATGCTTAATTTGGTGTTCTGTTGTGAGTGCTGTTGATATTGTCGTCAGGATCTTCTTTGTCTCATTACCAAGGGTGTTTGTTCCTCGAAAGTTGTTCAAGCATAGCCAAACTCGAACTGTTAAAGCCTAAACTATTAACAAAATATAGGCTGAATAGCATTTTCAATTGCAGAATGAAGTCCAGATACTTTCACAATGCAACCCTCATCATTCACCAAAAGATATGTCAAGTAATTGCTGGTAGTATTGCAACAATGTATAAACATAAGACTAAGCAACTTCAAAAAATATACTTTACAACGAGACATTGAACAACCAATTGAATAAAAACAATCAAAGTAGACACTCGGAAATATTGCTGACAAGACATTGAGGGAGTCGGCATAAGAGACTCCGGAGCCGAGTTTCGACCACTCTCCGCGAATGGCCTAATCATCCGGTTGACGTTTGCGAAACCTTTCCAATTATTATACAAATATAGACTGGTATGAGTTCAAGAAGAACCGCAATTGTGGTGCAAAATAACCTCCTCACTGTAAGACGAACATACAAACATAGTGTCATACATACAAACACGTACGTTATCATTAAGAAGGCAATCGCGAGCCCCTGAATGGAGGCAAATGTCAAAGTGTGCAATAAGTTCTTTAAACCGGCATCAGTGACATTTTAAGTCTGTGATGGTAAAATTAAACTCGTTACGTTAGTTATAAAGAGAGATGTTCAAAATACCGTTGTCACTTATCGATAGAAGTAAGTCTAGGTAGGAGGCTTATGTGCTGCTCTACGTTGTTTCTTTGATTTTCAATTCACTGGGCTAGATGCCGCCAAGATAATCCTGAATGGTTGGATTATCTATAGAGAGTACGTCATCAATGTATCTGTAAGTCCAGTTGCTGTTTGAAAGCAGAGACGGTAAGAATAAAGGCATTCAAGCCCATTTCATCTTTATATTTCTAACAAGGGAGGAAATCCGAAAGATTGAAAAATTGCAATTGTGCAGACGGCGAGACGAACGTGGAGTAGTATGTTCCTTGTCGGTAGGAATTAAGGAGGGTTTGAACACCAAGATGGCGTCAGCATTATTTGTTTTCTCGCTTCCTAGGAAAAGTACAGTCTTAACTCTCTTTAAACATTTGATACTCTGATTGATGTACATGTACACTTTTTAGTATCCTAATGAAGTTTGAATAATTTCCGGCGTTATTTGAAGAAATTATGGTGATTTTCCAAATTTAGGTTTTAGTTTTATCGATGAGCAAACCACGACGTCATTTCGACGTTATCGGGAAAAATGGAGTCAAAAACCTTCGCATTCAAAATGCAATAAAACATTATTACTAAAAATATTGCATTGAAACTTAGCATGTATAAAATAGAAAATTAAATCTTCATCACAGTGTTTTCGTTGACAAATTTACGTAACAGGAAAGCGGATGTCACTTCATTGAAATTGGACGATTTTGTAAGAAAATATTTGAAAATATAAAGCTTTGTAATATTTTAATCCTAAATTCAATTTTTCCCATTAAATGATGAAATCATCTCTTGACATTCTTGATGATTTTGATAGTTTTTGACAAAGATTCATCCACAGGATTCCTACTAATAAACTAGCAACTACAGTAAATTGACTCGAAATTGCAATTTTTAGCGACAGTGTAACCTTTTATTCAAGTATCTTGTCTGTGTTTAAAACATAATTCATTTTATCTTTTCCATATGTAAGTGCAATATATTTATGGATATTTTGGAAGTTAAATCAAAATTAATTTCCAATAGCTTTACGAGAACTGGAATGACACTTTCCATATTATGACGTCATCGAGAAATTCACGAAAACGTCGATTTCTGCATATTTTAAAGTCTCCTAGAAAATTTTCCTGTTGATAGAATCAAATGTAAGTTTGTATAGTCAAGGACAGACAAGAAATATATAATTTCAGAAATTTTTAGAAAAATTGAATTTGGCGTCCAAGTGTCCAATACCTCCTTAAAGACCGTTTTTATACCACGAATTCTAAAGGCATTGTGTCCAACTTCATGTGAATTGACACAAAAATAAGTCTTTGCTTTGTTTGGTGGATTAGGTATTTTCAAGTAGTGCATGTCGCTGTTTAAGCATGAAAGCAGGGAAATAACAAAGTGTTTTAAAACACCACATAGATTTTTCATATATAACATGCAAAACGTAAGAATATACATATTGGCCGACCCATGGTGCTAATGTGATTCGAACCAGCAACTTTTCGGTCACTCGTCCTACACCTAAACCACCGACGACAAGTGGAGAAATGCTGATAAAGTGTTCAAACTTAAGAAAACATAATTTTGTCAAATTATTCGTTTCTTGTAAGAAAGTTCTGTTTTATATTTTTTTCAAGAATTGGTAAATCTTTTGATCAAGATTTTCGGACTCTGATTTCGGGTTTTGTGTTTGACTTTCATTCACTGATAATCAGACTACTTTGATCCCCCTTTCCAGAATGATCAGTGACATTCTACATTGTACATTGTGATTGAATGGCTGTCGTCATCACCAGACAAGACATACTTACCTGAACTGTACATCAAAATGTACATCGAGGCAATCACCGAATTTGGCAGCTGTTGCGACGGATGTTGCGTGCAATCAGGAGACGCTGACTCTACCCGGGCACCTGGTCTCACTTTGGAATGTTATTCATTCCTAGGTTCGCAGTCGTTCCTGTGGGAATTCTAATGATTTGCCTTGCCTTCTCGACTTTGAGATAAATAACTGATAGGTACTTCTTTAATGTTTATACTACCAGTCCATGGTAAATGCATCGATAATCTTCCAAATGGCACGTGCGAAGGATACGGACCAAGTATATGTCACACATACAGAGGATGGGCTATGGCAAAATGTCCAAAATTCTGCAGCTTTTGCCACGGTATGCCTTTTTTACAAAACATTGTGATTTTGTTTGAAATTATATATTCTTCGTGTAATATTCTTTTATATCCTTAATTTCTTTTCTTTAAAACGAGGCTTACGAAAATCTTGAATATTATTTCAGTACCAACAAAAGCATCTCCTTGTGTTAATATAGCGTCTGACTGTAAGGCAAGAGGACCCGGCATGTGTTTTCAAAACCGCACTTGGGCAGAGAACAATTGTAGAGAATTTTGTGCGTTTTGTACAAGTAAGTAAAAAGCTGTTTCAATATGAAAGCAAAGCTTATAAGACATTTATAGTTAAAAAAAATTAAAACATTATTCTGATGATCATCAAAGTAACGTTCTGACGATAAAAAACTGACTAAGCGGAAAATATCATCTAATATTACATGTAGTGAATCTATTGGATATATTATAAATAACAATATAAACTCAATATCCATATACGTGGATATTATATTACAGGAAATGAATTATTAATTGATAATAAATTAATCAATAATAACCAATTACAATTATAATTAATTATTATAATAACAATCAATACTCAATATCCACAATACTAAAAGAAATAACTCAATGTGATATCTATTATAATAATACGGAAGTGTTCCAACTCTATACCTTCAAACCAATTTATTATTAAATAATAATTAAATATCAAATCCTCGTCAGTGATGCTTCCATCCAAAGTAATTATAGTTAATAATTCATTGCTTATTTATTTTAATTATTAATTATCAATAATGAATTATAAATTATAGCTCATATTATTATATCCACATATGTTTGTATGGACTGTTTATTGTGATTAATAATATAAACTTCCCCATGGATGACTTAACTTCATCTATTGTATATATTGTTTCTACTTAATGAACATTGCTGGTTTGCAAAGTATCTAATCTCCCTGCATTAGATATTTTCAACAATATCGATATACTGCATGTAATGATATAAAGCGCTATACTACATGTAATGATATATAGCGCTATACTACAGGTAATGATATAAAGCGCTATACTACATGTAATGATATATAGCGCTATACTACAGGTAATGATATAAAGCGCTATACTACATTTAATGATATAAAGCGCTATACTACATGTATTGATATAAAGCGCTATACTACATGTAATGATATAAAGCGCTATACTACATGTAATGATATAAAGTGCTATACTACATGTAATGATATAAAGCGCTATACTACATGTAATGATATAAAGCGCTATACCATATTTAATGATATAAAGCGCTATACTACATGTAATGATATAAAGCGCTATACTACATGTATTGATATAAAGCGCTACACTACATGTATTGATATAAAGCGATATAAAACGATGATCGTAGTGAAATACCTTTGATGAAGAAAAGGAACAAAGCGTTCGCACTCTTACGACGGAGTTAGTACTAATTCGTTTGTTTAAGAGAAAAAGAATACCCTGACGACAATCTCAACAGCACTCCCAACAAAGCACCAAATAATTCACTTCATTTTCTCCTTTTTTTCTAGCTTCGGCCACTTCTGATGGTCCACCTACCTTGGTAACCACCAATCAATCAAAAGGTATTGATACATTTTTGTATCTTTAGAGTTATAATTCTATTTGTTCTAAGCAGAATAATGTTACTTGAATAAACATCGAACAACAAAACTGCGCAAGTCTTTTCTATACATTCAACTACACAATAATTAAAAATTGTTTCTCATATTTTTCGAATGCATTGGTATGTGCAAAATATTTGGTCATGGAAAAAATTCTGTGCAGCACGTGTATAAATTCCGTGTTACATTTGTATTAATGCGCTCAATATTGAGATGTGATGCAGCGATGGGTGTCAAAACGCACGTGCGTCAATGTTTCGCATTTGGAAAATACAAGCAATAGCTTTACTCTGACTCTGTTAGATTTTCTTTGAAAGCCCCTCGACCTTGCTCGTCATCACCAAGTGACGTCATCATTCTCCTGGATACAGACCTTGACAACGTAGATGAATTCAAGCTACAGAAAAGCTTCTTGTACAAATTTGTCGATCGTCTTGACTTTGGTGATCGCAAAGTACAAATTGGAGTAGCAATGATGCCAGCACGTAATGACAGTCGAGTATTCCTGAACCAGTTTCATGCAAAAACTGATATATTGGCGGGAATTAATATGGTATTGTCTACAATGCAAATTCTTAGAAGTACTTTAGAGATGACAGCACTGATATTTATATCCGAATCGTGCGTGTCTGTTTGCTATGAATCAATAATATGCATTATTTGACAAGATGCCCTCAAGCAGCAGATTTGAATTTTTATTAGTCCACGTTCAAAGTAGATTTTTTTTTTACTTTGTACTATGATAACATTACCATTTCCAAATTCTGTAACATTTCATGATCAAATACATTGTATTAAATTTGATTTTTAATCGAAATATACCATTTGTGTGACATGACATGATATGGCATCATATGAAATGATATGATAGGTTAAATAAGAACGAAGTGTCTAATTTTTCTGTAAGAGAACAACTTTCTAGGCATAATTTCTAAATGTTATGCACGAGTTAAGCATTTTTCGGATGAGTGGTACTTAAAGTCAAAGTGTTTCAATAATGAATATATTAGTTTAGGGAAGTACCCCTAGTTTAATTTCGAATATCCATATATCTATATGTATTTTGTAAACAATATGCGGGTTCAATGGTTCTGTAGGGTCTATTCATCGTAAGTACATGGCAAATGTGGCCAAAATCATTGCAGGGATGGTGTTATATGAAAAAATATGATATGATATGACATTATGTAAAATGAAATTATATAAAACAATACGATATTATTTATTTCATACATTTGTGTTACAGCTACCATATCAGGCATATCAAAATGGATCAGACGACGGAATTGCGCAAATCATCACCGAAATGTTCTCCCCTAAGCATGGAGATCGACAACATGTACCAAATATTGCTGTCCTTATTACAGATGGTCGCCACAGAAATAGCCAGAGTAACATTGTTCAACACTTACAACAGAACGCCGTGATTCTTCTTGCCATTGCTGTTAGCCGTAATACTTCAATTTCGGATATACAAAATTTCGTTACCTTGCAGTCGGATGCATTTCATGTCAATTCAATTAGTGAGCTTGTTGGTATAAGTGATGCATTTTATCGTCAATACTGCACAGGTGAGTGAATTGCTGATTTTTCAATAAACTGGTTAGACAGTCAAACACCAGACATAAATAATTCTGCGATATTTTCATTGTGACGTCAAAATAAAAGGCATGACAACACATCAAGGTGCTTCAAGACTATGCGATCAGATGTGACGTCACAATGGAAAATTTTGCCAAATGTAATGTCGGGTGTCTGTGTGTATAGAATAAAGGTTAGGAACGGTCACATCTTTTAGCTGGAAAATGGACTATTGAGTGAAATTGAACTGTGTAAGTGTGTTCCGCTGTCATTATGTAAGGGAGAAAAGCCGAAAACTATCCATTATGTCAGAGAAAGTACTGATCGAGGCCCGTCAGGGCCGAGATCAGTTCTTTCTCTGACATAATGGATAGTTTGAGGCTTTTCTCCCATTTAAAACATGACATCTTTTGTTTTAATAATGGACAGTCACAGGTAGATCATTTTGCAGAAGTTTGGACACCTCAAAATCAAGAACCGTAACATTCGTCAAGAGCTTGAATTCCTGGCCAGTCAACCGATCGAATTCTTTTGTCATAATAATGGACACTTTCATGTCAAGGTCAATCATTGAGTTGTTGAGAAAATCATTCATTTCGATGTAGCCACGTCTGTGATATACAACGTCTTTTTCGTTCGGAACTCGGTTTTATTTTTATCTAAAACACTTTGAAAAAAAATAGATAATACTATCATTGTTAGATGTTTTGGATTTATACTGCTTTTCCTGTTTATATACTATTTTACTTTTTTAAAGTTACAGACACCGAGAGAGAATTGATGTTTCGTCTTGGATTTCGGCGGATTTCGACATTTTGTGGTTTCATTTACTTCATTTTACGTGTATTTCATTTATTTCTTTTTCATCTTATATGCATTTATCGGACGTAAGATCTTGTAAAATTACGACATCTGCGCATCTGATGGATTATCTTTTGTTCATTAAAGGAAGATGTTTTATACAAAACGGAATGATAGCTATGGAATTTGATATCGAAATAATCAAAGAAGCTCGGAAATATATTTTTGTTGGGATATACACAGTTGTTTCTATGTGATATCGTGTCATCAAAATGAGGATTCTTCTGTCCGTGAATTTACCTGTGACTGTCCTTTAAGTTACCTTTAACTGTACATTATTAAAATAATGGACAGTTAAAGGTAACTTTTTGGACGAAAAAGGATCATATTGAGACAATATCACATAGAAAGAACTGATAAGACAATGGAATGACGTCATAGTCATGTTTTAATGCAACATCGTCATGTTGGGGATCATCTCCTTACTCTGAATGGAGCAAACATTTGCAGATGACGGAAAGGACGGGGGCGGGGTAAAATTTCGCTTGCCGGAATATTTTCTTCCGCATAAGAGCTGGATTTTTTCCTCAGGGCCGGATTCTCTTTTTGTTTTATCACACAGCATAATGCATGATTCGGATTTTTGCGATTCTGTCTGTTACATCCAAATAACTTACTGATATTAGGCACCAATATGAAAGTAGATGAGCATTCACTTTTTTGCGAGTTTCGCGCTTAGTGAATAAGGATGCCACCATTCAAGCATAATAATTACATTTTACCACACAGATTAAAAAAATCAAAATTGTATGATGCTAATGAATTTGGAGACGTTAATCATTTGTACCACTCTGTGAGTGTCACTGCTGGTTGACTGAGAGTCCCCGAGGGCACATGAAGCCAAGTGCGATCACTTTAGCTTGTTCGTTTCTTCAAACGCATTTGAAAATTTCTGTGTACAAAATTTTCTCAAACTTCGAAACCTGGGTACCGTAGTATCAAATCCAAGCCATTTTGCTACGTCTTTCGGTATAATTAGAACATAATTCTCACAGATTTTGGTCATATTACATTGTTTAGATTGAGGATCACTGTCGAGGGTTAAATAACCGAAACGTGCATGTCTGGTCCATGCAGTACATTTATCTGCTCTAAAATTATGCTAATGAATTTGGAGACGTTTATCATGATCAGGTAATTGTATGTGTGCATAAATTGGACGAAAGTCGAACATAAAGAATAGAATTACGGACATCCTAAATGAATTGTTAAAGAATTCCTGAGGAAATAATGACAACCAAGCGTTTTGGTTTCGTTTGGTGGTGCTGGTGGCGAACCCATAGGTTCTTTACACTACGTTGCACTCTCTCCACACACAAAGGTTCCTGGCACATGAGACGAGCTTGTGATTTGAATGAAAAGCATTAGCGCCTAAACGGCAGCTCTGCGTGTATACTCCAAAGGGAGCTGAGAATGCAATGGATATAGGTCTCGGCAGGGATTTGATTGTAGAAGTTGCGTGAGACTCAGGCGAACGAGACTATAAACCCCTATCCGCCTCTACCTTTACTTTTTTTATAAAGAATAAACAATGAATAAAATGGACGCAAGGTCAATGCTCATGATAGCTGTTATTACATGTTTATCCTCAAAATTACATCTATTTTCTCTATGGATGAAACTAATGTTGATTATTACGAAAAAGTAACAGCTTATTTAAGTTTGATTTAATCCTATCGTACTGTATAGGTTGATTCACAGACATTTATTTTTTCCTTCAGTCATCACAAGGATATGTACAGACGACTCCAAAAGTGTTTGTAGTGACAGCACTGTGTGCAGTGATCAGGTTCGCCAAATGAAATGTAGATCTTCATGTAAATTATGTTGAGTAATTCCCGGAATCTGTGTTCCTTCCTACATCGGAAACTACCCATATGTATCAAGAATAAAGAATTTATTTTGTTATTTGTTTGTATTTTGATGATATTTGTTTTCAGTATTCAATTTTTATTCAACCACGTTATGCATGTCACTGTAATCGTTGACTCCATCTCCGTCTTTTTTTTTTTTTCATTTCTTGTACAAAATTTATGTGTTCCGCTGCAACGTGGTTTGGTATTTTTATTGCGACATAAAATTTTGTAGGTAACTTTCTAACTTCCAACTAACTTTTTCAATCAAGTATAACTAGCTACGAGGGCTGATTGATATATTGTGAGCCTCGTATTTTGCATAATTTTTCTACATAACCCACTTCAGTATCTATATAACAGTGTTTAAGGGCCTCAATACCACATTTAAAGAACACCTTATCTTGACTGGTCAGAAAGCCATCCACTGCAAGTATGCCGTCATCATCATCGGACTGAAAGTTAGTGCCAAGAATCCTCGGAATAGATGAAAGCCTGATGGAGCCAGATCAGGTGAATAAGGCGGATGCTCAATCAAATTAAAGCAACAACCATGAATGGCAGTAGCAAAGGCAATAATCAGTTAGTGATATTAATACCGAAATCCTCTTGGATCTACAAATCCTAATTCCGCGTTGTGTGAATCTATTTGTCAATTTGAAAATCGGAATAAAAGTCCTAATATACGTTTTACGGTTTATTAACATACGAAAGTAACAAATTTACAAATTTCCAAGAAACTTTTAGGTAAAGGTTTTCGCTTTCACAAACTAGTAAAGACTTTCTGGAAATTTTACAAACATTATTGTCTACTAATCTTGAAATTCGGATCCATACAAGCAACCGAGTATATTACTTTGAGTATTTCACAACCTGCATTTTATGGTTACATAATTAACAAAATAAGAAGGATCAAAGGTAGACAGAGCACGACGGACTGTAATTCGTATGCCTTCTGTTTTAATATACATTTACACGTCTATCGCCCCTACGTCATGCTATCAGTTTGTATGTTCATCTTACAGTTAGGAGGTTATTGTGCGTTCTTCGAGACATCTGGGTTATACGAAAAGTGGGAGGGATGTGCTCAAGTAATCAGGATAACCAAAACGTCTGCTACTTACGTAACAGCTGACCGTCCTAAGTCGGCACCGGTTGCCTATTGGTCTCGATGGTTTATGCCTGTGGTCTTTTGTGTTTCATGTTTCTATGGTGTAAGTTGGTGTTACTTGTCCCTCTTGTGTCTGCTCTGTGTTTTTACATTGGGTGTTTTTGTGGTTTTGCTGTGGGTACTGCAACCGCGTGTTGTTGGAGATCCCCTCCTTTCTTTTCAACAAACATCACACATCTTGTCACTTCAATCCTTTTCTTCGCTACGGTCGACTAAAGGAAATGACCAGGGAGATTTTGACCTACGTATGACATTTGTGTCTATTATCTCGTCCATATCCTTGTCAATAACTTTTCTTACGTTCAAACATATCTGATATGGTCAATTCTTGATTGGAGGATGACATCCTGTATCTATTTTCATCTGTACTGTCTTTGTTCCACCAAGATCTGAGTCTTTCTTAGCAATAAGATCTTTGTTTTTCTTCAGTAAATGATGATTTCTTGGCGCTTTCCTTCGGTTACATGTACATGTAAATCCTCGAAATCTGATATGTTAGTCTTTGGTTCATCAACCTCCATTTGTTCTTCGTTGTCTATGGCCGAAATATTTTGAGTGGTCAAAGTTCTAGCCCTTCCTACAACGCTTCCTCTCCTTGGACCATGTACATAACCTCAGACAGTGCATGCATTATACATGTATATATTGTTTTCATTTTCGTGCATGAACATCGACGGCGGTTGCGGCTAGCCGAACGGGGGTTGCTCACTCCTCCCAGGCACCTGGTCCCACCTCTAGCTTGCTAGGGGCCCGTCGATGCTCAATTTTGTGATCTATTGTGAGTTTTGTTGAGATTATCGTCAGGATCTTCTTTGACTCATTTGTGTCACACTTATGCCCTTTGCTGTGTGGAGCTCGTAAAAATGTTTCCCGCGAAGGATTGGTCAGCAAGTGTTTTGAATATTTTCTCTGACAGGGTCGCCATAGCACTTTCTATATAGACATAACCTTAGACAGTGCATGCATTTTATATATTGTTTTCATTTTCGTGCATGAACATCGACGGCGGGTGCGGCTGGCCAACAGGGGATGCTTACTCCTCCCGGGCACCTAGTCCCACCTCTAGCTTGCTAAGGGTCCGTCGATGCTCAATTTTGTGCTCTATTGTGAGTGCTGTTGAGATTATCGTCAGGATCTTCTTTGACTCATTGAAGAAACATTTGACAGTATTCACTAATTTAATAAGTGACAGGCCCGGTTCATTTAAGATACAACCGGCGTCAAGGTTCGTGACCTCAAGAAGTCTTGAGTTCGATAATCAGAATCTGTAACTTAACATGACATATAGTGGCGGTCTGCGATTCGATCGTTGTCTTTTAGCTAATCGTAAAATATAGCAAATATGATTGTCTCCGTCGAGCTTTACGTATCTTTTCCCTAATTTTAGCATTCCTAATTAGATAAAGAAGATCCTGACGACAACCTCAACAGCACTCTCAATTGAGCACTGAACATCGACGGACCCTTAGCAAGCTAGAGGTGGGACACCAGGTACCCGGGAGGAGTAAGCACTTTCTGTTTGGCTAGCCACACCCGCCTTCGATGTATACGCACAAAGTCAAAGTAAAGGCGCACTCCATATTCTTTCAACAAATCTCCTCCTAAGATGAAATTTGTAAGCGTAGAATTTTTTAGACATTCGCAGTCCGTTTATAAAAAATTTCAAAGTTGTTCTTCCTAAGACGTTTATCGACGCGCTGTTCGCTGCTCTTAAACTCTTGATTACACGCGCTAATTTCGGTTTTGGTTATAGTCGTTCAAAAATGTTTCTGGTCATAAGGGAAACTTCAGCGCCTGTGTCTTCGATCGATATCTCGAGAAGCCAATCTTAATGATACATGTACAGGAGTTAAGGTGTCCAGCTATATCAAAATCGAAAATGGGTTTCTTACTCAAGACATTTCTCTTTGTGTTAGAAAATGATCCGCTCTCTCAAACGGTTTTCGATTGAAACGAGCTTTAACGTTTCCTTGGTTCTCTGTACTGCTTGATCGCCACTGAGACCTTGTATTTGAGTAATTCAGAGCCTTGTTCCAAATATGAAGATTTCATCATTAGAACCAGACGGCTTGCAAGTAAGCTACTTGTTCAAAGTTATATTACACAACGGCTGAAATCATCATTGAGGAAGTTCTTCGGTCGCTACGGGAATATTATATTAGAATATCAGATCCCCCATTCCAGAATGATCAGTGACATTCCCCAATGTGATTGAATGGCTGTCATCATCACCAAACAAGACATACTTACCTGATATGTACATCAGAAGGTTCATCCAGACAATCACCGAATTTGACAGGTTTCCATGGAGCTGCTGCGACGGGTGTTGCATGCAATCAGGAGACGCTGACTCTTCCCGAGTACCTGGTCTCACTTCTGAATGATGTTCATTCCGGGGTTCGCAAACGTTCCGATGGGAATTCTCCAGATTTGGCCTTGCCTTCTCGACTTTGAGACTGAATAACTGTTAGGTACTTCTGTGATGTTTATCTTGAATCCATCAGGTTTCGGCGCTTTGGACAATTTCGTCTAAAGTGAACTTTCATGTTACAATTCCAGAACTCTGTAGTCTTTATTTCTGACGGATTTTTCTTGAACTATGAGAAGTGACATTATTACGAGACGATTCGTTTTCATGTTTATTTAGGGAACATTAACGTTTAAGAGGGGTTCTTCGTTTTCGTCTGTTTCTGGGTCTTAGTAATCAATGGTTGTTTTAATGCGCAAAAAACTTGTCAATGATTATTACTGAAATGTAATGTATTTGGAGATTCCTCATTCAACTTTTTTTTGGTAAGCTTATTTGTAGCTAAATGTACTTAAATTACAGTCCAAAGACTAGGGGGTAGCCATGTTGAATAGAAGCTTATATCGGTCAAGAAGAATTATCTTGCTAATATGGATATCTTTAAACTTTAAACTTTAAAATATAGTTATAATCTTCACAAGATACTAGAAATCAAATTTAAAGGATGGGTCTCAACTTTATCCATAAATTTCAAAATAAAATATGAATGACCTTAAAAGGGAAAAATGAAACTTTGCTTATATTATTGCCTAAAAACAGATTCTTAAAGACTCCCCTCCTTCCTTTTAAAAGTAGCGTTCTGTAGTAAGGGAAAACATTGTTTTAAAATATTTTCCATTGATTTCTAAAGAAAAAAAAGTATTTTGCCCAAAAATTAAGGAAAACGAAGCGCGAAAATTCTTATCCAGCTGACATCAATTGTGTGAAAGAATGTTCTTGAAGTTCCTATTTTGAAAACTCCACTTTTTCACGACAGATTTTACGCTTTATCTCATCTCCTCCTTTTGATCTCCAACTAAATCTGAATTTGTGTCTTATTTGTTTGATCCGAGATTAAAACCTTTTGGTAAATTTTGTTCTTTCATTGCAATTTCTACCGATACCTCGTAACTTTTTGGATCACATCTAATGACTTTCATTCTCAAGTAATCGTAACACAATCCGTCACAAAAGATATCAACTAATTGTTTTTGAACTTACTTGAATTCTCTCTCATCAAAAGGAGCAAATACACGTCTTCCGCTATTCTTAGCAAACGTTCAGATCACAATTGAACACTCTTTTTTGACATTTGTTTAATTTTACAGAGCTCAGTCATAGCTTGTTGACTGTCCGTAATTTCAACATTGCACTTTTTATATGTTGTTAAAATCTTCACACTTGGCAGTACAGGTCACAAAGAGTGTTCTCAGTATGTATATGTTATCAAGTCGAGAAATTTGCTCATACTTTTCAATATCTTTTACCTACTGATTAAATTGTGAAGAATCATTTTCAAATGGAAGTAACGGTACAGAAATTGCAGTTTGAGGACCCTTACATGTAACTTGATTTGCAATCCATTTAAAAACATCTTCGTCATTTTTCGGAATTCTACCGATATTCAATAAAGTGGAGTCTTTACTCTGAGACGAATGAAAACCCTGAGATCTACCTGTACCGGAATACTGACTAATTCCCGTCACATGAGACGTCATTTTGTCGTTAACGTTAGTCATATTTACTTGAAAATGCGACGAGAAATTCTTAATCAATTTGCCTATTTGACTTTTGAAAAAAAGCATCAAACACAAAACAAATCTGCATTCAAGGTAAAAACATCACGTATATATCCCCATGATTCGTATCGTCTTGGTAACGGTTTTAAAATATATTGATCTCTCGGGTCTACAAATCATGTTCTCCGCATTATGTATTACATTGTCATTTTCGAATCATAGTCCTGATAGTTTTACAGTTTATTTACATACAAAATTAACATGTTGGTTATAGCACTATGAGAATCGTTCTAAGAGTGTGTGTAACATACAATGTCATGGTAACCGGATGTGACGGTTCTACCGAATTGAAGCGGCGGATGTGACAGTTTTACCGGATTGAACCGGATGTGACAGTTCTACCGAATTGAAGCGGCGGATGTTGCATGCAAACAGGAGATGCTTACTCTTCCTGGGCACCTGGTCTCACTCCCATATCGGGAGTTCGCTTCTTTTCATGTGGTGGAGGTTTTTGTTTATTTGCTTTGGTTCCTGTTTGATCCTGATTTTGTATGCCTTCGGTTTCTGATTTTCTGAATTATCGATTTTGTGCTGTATACAGGGATATTGTCATTATCCATATTTGTCATGAGTGCAGTATATATTAGGATATTATTTCACAATTATATTGCAATCGACATCGAAATTCATGACTAAATTGAAATCCAGACGTATAAACAAAGTTGCCTCAATTTAGAACGGATCCTCGCCATTTCGTCCATTGCACCCAGACCTGTGACAGGCGAAGCTGCAGGAGATCCTTCCCTTATCACTATAGCTTCTGTTGCTGTCAAGTGACTTACGGACACCTTGTATTGACAGAAGTAGGGTTACACACTGACGGAAATGACAATAATTTCTACTACATCATTTTAGCACGTGATCGTAAAATTGACGTTTGAAATTTGAGTTATCCATTTGAACGATAATCATTGGAATATCCCATATACAAATATAGAAATTCATTAAAGATCAAAATAATATTTTGCACATTTATTGTTAGGGAAGGCCCATTTGGTTACAGAATAACAAAATCAAGAAAAAAATTGCTAAAAATATATAATAAAGGAATAAAAAAAATTCCTTAGTGGGACTCCATGCATGACTGGCCCTGTCCAAAGCTCCTTAGAGAAGACGTGCCCTCGATCATTTGTCCTTGCTGAATGTCGATTGGATTCCTCGGGTGATAACATAAATGAGCTGGCTATATCCGGCAGAGCACGGACTGTATTTCGTAGGCCCCACCCTTTTTTGTATACATTTACATAAATTATATAAATGTGTGTTGTTTGGGTCCCTGTGTTTCGCTGTCTTGTATGTGTGGTCATCTTACAGAGAGGAGGTTATTTTACACTACTGTTTTGCGTTATTCGAGACCTTTGGGAAACCGTAAAGGTGGGAGGGTTGTGCACACGTTATACGGATAACTACACCATTTGCTGCTCGCATGACAGATTGCCGTCCTAAGTCGGCACAAAATGTCCATACGTCTCGCTGGTCTATGTGTAGTCTTTTATGTTCAATGTTCCTACGTCGTATGTCTCTTTTACGTCTATTGATGTTCTTGTCTATTTTGTGTTGTCGCGTAAGATGTTTTGTGCTTTGCTGTTGGTACTGCATCAACATTAGGCTGCAGCACCCACAACAAAACCCCAAAACACGCAATGCAAAAGCACAAAGCAGACAAGCACAGGAAGAGATACAAAATGGACAAGGAACGTCAACGCACAATACAGAAACATCAAACACAAAGGACTTCACAAAAACCAACAAGACCAATGGGCAATCGATGCCGACTTAGGAGGGATATTTGCCACGGAAATAGCAGAAGGTGTGCTTATCCTGCATTTTGTGCGCACTTACCAAGAGGTCTCGAAGAACGTACAATTGTGGTGTAAAACAACCTCCTCACTGTCAGATGACCACGCACAAACAAGACCGCAAAACACATTGGCACAACCAACACAGATGAAAGTGTAAATGGATATAAAAAGAGGGCGTACTGTACGTAGTATAATCCGTGCTCTGCCTCCGCGAGCTCATGCGAATAATTCTGACTGGAGTTCCCCTCCTTTCTATGAGATCAGGTGCATGGGAGCAGTAAACATATCCTGTAACCATGGATATTTTCCTGTTCACGTACTTTTCACGTGTTTCCCCCACACGACAATAACTTACTGCATTCTTATAAAGGCAGAGACGTTAATATGACGAATATTTCCACCAAGCGAAATGTCCTGATGTTAAAATCGTGATTTTTTTTTCCCAGCAAAAATAACCATGATTACGATATAGAGTCAAGAGTTCCAATTTTAAAGAAACACATGCACTTCTATAAATTTATTTCTATTGAGGCAGAGTAGATACATGCTGTTTTATCCAATGACTGCACTGGACGGCTTGACTGGATCAGCTATTGCACTGTTAAAAGATCATAATATCATACTGTAGTATAGTATATTCTATAATTATATTGAATAAAGCCAAGAGTATCGCTATATCCTTCTCCTAAGTTCATGAACTAATATCCTTTAAAAGCAACGTCGATCTACTTTGTAAATTTCTCCTTGTTTGACAGCCATGTCCCAAGATTACTATGATCCTGTCTTCGTTTCTCTTGATTTTAGTAGTCTTCGCTTTGTTAATTAGTCCTTTTGGAAGGGGTATTTTCATTGTCCCTAAATGTTGTCAGGTGGGATTGTTGCTATTTTTTATGAGGCGATAGTCACATGTATTCTATTTGTTTTGCTTCTTATTCAAATCATAGTCGCATAGCACGTGGTATGAAATAATCTAGTCGACGGGAATTCCCTTCGTTTAAACCAGCTCTGAATCTGTCTGAATCTACTTGACATGAAGTTATATGAATTTCATTTAGGCCTATTATTTTAGCATTATCATCATTTATATGATGGTAATCTATTCTGAGAACACTTAAGCAGAACATTTTGTATATCATACAACATCATAACATATATATTCTGCTTATAATGAGTGTTCTCTAAATTTACCTCTACTCTGGATCTGAAAAGCCTATCATCATATAATTGAAAATGATGGTAATACAATATATACTGAACAAAAAAGTTATATCCCTAAAAATGAAAGGTCACCACTTATGCAGATGAGACGTTATAACCCTCGAAATAGTAAAACTTACTCAATTTTCTTTTTATCACTCAGACATTGAACGCAATGAAGCGTGACGAAACAAAGCGTTTTCACCTT
This sequence comes from Pinctada imbricata, assembly GCA_033119305.1. NCBI lineage: Eukaryota > Metazoa > Mollusca > Bivalvia > Pterioida > Pteriidae > Pinctada > Pinctada imbricata. The sequence goes on along the minus strand of VSWD01000014.1, from coordinate 9,815,741 downwards.
GTAAGGAAAAATTTCTCTTGCTTTGTTCTGGTTGACTGGTTTCGAACGAAAAAGAGTGTATAAATGAGCACAGGAGATTTATCCATTGAAAAACGGGAAAAGATTGTGATATCGATCATCCATATCTCAGTCAAATAGCTTGTAATTCAAGAAAATGTATACCTACAAGAACTTGACGTACTGTTACATCTCACCGGCAGCACAGAGCTTCAAGTAATTGAATCCATCAGTCAGAATATTTGTTGAAAGTTCTATTTTCCGAGTTTTTATACCAGCCCAATATAAGCTCATGGGTTGAATCTGCTCATTTGAATTTCGACGGTGACGCACACATGTCAATTGTTATTGATCTAATTCCCGTCTGACTAGTCAGAAATTTTGTGTTTAGTTTAGAAATATTCAAAGAAACAGAATGCTTATGTTCATTTAATTCATATTAATTGTTGTGGAAATATTTTCTAACAAGAATTTATTATGTTTACTTAGGGATAACTTTAATCGCATTTTCAATTATAGTGTTTATCATACACTCTAATTCTAAAATTTCTGTTATCAAAATTTCTTGAAATTTCTAAAAAGTGGGTCCTGTAGCATCATATCCCACCCATCCTGCTACGTCTTTTGGTACGATTTTTCGACATAGTAACTTTCATTCTTTTTTGGCATATTGCATTGTTTAGATTTGAGGATCACTGACGAGGGTTAAGAACCCGAAACGTGCATGTCTGGTCCATGCTGCCAATTTATCTGTTCTTAAATGATGCTATTCAATTTGAAGACGTTTAACATTACATTTAAACAGAACCACCTACAGCAACTTGCACTCAAGGATATAGGCCGTATCAATATAAAATTATCCTTGCATTCAGCGGTCAATTTTTCCTACGCAGGATTTTAGAGGGCTATTTCATTGTTTTTACTTTTACGTCAAGACAATAGAAACATTCCGACGTCATAATGACGCTGTTAACGTTTCGAAATATTAACCGATTTTTCCCGCAAAAACAACGTCTTCCTTGGTAACAAGATTTGAACAGCAATGCCTGAACATTATTTTAAACGCAAAATTGAAGCTCGTATTGAGTTCAGTTTTTAAATCAATTCTCTATAATAACAGTTGCGATGTTTAAAGAAAGAAATAGCCTGCAAATAACGAAATTAGACTCGAGATTTTATTTGTATATGTTATTGACATTGTTTTACCGAATAAATATCTATCTATCTATCTATCTCAAATTTGCATAGCAACCAACCAAGCCGAATAACAAAGAGTATAAGGATGACATCTCGCAAGGCACACAGAGTTCGGCATTATGATGGAAGTTATAGACGGTATATGCCGTTGTTTTTGTGGTAACTCTTTATGTTTTAGCAATTAGTATTTCAATAAATCATTTTCTAATATTGTCCGTTTATATAATTCGTTAATTACCGGAGACCCGAAATCTTGGTATGCAAATGTACCCCTGATGTCTAGGGTTGGTCCTTGCAAGGATTCAACCCGGAAGTAGATCTAGATGCCACCTACAGTACATAAAGAACTTACACTGGATTCTTGCGATTATGTAGTAGATAAATTGTCCTTCGTGTTACTATTGAGCTGTGTCATTGTCTCCGTCTCTTTATCCGATTTTTTCTTTTCGCGTGAGAAAGATCTGTTTTATGTCTTTCAAGAATTTGTGAGCCTTTCGATTTTTGAAAGTTTCGATCGTGATCTGATTTCGGCTTTTGTGTTTGACTTTTATGCACTTAATTATGCTGGTGTCGCACCTTTAAAGAAAAAGGAATTGGTTCGGAATTATATTCAGATGCCTGGTGTTGTACGTTATATTTCAATGATTTGATTGATTTCCTTAAACTTTGTCCATTAATTAGCACTATCCCTCCAATGCTATTTTGGTCATATAGTTTACTTACTTTGCTATTGTATCGGCCCTACAGGAAGTTTGCAAATTAAATGCAAATATTTGAATTCAAATTCAAAAAAGATAAATCCAAAGGGCACCGCTAATCAATTTTGGCTGTGTCAAAAAATCACTTTGGCTGGAAGCATCACTGATGAGGATTTACTATCCAAAACACGTGTCTGGTGCATCAAAATTTGTTTGAAATTTTCATCAAAAAAGTAAAGCGTTTGAACACTTCCGTATCATTACTACCTTATTATTAGTTCATTTTTTTCCTCGTCTCATGCGGGTATGTTCCGCTGCGGTCACTGCAACTTTGTTATTATTGGAATCTCCTTACCTTTTCTGTATAATTGAGATAAAGGAGATCCTGACGACAATCTCAACAGCACTCACAATAGCGGAACCAATTGACCATCGAAGAACCTCTATCAAGCTAGAGGTTGGACCAGGTGTCCGGGAGGAGTAAGTATCCCCTGTTTGGATAGCCGCCCCCTCTCGTTTATTTTTTTAATTCGAGTTTGCGCATTTACTTTCAAAAGATTGCGCGGCCACAAATTGAATATAAAGAGTCGATTCAGGAGCATAGTTGAAAAAATTCATTACCATAATAGAATTAGTGGGAGGATACAACGACGTCAACCTCCTTTGATTTCGATGTATATTTGCAGATAAATAAATATTGGATATCGTTTCCTGATTGGTCTTTTCAAGAAATAACCCCCCTCCTTATGGAAGATACTTGATTTCCACAAGTTAATTCTATGACAAACAGCTATACAAGGTACTGGATTTCCTTCATAGAGACAAAGAAATGAATTGTTTTCATAGTAAATGTCATGATGTTTATCAAAAAGCCATAATACTATCAGTGAAACAGGATTCTTAGCGTGAAAAAGGAGCGTATAAAATATATCTTGAATAACCCTCTGTCAAGGCAAATTTTTCACTTACGGTTTTTCACAGATTGAATAATGTCCTGCGTCACACTTGTCGTCCTTCCACTGTAACACATTTCCTTGCCATGACATAAGCATGCAGTTCAAACTACTGTTGCGCGTAGGTGCTCCCGACATCCAGCTAGTGAAATTTGGATTAATAGGAAATCCAGTCTCCAGCCATCTCCATGAACCCTCTATAGTGAAGTCTGATCCCCCAATCCAAAAGTTGTCACGTCTAAGCTCTATAAATCATATCGTCCATTTAAAGAGAAAGAGGTGCTTTTCAATCCCAAAGCAATTGCATAGCACTTATCAAAAAGGAAGATTTTCTATTTGACAACAAAATATTTCAAACTATTCTGTCATACACTGGAGAGCTTCCTGGACAAATAATTTGGTGTTTCTTGCTTTTTGTGTCTCTCGGTGATTACGCTTAGATTGCTTGTCCGTCTAAGTATGCTTAAATCAAAGTCCACGTTGTATGTCACATTTGTGTTTCCTATGAGAATCTTATCAACATTCCTGCTACGTCTTTCGGTATACTTTTTCGACATAGTAACTTTCATACTTTTTGGCATATAACATTGTTTAGATTTAGATGAGGGTTAAGTACCCGAAACGTGCATGTCTGGTCCACGTTGCCAATTTATCTGTTTTGAAATGATGATATTCAATTTGAAGACGTTTACATTTTTACCACTTGGTGAGTGTCACTGCTGGTGGACCAGGAGTCCCCGAGGGCACATGTAGCCAAGTTCGATCAATTTCGGTTGATTGTTTCTTCAACGCATTCTAAATTTCTGGTATCTAAATTTCTTGAAATTTCTAAAACGTGGGTCCTGTAGCATCATACCCCACCCTTCCTACTACGTCTTTCGGTATACTTTTTCGACATAGTAACTTTCATACTTTTTGGCATATAACATTGTTTAGATTTAGGATCACTGATGAGGGTTAAATACCCGAAACGTGCATGTCTGGTCCACGTTGCCAATTTATCTGTTTTGAAATGATGCTATTCAATTTGAAGACGTTTACATTGAACGTCTTGTTTAAGATCTGTTTTGCTATGTTTACAAATAAGGAGCATAGTTGTACACTCTTTATCCGGATAAACACTCCATATACTTAGGGGACGACCATTTAATCCTGAGAGGGGACGGAAGGGGGCTGGCAGTTTTTGGAAATACATATTCTGACCCAGAAACGTTGAAAAGAAATAATCTGACCCTCTTTGTTGCACATATGTGTTCAAAATTCAAAATTTTTTGCTCGCCTCTTTCGCCATTCCCTAAAGCAAATTTCAACTTGCTTCGCCAGCAACAAGACCGAAATTTCTAGGCTCGCTTCGCTTGCCTTACACTAAAAAATTTTCGGGCTCGCTCCGCTCGCCCTTCCACAAATTTTTTTTATCAAGTGCTATATAGACATTTACACAGTATTGTAAATGCAAGTATAAAAACAAAAATGCACATTTATTTCAACAACAATGATAAGCTTCAAGTCTTATAGGAATGCCTATAGTACATTACACATCAACTACGTGCTTTTGTACATGACATGGCAGGAACTTTCTTGGTATACCCCTCTCCCAATGTGCTGTAAAATCTCAATTTAGAATATGATACATGTACATGTACATTCATATGTATATAGCCTTATAGAATAGCCAAGAAAGTCTTGTACATTGTAAATATTGATGGCATATTTAGTTGAAATAATCAGGGTGGGTGTGTGAGGGTGTGTGTGTGTGTGTGCACATATATTTTTGTGGGGGTTGCTTGTCAGGATTGTTACATGACAAATATGGATAATGACCATATCCCTGTATACAGCACAAAATCGATAATTCAAAAATCAGAAACAGAAGGCATACAAAATCAGGACAAAACAGGAACCAAAGCAAACAAACAAAAACCTTCAACATATGAAAAGAAGCGAACTCCCGATATGGGAGTGAGACCAGGTGCCCAGGAAGAGTAAGCATCTCCTGCTTGCATGCAACACCCGCCGCTTCAATTCGGTAGAACTGTCACATCCGGTAACTTCCATTTCGGAAGACATATGTACAATCTTTGGTTGGATGGTTCAAATGGTCTATGACAGAATATCACCCACCATTCTGGAGAGTGGGACATCATAGTGAATGACGAGTTCCCCGTATCGACCGTAGAACTTCCTCAGTGACGATGTTAGTCGGTCACAAACATATCCCTGACTGAGAAGTTTATCTGAAAGACGCCTAGCTCTCAGAACAAAATCCGTATATTTGGTACTTGCTCTGGCATAGCGAATCAACTGAGATATGAATACGCCATTAGCAGGCGATGAAGGGATGTTGCTACTCAGAAAAGGAAAGTTTGTAACGCTGAAATTGAAGTCGTCACGTTTGTCATAGAGTGAGGTGTTCATGTGACCATCAGTGTCGTAGGACAACATTATGTCCAAATAGGATGCTGAATTATTTGTCTCTGTAGTTTCTTTGACTTCAAGCTCTGAAGGATAGATACTGCTCAGGTAATCCGCGAATTTTGGATTATTGATGGACAACACATCGTCTATGTATCTGTAAGTGAAGTTGTATTCAGAAGCTAAGTATCTTTTCCCTTCAGAGACCAGAGATTGAATGAATTCAGCTTCGTACGAGTAAAGAAAAATGTCGGCAAGGAGTGGGGCACAATTGGTCCCCATTGGAATTCCGACAATTTGCTGGAAGACCTTTCCTCCAAACACCACAAAAATGTTGTCGATCAGAAAGTTTAACATCTGAATAATATCTGTTTCAGTGTAAATGTTGAAATGTTGAAAATAAATAAAACATGTTGAAAATAAATATTCTATAAATATTCTGAAAATAAAACATGTTGAAAATAAATATTCTGACCTTGAGTTACTGGAAAATAAATAATCCGGCCGGCCCTGCGTTGAAAATGAATAATCTGACCCGAAAAAAAATTGCCAGCCCCGCCCCCTCAAGATCAAATGGTCGTCCCCTAAAACTTAAGGTAGCAAGCTGCTGTCAGTCCCTTCTTTTCACTGTACATTTCCCGCGTGAAATTATGGCTCTTCACATTTCGTGTATGATTTTTTTTCAAAATCTATGATATAATATTCTTGGTATCTTATTTTACAAATATTGCAAAAAATGTTTTATTCAAGTGTGTAAAAAGCATGAAATAATAAATTGTTTTACCGTGTTCAACACTAACTATGTTTGTTATAAACTCATGTTTTCCTTTGTTGTCATCAGTAGTCAGGAATGCACCAAGCTTTCTACATTCATTCTACAAAATATGTAATACAAATATTTCCCTTCCTACTTTTAAAGAATACTGCTTATCTCCGTGTACATTTCTATAAGACATTTTTCATGTTCGCGGTCTTCGGACAACGCACTTGGAGGGGACTATGTCACAAACGTAAATTGTTGATGTTATCCCGATGAACCTAGAATGTTAAACGTCTTCAAATTCAATAGCATCATTTAAGACTTGATAAATTTACAGCATGGACAAGACATGCACGTTTCGGGTACTAAACCCTCGTCAGTGATCCTCAGTCTAAACAATGTAAAATGGCCAAAAAGTATGAAAATTATGAGCAAAAATGTACCAAAAGACGTAGCAAATGGGTGGGATATGATGCTACACTTTATGTGAGAATTTATCTATTTCTTATGTTTCAATATTCATATTTAAAACTCTCAAATGAAATTTCGTCTATTGTGTGTTCATATTTTACTTTTTTAATTACACTTGATTACTTTTATATGACCCCTAAAGTGCGAAGTCCGGAGTGCGAAGTCCGAATTACGTTAACCTGAAAAATATCCAATAGACAATTTTCAAGTGGGCGAACTTCGAGCTTCGCACTCCGGACTTCGCACTTTAGGAGTTATATAAACGAAATCTGGTGCGATTTAAAAAGTTAAATCTGAATACACAATTGACGAAATGACATTAGAGAGCTTTTAATATATATTTCGCATATGAAAACAAATATATTCTTCACACAAAGTATTCCAAGTTACTTCTTCAAAGTGTGATGTCCGAAGTGCGAAGTCGCGAACATACTACTGAACAAAGGAGGGCATTGTCAAGAGAGATAACTTAAAAATGTTAAATGTCTTCAACTTCAATAGCATCATTTAAGAACAGATAAATTAACAGCATTGACCAACATGTACGTTTCGGGTACTTAATTCTCGTCAGTGATCCTCAACTCGAAACAGATTCGGTTTTAAAACGTAGCTCACTATAGGTGAAGCATCTCTAAACAAATTCAAAACACAGTATTCAAAAATTTTCAATAAACTTGAAAATACAGTCATAATTTGAATGAATGTTGAAGTCAAATTAATCCAGCAGACTGAAGTAAATAAAAAGGTTATACAAGAGTAAATAATCAAAGTTAGATGCCGCAAATTGGGTCAATAAAATGTATAGCCATTTTAAGCAGAAGTGACTTCCATACGAGGTGCACGGGAGGAGTAAGCATCGCGTGCTTATGTTTTACACCCGTTATCACCAGACTGTAAATCTACCTCAGCATCAAGCCAGCGGCGCCCGTTTCTGTTGAAATACAAGCATTCTCCTCCATACTCCGCCCAATCAATATCACACAGGGAGTAGACATTGATCGCTAAAAAATGAAAGAGCAAAACACAAATCAGGAATTTCGTTTCAATTCATTTAAACAATGTGTTTTGTTGCACCAATTTATATTATGTTATAAAAGCATGTTTTCAACCAAACAAATGTTGGCAATGTAATATATCAAGACAATGTATTGCATAATTTAGGCAGGACATATGGAAAATTTTCCAGATCCGCCCATGATATTTAGAAGAAGTAGTACATGAATAAACATCAAAGAAGTACCTAACAGTTATTCAGTCTCTAAGTCGATTAACTAGTTGCATAGCATTTTATGGAATAGCATTTTCAAAACATCACAACCATGCTATTTCCTATTTCAATCTACTTAAGAAATAACTGTCTTACTTTTGGTGTTCATGGGTGTATAATTCTGGTTGGACACGTGCAAATTTTCCGAGAATCGCTTCGCGATTCACGGAATTTGCACGTGTCCAACCAGAATTATACACCCATGAACACCAAAAGTAGGACAGTCATTACTTATATTTACATTTATTCTAAATATCGGACATTTTTATTTGCATGCACTTCGCATATTTTGCCAGTTTTAGTGTCAAATATATTTGAACGTTGGTAAATTCTCCCTACATGCAAAACTTGCACGTGAGCAACCTAAGTTATTGGAATATAATTCTAGTTGTCTGATGGGCGTTTAACATGGGGAATCTACTAGTAATGTAAATATTTCAACATGAAAATTAATGTAAGAAAGAAAAGATCTCCAAACCCGATGTAGGAGAGAGCTGTCCTCTGGACATTAATTTTCAAATTCGATGCATGCGATTTGAGGAAAAATGAAATGTTCGATTCTGCAATTTACCTATGATTACTTCTTACCTAATGTTAAAAACAAAAGAACTTTGTACTCCATGGTGCCCTGTTAGTTGCCTGGAGTTCGATATTTTTAAAATTAGAACACTAGAGATAAGGCTTCGGATTCAGGTATTAGGACACCTAGTTTAATACATTGAACTCTTTGTTTCATGCCAAAGTAATGTGAATAGTTTAAATATGGGAACCATTAGGTTGATATCTCTGCTAGTGGACTGTTAGTCCCCGTAGAACTTTACTTGCACTAGATATGTAACATGATTCATGTGATATTAAAAATAATTAGTACAGCTAGTTATAATAGCGCTACCTACAATGCATTCTACAATACCTTCCACACATACACTGGAAATGTCCTTGTCTACGTCTGTTTGTCAGTTTTTCTTTTCGCGTGAGAAATTCTGTTTTGTATGTTTCCTAACGTCCGTAACCCTTTCAATTTTTATTTTTTTTTTTTTTTTTTTTTTTTGGAATCTGGATCTGTCATGCTAATACTTCTGTTTAATTATTCGCTTTTCCACGGTTGACAATTATTTTAAAATTCCCCTCTTTCTGTATCTGTCATATCTAAGTATTTAATTGCTTTACCTCACATGAGATAGTCAATCATGATTTCCTTAAAAAAAAGTTCCCCGCGAGGGGTTTGACAGTAAGTGTTTTAAATATTTTCCCTGACGTGGTCACCGTAGCACTTTATATATAGGCATTACCTCAGATAGTGCATGTTTTTTAGAGAATGTTTTCATTTTTCGTGCATGAACATCGACGGCGGATGCGGCTAGCCAAACAGAGGATGCTTACTCCTCCCGGGCACCTGGTCGCACCTCTAGCTTGCTAGGGTCCGTCGATGCTCCATTTTGAGTGCTGTTGAGATTGTCGTCAGGATCTTCTTGATCTCATTTAGTTAATGAAAAGTCCAATTTTTCTATGACAATTATAAAGAAGTTATATATCCCTCCAATGCTATTTTGGTCATAGATTTTATTTGATTAAGCTACTGAATCGACCCTACAGGAAAATTTGAGCCGTGCATTCTCTGCAAAGTAAATACACAAATTTAAAATTCAAAATAAACAGAAAGCCAAGTGGCGCTGCTGAAATGAATTATTGCTGTCTGAAAATGACTTTGGTTGGAAGCATCACTGATGATGATTTACTAACCGAAACACGTGTCTGGTGCATAATACATTGGTTTGAAATGTTCTTTAAGAAGGTAAAGAGTTGGATAACTTCCGAATCATTAGTATTTTCGTTTTGTTGTCTCGTTTGATGTTAATCTACCGCGAGGAGGAAAATCGTCCTAAATGTTAAACGTCTTCAAATTCAATAGCATCATTTATAAACGGATAATTTTTGCAGCATGGACCAGACATGCACGTTTCAGGTACTCAACCCTCGTCAGTGATCCTCAATCTAAACAATGTAATAATGCCAAAGAGGGTGAAAATTATTATGTCAAAAATGAGTGAAAGTTGTAGCAGGGTGTACAAGTTTAAACACCCTTCGCTTCTATATAGAGTTTGAACCCTTCCGCATTATTCTAAGGTCGAAGACGGATTTATATAGCTACCTCTCCATGCAATTGTCATTCATGTTTTCAGATAGTTGCTTTGGTTGTTTTGTTTTGTTTTTTTCATTGTTATTTTGCTAATTGTTTGTTGAAATTCTACATCGAATGTCTAGCACAAACAATCACTACAGACACACCATAACACGAAGGGCTATACATAGAGGGAGGGTTGTGCGCACGTAATCCGGGTAACTTCATCGTCTGCTACTGGTGTGGCAGTCGACACCGATTGCCATTGGTCTCGTTGGTTTATGTTTGGTAATGCAATGTATATGTGTTTGATGTTTCTATGATGTGATTTGGTGTTCCTTGTCACTTTTGTGTCTCTTTCTGTACGTGTCTGCTCTGTGTTTTTGCATTTGGTGTTTTGGGGGTTTGCTGTGGGTGCTTCATTCAGGTGTTGTTGGAGATTCCCTCCTTTCTCTAATAGATAGAAACAGAACAATGTTCACCCGGCTCCGACTTTGGAAGACAATACAATCTATAAAAGCTAATAGTCTGGCTATCCGGAATATGTGCGCACAACTTCCAATTCCACTTTTGTGCCGCGTCCAATGTCTTTTTAGCAACAGCATTAACTACATTTTAAGTATACATTATGGAATCAGTGCAGTACAATGATAAAAAAGATTAATACAAGTAATGAATAATTGCAATTGAATGGATGTCATCATCACCGAACAAGACGTATTTACCTGATATGCACATACAACGGGACAATCGCCGATTTTGACAAGTCATGGAGCTGTTGCAAAGGGGGTTGCATGCAGACAAGAGACGCTGATTCTCCCAGAGAATTTGGAAGTCTTTCGATTTTTGAAAATTTCGATTGATATTTTTGGAGTCTGATTTCGGCTTTTGTATTTGACTTTCATGCACTTAATTATGTCGGTGTTGCACCTTCAACGAATTTTGGTTTTCACAATGTTATTTGTTTTGAATTACATTCAGAGGCCTAGTGTTGTTGATTTGATTGATTTCCTTGAAATTTGTACGTTTGTTAGCACCATCCCTCCAATGCTATTTTGGTCATATATTTTACGTAACTTAGCTTATGTATCGACCCTACAGGAAATTTGCAAGTTAAATGCTAAAATTTGAATTCAAAAAAAAATAAATCCGCTAATGAAATTTGGCTGTGTCAAAAAATCACTTTGGCTGGAAGCATCACTGATGAGGATTTACTATCCAAAACACGTGTCTGGTGCATCAAAATTGGTTTGAAATTTTCCCCAAGAAAGTAAAGCGTTGGAAAACTTCCGTATAATATTACTACGGTATTATTAGTTCATTTCTTCCTCGTCTCATATGGATACAGTTCGCTCGCTGCGATCCCTGCAACTTTGTTATGTTGGGAATCTCCTTACCTTTTCAATATAATAGAGATAAAGGAGATCCTGGCGACAATCTCAACAGCACTCACAATAGAGGAACCAATCCTTTGTGTGTGTTCCGCTGTGGTATATGCAGAGTGGACCTGCTGGAGATCTTTTGAATATTTTTCAAACATGCGTCTGTTTAAGCATCTGTTGACTCATGCTATGGACTTTTAAGTTTCCTTTTTGATCTTACTCTCTTATATGCTGAAACTTGCATCATATATTTAAAATTATTCATGTGATATTTCAATTTGTTTAAACTGCACTTCTAGTTATTAGCACGGTATCGTTTTTAACATCGTTTACATTGACTCTGGAGATTGTTCATCAGACAGTGTTGTCCTTCGAGATTCTATGAAGCTGTGTTATTTTCTCCGTCTGCTTGTCTTTTTTTTTTTCTTTTCTCGTTAGGAAGTTCTGTTCTATATATTTTTGAAAAGAATTTGTAAGCTTTTTAATTGTGATTTTTGGAATCTAATTTCGACTTGTGTTTGACTTCGTCAGGATTATGTCGACTTGTGTTTGATTATCGTCAGGATCTTCTTTAACTCATTCCATTCACAGATCCTTATTTCTATTTAGATAACAGTTACTGACATAATAAAAACATGTGGAACCGATCTCTAGCAAGATGTACCAAAACTGAACACAGCGAAGCACACCCGCAATAAACAAGAATCGACAAACATCAGACAAAATAAGTTCAATAAACAAGACCAAGTTGCAGCACTAGCAGTAAAAAAATCAGAGAAGACATACACAGCAAGAGACAGAAAAAGGACATGGAACAGAAAACACGACATCAAAACATGAACACAAAAGACTACACATAAACCAACGAGACCCATGAGCAATCGGTGCCGACATAGGACGGCCATCTGCTACGTTGGTAGTTAACATGGGACAACTTGAAATAAGCCAGCAAAGATTTCTCGGCAGTGTATGTTTTGTGAACTTGAAATTTAGGAAAGCTAACAGAACAAATGTGTTAAAGATTTCAGCAACTTTGTTTAGCCTCTCATTCAACAAGTCATGCACCCTTTGTGGAAAATTTGAAATCCCCTCAGATTCGTTCCCTTCTTATACATGCATAATACATGTATGTAATGACTGTACAAAGTTACCACTGCAGTGTTCTCATTCCACACATAACATAGTATTCTTTCTTTATTAAACGAAATGGGTCATTGGCAGTTTCATAGACAGAAACAGTGGATAACAAATTCATATAATGATTTTTCTTGTGAGTATGAGACGTCGTTTCTATACGCTTACCAATTATTATTATGCAAAGAGAATGTACTTCAATGTAATATTTAAAATTATTCTCCATTTTACGAAGGTCCTGTTATGATGAAATGACCATGTAGCCATTCTTCAAACCTGAAACAAATGCAGAAATCGAACAGGCATCTCTCATGACACTGTACTTAAAGAAACCTTTCAGCAAATGAAACGATTTTTCGAGAACCAACATTCCATAATATGATCAGTTAAAATGTTTAGGTAATAATAAGTTATAAGAAAGGATGGGTTCTCCTACAGGAATCGGTGACAGCACCAACAACAAAACACAGAGAACGAAAATGCGAAAAAAGAGTGGACAAGCAAAAGTTTCAAGGTAGCTTTTTACATGTGTAGCAACTACAATATAATATTCATGAAAAAGAACCACACAAAATACAAATGAGTTAAAGAAGATCCTGGCGATAATCTCAACAGCACTCACAATAGAGCAACAAACTGAGCATTGATGGACCCATAGCAAGCTAGAGGTGGGACAAGGTGCCCGGGAGGAGTAAGCATCCCCTGTTGCCTAGCCGCATCCGCCGTCGATGTTCATGCACGAAAATAAAACAATATATAAAATACATGCACTGTCTGATGTTATGTCTATATAGAAAATACAAAGCATATGTTTATTCCCTTATTTATTAGGTTGCATAGTGTTCGTATAAGGTCAGGTTAGAAACCACCAACTCTGGAAAAAAAGGATTTGACATATTCATAAATCATGATAAATGTAATAAGATTTTTTCAATTCCTTAACAATGATTTCAAACATGAAGCAAAATTTAACAAGGTAGGATCTTGGGGAGTTAAGGCGGTCATGAACCTCTTTGAATTTGCCACAAATACTTATATATTTCTAGTTTTAAAGGATACTGTTTTTAAAATTCCTTGGCTGGAAACACCCCCTCCCCCTTGGAAGAATTATCAAAATCTGTCCATGTTAGAAATCAACAATATCCTGAATGTGTCATTTACGTTAAGAAAGATGAAGACGCACGATAGTTTTTTTTTTAGGACTTGAAATAAATTCTTCTGAATTCTTTTAAATTTTGTTGCAAGAAATACATTTTACAAAGAATAACTTTTTGTAATTTAGCAAATAATGCATCAACTACTATTCCATAGCTATTAGCAAACTGTCGATACTCACGGTTTTTCGCAAATGTAAAAATAATTTCCTGGGGAAGTTTTGCCGATCTTAATTCCACTTGCTCGTTTGCCATGGTGGGTAGATGGTTTTTGGCACGGCGAATCCCGCCATCTCAATTCGCCATTTTCCCACGCCATGTACAAACAATTGTTGGAGGCGTTCGTAGTAGGGTATCCACGTGACCATTTGTCAAAGTTGGTCATTGGCATACCGGTTTCTACCCATCTCCACGAGCCCTCAATGATTTCGTCGGTTCCTCCTATCCAATAGTTTTCTTCCCCAAACCCTTAGGTAGTAAAAATATATTAGATTATTAAAACAAGATCAAGTGCTTACCAAAAATGCATACAATTTTTTTAAGAAAAATGGACTGGTTTTCAAACGCTATGTAGAAATGAAAACCTTCTGTATAACAACAATGTTGAAATGGGAAAAATCACTTTAAAAACTCAGTCGCAGAGAACAATCTTACCATATATCATTGAATGATTGTAATAATAATACAATCACTGGCGAACATTGTTTCAATAATAGTTTCAATACCTTAACGCCTTTTTTAATGTTAATTTCAACAAACTTATAAACATTGTTTAATGATAATTTCAATACATTTTGCGTTTAAAGTCAATAACAAAGCACTTTGCTTTAATGATTTTGATTACTATGGTGAAATGTTTTGATTATTGGCATCTTATTTTTCGTGAATGAAGAACATTTCTTACCATACAGAAGGCTGGCAATGTTGGTCAGAAAGCTGTGTTTTTCTTCATTGTCATCAGTTAGGAGATACCCGCCTTTCCCTTTACATTGTTCCTTAAAAAGAATATTAGTAAGAATCAGGCAAGTAAAGCGCGGGTAAAGGGAGTACGAGGTACGGGGAATTCTTTAGATTTGATGTAGGAAATGCATGTCAATTTGGTACAAATGAGTTAAAGAAGATCCTGACAAAGCAACACAACAGTAGGTAAGGATGGTGAAGCGAGATATTCACCTCAAATTTGATAAAGGAGAAATTGGGAGATGACCAGTAGCGTTAAGGATAATATAAAAAACGTTGCGTTAAAAAAGTCAAAAGAAATGGAACAGGACAGTATCTGAATTATAAATTGGATGTAATTTTGCAGATTGTCTTTGGCTATGATCCATATCTAGATTTCATTTTTACTTCTTATTACATTTTTTCTTACATTTTTTGATTTTGTGCGAAATACGATTACTCTTCATACAGCACAAAATAGATAATTCAGAAAATCAGAAACCAAAGGCATACAAAATCAGGATTAAACAGGAACCAAAGCAAACAAACAAAACCTCCACCATATGAAAAGAAGCTAACTCCCGGGAGTAAGACCAGGTGCCCAGGAAGAGTAAGCATCTCCTGCTTGCATGCAACACCTGCCGCTTCAATTATGCTATCAGAAATCACGCATTATATTTACAATAAATGAAATTACTGTACTTTGCATTGTATATCCTATTCTATGAATACAAATCATTTTACAATCTTACCAGAGCTGATGTCCAAGATGTTGGTGTGCGTCCAAAGTAAATACACTCTCCATTCAGCTCTGCCCAGTTCGTGGAACAGTTCTTAGCAGCCTCCGCTATATTTACTGATAATGCAATATACATATTTGAAATGTTTGAAATGGTCAATGGAGTTAAGATACCTACATTATCAATAATTGAATTAATAGTAAAGATTGTTATAATTTTCTCCGCGTGCCTTCATGTAGCGTTCCGTTATTTTTTACATAAAATGACAAATTGACCTTTCGAGTATTAAGTTCCGCTTGTATTCCAAGATGTTACTATGTGTGATGTCTGTTTTGTGGAAGGGGTATTCGGCAAATGCGGATAAATCGCCATCGATTCCGGCCTTCAACATTGTTATCTCAATACATATGCATGAAAAGAGTCGAAAAAATTGTCATGATCGCGGATTTTGTGAACATGGCCACTCAGGTTAAAATCAATATATGCTAATAAATTGATATTGTCCGCTTCGTCATATGTATACTTTTGACGCTACTTTTTGTTTCTTGGTTATTGTCAGATTTGAAAAATGACTAATTCCTTCTCAGAGGGACTTTCTGTCTGCCTTTTTTCTGAATCAGCCATATTATCTTGCGTCCATTACTAATTTTGAAAACCTTTGAACACATGTATCAGACTACCTGGGTTTTGTGCATAGTTTAACCAAAGCTGCCGAAGGGTGGGTAGATTCGTACTGACTTTGCCAGTGTTAAGGGCAATATCTTCACAGCAAGGGGTTTGAAACATGTTGCTTAAACATACATGTAGTTCAATAAATCTATCTTCAAAATAAATTGCGAAAATTTTGAAACCCAATTTTATGGCCTTCATTATGGTCTAAGATCCCATTGGGGGGATGTCTCATTCTAGAGTCAATTTTCGATTCGTTCTCTCTCTCTCTCTCTCTCTCTCTCTCTCTCTCTCTCTCTCTCTCACTGACATCTTTTCATTTTTTTTTCTTATTTGGTTAACTATATTACTCAATATTACGAAATAACTTAATAAATATGAAATATGTGGGGTTTTTTCTGTTTTGTCTTTTGGAAGGTTGTCAGCAGCTTGTTCTCAATTCAAATTATGTTTGGAAACTGACATATAGTAATAAGGTCCAATGTGAGACTTTCTAAATAGGCATGAGCTTAACCCGAATAATTTAAATCAACAATTGTGAAATTGCAGCGATGACATTGAACTTATACCATCTGAACTGACGAATTATGGAGAAAATCTACGAATGAGAGTCAACGGCGTCGGAACATACTTGTACAATGTAAATAAGTAGATTTAAAGATAAATACAAGATTAGTATGCTTACGAATAAACAGGGCTGCTACAACTGTTCCCAATAAATAAGCTTGCATTGTCTCTTCGAACGTATAACGATGTTATCTTTGAAATCTTCTGTCAAGTACTCAAGACAAACTTTAGGAAGATAAGAACTTTTATAGAACAATGTCAGTGTTAGAACGCTTCGTATTTCCAAATTGAAAGAATTCAATCGAATTTGATGGGGAAATTAGGTACACTATCCTCTAGAGAAGATTTCATAATACATGAAACAAAACTATCAAAATTTGAAAATGAAATAATCATTTCTCAATACCCCTCACTTTGTTCTAATATATCGTAATAGTTATGGCAACCAGATGTTTGACACATAAATGGGGCAATTTTATGTGAAATTGCCTTGGTCCGTTGCACAAAAGTTTTCTTTTCTAAATATTTTAATGTCAAAAGCATTAATTTTCCTGTGTGAACATTTTGATTACCAAATGTTTTAGTTAGTAATACTTATTAATCAGAAAATTAATGTGTTTCGTGTTCTTATTAGATATATGAAATACAGTATTACTTATATCTATATTTCCCTTTTAAGATGAACAGATACATTGCCTGAATTCAGGCTGCTGCAACTAATGGACAATATTGACATTTTCTCATTCTTGAAATAGAGAAGAAACCAAATCATTCAATTTCAAATGTAATTTTTAAGAAACGAAGTTTCTGATTTGCTGAGAAAATTTATTGATACATCCATCAACTTTTTTTTTTCATAAGTCTATTACAGCACTATTTTAAGAAGCGGGTATTCTTTCAAGAACGAATCAGCCAGTAGCTGAAAATTGATGGTTGCTTAAAATTTTCAAAAGTATCTTTTCTTTTCTTCTCACTCAAATATGTACTGTGCTTACAGGACTTGATCAAACTTATTCCATAGGTAGAGGGAATCGATCGATTGTATCATTGCGCAATTCTGTAAACATGCGAAATATAGTGTAGGGATAGATTGTTATTAGATTCAAGAAACATGCGGTTTTACATGAGTAGATGATATGAAATGATAACAAATATATGCTTATAATTGTCTTTGTTAATGCAAGTATCATCCAAAAAACTGGACGGAAAACTTTCGCATCAACGCGCTTCAAAGTTTCCGTCCAATTTTTCTGGCATCTACAGAATAGAATATAAGATTCATTTCTATAACCATGGGTTATATGGTTATAATACAAATGTAGCAAACAAAATCGTTCCACCAATTTTGCAAACAATATTGTTTTGTTTGTTTGTTTGTTTGTTTGTTTTTTGTATTTCACCTGAAGTATTCAAATCGGTATTTGAACGTTTTGCTCAGCTCTAGAATGATAACGTAATATATGTAGTCCTGTAGACATGTACAGGCGACACGATCTTTTCATTTAGAATATAGAAAATATAAGGGGTGGGTGTTTTGATGAATACGATATCAGTTCGATGTCAGCAGCATGTTTCATAGAAATACTTACGAACAATTTCAGGAATTTTTGCTAGGAACTTTTGATTACTTAGTTCTACTTAATTACTTTAAATTGACAAGTTATATTTACGTAGTATATATAAGAAGAAATGAAACAATCTTCTAGAAAACATTTTGAGCCTTAAAATTTTCGTACGATTTTTTGTGAAACTGGGAACTGTTCGAGTTCTCTATGAGACCAATACGACATTAGGCAAACAAATACGAGTTTAAGCAATTGTAACATCTCAGTGATCTGTACACGATATCATCTAGACAAACGAATACTTTTGCACGAGAAAATATATCTGAATGAATAATTCATGATTCCATGGTCGATGTTGACAAATTCGGACCAAAGTGTTTGAAGATTTTTCTCTCAAGTCAGTGCGACCTGATGGACTAACGTCCTCCTTAGACTGATAGGAAACCACAGACAGATGCATGCTGAAACAGAGGTAAACCTATTATACCCTCAAAGAAATTCACACAAAAGGTAGTCTTGAGTATCCCACAGGTCAGAATTGCTGGTATTTTTTTGTCTGGATATCCTACTTTTTCTCTTCAGAATATTGTTCAGTTTATCAAACTGAAAAGAAACTTTAAATTTATAGTTTCATTTTATCACCTCTAAAAAGCGATTTTTCTTACTTTTCTCATAGGGTTTCGTTTGTATACCAGGTTTAACATAAGCTTTGAATACATGGAAATATAAATATTGTAAAAGTTGTTATTAAGGAAATATGAGCATCTGAGAAATAAGGGATGCTCTACCTTAATAAACTTCGGAGACGTTGCTTACATAGCTTTATTGGGAAATTTAATGCTGTAAAGTGAGCACGGTAGGTTCAAGACCTCTCGTTGCTTCACATTAACACTTTCTGTCGGGTTACATGAAATTAATTGAGCAAAAGCAATAATTATTTCAATCAGTTTGTCATTTATTTCGTTTTTTTAACACATGAGACATTAAAATAGACACTCATAAAGACGATCACAAATTAGTATGCTAATAAGTCAAAACATGCATAAACTATTATACAAATAAAATTATACACCATGATACCAAAAACACACACACATACACACCCTCAAACACACGGTTTTAATGCATATGCCTTACATAAAAAGGTTCCTTATAGAGAATGCTGATGAGAGAAAATATTTCAGTCAATGAGAGCATTTATTGGCTTAAGCTTGCGGACTGATATTGTTAGAACATTATGAACTTTATGACATTATGCAACTTTATGACATTACGTTAGAACATTATGAACATTATGAAAGCTTGCGGACTGATATTGTTAGAACATTACTCCAAGAACATTATGTCATCACACCAGCGGACAAAGCCTCAAATAATTACACATTTACTTGCAAAAAGTACTATTTCGACAGTCTAGTTAAAGAGTTGGGTTTAAATTCGACACCTGGAAATCCCACTTACACCCCAACAAACCTTTCTGCCTCTGAAATAATAGATAACCACAAATCAGCTCTTGCTTCCTTTGGCTTCGATACTACCAATTTAGATTTAGATTTACCATACTTATACTGCATACCTAAAATGCATAAGAATCCGTACAAACAACGTTTCATCGCTGGTTCCTCAAAATGTTCTACCAAATCTGTATCGATCTTACTCACCAAAGTTTTATCTGAAATCAAATCTGGGCTACAAAAATATTGTTCGACAGTATATTCTCGCAGTGGTATCAACCAGATGTGGATTTTAAAGAATTCGAAGGAACTTTTAGAACATCTGAAATCCACTCATTTTAGTAGAGTCCATTCGATCAAAGCCTTTGATTTTTCGACACTTTACACTACAATTCCACATTCTAAATTGAAAGAAAGACTCGCAAAAATTATAAGTAATGCGTTTACAAGTAAGAACGGTAATCGCAAATACAAATTTATTGTTGTTAACTATGACAAAACCTACTTTGTAAAAGAAAAGTCAGATTCTGAAAATAAGTACACTGAAACAGACATTATTCAGATGTTAAACTTTCTGATCGACAACATTTTTGTGGTGTTTGGAGGAAAGGTCTTCCAGCAAATTGTCGGAATTCCAATGGGTACCAATTGTGCCCCACTCCTTGCCGACATTTTCCTTTACTCGTACGAAGCTGAATTCATTCAATCTTTGGTCTCTGAAGGGAAAAGATACTTAGCTTCTGATTTCAACTTCACTTACAGATACATAGACGATGTGTTGTCCATCAATAATCCAAAATTCGCGGATTACCTGAGCAGTATCTGTCCTTCGGAGCTTGAAGTCAAAGAAACTACAGAGACAAATAATTCAGCATCCTATTTGGACATAATGTTGTCCTACGACACTGATGGTCACATGAACACCTCACTCTATGACAAACGTGACGACTTCAATTTCAGCATTACGAACTTTCCTTTTCTGAGTAGCAACATTGTTGTGGGTCATGTATTACTTTAGTTTTACTTTATGTGTAGGTACACATGTACTTAGTCATGTTATTTAATGATTTCACAATTCTTTCTAGATTTTACTATGTCATGTTTATTTCATTAGAGAATATTCCAGTTTGTTCTTTGTAACATCATTGTCATCACATGACTGTGATTTCTAGAATTTACTCTATTGTTAATCATTTGTAATGAGTCATTGTTCTAGAAGCTTCTGGTTAATTCATTGTTATTAAGTATAAATACCTCTGAGGAACTGTGTTAAGGGGGCATTCGTACACATTCGTAGACACGATTCATTCGTCTATTCTGAGATACTGGGACACTTTATTTGTTGAGACTTTAATCCATTTAACAACGTTTGGACACCGATCTTTCGAGAACGTTTGTGATTACCGGAAACCATACATTCGATAGACTTTGTGGACCGTAACGGACACTTTGATCCGGACATTGTATTGTAAGTTGTAATCATTGTAAATATATATATTTTGTACATAATTAAACTTGTAAATTTATATTCTGTCTTTGTCTGATTTTTGCTGGCGTTTTGGGGTATTCTGACCCATAACAGAATTGGGGGCTCGTCCGGGATAGTAATCTCTGCATATTTGCATTTTTACGTAAAGTTCGTTTTTTGAAAAAAGGAAAATTCTCAAAACTTTTGCCAGCAGAAATCAATCATGGTATTTTCGGTCACTGAATTTTTGAAATCGCCGACTGTAGATGAGTTCGAATCACTGAAAAAAGATGATTTGATTGGTTTAGGTCTTCACTTGAAGTTAGATGTAAAATCTTCTATGAGAAAACAAGAAATTAGAAATATTGTGGCTAAAAAGCTTTTAGCTGAGGAAATCTTTTCGTCATACGATTTTCCTGTTGAACCTGTTTCAAGCGAAACCAAAATGTCAGAATATGAGTTTGAATTAGAAAAAATGAAAATTCAATTACAATTTGAAAAAGAAGAAAAAGAAAGAGAGAAACAGGAACGTATGCACGAGAAAGAACTCCAGTTTGAGTTAGAAAAGTTAAAGTTAGGGAAAAGCACTAAGGAAAATCCTGTTCCTTCGCCTGTCAAGTCTGAATTCGACGCCGCCAAAAACATCCGATTAGTACCAAAATTTCAAGAAAAGTCCGTGGACAAATATTTTCCACATTTTGAGAAAATCGCGGCCAATCTGAAGTGGCCACGCGATTTTTGGCCAACTTTATTACAAAGCGTACTTATTGGCAAAGCGGCTGAAGTGTACTCGGCGCTCAGTATTGCTGAGAGTTCAGACTATGACAAGGTCAAGGACACGATTTTGAGAGCATATCAGTTAGTACCTGAGGCGTACAGACAAAAGTTTAGAAAGTACAAAAAGTTTGAAAATCAAACATATGTTGAATTTGCTCGAGAAAAAGAAGATTTATTTGATCAGTGGTTTCGATCTAAGAAAATTCCCAATTCATTTGACAATTTGCGTCAAATAATTCTGATAGAAGAGTTCAAAGAGTGTGTACATCAAGATTTAAGAACTCATTTGGAAGACAAAAATGTTAAAACTCTTGAAGAAGCCGCTGTTTTGTCTGATACGTATGCTCTCACTCATAAGAAAAATTTTGTGTCAAAAACTCAATCTAGCGATAGCGCAAAAACATCAGATGTTCCAAAGAAAAATGTACAAGAGTCTCAGTCGTCCATTAGTTCCCAGTCACCATCTCAAGGTGGTTCTACGTCCGGATCTAGGTCCGAGCGTTCTGAGGCATCCCTAGGGGTGGGGTCGCTTCCTACATGCAATTATTGTAAGAAAAAAGGTCATGTTATTGGTGAGTGTTTAAAGCTTAAGAAGAAAAAAGAACTTAAGTCACAGGCCTGTGCGTCTGTTAGAAATGATAGGAAAGCCTTAGATTCGATTTGTTCTGACACTCCTGAGATTCAGGGTTCTAAGTCCAGTTCTGATGATTTTGTGGAGGATCATTATAAGCCCTTTTTGTCACAGGGATTTGTTTCACTCAGTGATTCTAGCGAAGCGTTGCCTGTTCAGATTTTGAGAGATACTGGTGCTGCCCAGACTTTATTGTTAGAGGGTTCATTGCCTTTGTCTGAGCACACTTTTACTGGTAGGTCAGTTTTATTACAGGGTGTGGAGCTAGGCGTCATTGATGTTCCCCTTCATAAAATTTATTTGAAGTCAGACTTAATTACTGGACCTGTTATCGTAGGTGTTCGACCTACTCTTCCTGTTCAAGGCGTTTCCTTGTTGCTTGGCAACGATTTAGCTGGCGGCAAAGTTGTAGCCGATCCGATTGTTTGTGAGAAAATCACGTCCGATGTCGTGTCCGATGATGAAGACGACGACTTGTACCCAGCCTGCGCAGTTACCAGGGCGATGGCCAGGAACAGACTAAAAGAGGCTGAGAGTACTCCTGCACTTAACGAGGACCATCCCTCCGAAAATATAGACCTTTCTGACACATTCATGTCTACCATTGATGACAGCGTACCTGAGACGTCAGTACCACTTCATGTTGACAAGTCTCCGGCAGTACCTGGTGATGATTCCCATCCGCCATTAGACAGAGATACAGATGCCTTAAGCCGTGAGCAGCTCCTCTCCGAGCAAACTAAAGATCCGGAGATCATCCGACTAAGCAAGAGGGCCCTTCCCCGAGAAGAAGCGGACAAAGTCGGAGAGTGCTTCTACATACAAGATGGCATCCTTATGCGGAAATGGAGACCACCCGATGCACCCCCTAATGACGTGTGGCGGGTCGTTCACCAGATAGTGGTTCCAGTAGCGTATCGCGGGGACATCATGAGTTTAGCTCACGACACACCCATGGCAGGTCATTTAGGTGTCAATAAGACTTATAATAGGATTTTAAGTCACTTTTACTGGCCTAAGTTGAGAAAAGATGTGTCTGAGTTTTGTAAGTCTTGTCATAGTTGTCAGATGGTAGGTAAACCCAATCAAGTTATACCACCTGCTCCCCTCCAACCCATTCCAGCCTTTGAGGAACCTTTTAGTAGGGTGTTAGTTGATTGTGTAGGTCCTTTGCCTAGGACTAGGTCAGGGAATCAGTACTTACTGACAATTATGTGTACTTCGACTAGATTTCCTGAAGCCATACCTCTTAGGAATATTAAGGCAAAGACCATAGTTAAGGCCCTTACAAAGTTTTTCAGTTTCGTAGGTGCTCCCAAGGCTATTCAGTCAGATCAGGGTTCGAATTTTATGTCAGGGTTGTTTCAGCAGGTTATGCATGAGCTAGGTATCAGGCAATATAAGTCTTCTGCGTACCATCCTGAGTCCCAGGGGGCACTTGAACGCTTTCATCAGACCCTTAAAACTATGATGAAAACATATTGTCACCAGTATGAAAAAGACTGGGATGAAGGGGTTCACCTCGTGTTGTTTGCGGCACGAGAAGCGGTTCAGGAGTCCCTGGGATTCAGTCCCTTTGAGCTAGTTTTTGGGCATACAGTCAGGGGGCCATTGAAGTTATTGGAGGAAAAATGGTTGACTGAGACTAGCGATTTGAATCTCTTAGACTATGTGTCTAATTTCAAAGAGAAATTATATAATGCTTGCAAATTGGCTCAAGAAAATCTCAAAACCTCACAAATGAAAATGAAATCATGGTATGACAAAGATGCTAGAAACAGAGTTTTTAAACCAGGCGATAAAGTTCTTGTATTTTTGCCTATCCCTGGTCATCCTTTGCAAGCTAGATATTTCGGTCCTTATGAGATTGAGAGTAAAATTAGTGATGTTAACTATGTGGTTAAGACACCAGGTCGGCGAAAAGAAAAAAGAGTGTGTCATGTTAACATGTTGAAAGAGTATTATGATAGAAGTGACCGAAATTTTGTAAAACCAGTTTCCACTTTGGCCAATGTAAATACATTTGAAAATTGTGTTGAACCGGAATGTAATGAAGAGACTGTTGAAAAAGACTTCGCTCAAAGTGTCCGTTTAAAGAATTCTGCAATTCTGACAAATCCGGAAGTGAAACTCGGACATTTGACCGTGCATCAAAAAGAGGAAGTGCACCAATTAATGCGGGAATATACGACCATCTTTCCGGACGTTCCAAAAAAGACGAATGCATCTCATCATGACGTCATTGTGGGTGATGCGTCACCTATCAAACAGCATCCCTATCGGTTAAACCCGATTAAGCTTCAATACATGCGGAAAGAAATTCAATACATGCTTGAAAATGACATTATTGAACCCAGCAATAGTGATTGGAGTTCCCCATGTATTCTTGTTCCGAAGCCAGACGGAACTTACCGATTGTGTACGGACTTTAGAAAAGTCAATTCAGTCACCAAAACTGACTCGTATCCGATCCCACGAATCGATGACTGTATCGATAAAATTGGCAGTGCAAAATTTGTCAGTAAATTTGACTTGCTTAAAGGCTATTGGCAGGTCCCGCTTACCGAGAGAGCCAGAGAAATATCGGCATTTGCGACTCCAGATGGGCTATACCAATATAAAGTAATGCCCTTTGGTATGAAAAACGCACCAGCCACATTCCAGAGGATGATTCATTCGCTCCTAAATCATCTCGAAGGATGCGAGGCGTACATCGATGACGTCATCATCTACAGCAACACCTGGGATGATCATCTCCGCATCATGCGTACCTTCTTCGACATACTGGCGAAAGCAAACCTCACAGTGAACCTTGCGAAAAGTGAATTTTGTCATGCGACTGTAGAATATTTGGGTCACAAAGTAGGTCAAGGTTTTGTTACTCCTATCATGGCCAAAGTTGAAGCTATTTCAAAGTTCCCGATTCCTACCAATAAGAAAGAGATAATGAGATTCTTGGGAATGGCAGGATTTTACAGAAAATTTTGTCCAAATTTCTCGTCAGTTGTTGGTCCACTTACCAATCTGTTACAAAAGAGAGTGAATTTTGCGTGGACCAATGACTGTGACGAATCTTTTAAGAAAATCAAATGTGTTCTCATGAAAAGTCCTGTCCTGTCAGCTCCAAATTTTGATAAGCAATTTAAGCTTACAGTTGATGCCAGTGACGTAGGAATCGGGGCTGCTTTGTTTCAAGAAAATGATGATGGTGTAGATAGAGTTGTTTGTTATTTTTCAAAGAAATTGACAAAATGTCAAAAGAATTACTCTACTATTGAAAAAGAGTGTCTTGCATTATTGTTAGCTTTACAACATTTTGATGTTTATTTGAATGTTACTTTACATCCCATTCTTGTATATACTGACCACAACCCTCTCACATTTTTGCACAAAATGTCAAACAAGAATCAAAGACTTACAAGGTGGAGTTTATTGTTGCAAGAGTACAATATTATTATTAACCATATCAAGGGCAAAGACAATGTGATTGCAGATGCACTATCGAGAGTTTCATGAGTGATTTTTGAAGAATTTACCACCTAAGTTTTCATTGACATTCAAACTTTTTTAAGGGGGGAGGTGTTGTGGGTCATGTATTACTTTAGTTTTACTTTATGTGTAGGTACACATGTACTTAGTCATGTTATTTAATGATTTCACAATTCTTTCTAGATTTTACTATGTCATGTTTATTTCATTAGAGAATATTCCAGTTTGTTCTTTGTTACATCATTGTCATCACATGACTGTGATTTCTAGAATTTACTCTATTGTTAATCATTTGTAATGAGTCATTGTTCTAGAAGCTTCTGGTTAATTCATTGTTATTAAGTATAAATACCTCTGAGGAACTGTGTTAAGGGGGCATTCGTACACATTCGTAGACACGATTCATTCGTCTATTCTGAGATACTGGGACACTTTATTTGTTGAGACTTTAATCCATTTAACAACGTTTGGACACCGATCTTTCGAGAACGTTTGTGATTACCGGAAACCATACATTCGATAGACTTTGTGGACCGTAACGGACACTTTGATCCGGACATTGTATTGTAAGTTGTAATCATTGTAAATATATATATTTTGTACATAATTAAACTTGTAAATTTATATTCTGTCTTTGTCTGATTTTTGCTGGCGTTTTGGGGTATTCTGACCCATAACAACATCCCTTCATCGCCTGCTTATGGCGTGTTCATATCTCAGTTGATACGCTATGCCAGAGCAAGTACCAAATATACGGATTTTGTTCTGAGAGCTAGGCGTCTTTCAGATAAGCTTCTCAGTCAGGGATATGTTTGTGACCGACTAACATCGTCACTGAGGAAGTTCTACGGTCGATATGGGGAACTCGTCATACACTATGATGTCCCACTATCCAGAATGGTGGATGATATTCTGTCATAGACCATTTGAACCATCCAACCAAAGATTGTACTCTATATCTTCCAAAAAGGAAGTAACCGGATGTGAGTAGCAACATCCCTTCATCGCCTGCTTATGGCGTGTTCATATCTCAGTTGATACGCTATGCCAGAGCAAGTACCAAATATACGGATTTTGTTCTGAGAGCTAGGCGTCTTTCAGATAAGCTTCTCAGTCAGGGATATGTTTGTGACCGACTAACATCGTCACTGAGGAAGTTCTACGGTCGATATGGGGAACTCGTCATACACTATGATGTCCCACTATCCAGAATGGTGGATGATATTCTGTCATAGACCATTTGAACCATCCAACCAAAGATTGTACTCTATATCTTCCAAAATGGAAGAAACCGGATGTGACAATTCTACCGAATTGAAGCGACGGGTGTTGCATGCAAGCAGGAGATGCTTACTCTTCCTGGGCACCTGGTCTCACTCTCATATCGGGAGTTCGCTTCTTTTCATATGGTGGAGGTTTTTGTTTTTGTTTGCTTTGGTTCCTGTTTTGTCCTGATTTTGTATGCCTTCGGTTTCTGATTTTCTGAATTATCGATTTTGTACTGTAGACAGGGATATGGTCATTATCCATATTTGTCATTGTTAATCACAAACTTGAAAATGGATCTACATTCTACAGTGGTTCCTTTACTGGATCTGTAAGAAAAACGAAGTGCCTTTTTTATCTTTGTTGTTCCTTTGTGGTTACAAATATGCAAATCAGGGCCATCGACGGCTAAAGTCGAATGGCATAAAATGTGGTTTATGACATTTCTGCAAGGTTTCATGATATTCTGAGTGAAGAGAAGTAGAAAATATCATTCCACAGTTTATGGAAGTTTATGAACGCAGAATGGCTTACTTTATACGAATGTTACAAACATTTGATTCATGCTACCAAAATGAATGGAAGCAACCACCAAAGCATCCACCCCAATCGGGGTTAATTGGGAGGAATCTACGAGATAGCTGAAAAGAAGTTATCTGGATCTGTTGTATTCTAGAACTTGAAATTCTTATCACGATCGTCGACCTACCACATTTTACTATTTACAGAGATACGTACCGGTAGGTGTCCCATTTCTTAAAATATGACGTCATTCATTGACCTTTTGAACTTTCTAAAAATTACAACAACGGACTAGAGCTACGTGCCAAACGAAGAAAGAAAGTGGACTATTATAGACAAAGCTAGATAGGTCATTTCTGTACATGTAGCACTAGTTTCAGAAAGAGTACTCATGATGTTATCAACATTATTCAAGCAAAGAGAATTCTAAAAATTAATATATAAATTAATAAGCAGAATGCCAACCGTTTGCATGGGTGGGGCGGAATTGAAAACCTTTTCCACTGCATGGCGTTCAGTTCATCACAGGGAGTCACAGTCTGTGAATTTGAAAAAAAACCGTTAAAACAGGAACGAACGCCATATTTTTGGAAGAGAATTTTACAAATTCCAGTAGTCGGTACGGATTGTCCATTGGCTTCGTTAGTTCATGTGTTGTCTTTTGTGTTTGGTGTTTGGCTTCGTTAGTTCATGTGTTGTGTTTGGTGTTTTGATGTCGTATTTCGTGCTCCTTTTGTGGTTTATTTTTGTGTTTGTCACATGAGGCGTTTTGTTGTTTTGCTGTGGGTGCTACAAGCGAGTCTTGTTGGAGATCCCATCCTTACTTTTGTCTATAGCACAATATGCACTTTAAGATATGATCATACATTTTCAATTAATACACGTGGTTTTTTTTTTTTTTTTTTTTTTTTTAAGATTTCTATGAAATAGCGCTGAAGATTTCTGTGAAATAGCATAGCACAATTCGCAAGGAATTCATGGTAGATAATGGACAGTGTCGGTGACCTTGACCTTCAAGGGATGTGAGTCATACTTGACAGTCCCTGATGCAATCGGAATTAGCCTTGACCCTTTTCTTCGAAAAAAAGACTCGGACGTCAGACGGCGCCATTTTAAAAATAGTTCCCCATTGGTCTATTTGTTTTTGTTGAAATCTATCATGAAATACAAGTTCCAACACTGGATCGTAACTGATAAATATGTTACAACATTACTCACTTAAGTTGGAGAATTTTGAATGTTGAAAAAGTGCCTTTTCACTTTTCCATCGATTTGATGTAAAACCTCAAGTTACACCATTGGCGTTACGAATAAAGGGCAAGGTGATTTGAATGTCCCTGTCTATTGAAGACGGACGTAAATTAGAGTCTGTGTTAATTACTACATTGTACATGTATCAGACATGCGACTGCTAGACAGACGGACGGATTCTTACTCGTGGATTTACATTATATTACACGTGCGCGGATCTATCCTTCGGCTCAGGGAATGTTGAATTCAGATAAAGTACATTGTATATAGCTATATCAGACCATTACGTACATTGTACACATATACATATTTACATTGCAAGTTGATGTCCTATGGTAAACGCCTATTCAATTTTGACGTTCATTTCACGATGAACACAGGTTGGCCCCAATCACATAACGTGCGCGCAAGAAGTTCAAACAGTGGGCGGGGCACACTGATGCTGAATTTGCGATCAGGAGGATTCCCAAAATGTGTAGAGGAATGAGACGATATAAAAGAGAAGAAACAGACGGGGACAACCAAAAATAATCCTTGAAACCATTGAAATATGTATAACAACTCTATGTACGTGTAAATGAACAGTTTCCACAGAGTTCATGTGTACTTCAATGTAGATGGCGCTACCGAAATGAATTTATGCAGCGCTGACTACTCTGATATCATAAATAAGGCTTTATTCTCTTTAAATTGTTTATAAAAAGTTAAAATTCATCATAAAAAGGTTTTAGCAGATATTTACACATTGTGATAATGTTGTAACAGTTCATTTTTTAAATGTGAACTTGCGCAGAGTTCATGTGTACTTGAATGTAGATGGCGCTACTGAATTGAATTTATGCAGCACTGACTTTTCTAATTATAAATAAGGCCTTATTCTCTTCCAAGTGTTTACAAATAAATTAAGACTCATCGTGAAAACATTTTAGAAATAAAAATTATTCGGTAAGTTTTAATATCAAAGCGTATATTTTGGTCCTTTGCAATACTATGGAGTATGTCTTGCCCTTCCTGGTAGGGAGAATTGACACACGTGAAACATTTAGATCTTAATTTTCACTTAATTTGTCTAAAATACCGAGGATGTTTTAAAAGATGTTTTACATCTAAATGATGTAAATATGAGGAATGAGTATCTTATTTTTTGCGTTCATGGCTTTTACACTCTGGTTCGACAGGCGCAAATTTCGTGAACCGCGAAGCGGTTCTCGAAAGATTTGCGCCTGTCGAACCAGAGTGTAAAAGCCATGAACGCAAAAAATAAGACACTCATTCCTTAAATGTACGTAGAATACATGTAGGTGTACGTATGATAAAACGTATGAAAATATATTTCTATACATCGTGATTGTGGAGTCACATTTTATATACCCATCCTGTCAATATGAATATGTAATTAAAATACATTATGAATAATAACAACATCCTATGACATTAAAGTTGTCTGATGCCAAATGAAAAATAATGTTAAAATACGTCATTTGCCCTCAAAATGGTTTTATATATCATTATTATATCGCAACTTTTTTTCCATTTAGTCATTTGTTCCATATAAAACAGAGTTCTAAGTACCAAATATCAACAACCTTACTTAGTAAAATAGGTGTACTTTAGGCCATAGTAATGAAATATTTGTTTTACGTCCGCGGGCTGGAACCTTTTAGGAAAATTGCACAGGAAAAACACGCACATATGCATGCGTTTTCCACACCAAAATTATCCAGAAGATAGATTTAAATCAATGACACTGACAATCTTTATCTATATATATCTATATCTAAGAAAATGATCTTGCACGCCATATATTTAAGCCTATATCATCAACAATATCAGGAGAAGATTTTAAAGAAGCAATTTTTCTAAAAATTAAATCAGAACTAACAAACATGATTGAAGCTTTTTTATTTTAGCTTTTCAATAATGAATTCCTTTCACAATTCAGTCAATAAAGGAATGAGTGTCTTATATTTTGCGTTCATGGCTTTTACTTTTTGGTTATTAAACAGACACAAATCTCGTGAACCGCAGAGTGTGAAGCCATGGACGCAAAAAAAGAGAGACACTCATTCCTTATATTAACATTCAGAGACATTTACATATTAAACATCTTTGAAAACATCCTCGAATTTTCAAGGAAATTGAGTGAAGATTGTGTTTCACGTGTGTAAATTCTCCCTAGGACGAGAAATAATCCATTGCAAAGGATTAAAATATACGATTTAATTTTTTAAAATTACTGGACTTTTATTTTTAAAACGTTCTCACGATGCAGTTTAAATTTTTATTAACAAATGGAAAACGATAAGGCCTTATTTATACATGTAATGAGAGTAGCGGCGCCGCATAAATTCGTTTCGGTTACGCCATCTACATCGAAGTACAAATGGACTGTTAAAACGTTTTCAGTATGTAAATACCTGTTGTAAATATTTGATTAACGTTTTCACCATGAGTTTTAATTTTTTATAAACAATTTGAACAAAATAAACCTTATTTTAAAAGAATACAATAGTAAGTGCTGCATAAATTCATTTCGGTAGCGCCATGTACATTGAAGTTATTTACAAATGGACTCTGTGGAGACTATACATACATGTATACATAGAACTGTTATTCACATTTCAGTGATTTGAGGGAATTATTTTGGTTGTCCCCGTCTGTTCCTTCTTTTTTTACGTCTCATTCGCCGCCGACATGTTAGGAATCTCCTCCTGCTCGCGAATTCAGCATCAGTATGCCCCTGTTTGAAATTCATGCGCGCACGTGAACCTGCGTTCACCGTGAATTGATTTTCATTGTGATTTCTCGTCTTTATTTATTCATTTTTACATTTATTCTAAATATAGGTCATTTTCATTTGCATGCACTGCGAATATTTTGCCTGTTATAGCGTCAAATGTATTTGAACGTCGGTAAATTCTCCTTACATGCAAAACTTTAACGTGACGTCACAAAAGCAACCCAAGTTATTGGTGCCTAATGGGCGTTAAACATGGGGAATCTAGTAATAAATAAATGTAAATGTTTTAAAGTAGACAGAGTCGGCTGAACCTTGTTTCTGACATAACTTCCTTTGAAAAACGCGTATATCTGACACAGTACTTAATAATGTCCATGAAATCGAAATGTTAATGAAACATATTTCATACAATATGTGTACAAACTACATTTTGGTCATTTCCCGCCCCTTTCAATTTGTATGATAGATACAGAAAGTATGAAATCAATTAGCATTAGAAAATTTGACCTTTGCCATTAGTATTACATGCATCAATAGATTTATTACCCCTACTGTTGGGTTTATTTTTTTTACCTCTGACCTTCAGACCCGAAAAAATCATTTGACTCTTTGCTATTCCAACAAAACATATAAGATAATGCATATCTATGAAATTATTGCCATTTATGTGAAGGTGTGACTACCAGGCAGACTGACAGCAGACAGAGTGGTCCCTATTTGTCGCTGCAGCGGCAACATAAAAAATATGTTTAACGTTATTTACACTGGATAAAGGCCAAGGGGCCGAAAATTTGTGTTTTGAGTGTTTGAGTTTTTATATATAAATAAACCATAAACCGCTAAAGGCGGTAAAGGCCGATTGCGAAGTGTTTGTATTAGATGATGTATACATTTTTGCGCAGACAGAAAGGTCAGAGGTCATTAATACTATTGCGCAATGAAAAAAAGCTATGGTCATAAGGATTCTTAATGTGAAATATCAATGCCCTACACCTTATAGTTCAAAAAGAAGGTCGAAGGTCAATGTAAAGGTCATTTGATCAAAAGTCATGATATCAAATGAAAGATCTTGTCATGAGGATTCTACAACTGAAATATCAAAATCCTACCTCTTATAATTT
Source organism: Pinctada imbricata (assembly GCA_033119305.1). Lineage (NCBI taxonomy): Eukaryota > Metazoa > Mollusca > Bivalvia > Pterioida > Pteriidae > Pinctada > Pinctada imbricata. Next base: position 9,782,995 of record VSWD01000014.1, on the reverse strand, counting down.
AAAAGTAGGTCAAAGGTCAATGTCAATAGGTCAAAAGTCATGATATTAAATGAAAAGATCTCGTCATAAGGAATCTATACGTGAAATATCAAAACCCTAACTCTTATAGTTTATTAGTGCATCACATGATAAATCCTCGGAATTTCATTGGTTAAGCACGCGGGGACTATGAGAGAATAGTGCCCGGCACCCGGGCACTATTGCTTTTTGCTTAACAGAGTTACGTTCCTTAGGAAGTATTATGACGTCATGAACAATGCATGAATGTAAATAGCAATAAGCGAAGTAGGGGTAAATAAAGAACACTTTTCTTCGATATCCCGAGTAAATTGCAATTGATTAATTAAATAATTGATTCTACAGTCATGTGATGCACTAAACCCATTAATGCCCGTTTGTGTGGGTACTATTCTCTCATAGTGTTGCTTTTAGAAGGTAAATAGTGCCCTCGCTGACGCTCGGGCACTATTCCTTCCAAAAGCAACACTATGAGAGAATAGTACCCACACAAACGGGCATTAATAGGTAAATAGTAGGTCAAAGGTCAATGTCAAGTTCACTTGATCAAAAGTCATGATATCAAATAAAAGGTCTGGTCATGAGGAATCTACATGTGAAATATCAAAACCCTACCTCTTATACATGTAGTTTAAAAGTAGGTAAATATACAGGTCACTAGGTCAAAAGTCATGACATCAAATTAAAGTTTTGGTCATGAGGAATCTACATTGTTTAAGTGAATTATCAAAACCCTACCTTTTATAATTCAAAAGTAGGTCAAAGGTCAATGTCAAGGTCACTAGGTCAAAAGTCATGATATCAAATGAAAGTTCTGGGCATGAGGAATCTATATGAGAAATATCAAAACCCTACCTCTTATAGTTCAAAAGTAAGTCAAAGGTCACTAGGTCATGATATCAAATAAAAGGTCTGGTCATAGAGATTCTGCATTTGAAATTTCAAAGCCACAACCTCTTTAATTCATGAGATAGAGCCAAGATGTATTATTTTTAAAAGTAGGTAAATCCAAGTTCAAGGTCAAAACTTTTGGTATCCATGGTGAGGTCTTGTGACAAGGAATACATATGTGAAATATAATAGCCCTATCATTTACCAATGAATTCAAAAGTTATGGCCAAGGTTAATGTTTTTCAAAAGTAGGCCAAACTTCAAGGTCAAGGTCACAAGGTCAAAAATTTTTGGTATCCATGGAAAGGTCTTGTCACAAGAAATACACAAGTACAATATGAAAGCCCTATCACTTACCATTCAAAAGATATGGCCAAGGTTGGAGTTTTTTTTTCAAAATTAGGTCAAACTCCAAGGTCAAGGTCACTAGGTCAAATTTTGTCGCTGCGTTTGATTCGTCTCAGTTTTAAGTTGCTCCTCCAAACAGTTTTCTCTCAACGGACTCAAACGCAACTAACCAAAATGTTGACGCACTGACCGACGGACAGAAAGACGGACTTCAAAATTTCATAGACCTGATTTTGCTTCGCAATCCAGCCAAAAATTGACCATAAAATAAGCAGTACTATACTGCAAGCATTACGAACGAGGTAAGCTATTGCTCTCAGAAACACAGTGTCACCTTTTGAATTCGAAGAAAAGGTGTTACAGTATCATTAGATGATCGGAACCGAGGAATTTCAAACAGAAGGGGACTCTAGGTTTCCATTTTGTCTGTTCGTCTGTCTTTCATTCTGTGGCAAAGACGTTTTCCTAACTTGTAGGAGCTCCAATGTCAAGGTCACACCGTCAAAAGCTTTAGTTTGAACCAATGGAAGGGTCCCACCACAAGGAATGATCATGTGAAGAAATATGCAAGGACTTCCGCATCACTCACATTGTACATTGTATCACAAAAAAGTTAAATTGAAGGTTAATTTTTTAAAGGTCAAACTCCAATGTCAACGACACAAGGTCAATTTTTTATACCAATTCAATTATCTTGTCGCAAGAATTACACTAGCATGTGAAATATGAAAGCAGTATCACTTTACTAAACATTCTAAAGTCATGCCCAATGCTCAGGTTTTCAGACTGACGAACTGAAGATCAAGGGGACAGAATGGGGGAACAATTAATATACATATACCAGGTAATTAATGATGTGAGCAACTTCGAAAGCAATACTCTGTATCATTTTATTTTACAGTTGTTATCAAGATTCAACCAATCAAATCACGACAGACTTCATTTCACATTATTGTCATTCAAAAAAAGCAACCAATCAAATCAGACTTTATTTCACATTATTATGATTATTGTACTGTAATAACATGAATAAAGAATAAACCAATCAAATCAGACTTTATTTCAATCTTGAATGTATGAATGAACAAATTGATCAAAATAGCATTAAATACACGTAAGAGTAAAATACACATTTTCAGTACAACAATAAATATACGAGACAAGATTTAAATTCTGCTTCACTTGTACCCACGTACCGCAGATTGGAGCAAGCACACCCAAACTAGTACATGTATGACGTCTATCGTCGGAAACCCAAGGTTTATTGCACTGCGATTAAGCCACAACAACAAGTTTTTTCTCTGTTAAGCGACAGTGAGCGGATAGGTTTTCATAATTTTGCATTACTATTCGTTTTTTTTAAAGACAGAAATGAAGTTTCAACAATTTTCATTGGGTATTTTAGTCTAGCTAAGCTGAAAAATTAACTGAAATTATACAAAATGATCATTTTGAGCCAATTTCTTTGCTTCCCCAACACGAGATACCTCTTAAGATATATTCACGTCTCATTGTTGTTTTTTGAACGGATAGGTGGATAGGTTTCCATTGATTGACCTGGTGCTTGACAAAGAAAAAAAAAAGGTATGGCCCTAAGCTTAAATCGGCACGTGGGCTGTTTCGCCGGGAAGTCGTCGTTTCAACATCGTACCTACACAATTACAAAATTTGTTTAGGCAAAAGGGCGTTCAATCCAGTGAGGCTGAATTCTGCCTACGATTAGAGGAAACAGTACCGTAATGTAGAAATGGGAATTATCAGCATTTTCTATGCAATTAGAAGGAATTTTGACTCCAAATATTCCATTTAGATCTTTGTTTGTGTTCCTAAGAGAGAGGATCAATCGTATCGTTGGTAATGTTTGAATTAGGGAGTCCCTCTAAAAATGTATCGGAAAACGAAGCGTTCAACGTGCAGTCTCTAAAGTAGCGCAGGAAAGTTGAGGCCGTGAGTTTCTGACGATGCATGTCATAAAAATCCTACGTATTTAAGCCAAATCTAATATAAAAATTCATTTAAAATAATAATAATTTCATCTTGACCACAACTCGATGTACAATCATGTCATAATTGATCAAAATTATAAAACATTTGTAAAAGTAAAAACCTATACATCTACAGCTGCTTCAAAAGTTTTCCTGAAATATCAATGTAGGTATGTGTGGCCTTGACCTTTGACCACTTGACCCTTTTAAATTCAATGGGCATCTTCTTCCATAGTATCCGTAAATCGGAGTGAAGAATTCTTACATTCATGTGATAACAGTATATTTCACTTGTCTCTACAGTCAGTATATAACGTTGGCAACGGCATGTGACCTTGAACTCTTGACCTTACTCTCATGCTGGTCTTACTACGTGTAATTATGACTGAGAATCGTCAATATCACGATAATCGAACAGGCTAAGACGAATCATGCTGAAGTGACATATGACCTTGAACGCTGACCTTAAACATACTTATGTGATACGACCCCTATAACTGTCCTGTTCACCAAATCCAGCGCATCCTGTTTTGGAAATCTATCTGTCGTCATGGAAAGTTTCCAATAAATAACAAGTCAATCAAAGAACTTCATAAGAAATTGGTCAACAATTACTACACCGTGACGTCATGGTGTCGGACGTCACACATTTTACTTTACAAAGTCACCGAAGACAATTAATTTTTCGTTCAAATTTTGAATTAAGCTGTGAACGACTAAAACGCGTACGGTGACATTTCCTGTTACAATGTACAGATAAGAGAGTACTATAGACTGGGTATCTTTTTATAAGATTACAACCGTAATCTCGTCAAAATAAGGTGTCCTGGATCTAGGGAAAGGACAGACTAAGGTCTGTGACCTCACGTGTAAATGACGTCACAAGCAACCCTTCATTTTTCCGCTACAGTTTTGTGTCACAGTGGTTATCTTTCGAGACTGTCACGAATAAACGGGGACCCTGTCGAGTCAATCACTACTCTATCACGATTATCAGCACAAGCGGGAATTCTGTCGATAATAACACTAGAAAATCACGAAACACGCTTTAAATAATCCTAATACATTCGTCACTGAACTGTTTTGCATTCCGTTTCCTTGGAAACTGTCTCTTCATGGCATTGCAATTCACCCAGTATCTAAAATAGACAAAGGTATAGAGTTTCAGTATATGGCTTATATACAGGCATATTGATTTGTTAATAAGCCTCCAGGGTTTTATAGATAAATTTAAGTTCTATGTAGAATTAGAGATCATTCAGCTTGTAATAATTACTTTTGATTCGCTGATAGAGGGATAAAAATTCCCCGAGAAAATTACTTGTACTTCGTAGAATTGTAGAAACAAATAGACGCTTCTGAAAAAAAACGAACTAATTTGATCCCTGTTTTCCAAGCAAATTGATTCATAGCCAGATCTAGAAGGAAACGGGAGGAGGCGGAGGCATTTTAGCCGCAGAAACGACCAACGACACTTTGCTGTTTGGAACAAAGTGTCAATGGCCGTTTTTGTGGGTAGAACCATTTAAGGATGGGGTTCAAGCTTATAATTTTGATGAAGGAAAATAATGAAATTTGGGAAAAAAAATCCAAATTCTTTTTTTTTAGGGGGGGGGGGTCATAACCCTCCTACCCCCGTCCCTTCTAAATCCGAGCTTGTTGTGACTTAGATATGAAACGACGCTTCAATTAGCGTTTTCAAGGACTGAATATTAATCCGACGTTATCAAGTTCATTACGACATGACAGTCTACCTATAAAATAAGTACAAAGCACGATATGACAGTCACTTTATCACGCCTCAGACAAAAATGTTGGAATCTGATTGGTCAGATCATGGTCACATGACGCCGTGAAAAAAGCCGTATCAGGCTTGTAAATCCGTATCGGGCGAGTAGTTTATTATGACGTCGTGAATTGTATGATACAGAGACCCCCACGCATACAGTTAGAGGTCTTCGACGTGATAAATTCGTTACACGGTTAGTTAGTGACCTGATACGGAAAAATACATGGTGTGAAAAGAAAACCCGTATCGGACTCGACTTTAGCCTCGCCTGATACGGGTTTTCTTTTCACACCATGTATTTTTCCGTATCAGGTAACTAACTAACCGTGTAACTAATAGTGTGCTTCCACAATCCATCAGGATACCATGGAATTAGAAATATTTTATTTTAGTATGACATAAATTTCTAATGCTTTGTAATGCCAATGGATAAACTCCTTCCTTTTTTTCCACACGCATCCTGTATTTAAATCGAATATTTCCGCATATCAGTTTGCACTCCTTCTAACCAAAATTGCTTGATCCATGTTCACAGAATTTGTATTCTGACAGATAGAAATTTATCTTATTCAAGTTATTGTAAATTTCAATCGCCTTTAAATTTCAGATCTACTTCATGTCGCTTTAAAGCTTACAAAATTGTACCTGTATAAGATTATCAACACCCGTTAGGTAACCATCCTCGCTGTTTCCCAAAGTCCATTCCGCCCGGTGAGTCAGCGTGCGACCCTCTTCTAAGGGTTTTGCTTTACTGAAGTCTATCATCCAGACCCCAGCATTTTCATGGTTGTCGAATATCATAAGGATTGAACTACCTATAATCTGAAATTTTAAATTCAATTTGAAATTTTCATTTTTCCAACTTTCATAGAATTTGCAATTCACTTCATTGTATTCTTAGACTAACAATTTGAGAGAAAGTTTGATTCTTGGGTAATGTTAATACACAGAGGGCGTCAGGGAATTGTCGTAAGTGTACAAAGATTGACTTGACAGATTATAAAATTCCAATAAATGTATGAAAATGTACAAATAAGGTTGTATGTCAGGTTTATCATCCAAGTCGCTGTGTCAGTATTCTGCCCGGGGGAGGGGGTGAAGGGCGAATGTTGAAAATCTATAGTTCATGGAGATGAAATTCAGTGGCGTAGCTAGGGCAAAATTAAGTGGATGATTTTCAAGATGCAAGGTGGGGGGGGGGGGTCTAGAGTCTGACTGTGGCATCCAGTAGGTCCGAAAGCAGTGTCCTTGTGAGGACACATGGGCCGACCAATCTTTGCAAATATAGTCATTGGGGTGAAAGTGATCTGATAATCTGATAATTTGAGTCAGTGAAATATTTTTAAAAGACTTTATCTGGAATTGTTATAAAAAAAATGCGGATGCTTTGGCATACAAGCATACATGGTAGCTACGCCACTGAAATGAAAATCCCATTTCTAAGAAATTCTACAGGTACATGTATCACAATGTCTTGCAAGAGTAGGGGAAGTCATGCTTCAAAACAATGAATTCTATTATCTGCGCTCTCAATGACACTTCTCTACCAAATCACTTATTTTCAAACATATACGGACGACTGACGTTTGAATTTTGAACATTACGTATCCCTATAATGACGTCAGAATCTGGTGATAGTTGTGTACAGTAGTATGCAGAACCTACTCGGTGTTGGTGTTCCGGATGTCATGTTAACGTCATGTGCAAGTAGTTCATGAACAAGTGTGTCGCCTGTCGCATAATTGACCCAAAGTACGCGACCTTCACATTGATAATCACCTTGACCTACATTGGATAATGAGTCTCGTAATACTTTACCATCCCCGAGAGTTTGAAAGATGTCTGATGTACATCAAAAAAGTAATAACCAAATATGTCAAAGTGTTACATCTAGACAGACGGACAGGCGGACAAAGTGATCCCTACATGTCGCTCTTGCGTTACATGTAGGCGACATAAAAAGGGCTTTAGATTCTTTTTATTGGAAAGACTAATTTGACGATAAGAAAGCTTAAGTTACTTTCTTCAATTTAAAATGCATTGAAATTTTAGAAATAAAATTCAAAAAATAAAAGAGTTTTAAAAATTTTGAAAAATACATTAAAGTTAATAAATTTTAATGACCTACCTCATGAGACATGAAGAAAGTTGACATTTCAAATTTCCTCCGAAGATATTTTAATTTTTCACAAAGTTTTAATCGAATTGTGTTTCTACCCTGTAAAAAACTACAAAATTCACTGTTTATTTGTTCACGTGATCGCACTTTCTTTAAATTTGTCTTTGGAGGTTCGTTCGCCATCTGGAAAAAAAGGTTAAAATTAGTTACAAAACATTAATTTTGCTGGGGTTCTAATATTGATCTAGGAATATAAAATTGTTCGCATAGTGTTTTAAGTGTATAGAATATATTTCTAATAGCTTTCGAGAAGTATTTAAAATATATTAATTGATTCTATAAACTATAAATAGCGATGCTCTGATTGGCTGATAACGTCGCCGACGCTCCTGGATAAATCACTGTATATACCACGGGCTTCGCCTCGGTCAACATTTTCACAGAAAGTCAATATCACATCATATACACTGAGTTAAAAGTCCATAATTGTATATAATTGGTCTGTGAGTGTTCTTAATATTGCCTACCCGTAATGCCTCTATCCTAAATCCCAGTTCTGCGGTTGAGCTTTCTCTTTCCCTAAATTGCATATATCGTAGTTTGGTGATGGCTTTCTGTTCGCTTTCCTCTGTAGTGGGCGCCTTGGGGTCAAGACTGACCATCTTTTCATAAAGGTCCTTACGTAACAGCGGATTCTTGACCTCGCTTTCAAGGAAGGTCCTGTAAATAACAAAAGATTTCTACGCTGAGTACGGGACAAAAATCTTATGACGTCAGGAGCGGCGAGGAGTCCCTGTATTTGTAAAATACCATCTAATACTGTTAGTTCCGATATTTTTGGAAAGCATTTTCTTCAAGTCGTACAAATATACATGCATTCTCAAAGCCTAGGAGTAGATCTAGAAGGTCCGGGATGTTTGGGGACAGAATGCCCTCCCTCGAATTCGTCAAAATCTTTTTTTTTTTTTCTTTTTTTTTTTTTTTTTGCGTTTCAATGTTTAAACAATTTTTTTTAATCAAAAGCTGCATAGAATTCCCCACCCTCACACAATCAATTTTCTATAGATACGCCTATAAAACGTAGATTTAAGTATAACTACGTCTCTTGAATAACACAGGGGCTCGTTGCAAGGATTAATGTCCATGAATATTGCAATCAAAATGTCAGCCTTCGGCCTCGGTCTTTAAACACCACCCTGTTCTCTCCTTGGGCATCTAACCTTCATACAGACCTCAACTCGCTCTTTATCCCATACATAATGTACGTAGCCTGTTCACACTATTATTTCTATGACAAAAATACAGCCTACATGTCTAATAATTTAACAGTTAGGGATATTTTCAAAGTTGACATAATAGTTAGGAATATTTTCGATTCGACAAAAAAGTAAAAAGTTAGTTTTGACCCAGATGAATAATTCTTCTGAAATATCATAAGACCTAATTGGTTTTAATCATAACATGATGTTACATTTCTTCTTCTCTGACGTCATAAGATACAAATGATCTATCATGCATGGGTGGCCATTATAGAACCAAGTAAGTTAACCTTCAAGAACTGATAATTAGGTATCAAAAAATAAGGTTGAATCAGCTTTAAACTGTGTATGAGTCAGCTTTAACCGCGTCCTTCTTTCATATATCGGGTAAAGTTTCTGTCATTCGTGTATATTTCTTACATTACATCTAAAGATAGCATGAAATAAGACCAAAAGTGTATCGTTTCCTTAATTTCCGTTTGAAGTAATTCAAGGCTCATATTATTTTCAACTTTGATGCCTCCCAAGTTTCATGTCTACAGGAAGTTACCATGGAGATAGGAGTGGCACGTATCGTATGGCATCCAGAGACTTTTTCCGAAATCTGTTCAATCGAATTGTCTTGATAATTGTAGAAACGATTAATTCTCAGCAAAATAAAGCCAACGTTGCTCAGATCCCAAAAATGGACAATTTATGTAAATTGGGCAAAACAAAAAAGAAAAAAATTCGTACCACCCCCCCCCCCCCCCAATAAAACCAAACAAACAATACCTCGTCAATATCTTCATAACATGTCCTAAAAGAATCTCAAAATTGAAATATACCTTAGACTACATGTCATGGGCGGATTTAGAGACGTCTCCAGCGGTGGCGTTCCAGCCCGTCAAAACATAAAGGGTGTGTGGGTTTAAGCCTACGATTTTGAAAAATAATAAGTATTCTAGCAAATAAGGGTGTGTTTGTGTGTGTATGGGAGGGGGTCCCGGTCTTACTCCCGGTCTTACGTATACCCACAGGCCGAAAGATCGCCTGGCAATTCTTCGTATGTGCCTCTAAAAATTTTTTAGTAGCGCATACGAATACCCGGACGATCTTTCCGCCTATGCGTATACCCAACCATCTCTCCCCTCTAGATACATGTATGTGCATATACGTAACTGTACTTCAGTGCTTGTTAAATACTTTGCCCCTTCATCAGTCATGTTTTGTATGAAGGCCAAGTCAAGCCACCAGTGAGGTCCAGGTCAAATCTTGGTACCAAATGAAGGTCTTGACGCAAGGAATAACCATGTGAAATATGAATTTTCTTCAATGTTATGGACAACAAACATAGCTGCGAGATTAACAGTACAAAACAATGTGCCCTAAAATTCTTCATGCGAGGGCATATAATTCCTCCGATTACTAAGTAGAATCATAGCGAGTACACGTATTTATACATGTACATGTATTTGTACATAAAAGGTGCTGCGTTCGTTGTCAAATACTGAAAACATGGATTCCCATCCTAAATTGTCCAAAATGCTCATGAAGGGTGGTATAAGACTACATTTTCTAAAAGAAAAATAATATACAATACATTTTAAAATCTTTACTGTAAATCAGCCTTTGAAGATATATCACTGAATATTTTTTTCCCAAGATATCGGCATATTTTAGGGTGGAAAAGGGCCCTGTCAAACATATTCCTCAATTTCATGATAAAATCAGGAATGTTTGCTTATTTGTATACCCATTCTGTTTTGTTCAGCCATACCTCGTGGTAAATCTTTCAATCTTATCAAAATCTCAATCTTAAGCTTTTCTTTTTCATAGTCATATATGTTTGGATCAACGACACCTTGAAGCACACCAGAAATCTACATAAAACCTTACCTTTTGCCTATTTTTATATCCATTATATTTGGATTAACGAAATGTTGTAGTAAGTCTTCAATCTCTATAAAATCTGTCTTCAGTTAAGAAAAAAATCTTCTTTTTCCAGGATATTTTTATACTTACTTCTATTCCTGGAAGAAAACATGTACTGTAAACATGGATATTTTCTTGAGGGTAAATTTTCGCGGATTTTACAAATCCAAAGACTTCGTGATAATTTCCCTGCTACATTCTTACTGAAAATAACCCTGCTACATTCTTACTGAAAATAACCCTGCTAAATTCTTACAAAAAATAACCCTGCTACATTCTTCTAGAAAATAACCCTGCTACATTCTTACAGAAAATAACCCTACTATTTTCTGTACTTACAGAAAATTACCCTGCTACATTCTTACAGAAAATAACCCTCCTACATTCTTACAGAAAATAACCCTACTACATTCTTACAGAAAATAACCCTGCTACATTCTTACAGAAAATAACCCTACTACATTTTTACTGAAAATAACCCTGCTACATTCGTACAGAAAATAACCCTGCTACATTCTTACAGAAAATTACCCTGCTACATTCTTACAGAAAATAACCCTACTATTTTCTGTACTTACAGAAAATTACCCTGCTACATTCTTACAGAAAATAACCCTCCTACATTCTTACAGAAAATAACCCTACTACATTCTTACAGAAAATAACCCTGTTACATTCTTACAGAAAATAACCCTACTACATTCTTACTGAAAATAACCCTGCTTCATTCTTACAGAAAATAACCCTGCTACATTCTTACAGAAAATTACCCTGCTACATTCTTACAGAAAATTACCCTGCTACATTCTTACAGAAAATAACCCTGCTACATTCTTACAGAAAGTAACCCTACTACATTCTTACAGAAAATAATCCTGCTACATTCTTACAGAAAATAACCCTGCTACATTCTTACAGAAAATAACCCTGCTACATTCTAACAGAAAATAATCCTGCTAAATTCTTACAGAAAATTAACCTGCTACATTCTTACAGAAAATAACCCTACTACATTCTTACTGAAAATAACCCTGCTACGTTCTTACAGAAAATTACCCTGCTACTTTCTAACAGAAAATAACCCTGCTACATTCTTACTGAAAATAACCCTGCTACATTCTTACAGAAAATAACCCTGCTACATTCTAACAGAAAATAACCCTGCTACATTCTTACAGAAAATAATCCTGTTACATTCTTACAGAAAATTACCCTGCTACATTCTTACTTAAAATAACCCTGCTACATCCTTACAATGGCAAAGACGTTTATAGTATTTCTCCCACGCGAAAATAACCCTGCTACATTCTTATTGAATATAACCCTGCTACATTCTTACTGAAAATAACCCTGGCACATTCTTTCAAAGGCAGAGACGTTTATAGTGAGTTTTCCCCCAAGCGTAACGTCTTGATGTTATTATCGCAAAAATTTCCCCAGCGAAAATATCCACGTTTTATATGCAATTTTTCTTAATAATTCAATTTGAACATTAGATATCTTTTCTACCGACCCAGATCTTTTAATTTAAAAAAATCAGTTAATATCTAAGTATAATGAAGCGTTACATTTATTACATGTATAACCATTTATTTTGAAAATCCAAATCTAAAAAAAAAACAATAAAAGAATAATATATCTTAATAAATATCAAAATAAAACTTTTGACCCAAAATATCGTGGAAAATGTCACGTTTAATAGATTGAATAACAAGCAAGGTGAAATGAAAGGTATTCGTGTTCAGCCTTTGGTATTAACCAATAAGGTCGTTTGAATTTTTCAATAATTTTATGATGAAAACAACATTATGTATCTCAATAGCCAATTATATATACATCTATATCTCATATTTTTCTGTAAACTTTTGAACTTTAGAATTGATATTACTGTGTACCTTTGTGACATCCTTCTTACATGTATTTTTACTATCAGATCAACAACTAGTCTAGAACACATATAAATTCTGTTATTCTGAGAATCTGTTCTATCAACAAGAATCACATGTTTTGCATTTATGTTTATGTTTATGTGTGTCTTTGTTTTTGTTTATTCTGACTCGAAACAAATAAAATAATGTAGCCGGCCAGCGGCCTGTGTTTGAATATGACTGACCCGAAATAATTTGCCCCCCCCCCTCCCCCCGGAGACAAATGATTGTCCCCTTACTGGGTCAAGTGCAAAGTTCAACACTTCATGTTGAACATGTCGAAGAAGGCAAATTTACATATTTTACAAAACAGAAGGATACATTCTGAGTTATATTCCACCTCGCGGAAGAACATAGGGACTATATCATGTGCTTCGTCTTCCATCAGAGATTCATACGCCATGGTTTCCGTATTGTCTTTGGTTATTCGTCTCTTCCATATTGTATTCGGGCCAGCAGGTGCAAAAGAACCTAGATAATAAAAGTATGTGAATTAATAATAATAAAAAATAAAGCCTGTGTTTGTGAAACACCAATGCCCCCGGTGGCGTCTTTGTTAGTATGAACACTATTTTCTGTTAAGTACATGTATGTGAGGTCACTGGGTTAAAAGGTCTAAGGTCAAGGTCACGAGGTCAAAAATTTTGGTATCAATGGAAAGGTCTTGTCACAAGGAATACACATGTGAAATATGAAAACCCTATCACTTCCCATCCAAAAGTTATGCCAAATGTTAAAGTTTTGAAAAGTAGGTCAAAGGTCAAGGTCAAGGTCGCGAGGTCAAAAATTTTGGTATCAATGGAAAGGTCTTGTCACAAGGAATACACATGTGAAATATGAAAGCCCTATCACTTCCCATTCAAAAGTTTTGCCCAATGTTAAAGTTTTTGAAAAGTAGGTCAAAGGTCAAGGTCAAGGTCACGAGGTCAAAAATTTTGGTATCAATGGAAAGGACTTGTCACAAGGAATACACATGTGAAATATGAAAGCCCTATCACTACCAATTCAAAAGTTATGCCCAATGTTAAAGTTTTTGAAAAGTAGGTCAAAGGTCAAGGTCAAGGTCACGAGGTCAAAAATTTTGGTATCAATGGAAAGGTCTTGTCACAAGGAATACACATGTGAAATATGAAAGCCCTATCACTTCCCATTCAAAAGTTATGCCCAATGTTAAAGTTTTTGAAAAGTAGGTCAAAGGTCAAGGTCAAGGTCGCGAGGTCAAAAATTTTGGTATCAATGGAAAGGTCTTGTCACAAGGAATACACATGTGAAATATGAAAGCCCTATCACTTCCCATTCAAAAGTTATGCCCAATGTTAAAGTTTTTGAAAAGTAGGTCAAAGGTCAAGGTCAAGGTCACGAGGTCAAAAATTTTGGTATCACTGGAAAGGTCTTGTCACAAGAAATACACATGTGAAATATGAAAGCCCTATCACTTCCCATTCAAAAGTTATGCCCAATGTTAAAGTTTTTGAAAAGTAGGTCAAAGGTCAAGGTCAAGGTCACGAGGTCAAAAATTTTGGTATCAATGGAAAGGTCTTGTCACAAGGAATACACATGTGAAATATGAAAGCCCTATCACTACCCATTCAAAAGTTATGTCCAATGTTAAAGTTTTTCGGACAAACAGACAGACAAACAGACGGACAGGCCAAAAACTATATGCCTCCGAATCTTTGATTCCGGGGGCATAAAAACAAACAAACAAACATTAAAACAATTTGTAAAATTTTCTTTTTGAAATTTTTGATATGTCACAGTTGTTCTCGTTACAGAAGAAACTGAAATTCAGTCAAAATAGAGCTGTTCAAGAACAGGGATGTTGCCTCGAGTTTGACCGACCCTGAAGGTGACCTTGACCCTCATTGGATGTTGAGGTTCATCATGCTTGAACATCCCTGCAAGTTCGATGGACGTATAAGTTGTAGACATTTATGTTAAAGTGTGACTTCCAGACAGATGGACTGACGGGCAATGCGAGAGATCGACAGACGGAAGGACAGATGTCATTCATCCGTGCAATCTCAACCTGAGATTCATACATAATATATGTATATTTAATTAATTTTACGATAAGGTTATAGACATTTATTTTAAGTACGACTACCAGACAGTCAAACGGACGAATGGTCGGACGGACAGAGTGATCCCTTTACTGTTTTAGTAGATTCATTCGCTTGTACATGTACTTTCTTTCGCGGTTTTATGAAAGTAAACCCAATCATGTGGTCAATGATTCGCGGATCCGTCCTTGTGCTATAAATAAATTTTATTCACTGAGACATATTTTCGCGGTCTGAGGTTGACCGTAACAGAGACGAATGTATAATGCAGCGAATGATTCTATCATGTTCTTGCGTTGCACAGGAAAGAAGTAAAGAATGAATATTTACCGGGATGGCCAGCTAACTGTATCCAGTCATTCTTCCTGTTTTTTACCAAGGCATCACTAGCTGGGGCTGCCAGATCTAACGATGTCTGAAAGAGATTTAATACCATTATTAAAAGTCTCCATCTGAGATGTTTTTTTGATATTCATAGACAAAAAAATTACTTTTCTTGAGATGAGATTATCCACGATCGACTCTGAGTGAGATAAAACCAACATGAGATAGTTTAGTCGGCGCTAGGTCTAGTGGTACATGTAAGGGGGTCGGACCAGTGACCAAAAGGTTGGCTGTTCGAGCCTCACTATGACCACGGGTCGGACGACATATATATCTTTATGTTCTGCGTAATATACTTAAAATGTCCTTGTCTGTGTGTTGTTTACATTTCTGTGACGTTAAAAAAAAAACAAAACAAAGACAAAAAAAAAAAAACATGAGATAGTTTATCAACTATTGACTTTACTTGAGATAAAGTCATTATGAGATCCCACATCTATTCTAAGATGTCTGGCAAATCCGCAACAAGTTAATGGCACACAATTAGTACCCATAGGAATTCCAACAAACCTCATGTGGAATACCAATTAAAGCATCTAAACGTTCAGAACGAGTCCAGTATCAAATATTATATACAATAGCCATTGTATTCAACAACGCAGAAGAACCCCTTTATATCTGATGTACAGAATATACATGTTTTTTCCCTTCTCGATTAAAACACCATATAATTATAAGATTTTGCCAGAAAACCCTCGTTTGACATGAAATCTCGTCTTCAATATACTTGTCAACGAAGAAAGTAAGCTTAATCAATCACATATAGCTTATCGCAACTTCCATCTTGAAGGTAATCCTAATAAATGAAGATAATAACCGTTACGTATATAAAAATTAAGGACTGGTTTTTGTTTTGTATCTTTTCTTTGTGGTTTTTTTTTTTTTTTCTTATCTGCTTTTTGCTTTATATTCAAACTTTCAATTCTAGGAATTTTTTTTTGTTTCAATCAATTTGTACTTAGTCTACGTATACCGAATAGTGACAATTCCCTACTGAAATCAATTTCCCGATCTCTCTTAAGAGGATTTAGTTATTATATATTCACACCCTTTATGTTCAAATCTGAAGGCTGATTATTTCAGGAACACAGCAAAATTCTGGAAATAAAGATGTTTTATCCCAAAATTCTCCCTAATCCCCTCATGAATAATTATAGATGTATACTTGTATACGTAATGACAGATTTTCTTAACATTGATTTGAATACGAAAGATAGATTGTTCGATCACACAAGTCTTATTATTGTTTTTCGTACCTTTGATTTGATTTTGAAATCAAAATTTCTTTTTTTTTTCTTTTATTTTTGTGAAAGCTAAGATCAAGTTAACATAGTTTATTTTCCATAATCTAAACAAGAGGCCCATGGGCCACATCGCTCGCCTCAGAACAGTGGAAATCTGTGAGTAACGTGAGAGTATTCGCATGCCCGGCGTTATATTCGCGTTTTCGCTAGTCAAGGGTATTCGCGAAAATTTCCCCCGCTGCATCCTTACAATGGGAAAGACATATTTCTAACGCGAATAGTTTGCCAGTGTCTTAATTGATACTAAAATCGCGAAATCCACCCCCCCCCCCCCCCCCCAAGCAAAAATAACCACATTTACAGCAAATGGCTTCTAACACACTTTCAATAATAAATGTACATAAGATATAGATATTCAGAATTTGAGAAAAGAAAAACTGTATATAATATTTTACAAATAACAAGAGGCCCAAGTGGGCCTATATCGCTCCCCTGAGAACCATGTCACTTTTGCTGAATGACTGAATACATGCACATTGTAATGGTGATTGTTAGTGTGGTCCATCATTAAAGTCATGTAAAAAAAAAATCCAAAAAAATATTTTGGCACAGAATCTATATGAAAGCATTATATTAATGGCATCAAGTGTGATTAATATAACAGCAAATTAGGTCTCAAAGACATGCTTTCAATGTGTTAGTTCAGGAAATAGTATGAAAATGTCCATTTCTGACAAAGTCCGAAAAGACATAAAAAATTTGACTTCAGAGTGGAACTAAAAACAGGAATACTTCTTAAGAGATCCCTCTAGATCATTCTGATGCCTTCGGTTTGTTGATATATGCTTGGACTCTGAAGAAGTAGTTTGTCAAAGAACCCTGTGACCTACTTTGCCCCGGGTGGCGACACTTGTTGACGGATCTTGATGAAAAACAACATTACTTGTAGGGAACCATTAGCATATCACACCTACCAAGTTTCTTTAAAATGCCCCAGCGGTTCTGAAGAAGAAGTTGAAAATACCCTCCCCCACCTCTTCCAATTCAATAAGAAAACAAGCAGATTCAGAGAATCGTGGTCCCCCGCTTGGGGTGTTTGACTCAGAAAAATCTGAGTCCTTTATGTAGCTCAAATATCTAGGTCATGGTCACGAGGTCAAAAATTTTTGTGTCAGTGTAAAGGTCTTGTCACAAGGAACTCACATGTGAAATATGAGAACTGTATCTCTTCTGGTTAAAAAGTTATAGCCAAGGTTAAAGATTTTGTGACACAGACAGACGGACGGACGGACGGACAGATGAATGAGATTTAATGTCCCCCGCTTTAGAGTACTGCAAACGGTACAAAATATGCCTGTCATGAAAAATTTGTGAAGGTTATTTTATCACATTACTTGACCAGAAAGAACAACTTGCATATTTGATCTGCAACTGAGGAAAACAAAGTGATGTACCAAATGAAATGACAAGATTAGAACTTGGTATGAAGTTTATAAAAATAAAGTCACAAAAAATAACAACACTTCTTAAGACAGATCTCTAGATAATTCAGATGCTTTCGGTTTGTCGATACATGCTTCCGTTCTGAAGAAGAAGTTTGTCAAAGGAGGGTACCCTCTGGGACCTACTTTTGCCTCTGGTGGCGCCACCTAATGAGGGATCAGGACGAAAAACAACAACACTTGTAGGGGACCATTAGTACTTCATAACTACCAAGTTTCATCAAAGTCTGTTCAGCCGTTCTGGAGAAGAAGTCGAAAATGTGAAAAGTTTACGAAGACGACGGACGACGGACGCCAGACGCCGGACGGACGGACGCCGGACGGTGCGCTATGACAATAGCTCATTTGAGCTTCGCTCAGGTGAGCTAAAAAGGGAAAAAAAATTTTTTGGGGTTCCGCCGGGGTTTGAAGCCACTCCCCATGGGTCCATTGGGCATGGAAAACATACATTATACCTATGTACAATCTTAAAAAATATTCCTTAAAAATCCAAAAGTGGATATCTGGACAAAATTCTTTCACTTGTAGGGTACCATGCATGAGTACCTCATACCTACAAATTGTCATGACAATCTGAAGAGTGGTTATAGAAAAGAAGCAGAAAATGTATGAAAATCACCCCCCCCCCCCTCCCCTTCCTTTTTACATAAGAAAAAAATTCATAAAAAATCAAAAAAATAAAATTTAAGCATAAAATACATATCAAAGCATTAAGTAAGTTAAATATGATAAATATGTAGTAAATGAGTGTGTAAAATCATACACTTATTGAGTTATTTAAAGGAAAAGTGCAAAAATGTGCATTTCTGACTAAGTCCAAAAAGACGTCAAAAACGCGTCAAGAATTTGAGTTCGGAGTGGAACCAAAAATAACAACACTTCTTAAGACATCTCTCTAGATCATCCTGATGCTTTCGGTTTGTCGATACGTGCTTCCGTTCTGAAGAAGAAGTTTGTCAAAGGAGGGTACCCCCCGTGACCTACTTTTGCCTGTGGTGGCGCCACCTGCTGAGGGATCTGGACGAAAAACAACAACACTTGTAGGGGACCATTAGTACTTTATACCTACCAAGTTTCATCAAAATCCCTTCAGCCATTCTTGAGAAGTCGAAAATGTGAAAAGTTTACGACAGACACACGACACACGACACACGACAGACGACGGACGACGGACGCCGGACGGATCGCTATGACAATAGCTCACTAGAGCCTTTGGCTCAGGTGAGCTAAAAAGGGAAAAAATTTTGTTGGGGTCCCACGGGGTTTGAAGCCACTCCCCATGGGTCCATTGGGCATTGAAAACAAACACTATACCTATGTACAATCTTAAAAAATATTCCTTAAAAATCCAAAAGCGGATATCTTGACAAAATTCTTTCACTTGAAGGGTACCATGCATGAGTACCTCATATCTACAAAATGTCATGACAATCTGAAGAGTGGTTATAGAAAAGAAGCAGAAAATGTATGAAAATCACCCCCCCCCCCCCCCCCCCCTTCCTTTTTACATAAGAAAAAAATTCATAAAAAATCAAAAAAATAAAATTTAAGCATAAAATTCATATCAAAGCAATGATTAAGTTAGATATGATAAATATGCAGTAAATGAGTGTGTAAAATCATACACTTATTGAGTTATTTAAAGAAATAGTGCAAAAATTAGCATTTCTGACTAAGTCCGAAGAGACGTCAAAAAAGCGTCAAAAATTTGAGTTCGGAGTGGAACCAAAAATAACAACACTTCTTAATATCAATTCTCTGTAAGGACCAAAATATTTTGGAAACAGCATGTCATGGATTTTCATGATTTTCTCTGTAAATGGTATGTTTAATGCCCTGAATACAAAAATAACAATTTTTTGAAAATAAATATTCCGGTTGCCATGGAAACGAGGTCTGTCTATTTATAGCACTAAAAAAATGGTCAAATAAGTCATCTTTGGTTATTATGTTGCCATGGAAACCATTGTCAGAGTTAATTGGTATTAACAACTTATAATCTTTAAAACCTCTATTTTTAGAAAAAATAATAGATTTTTGACATTTCTTTCAATTAGCCGGATCCTAACAAATCAAAATCAATCAAAAATTGCCATAAAATAAGGTCAAAATCAAGGCCTATTTTTGTCCAATTTTTACCATTTTTAAGCAAAAATAACACAAAATGTCAGGCTGATAACACCATCACTGTTGTCAGAACAAAATGGATTTCATGTGACAAATATAATCGCTGGAAAAAATAAGTGGGACCTTGTTTTGTTTTCCTACATTTTGAGGTCAAAAATGGTTGCCATGGCAACTTTTCATTTGACACATGATGACTAAATCTTTTCAAATTCATTTTTAGCATGGTTTGAATAACTTATATTGCTCAAGCTTTATGTAGGGACAACAGAAGAAATTGTTCTTTATTTGAGCACTTCAAAAATTTTTCAAGGTCATTGACTTTAAGTTCAAGGTCAATTCAAAATATTGGTTCCAATTTCAATAAAATTTGTATTTTTGTTGTTATTTATTGTTACTAAATTTAGGCTTGACTGCCATATTTCTGTATCAAAAATACTTCTTTCTAAAATTAGGACCGATAGATGGAAAAACATTACAATTTTTAGTTCAGAACATTTCTCCTAAAAAAATAAGCCCCAGACAAAAATCATGATAATCTCACATTCTTTTATATGTATGTATGAAATACTAGCTAAAAATCAAGGATGTCATTGATTTTGAGATTTTTTGCAACTTTGGTCAATAAATAGGGGATATATCCAAAATCACTATGTATGTGTTTGTTTTACTCAATACCGCATAATATATGAGTAACTGCCTCTCATATTTTTGAAAAATCGCAGAATTTTGCCAAATTTTGTGAATTGCATTCAAGATGACCTTGACATTGGGTCCTGTGACCTTGAAAACTTTAAATGTGATTTTTTTTAATCAATAATGCTCTTTTATATGCACTGATAAAAAAATGCTTAAAAATATATAACGGACAGCTGAAAATTTACCAGTAAATTACTCTATGTGTAATAGCACTGAACAGAATGTCACCATGGTAACCATTTTTTATACCCTTTTGAATAAAACTGTGAAGAGGTCCCACTCAAATTTTAACATTTTCTTAAAGATCGAGGATTAAACTTTAAAGATAATTGGCAGTAGAAATCAAGTTAGTCTGACATTTCTAATTATTTGCCCTTAAATTTGAGCAAAATCATGTTAAATTAGGAGCTTTTTCGGTCTTAAAAAGGGCATCTTCAAAACAGGTTTTTGCCTACATTTTGAGCATACTGACAAAAAGAATAGCGGGCAAAAACATACTTCTTGTGTAATGTTTATACTATTAAAGATATAAAGAGAAAAATTAAGGAAATTTCATTAAACTACAATAGCTGTTACCATGGAAACGAGCCTTGTGAAAATGCCATGTTACAAGTATTCTACTGATGCGTAAAATTTCGAACATGGTTTCCATGGCAACGAAAACTTGATTTGTAAAAAGAAAGTTTATTTTTGTCTCAGGACATCATATACACCTTCCACACCAAAAATCTCCAAAATTGGAGACATGCTGTTTCCACGTGCTATTGAAATTATTTTGGTCCTTACAGAGAACTGCTATTAAGACATCTCTCTAGATCATCCTGATGCTTTCGGTTTGTCGATACGTGCTTCCGTTCTGAAGAAGAAGTTTGTCAAAGGAGGGTACCCCCTGTGACCTACTTTTGCCTGTGGTGGCGCCACCTGTTGAGGGATCCGGACGAAAAACAACAACACTTGTAGGGGACCATTAGTACTTTATACCTACCAAGTTTAATCAAAATCCCTTTAGCCATTCTTGAGAAGAAGTCGAAAATGTGAAAAGTTTACGACAGACAGACGACACACGACACACGACACACGACAGACGACACACGACGGACGACGGACGCCGGACGGATCGCTATGACAATAGCTCACTAGAGCCTTTGGCTCAGGTGAGCTAATAAAAAAACCAAAAACACGGTCCAAAATTGTTGGTAAAGTAATTGCTTCCTATAAGGTTTAGTGAATTAATTTCTCTGAAACAGTTGTACAGGGGAAGTGTCGAAAATGTGTCGGCCACAAAAAACCTTGAGTACTTGCATCCTGTAAGAATTCGTGTAATTCGTGTAATTCTGTGAAATGGTTGCAGAGAGGAGGTAACAAGAGGCCCAAGGGGGCCACATCGCTCACCTGAGGAGACTGTATACATGTTTTCAATCAAAGTCAGTATAAGAACTGAAGAAAATCACTTTTAGTGAAGCTTTGAGAAGGACAATATGTACTTACTTCCTGTAAAGTTTGGTGACATTCTGTGCAGTAGTTTAAGAGGATAAGTAAAAAATGTGTCATTTTTTGTCATATTAGAGCCTATGGAGGACATCTTGGGTTTCCGATCGGCTCGAAAAACACAAACTTGGTAGACTAAGAGGGCAATGAGTACTTGCTTCCTGTGAAGTTTCAAGAAATTCTGTGAAGCGGTTTCAGAGGAGAAGTCGAAAATGTGTCAGCCAATCAGAGCCTGTAGCTGCCATCTTGGATTTCCGATCGGCTCCAAAAAACTAAAACTTGGTAGAGGGCAATGAGTACTTGCTTCCTGTGAAGTTTCGTGAAATTCTATGCAGCGGTTTCAGAAAAGAAGTCGAAAATGTGTCAGCCAATCAGGGCCTGTGGCGGCCATCTTGGATTTCCGATCGGCTCAAAAAACATAAATTTGGTAGAGGGCATTTAGTTCTTGCTTCCTGTGAAGTTTCATGGAATTCTGTGCAGCGGTTTCAGAGGAGAAGTCGAAAATGCGCCAGCCAATCAGAGCCTATGACAGCCATCTTGGATTTCCCATCAGCTCGAAAAACACAAACTTGGTAGAGGGCACTGAGTATTTGCTTCCTGTGAAGTTTCCAGAAATTCTGTGTAATGGTTTCATAGAAGTCGAAAATGTGTCAGCCATTCAGAGCCTATGGCGGCCATCTTGGATTTCCGATCGGCTCGAAAAACACAAACTTGGTAGAGGGCATTGAGTACTTGCTTCCTGTGTAGTTTCATGAAATTCTGTGCTGCGGTTTCAGAGGAGATGTCGAAAATGTGTCAGCTAATCAGAGCTTAATCAGAGCTTGTGGCGGCCATCTTAGATTTCCGATTGGCTCGAAAAACACAAACTTGGTAGAGGGCATTGAGTTCTTTCTTCCTGAGAAGTGTCGAGATATTCTGTGCAGTGGTTTCTGACGAGAAGTCGAAAATGTGTCAGCCAATCAGAGCTTGTGGTGGCCATCTTAGATTTCCGATTGGCTCGAAAAACACAAACTTGGTAGAGGGCATTGAGTTCTTTCTTCCTGAGAAGTGTCGAGATATTCTGTGCAGTGGTTTCTGACGAGAAGTCGAAAATGTGTCAGCCAATCAGAGCCTGTGGTGGCCATCTTGGATTTCCGATCGGCTCGAAAAACACAAACTCGGTAGAGGGCATTGAGTGCTTGCTTCCTGTGAAGTTTCATGAAATTCTGTGCAGCGTTTTCAGAGGAGAAGTCGAAAATGTGTCAGCCAATCAGAGCTTGTGGTGGCCATCTTGGATTTCCGATCGGCTCGAAAAACAAAAACTTGGTAGAGGGCATTGAGTTCTTGCTTCCTGTGAAGTTTCAAGAAATTCTGTGCAGCGGTTTCAGAGGAGAAGTCGAAAATGTGTCAGCCAATCAGAGCCTGTGGCGGCCATCTTGGATTTCCGATCAGCTCGAAAAACACAAACTTAGTAGAGGGCATTGAGTTCTTGCTTCCTGTGAAGTTTTGAGATATTCTGTGAAGCAATTTCGAAAATGTGTCAGCCAATCAGAGCCTGTGGTGGCCATCTTGGATTTCAGATCGGCTCAAAAAACACAAACTTGGTAGAGGGCATTGAGTACTTGCTTCCTGTGAAGTTTCGTGAAATTCTGTGCAGCGGTTGCAGAGGAGATGTCGAAAATGTTAAAAGTTTACGCCGGACGGACGACGACGACGGACGGACGGACGGACAACGGACGGCGCGCTATGACAATAGCTCACTTGAGCTTCGCTCAGGTGAGCTAAAAAACGTGTCAGCCAATCAAGCCCTCGGCGGCCATATTTGTTGACCGATCGGTACGAAAAACTTAATTTGGTAAAAGACATTGAGTACTTCCTTCCTGTAAAATTAAATGAAATAATAAACAATGGTTGCAATGGAAATATTCAACGGACGGGCGGACGGACGGACGGACGCCGGACGAAGCGCTATGACAATAGCTAACTCGAGTCTTTAAATTGGCTCAGGTGAGCTGAACAAAAAAAGTAATGGTGAACGCAATGATATTTCCCGATTTTGTCCTTTTTTTCTGCTCTCAAAAACTGATGCTGGAACCCCCCCTCCCCCCTCCCCCCGAATAAAGAATATTCTAGATCCGCCTAGGAACTAAGTCGACTAAAGCAAAAATCACATTCACTGTGTATAGTTAAAACACTTCACACTGGCTATGTAATATTTACTTGATATGTGCCTACGCATTTCAAATATTTTTTACATAAAGGCCTATGGCTTTATTTCAAATAAGTATTCAGGAAAACATCAGAATGTTGAAACTTCCTATTTCAAATCGTGGAACAGACGAATCCGTTATTAAGCTTCAGAATTACTGAAAGTTCAATGTTTTACATATAAGCGGACTTTCATTAATTTCCAAAAAGTACAGTGTGGATTGATCGTGCCAAAATCAGTGAGGTAGTTTATGCCTAAATTATACATAAAATTGGGTGAAATCAGCATTTTTGTTTGTTTTGTCCAATCCAGATGGTCCCAACATTAAGGACACACTAGCATTGCATCCCATCACATTTAATCTTTTCAAAGTCAAAACAAAACACACACAAAAAATACTATGTTACAAATCGCATCTTTTGTCACTGGAGGATATACTAGTAAAGTTTTGTCCAAATGGGATCCGGTCCGTCGAGTAAGCAGGGGAGTTTTTCAGTCTATGATTTTCAAAACTTATATGACAACAGGAATAATAAGTATTTTGGCAAATTCCAGAAGGAATCGTAGGTGGGGTTCCTGACCCATTGCCCATGCACCCATCCCTTCTATATCCGGGTATGCATGTTTGCTAGGTCACATCCTTCCAGAAGCTGGAATCCGATTCGTCTGAGAATTTTATTAATAATTACTCTTTTTCATTACAATTTACTTTTTCTCATTAATTATTGGTTTGATTCCTTTTTATGAATCAATTATATATATTTTGTAATAAATATATTTATTATTTTAAGGTCATTCACGAGTGTGTAGGAAGGAAAAGGATCAACATCTGTCAAACTTTGAAGAAAACCGACTCAGGGGCTGCTAGCTCAAATGAACTATGATCAATGACACAATAAGACTACAGATCCATAGCATATAAGAGAAAATGACCACACCTGTTTCCTAAGACCATGGGGGTCAGGGGCTCAAACAAAATATCAGGTGCACAACTAGACAACAGACCCATCACATTGCAAAAAGGACTAAGTCTCTATCATTTATAGTGTCAGAGGAGTTGAGAGCACTAGATTACATAGAGTTATATAGGTGAAAATGACCAAACCCATTTCCTTAGACCCTGGGGGTCAGAATTAGGAAAAGCTTGTTCGTCTCATGTATACATGTTACAAGAAGGACTTAATTTGCTTTATCTTAGTCTAATATTCAACACTATGGTTGAAAATCATTACAAGACAATACTGAATATTAGTAAAGAACAACTAGAAAACTATATATGGAAATACTCCACAGATAAACACAATGTACAATTGTACATGTAATTTATAGAGATTCTATTCTTAATGTGAATACATGCAGTAACTAGAGTTTGATTCAGTCCAGAGTATTGCCCTTTTCAATTTAACTATCATTCCCAGTCTATTGCAAGCATTACAAAACCTCGTACAGTGTACCATCAGTAAGCAATATTGTTTTCAGGGGATGATTTTTTTAACTCTACAAAAGGAACATGTACGCTATAATGGACCTGAAACAAAAATGGTCACACTTGACATGCTAAACTTGACTTGAAACAATCTGCTTTTAATCTAATTCAGCTAAAATATAACTACATCCATCTCAGAAACATCAAGGAACATAACTCTTCCAAATGTAGGTCAACCATCTCAGTATCAAGTCCATCTGTTATCGAGGGGCATAACTCTTCCAAATGTAGGTCAACTATCTCAGAATCAAATTCATGCATTATCGAGGAGAATATTAACTCTTCCAAATGTAGACCAACCGTAACTATTATAAATCTTCACAACCAGACTTGTCAGAATGACAACATAGCTCGCCGGTGGCAACCATATGTAAACTGCAACAACAACAATAAAAAAGGTCTTGTCACAAGGAATACACATGTGAAATATCAATGCCCTATCACTTACCAATCAAAAAATATGGCCAAGGTTAAAGTTTTTCAAAAGTAGGTCAATCATCTCCAAGGTCAAGGTCACAAGGTCAAAAATTTTGGTATCCATGGAAAGGTCTTGTCACAAGGAATACACATGTGAAATATCAATGCCCTATCACTTACCAATCAAAAAATATGGCCAAGGTTAAAGTTTTTCAAAAGTAGGTCAATCATCTCCAAGGTCAAGGTCACAAGGTCAAAAATTTTGGTATCCATGGAAAGGTCTTGTCACAAGGAATACACATGTGAAATATCAAAGCCCTATCACGTACCAATCAAAAAATATGGCCAAGGTTAAAGTTTTTCAATAGTAGGTCAATCATCTCCAAGGTCAAGGTCACATGGTCAAACATTTTGGTATCTATGGAAAGGTCTTGTCACAAGGAATACACATGTGAAATATCAAAGCCCTATCACTTACCATTCAAAAAATATGGCCAAGGTTAAAGTTTTTCAAAAGTAGGTCAATCATCTCCAAGGTCAAGGTCACAAGGTCAAAAATTTTGGTATCCATGGAAAGGTCTTGTCACAAGGAATACACATGTGAAATATCAAAGCCCTATCACTTACCATTCAAAAAATATGGCCAAGGTTAAAGTTTTTCAAAAGTAGGTCAATCTCCAAGGTCAAGGACACAAGGTCAAAAATTTTGGTATCCATGGAAAGGTCTTGTCACAAGGAATGCACATGTGAAATATGAAAGCCCAATCTGTATTGGTTTAAAAGTTATAAGCAAGGTTAAAGTTTTTGTGCACGCGCACGCCAACGCCAACGCCAACGCAGACGCCGACACCGGGGGTACGACAATAGCTCTCCGGACATTCGTCCCGGCGAGCTAAAAAGTATAAAATATGTAGCTTGCCCATACAAATCTGCCATTATAAGCCTCGTTTCTGGGGGGGGGGGGGGGGGGGGGTTGTTCCCGTCCGTCAAGGTAGTCTAAGTTCTAACGCATGGTTTTGAAAAAAAAAAATACAGATTATAAATTGAGATTAAAACAGTAAAAATTAGCATTTTGGATGCAAATTCAATTGGGTTCAGACACCCTTAATATTTCATTTCCCCCTCTCTAGCTAATAGCTTGTGAAGCATTTACAAATTTAAAATTGAACATACATGTAGATAGCAAAGATGTTCAAATTCCTTAGAATCCGTCTGATGTATGTAAGTTCACAAAATGATCGGAAATCAAATATTTTCACATAAATGAGTTGAATCATTTTGAGAATATGCGATGATGGTGTAATTTAACAGGAAATATGACTACGCCATATGAAATAGTATTAGAGATAAAGCCACGTTTATTTCCGGGTCAAAGGAGGACAAGGTCGAAGAATAAAGTGTCATGTTTTCATTATGTACAATGTAAGTAAACATAGTACATCATGTATGACGTACCGTGACAGAACGCGCGTACGTTTTTCTAACACATGTGCTTTTACGTACATGTATACTTTTCAAGTTTCTTTTAAGTTTTTTTTATACTCACAGTCTTTATTAAATGCTTTTCTTTAAACCCCTCCCCAGCTTGTTGGACCTTTTTTCCTGGATTTCGAATAGTCTCGGTCAAAAAGCCAAGAGTCATAACGAGCTAGTGGTCAATGGTAATCAATTTTATGGTACATGATAATAAAAATATCATGTTTAATGTCACGATCATAATATGATAGGTATGTACACATACAAACGTAAAAGGAAGTTCTGTTTCACATGAATCGATATATATTGAACGAGAGCTAACTCGCGATCGCGTGCGATCAATGGTAAAAAGAAGATTTCGTTTTTAATTCTTACGAAAAAGTGGATTGGACCCCCCACTCCTTTCCCCCAATCTCATCTCCTCTGTAACTTACATGTTGTAGACTAATCGACAAAAAAATCCCATTCTTGTATACTTGAACAAACTGTCACAATTAACTGTGCCCAAACTCTACTCGATTCCTTATCTTGTTCAAATAATCGAAGGAGGATCTCTAAGACAATTTAAGAGCAGCGGATCTAGCCAAACCAAAAAAATTATAAAAGGATGTCTTTTAAATTATGATTTTGAGAAAAAAAAACTTATCGCAAAAATTGGTAAAAAAAAATATCATTTTTCATAAATTTCAGGAGGAGTTCCATCCTGATGTCCAGTTCATCCAAGTCATAAGAGAGAGAGAGAGGGGGGGGGGGGTCCAACCTAAAATTTGGAGAAAAACATTGCAAAAATGGGGGAACGTCTAATAGCATTTGGCAAATTTCAGGGAAGGGGAGGGGATTCTATGCCGATGTCCAGCTAGACAAAACATAAGAGGGGGTTGCAACCTAAGAAAATTAAAAAAGTTATAGCTGACATTTCAGACGAAAGGGCAAGGGGGGGGGGGGTCCTTGCTAACACATTGTGTAACAATTTCTTGATCTTGATCAGCGAATGCAGATAAGAGAGGACGCCAATCCGGCTTGTTTATCTACAAGTACCATCCTTAACTTTATACGACAAGGAAATAAATATATAAGAAAATCTGAAATGATTCATTTATCTTCGTCATTATTTCCTTGCAGTGCACTCGGTAAGCCCTTAGTAATATGGTGGGAAAACGTTTTGTTTTATATCTTGGGTCATTCTTAGTGGGCAAAGATTACAACGCTCAAATTTAAAGCATTATCACCTAAATATCATAAGTAGAGGAAAAGTATTGGTATTTTAGGAAATACATGTATTTTCTCTTCAGGAGTTTCTCCCCCCCCCCCCCACCACACACACACGCATATCCCTCCCAGCCATCATGATTTGAAATAGATTAATTAATATACATTTTTATGATAACAAAAAAAAGCATCAAACAATTTTCAAAACAGTTTCCCTCAAGTAGGAGACGTGCAGCACTTTTTTCCTTGTTACTCGTGAATAGCGACATCTGGGAATACGAAGTAAATGAAATTATTGATCAAAAATGAAAAACTCAAAATTTGATAAAATTAGATTTTCATGATATTTATTGACATTTCATTTCCTATGAAAAACGAAGTTTTGATTGCCCAAGTATTCATGGTGATTTCAAAGAGAGGGGATGATCACCAAGTGTCCACGTACTCCATATATCGGGATAAAATAGGGTGGGTGTGTGGGGGAAGTGAGTATTATGTCCAGAGAGAGAGAATGTGTGTGTACTTTTCACCCGTGCTAAGACAGTAGTAAAAGTCAAACAGACATGGAGAGAGAGAGAGAGAACCAGCCAGTCAGACAGACAGACAGACAGACAGACAGACAGAGATGATTATTTACCAGTGCTAGTAGATTTGCCAGAACCGACATAGAGAACTCGGATGGAGCATTTTTCCTCATATTTTTCGTGATGTCGTCGACCATTTCACAACGACTGCAGTGTCGCTTAGCGACGCGGTGTTTCATGACATTGTGGTCAAGGTCAGTGCCTTCATCAGTGATACACAAATTACAAACTTTGTATCCTTTCCAACGCGGGAATTTTGTAAACAAACATCCAGACGAGAAAGATCTGCGCATACGACCATTCCTCACGGCGATTTTGGGTGACTTTTCTAGCGTTATATCTTTCCCTATGGCGTTCGTAACGGCTGGAATTTTGGACAGGCCCGTCTGTATGTCGTTGACTTTCTTACTGATTGTTCGTTGTAGATACAGAGTTTCTACTGGATCCCTTTCAATATATTTCGATTGTTTACTTTCTATACAACCCATGATCAGTCTCTACATTTCCAAACACATCTGAAAGCATTAATAATCATGTCAACATTCAGAATGCGAAGAATAATCCCGTTTTGATACAAATCAACCAGTATAAGTTGGATGTAAGAGGATTTTTACTCAAAAAAAATCTCTTTATATCAATCCCGTGTTGATGTCCATATCCATCAATATGAGTCCATCACAAAAGGCTTTTTTTCCGAAAATCTCGTTTTTATTCCACAGGAAAACGATACTACTTTCATAGCGGCTTGTTACATACCATACCATACGAGCACTACATGTCACATAGTATAACGCTGTACTTAACCCCGCATTATCTTCGTTTCACTTCCCCTTTCCCCTTCAATCAAGTAATCCCTTACAATCAGTCCTTGTTCAAGCTACAAGTACATAACTCTGTCATACAGGCAGTAAAACATCGCTTTTATGACGTACTAATAATATTATGTACTAGGTAGTATAAAATCATCGTATATTAAAATTCATGAAAAAAATGGTTTGTCAATACATCTATCGAGTTATCGAGTATCCATAATCCTTTTAGTGTATAAAGAACTGGTGCATAGACACTGAAATATTTCCTTCTAATATGTACATATGCACAGAATATATTCATGCGCCGACGAGACTCCGTCCGCTCGTTCGTCCAATGGCTAAAGTTGTCTTTAAAATTCTCGGTCTTTTTTTTTTAACTGTAAAATTTCTTCAAAGAAAATAATAAATAAGGTTCAAAAGTGTCCTTATATATCTTCACCTATTACATTTATATACACCATATACTAGAATACGACAGCACAATGCACAATCTATTTCAAGCCCGAAGTACGATTCGGAACTTTTCCTCCTTACCATACACTAAACAACGGAATTTATCACTACATTCACGTGTCCTTCGGTATGAAGTACGCACCCTGTAATTCTACGGATAGAAAAAAGAGAAGCCTAGCTTGGTAGCTCTTGACGTAATAGAGCTAAGACAGATGAATGAGAGAAGTAGGGTTATCAAAGTAGTATGTATATATAGTTAATGTAAATAATCGATTTTCGCTGTGAATGTCATGCGAGAACATAACTTCTCCCGCTTAATGTCGCGTACGCGTCGTCGGCAAGGTGATGTAAAACTTCTTATACATGTAATGTATACAACACATTGAAACAGTACGTCCCCCTTGCCCTTCAAGTCGCTATATATTTTTAATCTGATTTTATCTTCTATTTCTTTTTCTTTTTTTTTTAATTTTAATATACTTTAATTTGATTATTTCATAAGTCCGCTATGTTTGATGCCAACTAAGGGAAAGCTTTCAAGGTTCGGATCTAGAGAGGGTATAAGGTGAGTAGAACTCTCAAAGAATTAATAGCCTTTTTTTTCACTATTT